>JALGPY010000003.1:40170500-41371500 GCA_023055425.1 Linanthus parryae
ATGTGATCAAACTGGTCACCACATGCCCGCTTATACTTGAAAGAAGTTTAAAGAAACATATTATGCCCTCATTTGATTTGCTCAAAACACTGTTGGGTAATGAACCTAGGGCAGTCAATGCAGTCAAATGCTGCCCCTGGATACTCCTAAATGACATTTCGAAGAAATTGGGATGCAATTTGTCAATGCTAGGTAAGCTTGGTGTTGGGAAATCTCAGTTTGTGAAAGCGGTGACTAGATTCACATTTGCCAAGGCAATTTTAGCGACGAAACCAGACAGGTTCAGTGAGGTTGCAGCATATGTAATGTTAATGGGGTTTGATATTTTGGCCCCATCTTTTGAGATTGTACTTGGTGCTGTGATGTTGCACAATCCTTCAGCCTATGAGAAGAAATTGGACATGTATGAAAGCTTGGGTTTCTCTGAAAGACGGATGCTTGCTATATTCAGGAAGCAACCAAATGTAATGATGATGTCAAATGACAGAACACAGAAATTTTTGGAGTTCTACAAGAAAAGGTTCCATATGATGCCGTCGGACTTGGTGAAGCATCCAATTCTTATGGTCTACAGCTTAGAGAAGAGAATTATACCAAGGTGTATGGTTCTGCAAGTATTGGTGTCGAGAAACAAGATCCAAGCGAATCTGAAGCTACTACCTGTTTTAGTTTTGGATGAGAAGGATTTTGTGCAAACATATGTGACAAAGTATGCAGGTGAAGTTCCTGAAGTTTTGGATGCCTACCAAGGTAAATTGGTCTTCGACGAATTCAGCTTTGGCCTGTGTTAAATGAGAGACTGTGGCATCTTGACTTATACTTTCACATTGTACGAGTTTATACAAGGTAACACCAGTCAGTTGGTAACTTTTATAAGATTTTTTCTCACATTGTGCCTTTTGAATCACTACTAATGTTATTAAAACTGCACAGTCCACATTTCTACTACATAAAAGGTTGAAGAGTTCCTAACCCAGAAGTGTTCCTAATACTTTTTTAGACAATAATACCCTCACTGGAATCGTTATTTACACATAATGTTCCCTATGGTCAAAGAAATCTGTTGCGTGTTCCCTAGACAAACACAACTATTGGTGTACGACACGACTTCTCAAGAATTCTAAGACAGGTGCGTGCTCCCATGAGGAATCAATGACCGTCGGAGAGATATGCAGACCCAGTACGCGACTCCTGAAAAGAATCATCAAGAGATTGAGTCCGAATTTACCTGCCTACTAACCGTTGTGGTGCCGCCGGATTGCCACCGTCTTACCGGCTAGAGTGAACACCGCGTCGTGCCTTCGCCTTCCTCCTTCTTCCGTAGGACCAATCCAACTCAGCGAGCAACGAAGAAGACGACGACATCGAGCCCTGGGAATCTGGGAGACTGGGACCGTGAGTGCTGCGGCTACTCAGTGGTCTGTGTATATGTTTTGTTTCTGCCAACTGTTATTGAAATTGCATGACACCAGTGAAGGTGGAATTCAATTTGTGAGTTCAAATTGCCTAAGATGTTAAGTTTTGTATTCTGTTTGATTGTTCTTGTATGCTTTTTGCCTGTATTCTTTTCATGCCTCGTGATTTTGCGAACTTTTGTGACAACAGGAACTCCAAATATGGGATTGGTTTATTCAGTTGGAGTTGTGTGTGTGGATGTTCATTCAATACTACAACGTCTACTCCAAATTAAGTGGGATATGTTGCAATACTCTGTCTTCACCCTGTTACAATGAACATTTGAAAAGTGAGCTTCCACTTCTAGTGAGCTACTGAAACTTGAACTTGAAATTGTTATTCAGAAGTTAGAAGTGTCCAATTATTTTACCCAAGTAGAAATGAAGGTGTTATAAGTCCATTCCTAAACAGATATTGAACTGTTTTCTTGATTTCTAAACAGATAAAGGTATGAAGTCTTGATTTCAAGTTCAACTCTCAAGAGTGCATGAAAAGTTTTAGTTTTTCCTATATACAAACAAAAAATTTATAGTCTACAAATATCCAACTGAATAATCCAAATAATTTCTAGAGACAAAATAGGGCCTTCTCAACGGATAGGTAAAATAAAAATACACCTATCTTAGGGAACTTTAAAGCCACATCTAAAGTGATGTATCTTGCCGTTCTTGAATTTCTGAACCCCTGGTAGATGATAAAGATTGGCGAGCCATATTTCGCATCCTTTTTAGTAACTTGTAAATCACTTCTAGAAAGGGAAAATATAAAAGTGCATTGAGTATTGATACATGCCTTTGTTTTCATCCCATCAGTTGAGAACACAGTTTAGGGTCAAAGGAAGCTTGAAAAGACAGTGGATTGGTAATGGTTGGGCATTGGTTTACTGGGTTTTGCTTAGACCTCAACTGAGGGCTGCATTTATCTAAGACTCTAATTGATTAGACTGATAGGTAGTGTGCTCCAGTAAGGCCTTTAATACCAATACTTAAGTAATCCAAGTCGACATCATATTGATAGTATCGAGCATGTGCTTCCTAGCAGAAGCCACTTGAGCTCTCTCAGATTTTGTGAATTGCATTGGGCCAGAGAAGCAAGCCAAAACCTCTCCAAAGCGTATCAAGATCACATTCACCCTCCAACTGTCGCTTCACATGGTAGCACAAGAGCTGCACCAACATCAAGCAAAAAGGACGTGCTCCTCGAAGTCACCGTTTTTGCTGGAGTATATATTCATTAGAAGGTTTATCCATGTACCTGCTACAGCCCGGAGGGAGGGAGGGAGAGAGGGAGGGAGGGCAAGTGTAAACTAAATAGCGTGAGTAAAAGTCGAAATAATTCATCTTCCACGAAAATAATATGATGTGGATTTTTTGATTGGGTCTTTGAACATATATATTTTCTACGGTGGACGGATCTTACAATTCAAAAGTACATTAGCCTGACGACACCGTTACTAGGGATGCACATTTGCTTTTGAGAAGAACTGGTTATTTTATGAAGCTCACATCAGTGCAAGTGTAAATTAAGTAGCGTGATTAATCTGGATTCGTTGAGTCTATTTTTTCTTAGTTTGATAGGATATTTATATTTTAAGCCTTGAAAAGATATTGCACAGAAACAGTTGGCTCTTATGAGCAAAGGTTCTTGATTATTTATATATATCGAAGGAACTATTATGGGAAAATGCTTAGTATCTAAAGTTAGACCGAAGTTGCAGAGATGATAAGTATGTGATGGACATGACTTGGTTTGTTTACTTAATATAATTAGGATAATTGTCTCATTTTACACAGTTGGTGACATTGAAGTGTTACATGTTGTGTATAATGCATATGTGCAATACTTGGAAATTTGGAATGGTAAGAAGATTAACATGACACAATTGTTGCTTTACAGATGGTTGTGCCCGTTTCTATTTGATGTTAGAAAAGGAATCACGTTTGGATTTTTGTTTTACACTTAGCAACGTACTGTGTTGCTTTCTGTTTTGCGTTATATAATTATATGTCGGTGTTATCTACAGAAGGGCTGATCTCCATCGTTCAGGATGCCCCATTGTGTGCTGTTATTATCTTGAATAGAAAGTACCACACATACTTAATTATCAAGTGGCGAAACTGATGAAGGTGTAACATTAAGTTCCATATTTTCAGAAGATATTAAACAAAGTTAATAAAAGAAAATTGGAATGTCATATAGGTAACGGATTAATGTGTTGAAAGAAAATTCTCAATTTTCCCAGATTGACGGATATCATGACTTTGCACTTGTCTTGTGAGATTTGTTTGGAATATGCTTTAACTTTTGTGGGTTTGAGCTTTTTATATGCGGGGGAAGGATGGCCGTGTTCATTTTGTTTTGGTTGATTATATTGAGATACTAAAGATGTATTTAAGGGTACATTCATATACGTGGTACTTGAGCAGTTGAGGTCATGTGGGCACTGCTAGACATGATGCAAGGAGTTAGAACGAGACTTTTTATTCGATTGAAGCCCTGCTATACCCAGTGCATGATTTGCTTTTATTGCTTATTTGTGTAGTGTTCTTGTGTTACATTAATTTTGTTCTCTTGTTTCAGCTTCTTTCCTTGTGGAAAATGGGCGAAACAGTTTCTCAAGTTCTTAGGGGCGAGGATCTGACAGTACATTCCTATCTTCCGCGATGGGAGGTGCAAGGAACCACCTTAGTTCTGAAAAGTGTCCCTTACGTGGAGCATTTGACTGGACCTTAGTTCTGAAAAGTCTCCCTTGTTTGCTGATTTTTTTTGTTGTTTTCTGGGTCTGCATCTTTAGTATCTCTATATTCAGTGGATATATTCAGTGGATTTATGGGTTTCATTTCTTCTGTTCGGGTTCAATTGCTTAAATTTGGGGAAAATGAAAACAATAGTCTGTTCTGATTGTGCTGGAGATTGGCGAGAAGAAGTTGCATATCTATTTCCTGCTTTTAACTTCCAAGGTTTCTGTTCTATTTGAAGAATATATCTTGCATATCTATTTCCAGGTTTTGATGTATTATGTCCTCAATTGATGTATTATGTATATCCAGTCTCTCCCCCTCTTCTTTAAATAAAACTTGAATAAAATTGGGGTTTTTCATGTAATGGTTGGTTAAGGTGGGTTGGTGGTGGTGGTAGTGGTGGTGGGAGGTTCAGTTAGTAACTAGAGAGATGATGACGGTGGGTTAAAAATTTGGTAATGGTGCAAGCTGTCAGGATGGTAGTAATGGTACTGGTGGTTTGATTTGGTGGCGGGTGGTGATTTGGCGGTGTTGGTGTTGGAGGTTGGTGTTAGAGATGTTGGTGGGTTGATGGAGGCTACATTACCTGGACTCGTCAAAATTTTCTCCGTACCCGGGGCGATACGACACGGGTGAGGGTATGGGATGTGTGGCGGGTGCCTGGAGTAGCACTCCCGACGCGGCTGGGCGGTCGAGCAGGAGAGGGCCTTCACCGGTGCCGGAGAAGAACGATGTTGCATCGGTAGTTAAGTCAAACTCATGGCTTATCACTCTCTCTCTCTCGGACAAGACGAAGGCTTTAGAATTCACCGGGCTCGCTCGATCGACCATCTCTCCTGTCTCGTGCTATTCCGTCGATTCTTGTATCTGCTCGAGACAAGGATGGTTCAGTTGTCATCTTCTGATGATTCTGGATGGTTTTGTTCACTATATATGGGCTGATAAACAGTGGTGGGTTCTTGGGTTTATTGTATGGGAATTTTGGGTAGCTTTCAGCTATGCATTTATGGCATCCATTGGGAAGGATTCTTAACTTCCATAAGCTCTCCCATTTTCCTCGTGTCGCATTCTGATTAGCTTTAAGTAGCTCAAAGACTGAGATCACTGTAAACTTCTCATTACAGTTAGTAGCTCAGTTGATTTCATCCCTGGTATTTGCTGTTTGATTAATGTGTGTAACCAAAATTTTGTCTTTTTGCTCGTCCAAAGTTATACCAGTAAGCAAATTAAGCTCACAATGCTTTCTGTGGGTTTATTAGAAGGCTCAATGTGAGCTTTTCATCAAATTTCTGGGTGACATATCCTATCCACTAATTTTCCAAATTTGAGATTTGAGTACCATCAGCCGCATACCACATTATTATTTTTCACCAGGCTCGCTCGATCGACCATCTCTCTGGGGCCACTAATAGGGACTAGGCAGTGAGTTATTAAGTATCTGGCTTTGAGATGCCTAACCCACAGAGCAGAACCATTACTAACAATGTTGCACTGGACTTGCGTAAATCTTAGAGAGTATTCATTCCTCACAGTTATACTTCTTTTTCATATCATGGATTGCTTGTTTGTCTTCTTCAAAGAAGTCACTGTTATCTGGTTTTCATCCAAGGAGTCATATTTTTCCTGATCTAACTTCCGGTTGTTGTAAGTATACCCCTTGTTAGTGAAGAGATTTAATATTAGATTCAGTGTAAAATTTGGTTTTGGATGCTTGTTCTACGCTCTCTACTTTTTTTCTTCTTTTTAAATTTGATGTATGTACTATGTACACAAAAAACTAAGAAGCTTTTCAATTGTCTTTCCTAGGGATTTCGGGCATGACGATGCAGTCTCGGTGGAGGAAGTGTTTAGGAGCATTGAGCTCAATAAGCTCAAGCGAGTGATGCTCTACATGTGCATGAAGGAGCCCGATTCGGTAGCGGTGGACTTCATCAAGACCTTGTTGGACAAGGCAACTGAAACAACCCTGGAACCTACCTTGCTAGTGCAACCAAACGGAAATCCAAGTGCATTTATTTAAATAAAACCGGAGAAAACCCTCCAATAATAGTATGAATGGAACAAAAAAAATATTGTTCAAATCTAAATTGAAATTCAAAAAAATACTTCCTAGATAAATGAGAAATGTGCTAGCTGCCTGTTCCTAGCTTCCAGCTTACGTGTGCGCGTTCCGCCACTTTATTCATAACCTGCGGGTTTTCAAATATCAACAGCCGACCGCAGAAAACGTTTATCAGTAAAAACAAAGTAAGCATACATCACAACATGTAAAACAGAGTAGGCTAACAGTAAAAGAATAACCACATTTTAATCGATGCTTTGGTTGAGGCATAGCCCCAACAGGTACGATGTAAACAGAGAGGTCACGCTGCAATAAATCCAATAATGGGGTACATTCTTGGGTATACCAATTTCTCCCAGGACGTTAGTAGATAGCCCTTCCCTATCCCACCCTAACCATTCTAATGAGACCTTAAGTGTCGACACTCCTATACAGTCATGACCTAAACATGCATAGGTAGTACTCATAGATTCCACGATAAATAAATTGGGTATGAACCCTAGGGAAACCACTCAATGGTGTTCCCGGCAGTAGCCTTCACGCACATCCTCTGTACATCATTCCCAATTCCATAGTGTATTCATCATTCTTCCAATATCTCACACGAGTATACAAGTTTGAATAACCACATGCTTTTCAAATCAGTTTCACATTATTGAAATAACTCACACAAAACATCACATTTTGATAGTTGAAGGTGTTGTGCACATATACTTACTTGGATTGGAAGAGATATCGTCATACGAAAGCAAGTACTCCTAGTAGTCGTAGTATGGATCCTCCACAAATTCACCGTCTACGAAATCGGTGTCTACAATAACAAGTAGTCCTAATCAATACACTACAAACACGCCAAATGTACATACAAACCCTATATGCAATGCACATAAATCCCCCTTAGTAAACCCCCGAATTTTGCTAGAGTAAAATACGTCTTTTATTTAAAATATATTTTACAAAAACTGATGTTTATTATTTTAAAATTATATTTATAAACTTGTAAAGAAATAAAGCTTTGATAAGAGAACACAATATGATTTGTTATAACTAACTAAACCACTACTTGTAAAGTAACTAAAGATAATACGTTTAATCTTATAATTATTATTATTTTGAGTATAAAAACTAACTGCACTAAATAAATAAATAATAAATAAATAAAATATTTTATGAAGTCTTATAGCATACACAGTATAAAGGCAAAATTATGAGATTTAGTAAATAAATAACTTTTCCATATACCAATACTACCTTTCTAGTTTTGTAAATAATACCACGTACCCACACCGTTTGATAACATGCAACCACCACCTTAACAGTTTCAAACCAAACAAAACAACCCCCCACTTTTACAACACATTCCAGCCCCCTGTTTTTTCTCTATTTCTAACTAACACAACCCAAAAACAAAACAAAAGACAAAATAAAATAATAAAAGAAAAGAAAAAAAAACAGAGAGTTGGGTTTTCTTTTCGTACCCAACAGAGGAGACGGGGATGGCGACGAAGACGACGCCGGTGACGACGAGAACGGAAGACGACGATGAAAATGACGGTGTGGCACGGTAGGGAAGCAGCGGCGCTGGTCGCCTGAGCTTCGGCTGGACCTAGCTGGGTTCGGTCGGAGCTCGATTTCCCGGAGAATCCAAACGAGAGAGAGAGAGAGAGGCGTGATTGAGAGAGATATTTGGTTGTGGGTGGTGTGAAAATTCTGGGTTCCGAGGTCGTTTATATAGGCGGAGATAGGGAGAAATTCGGCGTGAGGTAGGAGACCCACCGGCGATTTTTCCGATTTCGAATCGGGTAGGATTTTGGACGAAATTCGGTATCTTGGTGAGGAATTAACGGTCCGTGATGGACTAGGATTGAATTAGGACGAGATTTGGGTGAAGAGGAGGTTGTGGTGGTGGTGTTGTAGTTGAAGTCGGCGGTGATGGAGGAGGAGTAGTCGGAGGAAAAAAAGTCTCCTGATGGATGGGGAAAAAGAAGGTGGAATGATCCGGTGTGGTGCGGAGCACCGGGTTCGCGGTGATTGACACGTAATGATTAACTAAAACGTGCTATTTTTGGACACGTTTAAAATGTTACACGACCCACAACTTTTAATAACTAAAACTTATCTAACTTTTATAACTTTTACAAAAATAATATAGAAAAAGTTCAAAATATTATTTTTTTTTAACTTATAATTATTTATACGTATAAAAATAATAATATGTATAACACCTAAAAATTAAGAAAACTACTTTTTATAAATCCTGTTAACGGCTCAAAATATTCAATAATCTCTTAAAAATACCCCTAAAATTATGGGATATTAAACAACCATTGTTGAGTATATCACCATATACACAGAATGGTGTACATGTGACGATAACGACGAGTTGTGCTTGGAGCTAATTAGATGTTTCAGAAAATCCAAATATGTCAAGATCAATGTGAAGACCAAGCAAGGCGATTAGAGAGGGTGTTGTCTGTTGTGAATGAACTATTGGAGTCACATCTGTAATTGGTGCTGAGGTCCCTTACTCATGGGAGAGATAATATAAGTTTGAAAATTGTGACGTTGTGAGTTGTCACATCACCCGGTCAGAGACCGGTTGGCACAAGCATTCGGCGAATTTCTCCCCCCCCCCTACTCGTTTATTATACTCACCCCCCCTACTCTCCCTCCAATTTCTATAAATACCCAATCCACTTCCAACATTTTTCTCACACTTCTTCTCCCAAAATCATCAAACACTCTCCATTATCCTCACACTTCTTCACTCAAATTCATAAAACACTCTCCAACTTCCTCATCTTTCCTCACTAAAAATCATCGAACACTCTCAAATTTCCTCAATTCCTCCTACTTCCTCGGTTCTGGACGGCGACTTTCTCACAATCCTCCTCAATTGTGAAGCATTCCTCATCGATTCCTCATCCTACTCGTTCCTCCTCCAAGAATTGTTCTTGGAGTTTGTAAGTTTTAATTTTTGTTGATCATTTTAATTGTTTAATTGTTCTTATTTGTTAGTTTTTTTCCTACACTTTATTATAATTTTTAATCCAATTTTTTTACGAAAAAATGGCTTCTTCTTCTCACAATATAGAAATTGATATTACAAATATCAAAGATGTAATGGGTATATGCGCCGATGTAGATTTAGAGGGATTCGAACACGACCCGACTCAAGGAACAAATTAAAGAACTCGTAAAGGGAAACAAAAAAGTGAAGTTTACATGGATAAAACAGAAGATGCCGTAGACAAGGAGGGTAAACCCAAATTTAAAGCCATTTGTCGTCTTTGTAAAAAATCTTTTGCACTTCACAATACCGGTGGATTAGGATCAGTTAAAAAAAAATTACAAAACCAACACAATCTTTTGCAAGATAACAAAAACGTTGGTAGCGAGGGTGTCCAAACCCAGCTAGGATATAAAGCCCAAGGTCATTTACAACTTTTTTATTTATGATACGGCAATAGCACAAAGATCAATATCCACTTACGTTATCGATACAGAGAAGCCTATTAATATGGCTGACGACCCCGATTTTGTCAAAATGATTAATACCGCGTTTTGTCCCGCTCATAAGCGAATTGGTAGAAATACTACTAGGAATGATATAATTGCTTTATACAATGAGAGGAAAGCGGAAATTATGCAAACTTTTTTAAATTCTAATTTTACAATTGGTTGCACATGCGATATGTTGACCGGTAGGGACGATAAATGATATATATGTGTGACCGCACACTACATTGACCAATATTAGATTTTACAAAAAAATGTGTAACTGGTTTTCGACAAGTTCCATATCTTCACAATGTCATAAACATGGGAGACACAATTTAGGACGTTTTAAGCGAGTGGGGTATTGGAGACCGAATTACCGCATTGACTTTAGACAATGCAACGGCGAATGATAGCATGATTTATCATCTTCAATCATTGATTTCTACACCCTTTTTGCGAGAGTCTAGGACACATCCGATGTGTATGTCATATTCTTAATTAAATTGTACAAGATGGTTTAAAAGCACTTAATGAAAACGTTCACCCTATTCGCGAGGCTATTCATTTCATTTCATTTTCACCCCAACGAACAAAGCTATTTTTGGATATGTGTTCCGAAAACAATATGAGGAGAAGGAAGTTTGAAAATGATTGTAAAACGAGATGGAATTCCACTTACTTGATGTTACATAGTGTTGTTGGGTATGAGCAACTTATTTCACGGTTTGTGAGTGAGTATAACTTGTCTAACATTTCCGTAAGTACTTTTGATTGGAAGGTTGGTGAGGCCATGAGAAATTTTCTTGAACCATTTTATGTTGCTACTAAATTTGCATCGGGTGTTTATTATCCTACTACTAACCATGTTCTTCCTCAACTTCAATTTATTACCGAAGATTTTAACACTTATAGGGATAACATTGTTTCAGACAAAGTAATTTGGCCAATGGAAGAAAAATTTCTCAAATATTTTCAAGAGATGCCTATGGAATTTTGTTTTGGTAGTATTTTTGACCCAAGGTGTAAGGTTGAGACATTAGAGTTTATGCTAAATCAAATTAGGAACAACTTGAAAGGTAAGGGTGTTGATATTACACCATCTATTGAGAGTGTTGTAACAAGTCTTAATTTTATGTTTGAAAAATATGTCGCAAAGTATGGTAAGGGTAACGAAGTCTCTAGTTCAAGTTCTTCACGTGATCCAAGGGGTAAGGGTAAGTCAAAACTTGGTTCTCCATATAAGAGTAGACAATCCGAAACCACCGGATCCGACGTTTCGGAATTAATGTTATACCTTAACACTAATTTTACAAGACAACTATCCGAGGAACAACTACATAACCTAGACGTACTCGCTTGGTGGAAGCAACAAGAATCAACATATCCTGTTGTTTCGGTTATGGCACGTGATGTACTAACCCCGCCTATTTCAACAACGCCTTCCGAAACTACTTTTAGTGCAAGTAAAAGAGTATTGATGGAGAAAAGGACGTGTCTCACTTCGGAGATGTTGGAGGTTCTCATAAGCGCAAAGGATTGAAGTGATGCCGAAAAACACATACAAGATATGCGCCCTTTGAACATCGCGGTGGATGAACAATTCCAACAATTAGCATTAGGCGAGGACGACCCGCAAGATGATAGAGCCTCTACGACGAATTATTCCAAAAATTAGCATTGTTGTTGTTCTTTTTCAATAAGTTAGTATTGAATGTAAGTTAGGAAAAATGCAAATGATAGATAGTTGAGGGGTGCCAACCTAGTTGGGATGTACTTAAATTATAGTGATTCAATTTTTCCTAACATTTATAATTTGATTAATAATACAAGTTTGTTTATCTTTGTTATGAATATGTCGTTATTTTTTTTACCTTATTTTTACAACACAAACTACCCAAATTAAACAAAAAGAAAGTCGGTATAGGACCAAAATCGGTAAACCGAATCGAACCGACGGTTCCGGTTATAGGTAATGCAACTTCTCCGGTTTCGGTTTAACCGAACCGTTAATGGCGGCGGTTCGGTCTAACCGAACCGGAACCGATGGAACCGAGGTACTTAGGTTCGGTTCCGGTTCGGTTGAACCGAAGATGGACCTCTACTTTAAATGATCTTTGTTGTGTTTTTAGCATTGAATTCTTAGCGGAGGACTTAGAAATATTTTTTCAACCCATGTTATACTATTTGTGCAACTTCTAGGTAAGTCGTGGCGGAATTTATGTTTGATGAAAAGAAAGACTTTTGTACTGTTTAACAGTGGATAAGATGTGATAATAAATTTACATAGAGCTGAATGGTTTGGACTTCCGGATATGACAATCTTTCGTCCAGAACATCAACCTGTATTAGAAAGAAAGTAACAAGTGTCCCACGTGCAAAGAGCCTGCTTCCTACTACCAGTCTGTCTCTCCTCTCTGTTCCCAATTTGACTTTTATCACTATTCACTGGGTCACTTTGACCCGGTGATTTGAATAGCAAACTGATGTAATTTTTTGATAATTTTTTTCATGGTGTTGTAGAGTAAAAGTTGCTCTATAATACGGTGAAAAAATTATCAAAAAAATCGTATCATTTTTCTATCCAAATCACCCGGTCAAAGTGACCCAGATACGAGTCAAAAAAGTCAAATGGAAACAAAGAGAGGAGACAGACTGGTGGGTCCTAGGTAGAATATGGGATTCTTCATTTGTGAATTAAGAGATATTTCATTCTTGCCAAGTGCTATGTTTAATGCACACTAGATCTCTATGTCATACAACTAACAAATCAGAATTTCATGTTATCTCCATAGCTCACTGTCTCAACCCAATTGACCATCGCCAAAACAACCCTCCATGGATTTCGAGACCAGCCACCATTGTTCTCGACCAAAACTCAATTCAATTAGAAAACCTAGTACCACACACCACCGCTAATGCTGCGATTACAACAAACCATACCACCATCGAAACCACAACAACAACCCAAACCCATAACTTAATTCGCGATACACAACACCCAATTCGTGAAACCCACAAATCCAGGTCTAATTCGAACCACGTCACCGTCATGTTTCCAGACCAAAACAGCCCACCAACTAGCCTCCATCCAAATAGGATCCCAAACGAAAAACCCAGCAGAACTGCCGAAAAAAATTAAAAAGAGGCTAATATTCAGGAGGTTCGTCGTTGATCAGAAAACAGATGTGTATTAGGGTTCGGGGCACAAGGGGTAGTCAAATTGAAAAAGACCAGGGGTATTTCAGTCTTGTTCCAAACAGAAAGTTGTCCCTCCTTCCTTCTCCGGGCCTATACCACCTATAGAGTGGTATAACTTTTGTCTCTTTCCAGCCATCTTCCGGATCATCTGGACAACCAGAAATAAACTGATGTTTGAGAACCAATTTTTCAGCAAGGATCAGCTTTAGTCTTTTACACCAAGCTAATGCTATGGCTCCCACCATTTTGGCTGCATGTTCATGAATTCACAGACTCCTTGTCATTATTAATGATGTTTCTTTTTGTTCACCCAACAGATGATTCAAATCTAGTTGAGGTGGCTGTTGCTGATGTGCTGTCTGCTTGGATTCCAGGACAAGTTCAGTTTGCTCATTATCTTTTGGTTCCTGTCACAGAAGCTTCTCCACTTGCAGTGCTGCCTTTGTTGTCCTGTCCTTCTTCCCAATGACTCTGTCTTGGCATTGCCAGTGATGCTCCAGATATGGCTTCCGGCTTGCCCCCTATCCCTGGAGATGAGCTTGTTTCAGCCATCATCCCCTACATCGATGGCTTGGTCCATTGTTTCTTTTGTAATGCTTTTATGTTGACTCTTTGGTAGACGTTTGGGTGGCTGGTTGTTTCCCCCTCGTGTTTGTTTTGGGGAATTTGTTTTTGTCAAGCCTGCTCTTTTAGAGGCTTTGTTGTCGTTTTGGTTGGCCTGCTAGCTTAGAGGCCTTGTTGATATTTGTTTACTTCCCTAGCTTGCTGTACGGTTAGTTACTTAGTATATCCTTCGGTATTCGATGCAGTCTCGTTTTATTATTAATATGATGTTCTCCCCTTTTGCAAAAAAAAATAAATTGTGTCTTAAATTGGCAATCGACATAATATGGTATAAATTATACTCTCCCTTACAGCGGCAGCCAAACACCATATAAAAAAGGGAGATCATTAGTTATGCTATGTTGTCTCCTTATACCGCTACCCAAACGTAGCCCGAAGAATAAGGAAATGAGTTTTGTACCTGTTCTTTATCCTGCACTGAAACACAGATAAGGAGCAGCATATACAAATTTATCCTTATGCCTTCCTTATGCCTTACCCAAGGGGGTGTAGTTGAGTTGGTCGGGTGAGCATTCTTAAGACTTTGGACATTTGTCTTGAGGTCTTGAGTTCAAACCTTGGGGCAACCCAAGGGCAGCCTATTGGCCTTCTCAACAACGAGCCTGTCAGCCCAGGTTTTCTCAGGCTGATTCGCCTCTCTAGTGTGGTTTGCAGACTATTGCACTAGAGCGGAGGTTTACCTTTTTTTTTGTCAACCGAGCGGGGGTTTACCCAATGCGCACCCCGAAGGGTAGTGGCTGCGGGTTCCCACGTCATAAAAAATAAATAAAAAAAAAAAACAAATGAGAAATGAAAACCCAAAAGTTTTTACTTGAAGAAACTTGTGGACCGGCGGGGGCAGGGAGACGGACATCACAACCAGAGCTACCGAAGGAGGAGGAGGCGGCGACTAGAGAAAGTAGCGGAGGAGGAAGAGTAGAATGAATGAGAACCCCACCTTCTCTTCTGTCGCTAACCATTGACTCCGCCGTCATCAACCTCGCCGTCGTTCCCGATCTCTCACCCATCCCTGAGCACATCCTCATCGATCTCTTCGCGGTACTCTACTCGCCCACTGCATCCTCTCTCTTTTTTTCCCTCTCTGCTTTATTGGGCTCTTTGGAACTAGGGTTTTGAATTTGTTTTTGTTCCATCAGTTCTAATTGAGCGGGGATGATCTATTTGGAAAAGAATACCTGGTTTGATTGATTTTGTTCTTGTTTCATCAGGTCCAATTAGGTCGAGATTAGTGAGTTCAGGTCATGGAAAATTAGTTCTATTCGAATTACTTGTTTGGATGTTCCTGAAATTGTTGGATGTGGTGTCTGGATTGTCTTCTGTTTTCTGGGTTTTAACTATTTTTACTTACCTACTCCAAGAAACCCATGTTTTACTGGATGTTAAGTCAGGCCGTGACAATGGTCGTGGCCGTTCCAGGTTGATAAATGGTGGAGTTGTCCTGTTAGTCTTATTTTGGTTAGTCGATCTGTTGCTCTTTTATCCATATAAAACTTCCATATACCTAACCGAGTACCCATTACCTACTGGATCAAGCTACATCCACCATACAAGTAGGGATGTGTACATCTATGGCTGCACCAATAAGGCCATGAGTCCATGACTACTGTTCATTTAGAGTGGTGCTAAACTCGCATTAAGTTGTAAATATCATTAAAATGCGTTGAACTCATATAGGCACTCTCGTGAAGCTCTAAACATATTTTATTGAGAAATCATTCATTTTGGCTTTTGAAAAATTCCAACATACAACACAAATTTACAAATTCGAAACAATCAACTTTGTCTTTTCAACACTTAAATCCACATCCATCGCATAGTAATGTTTGGTTGAGTCCCCATTTTTGTGGCAACTTATAGGGACCTCTCTCTATGTGATTTACAAATAAATGAAAAGGGTGAAAGAGTTTCCTCCTTATAATGCAACAGTCACTGAATTCATATGGAAATTGTTTAACCACCTCTTCGAGAGAAAGCATTCAAATCAACCCACTTTTTTGTTGCGCAGAAGTCAAAATTAACAGTGGAGACAGATACTCCACAGGCATAGATTCAGTTTTTAACTTAGACACGAACTCGTCTCCATGACCTCCATATTCATTGAATTTCATATAATAAAACTACCATTGAAGAATCACCACTCAAGAGATCATTCTTTAGTGGTAAATTCAAATCATACAACGATGTTGCTAATGACTCCCATTTGCACACAAATGTTATAAACTTATAACGGGTCTATCATCACAAAGAATGAACTATTATGAAGCCATGAATCATTCCAAACCCTAATCCTTTATCAATATTCCATATCCATAGCTGTCGATGACAGAATGTTCTACAAATATGGTACTAAACTACAACCCTATTTAAGAAGTTATGTATCTTCAATAATCTATTATTATGCCATGATGGTTTGTTATGAATTTCTATTAATGGAGCGTTCTACCTCTTAAGCTTTTGGTAATTTGTGAATCTACAGAACTTTCTTGCAATATAGCAATTACATAAGCCACTTTTTGAGACCCAAATTTATTTGCCCCCGTCATCGTGTAATATTGTAGACATACAGATAGTGATGCGAGATTGAAGAATAAGGAAAAAGTTGAATTTCTTAAAGATTTCTTGTATTCTCTAATTCGTCAACGGTTGACTGCAATTCATGTTTTCACTGCAAAAACCACAAACATAACTGATGGTAAAATAATCTTATGAAGAAGACAAAAACCGTGAAAAGAAGTGGGTAAAATCTAACAACATATGAATTTGATGGAAAATCAGAGAGTCTAACTGACCTTTTTCTGGAGTTCTAACAAACTCTTTTTAGTCTTTATAATCAGATTCTTTAGGTGAAATTGTCAATGCCGTTTGTCTTCATTTTTGGGCTTTCCTGCCACATAAAAAGAAGCAATGATTCAGAACTTCATGGTCGCCGGTGGTCAGTCTCATGTCCGGACGATATACCTTGTTTGATCCAGAAGACTTAGTGCTTTGGTAGTAATTTCTGTTTGGGAGATGACATGGGCAATGGCACGAAATCGTTATGATTGTTTCAATTGACGAATGCAAATTGAGTCGTCGAGTCTATTGGTAAAAGGGCTTTCTAGTGAAAAGGTCTATGGGTAGGGTTTTCAAGAATAGCAGGGTAGAATCACATTATCAATTACTGATGCTATTCAGTAACTAATTACATATCCTTTATTGAAATGTATTTTTGCCCATTCAAAAGTATCATGACTGTCCTTTTAAAAAAAAAATATTCGTACAGGTTAGGAACTCTACATGGTTACGATCACTTCAAACTTTAAATAGTAGATATTAAAAAATTCAACTTTATTTCTAGGTTACTTCTGCAGTTTCTTACGCTATCTACCTAGTGTAGGTTTGCATGAGTTTGGAAGGAGTGATTCTTCAGAGAAGTAACTTCGAGCAAAGTTGTGAATGAAATAAAAAAGTTATGATTGTAAAATGAAATTACTCTGCTGTATTATTTCATTTTCAGTACTTATATGTGATCTTCACTAAAAATGCTATCTAACCTACATGTTCGTCTGCACCCCAAGTCTTTATCCCAAATTGATACATTCACTTGTGGTTCTAGCAACATAAAGAGAGTCGTGGCTTTTGTTTTGTTAGCAGACACAAAGGATGCACACTGCACATGTTCCCTTCACATAAAGAATTCTTAAAGTATGAATATATAATTTGTGCTCTGGTCTTGAAGGCGCTGCCTTGTGGAGTGTACCAGTTCCCTAAACCACTGGCAATAAAGTCATAGTTGATATGCAAAATCTGCCAGACATGTTTGTTTTTTTCTACTTTATCCTTTGGTGGTTTGTGAATCAGAATCAGGTAAAACCAAGTGGGAAGGTTATGGGATCCAGGGGTATGGGAGCTATGTATTGGACAGAAAATCCTCCATGTTAAAGGATGATATAAGGAGGTGGACTAAAGAAGAGTTTCGGTCTTTGGAGGTTCAGAAGGCTAAAGTCAAACAGTTGAGTTAGCTTTATTAGATCAGGGGGGGGGGGGGGGAGCGATGGGGATGACAGTAACAGACAGGCTTTTTTTGTGTGGGAGAGTTTGCTCGTATTGCTAGTGTGGAGTCAATATGTTAGCCAAAAGCTGAGAGCGTTGTGGTTAAAGGTGGGTGATGCAACTTTTGAGGGCGAGGAGGTGGTCAGGCAATAGCTGGTTTTTATCAAGGTTTTTTTCAGTGGAGTGTGGAGACGGGCCTAAGTTGGAGGGTTTAGAATTAGGGACTTTAGAGGGAGGAACAGTTTTAGGGTTTGATTCATCTTTTGAGGAAGATGAGGTGAGGGGGGGGGTTTCTTTGGGTGGAGATAAGGCACCTGGTCTGGATGGTTTGACTATTGCTTTCTTTCAACAAAATTGAGATGTTAAGCCTGAGGTTATATCTATGATGCATGATTCCGAGAGAAACCATAAAGCCACGTTTGTAGATTTTTCGCCTAAAAACCAGGGGCAGTTAAAATTTGTGATTTTTTTCCCTATTACCCTTTTGAATAGCTCTTATAAAATTTTGCACAAGGTGTTGGCGTTGAGGCTAAACCCATCTTTGATTTCTGGGTCTCAGGGTGCTTTTGTGGAAGGGAGGTTACTAAACTCCCAATTCTAAGGTGTGGGACAAGATTGTAGAGTGCCATCTTCATAGGTTGGCTGGCTGTAAGAGTGAATTCCTCTCAAAGGGTGGCTGGGTAACCCTATAAAGAGGCACCTTATTGAAATTTTACCTAATTTATGTTTCTTTTTATCAATGTCTATTTCCCTGGTGACGAGGTCGGAGAAAATCCAACATGATTTTCTGTGGGTGGTATGGGGACAAATTCAAATACCATATGGTAGACTGGAATACGGTGTGTCAGCCAGTATAGAATGGGAGTTTGGGTATTTGACATTTGGCTATCTTCAATCAGGCTTTAGTAGGGAAGTGGTCGTGGACTCGTGGCGGTTTGGTCTGAAGCGGTAGTGTATTTGGTGGAAGGTGATCGATGCTAGGTTTGTCTCAGGTAGGGGTAGGGCTTGCTGGTGTTGTAATGTTTTTGTGAGTTCATATGGTTTTTGGCTGTGGAAGGGGATTCGAGTGGCGTGGGATTGGTTTGCGGAAAGTGTAATTTTTAAGTTTATTCTAGGGAATTGTATTCTCTTTTGGTATAATAGGTGGGCGGGGTAAGAACCTCTTTCTCGTCGGTTTCCTTCTCTGCATCGCATAGCTCAGGACCCTAAGGCCTTAGTGAATCAGTGTGCAATGTTTGGAGGGAACGAGGGAGGGGGAGTGCGAGGTTTAGGCAAAACTTACATGACCTATCTTTATTTTATTGGAATTCCTCAAAGTAGGGGGGGGGGGATCAGTTTGTAATGTTCAGACCAGTGTTACCACACTTCACTCGTACCCCCGCTAACTGCAAACTGGATCGTGCGTCCGAAACGTGGAACACCAGCTATCCAGATCGCTTAATTTGGCGATCCCCCAACTGTTCTTGGCATGGCTGTGAATTCAATTGACCATATTGATTCTTTAGCATAGTTTGGTTGAGTAGTTTTGTTCCTTTTGCTGTGTAGGTCATAAGAGGATGACCTATCAGTTCCTTCGTAAACTTTCTTTTCAGTTGAATATACTTTTGTTACCGGTCCATGTTCTATTTTACCACAAACATAAACATATAACTGGTCAGACAAGCAACGAATTAGACTTGCCATTGAGTTTTGAGGTTTACCCCTGACTCACTTGGTGGTCGAACATAGAACTGTTCGATTTTTATTTAAATTGTCGATTTGGTTTCCTTCGTACTTGTAGGATCAGATAACATTAGGTAATAAGACAATATTTCTGTTTCTGGAAAGTAAATTGCTAGTGTTATCATTGCTTAAGGATGGATACCCGACTGTATCATAGCGTGTTCAGTCCATGTTTCTGGATGATTGATTGATGAGTGACACATCAAATTATTTGAATTTCATATCGAACACACTTTGGACGTGCACGGGTTACGTTCATTTTCATCCTAGAGAGAGGTGAAGGACTTGGATAGCTTTTTTACTTGAAATACATTTATTCGTGAGATGATGTTTCTGTACTTACATTTTATGTCGTCATTTTTCCTTATGCTGTGGTTGTCTGGTTAGTTTTGCTCTGGGGCACTATAAGGACTGTTGAGGGATGGAATGATATTGTAAAACAAAAATCCATGACCTCTTGATGGGCATGTCGGCATCTTTCTTGCTTCGTGTATGACTTCATGTATCATATACCAAGACTGAGACTATTCATGTTGTATCCTTAATGAGTCAATATGTTCAATTTGCAGAGAACACTGAGGGCTGGGAAGTTAACAGAGAGGATATTGAAGCTATTTATTGCAACTGGGAAGGAAGAAATCATCTCCCTCATTGAGTCACTTAATATCCAGCATGTTTATACACCTGTCCTGCCTACAAGTAAGTAGTTTTCAGACTATCGACTGTTTTGGTTTCAGAGAAAGCAGTATCTAACTTTTGAAATATTTGACAGGATGTTCCGATAGATTTTAATGTTGATTGATACTGTGCAAGCACACTTCGCATCGTAACTCCGGAGTTGGCAAGTTTTAGGCAGTGCCAAGTAAACTCTGCTGTTTATTCTTTTGATACTGTGCAAGCATAGAAGATGATGAGGTTGATACTGTGATTTGTGCACTACCTTATGATCTTACATCCTTCATGGATGAATGGAGAAGCGTTTTTCTGCGTTAGCACCTAATAGTTGTCGAAGATTCTGATCTCAAAGAAGAACTCAAAATACATAGTATATTTGATCTTTGATGTCTGTACAAAGTCTGATAGAGATAGAGTTGTGTATGCCAATCTTCTACTAATATTCTCTTCTCTGGTTACTCGTCCCGCTACTTAGGATATCTAGTATCTCCTAAAAAGTACAGTCTCTTATATGCCCTGAAGCTGGGACCAGAAGAATTCAAGGTATGTTGATGCTGTTATGACTGTAGGGCTATCATGCCCATGAATGGAATCAACATTGGTTGTAGCCGCGATTTGTTAGGTATTGCATTATGCCAACCTCTGAGGTTGGCCAGGGAAGGCAAGATTAGGTCTGGGGTGTGTGTTAAAGTGGCACTTGATCATATGGGTGTTAATATGAAAAGTGAGCTGCCTTATTTATGGAGAAAGGAAAGAGGTGATGTTGTAGAGAGTTTGATGAGGGTATGGCTAAAACCTAATCAAGGAGGTGGTGGTTTTCTTCCAGTTGGTTAGGTTGCCGGAGACTGCAGTTTCGGATGGCGTAGTCAAGATGGAGGCAACTTTAAGGGAGCGACTTTGACCGCTGAATTGGGTGTTCTCTCCTGCCATTGCTGATGCTATGAAAGAGATTGGATCAGATTATGGGAGATTGCTGGAACTGGATATGTCAGCCCATCTCGCCTGATAAGTAGTATCCTTTGTTTTCGGAGAGTTTGAACTTGTCAAAAATTGTTCCTTTGTTGATGTTACTGACATCATATACCAGTTACCATATAGAGATGTTTTACCATTTTGTATCATTTTGATCATAACATGCAGTGTGGTTGCATGACATCTTGATTTATGGCTCTTGTGGATGGGTCATTGTTACCTGATCAAATGTCAACAGAGTACTGAGAAGTCATATTTTGCTCACTTAGTTCAGAGATGTAACCGTGTCTTCGGCAGTTGAAGTTGGTTACAATATTTAATTCAGTTCAACTCGCAGTTTGAGTGCCCTAAGCTTTCTAATTTGCTTACGCTATCGATGATACCTCAGTTATAAAATCCTTTGACAAGAGTCAAGAGTCAAGACCACACCGGAGACTCCAGCGATGTCCATAGATACTCATAATCTATCATGACTTTTTTTTTGGGCGGTAGCCTCTGTTCTGGGTTTACCCTTGATGCTGTTTGCTCCGACTCAATACCATCTGGCACAAACATGCAAACGTTGATTTCTGTTCTTCTCCTCTTCAATACTAGTGCAATTGAAAGAAAGACTTGACAAAAATACTATAAATCATAACCACCTTTGTTGAGGACAAACAAATAGGCCCATCCTTGTATATACAAATGATGGCCTAAATCTTTTGGCTAATGCTTTTCCGTTGGGGTTGTTCTTCTGATCTCTCATGTACAAGCCACCAGGCTCAGTATATATTCCTATGGAGAAACCCATGTAATCGATTTCTCTACGAACAGTTCTCTGTATGTATGTCATCATACTGGAGGAAGAAGAAGAAGCTGCGAAAACAAACAACAATGGCCTGGAGCTCAAATAAAAAACTAGGAACGAACAGCAGAAGCTTCTTCAGTTTGCTGATCCGGTACTTGTTCTGTTCGAGGAAGGGTCACAGAACCCAGTGGCATCCCCGATGTAACAGGAATCACAGGGGGCATAATTCGCCGCCTCACTGTCATGTTTAGTCCTTCTGTTGTGTGAATCGTTGCTCCAGTCGTCATTTTAACCTGCAAACCAATGGGTTTAAATAATGTTTCAGTTTTACTGCCATTGGTGCGTAGCAAAGTTTATGCAAATACGTTTAAAAAGTTGCACACTCGTCCATAATAGAAGTCCTTGGCTCGTGCATGGATATGACTTTCAGTAAGGGCTTCACTTTTCTTTTACCAAAATGTAGGTAACTTTGTACCTTTTCTTTTAAGCCATGAAAAAGGTAGTTTTCTACTAAACTTTTGTTACACTTAACTTTTAATGTGTTTATAACACTAAAAGAAGTAGATTTTTTCCAACTTCAACTTCTGTTGTACTCCTAAAAACTACTGTACTCTCTAGTAGGTAAGAAAAAAGAGTGAAGTAAACTATCTTTGTTACTAAAAAGATAAATGGAACTTTTGAGAAAATTTTACATTTTTAGAGTTCCTTTTTCCAAAACAGAAGATACCAAGAATTAGGTAAAGAAAGTAAAGTCTACAAGTTATAATCCTCATAGAAGACAAAATGAGGCAGGAACCTTCTGATATGAACTAAAACTGGAATCCTTAAATCATTTTTGACGTACAAATAAGTCGAACAGTAAAAAGTAAATATAATCAGGCAAGTCTCAATGTCTTGCCTCTAAAGTCACATTGCTATATCAAATTCCACAGTCTATCACTTTGGATGTATCATTAAACCTGTTGAGTATTTAATCTGAGAGGATTCTAACTTGCGATTCTCTCTTTTACCAAAAAGTTTGTGATTCTCTAAGAGCCTGGTTTTCCCTAGCAGATCCAACCAAAACATATCCCGGCGTATTACTACTGTTGGACGCTATGCTTACATATGCATCCAACAAGAGGAAGAGACTAAACAAACGACGCTAAAGAAACACCATGTATAGAAGATATATAACTCACAGGAGGAGCGCCAAGTGCTATTTGAAAATCAAATCGCCGAACAAGCATCGCCACAGCTACTATATTCTGCAAAGCAGCCAGATGCTTGCAAATTTCAACAAAGCAGATTTTTTCACAAGGACCAGACATGTTAAAAGCCAAAAGTTTCATCAAGGAGTGACACTGCGCCAGTGGCAGTAAATTTAGATTCAATGCAAGTGGCAATCAAAAATTACCTCGAAGGTCGCAAACATGTCCCCAATACATTTTCGTTGTCCCCCACCGAAGGGCAAGTAACTGCAATAATAGATCACAGGAGAAGGAAGTTATATATTTGTGCAAGCTTCGTGTAAAACATAAGCTTAGGGAACTAATTGATTTATCACACCTTACAAGAAGATTGTCGTATCTCCTTCTGAATGCTATACAATATCTCAAAATAATTCTAGTATTCTACACTTTGGTCACATATGAAGGAATTCAAGGAGTTTGGCAAAGAATGAAGCACCTCTCCCCTAGTAACATGATACGACAACAGAACTGTGAAGCTGCAGTTACTGCAGTCAACAGAAGGTACCTGAAGTTTTGATTGGTCTCATTAGGATTAGGTCCATCGAGAGGCCATCTTTCAGGGTTGAACTGGTCAGCATCTTCCCAGTGATCTGGACTACGATGCAAGTTCCAGACAGAGATAAAAATATCTTCACCTCTGAAAAACAAAATATTAGCTTCAATTACTCAGAAATTCAAATTGTTTTCTCAAAAGCAAATCAGACTTAGACCATCAATAGCAACAACAAACGAAATAGGAATAACATAGACAGATGATTCCGAAATCTGGTGGTGAAGTTAGGCTGCTGATTTTTTAACGTAGATCTGTCTGTGGAAAGATATTTTCCTCAAATATTTATCTAATGATTTTATCAACAAATAGCCAAATACTCATCTTTATGGACTGTAAGTCCATTGAGACTTGAGACTTGAGACATGAAGTTGAAGAAGAAAAGTAAAATTAGATGACAATTTTCATAATGTATTAATGATGGATCAAACTCTTGCATTGTGGCTGATGTTGTACATGTGAACATTCCGTGTTTAGAAACATTATATCAGTTTATGATTTTAGTTTTGGCCATGCCCATATGTACCAAAAGTCCAAAACATGCTTTGAGACGTACAACCTTTTGGGTAATTCGACATTATAAATAAAATATATCGCCAAGGACTTTTTGCAGTGACTAATATATAAGTCGAACCTTTTTATTGGGTACTTCCCAAGGACATCATCTTCAAGAGACCGGCGAATTAACACAGGAGGCTGTGGATAGAGCCTCAATGACTGCACAGAAGGGGAAAAAAAACATTTAATTTCTTTTAAAATCAAAGCTGTAAGAGATTCTCTGATACCATGTTTGGGGGTACACACATGCATGCCCTTACTTCATTAATTACGCGTGTTGTGTATTTGAGTTTTTTCATGTCTTCAATGGATGGGAACCGGTCACCAAGAACTGAATCGACCTATCAGTAAGAGTAAGAACACATTTTCCGGAATACGAGTCAGAACAAAGAGTTTAAACCTTGCAGGAATACCATAAACAAGGAATACTATTAACCTCGTTTTGAAGCTTGGCCAAGACACGAGGTTCCTGGTACAGAGAAAACGTAAGGAGAAAGACAACCAAATAAACAGTCATCCCAACAGAAGAAATTGTAAAATTTATAAATCTTATTTACAAACTCATTAACTCAAACAAATTGTAGATGTCATAAGAACTAATCACTCTTCCATTGATTATCCTTCCCCTCACAATGTAACATACTTGAGGGTGCTGAAAATGGAGAGGGATATAGCTGTGGAAAATAATTAAACAACAGAGGCTAAATGGAGCCTCATAACAGCCCCATCTACATACCTTGGAAAGAAGATAGAAAGTCCAAGTAAGCACTGCCGCTGATGTTTCATGTCCAGCAATGAGCATTGTCATCAAATCATCACGTAGTTGCTTGCTAGAAACCTAGAAATTAAAAATTACAACAAATTAAGAAAATCCAGCATGATCTCAAGCAAACCAAGTCTGCAACATAGACTTGCACGAAAGAGAAACGGTAGCATACATCATCTCCTGATGCTAGCAGAAAGTGAAGAATACTAGGATCTTGTTCATTCATATATTCCTCATGGAAATTTTGCTCTTCTTCTTCTACCATCCTCTGCAATTTCAGTGGACATATGACCAATATTAATATTGAGATTTCTTCAAATATCAAATCATTTTTAAGAACCAACCACAATCCCAAAGGGATCAATTAACTACTAAATCTCAGCAACTTACATGTTCAACAGTGCAAGTAAAAGAACCTTGGGTACAACAAAGAAACATGAGTCATGCTAAAGATCATGGTAAATTAGGTTTACATTTTTAAAAGGGTAAACAGTTTTATTTTATTTTATTTTATTTTTGGATCAGGCACAAAGGTGACCAAACAAGGAAGCCATCCCTTGAGATTAACACTGTATCTTAATGTATATTAATAACCTGGCTATTAATCCTTGCACAAGATGCTTATATCGGTTTTTTTCATCCAACACATAAATCTCAAGAAGTACATAAAGCCTTCTACTATACATAAACAAGAAAAACACTTAAAAGAGAAACTTTTGGTCAGTATGGTTCCAAAGGCGTCCATAGTTTTGCTTGACCTCAGTCAACCTGTTAAACCTCAACAGACAGCTTGATTTAGCCTAGTGAACCTAATACAAACAACAGATCTCCTATGCCAATATCGGTATTTAACTACTGTTTGCAATTGTTTTTTACAATTTGACGCACTATTTTACTTCTTCCCAATTTAAGGAATTCTAAGCCATAGTGCAAACCAATTTTTCCTTCATCAGTACCACATTCCGAGTTTCTCAGATCCTGAAAGCTTTTATTTCTGGGAGATTAACATTTGTCATCTTCTCAATCAGTTACGTCTGAATCACTCTTCACATTTCCGAAGACATACAATTTCACAAAAACAAATACTGAAGTAAGACTAAGACAAAGAGAGTTTTCACAGAATCAGTAACCTAATCAAAAGCACGACCACATCGGTCATGTGTCGCCATAATGTCTGAAATTCACTTAACCCCTTTTGCAGTTGTACCATTGAATATTATTAAAACGGTCCAAAGAAAAAATGAACGAGTGCCCCTTGAGTCTGGATTTTGTAGTTTTACCTCTGGAGTTCCGGAAATCGCTTTTTTATGCACCGCGAGTCATATTTCATCAAGTAATACTAAATTCACTGTATTGGTGGCCAACAAACAACATCCGTCCAAAATAATGGTTTCTCCAACCACGAACATAAATGGGATACATGTTTACTGAAGAATACATTACATAAATTGTAAAACGGTGGCGGTCTCTTATGCACTGGCTTCGTCACAGGGTAAGATGGCAAGAGACTACTATGTAGTTATGTTGTGAAGAGGTTGAAGTTAGAATGAGATGAGCCCAAAAGATTGAGCCATTACATGAAATGGACGGTGATAATGTTTGTATAACAGACTAAATTATCTAAGAGAAAACCGCCTAGTCCCTTATGGTGCGAATCATCCCTATGTACGTATCAGGGTTGAGCTACAATAGAAGTCATCCGATCCCATCTCCTGATTCTCAAATCGGAGTACTACCAATGTTGAGTACCAAGCCAAAATACAAGCATGTTGGTAATTATCATGTTGCATCTGATATGACATTCCCATCAGATTCGATCACTCACCCCACGAATTACTCCGAGAAAGATTATTCAATGCATATACATTAACATATATGTGCACAAGCATGCGGCAACTTCCGACAATGAGAACAAAATAATGAGGTGAATAATTCTCTTAATTAACATTGGGGTCTTCACCTTACACCGATCAATCAGGTCGTTAAGTATATCATTGATCAGCTTGAGAGCTGCATTAACCTTCTTCTGCCTTGGCGAGATGTCTTTCCAGATAGGAATTTCCCAAACTGGAATTGGTGAAACACTTCGATCTTCTGCTTCACGTAAGACAGTGTACACAGCCTGTTCAGGCGAAAATACAAAGATACATCTGCATGATTCATTAGCTACTAAAGCATTGACTACGGAGAAAATAAAACTCATCTTTATGACGATGATGAAGTCAAAGTAAACCTAAATGTAATTACCTCAACTATCCCGGTATCATTTGTTAAAGAATCAAAATCATAATTGAAAACTGCTTTTCCGATAATATCCAAGGTCAAGCGCGAAAAAAGAGATTCCATCTCTACATCTTCTCCGTCAGATGCAGCCGCATCCAACTTTTTGCACAGTCTATCCGTAGCTCGTCCAAATAAGCCTATCATTGCTGCTACATACTGCAACATATATTGCAACAACTTGAGAAAGGTATCTTAAGAAAGCAGTTGCAACTTGGGTAGATAATGGAACCAAAACGAGTTTAAAAAAGGTGTAAACATCTTAGTAACTTCATACATCGGAATATGATTGAGACAAACAGGATCAGCGGCACTTTGATTAGAACAAAATATTAAAGGAGCAATCTACCTTCTGATGCAATGCTGGGACTATTGCACGTCGTCTAACACGCCATATCTCCCCGTCGGCTGGGATAAGCCCTTTCCCCATCACGAAATCTAGGATTTCTGCCAGAATACCCTGGAGATTGTGGAGGTAGAAAGGTCAAAAAAGGAATAACAGACTTAGACACTAACCTATGACTGAGAAGTCAAGAAAAGAACAAGCTAGCTAATCCATTGATTACCTTTGAATATCCCTTTGAGTTGTCCCTTAGTATATGCTTAGTAATGGATGGATCAGAAACAATCAGAAACGACTGCAGACAAGTTTTGATACGGACGAATTTAGAGACTTGGAGAAGACAAATGTTGAGCACGAACTTAGTATGAGATACCTATGTTCCCAATGACATGGAAAGTAAAGATACATTGTTATAAATATAAAGAAGCAAACCTTCGGGCCGAAAGTCAATCTGAAGAGTCCACCATAGGTGATGAAAAGCTCATACAGAGGAATAAAGAAAGCCTCACTCCGAATTGCACTGATTGCTCCTTTTGCCTCCGGAATCTTTGGATAACTCTCACGTGTATCCGTCCAGTTGAGTAGGAAATCCAGTACATTGCTAGGAACTCCAAACTTTGCCAAACCATCTCTTAGCTTAGAAGTAAAACTGGTCCAGGAGAAATAAATAAGCAGCGAAAAGTGTAAGGATATCAAAGGAGTTTCTTCAATATCGCAAAAAGCAAGGAAAATGATACCCTACTTTTAACACATTAAACTTGAGGTAGTCTAATATTGTACGTAGCATAACATGCCTAGCTAACTACTTTCACTCTATGAAACAAATATGCATAGGTAACTATGAAGCACTCAAATAAGAAACCAATCACATTTATAGTGTAGTAGAATTACCGCTATCTGAACATATTGTCACTAAGTTGCAAGCTAAAATATCGTCAGATAGCCCAATAATAGTATCCTAAACTGAAAAGGCTTTTAAAAGAGAGTAACTATGTATCAAATCCTCTTGAATCAGTAAAACAACACATCCATCATAAAATCCGAATGCGATCTCAAGTGACAAAACGAGCATTTTTTTGCTAACCATACAAAAGAATGCCCGCATTCATAAACATGACCAGCACGGGTATTAGGGAGATGTTACGGGTGTTGAGAATCGTTATTTTGTTATTTGTCCCACATTGGGACTCGGTCTGTTTCGCCTGTGCCTAATAAGTTACTTGGGCTACTCCCTTCATTGCCAATTGGTTTTGAGGTGGAACCCAGGATTCTTAACAACGGGCATTGTTGGCAAATGCAAGTTAAGTCAATTCATTCCAAATCCCATAATATAATGATTCAAATCAATTACCCAGCAACTGTAACTATAATGATTCAAATCAATTACCCAGCAACTGTAACTACCAGAAAATGCCTAAACCCAAGGGTTCTTCATGAAATTAGACTTCTACTTCAAATCCATACTAACCAAATATCTCAATTTCAATCACAGAGATTGGGGTTTCAATATCTAAAATAGGGATTTTGCTCAACATACCCAGAGCGCTCCACCGTGAATGCGCCGGAAGCGATGCGAGCGGACAATTCCGCTCGGCGCTTCTCCTCCGCCAGCTGCTCCACCGTCTTATCACTCGAATTGGGTTTCCTCCCATTTGAAGAAGAAGAAGAAGACGAACAGCTAATTACCGCACGTCTAGATTTTCCTGAGAAGAAAAAACAAGAACACAATTGAACACTAAAATTGAACACACATACAGACATACCCAGATGAATTTGAGTGTAGACTAACCAAATCCAATTATGGGTTTGGAATTGAGTCGTCCTCTACTGTGAAGCTCTGTGTGTGAGTGGACTTGGAAGAGAGGGACGGTGGCTGCCATTTAGACACAGAGACAGAGAGAGCATACGCAGCAGAGTGGAGATTCTTGTTCAAGTACTCAGCTCCGAATGAATGGAAGTGATGGGTACACGACTTGTGGTTCCCCAAAATGGGAAAGACGGTAAGAGGTTGGTTAGACCCACATGGGGGATGATAGCTATGAGAATGATAATGTTTGTGAATTTTTCACCAGAGAGTGTGGAGTTTCTTCAGCTGTTAGAAAAGAAAACAAAAGTGGAATCTTTCAAGGGCTGCTTTCAACAGTAATGAAATTGTAGGCCTCAGATGCTTCTCTCACAGACAAGTTTGTATGAATCCTTAATTTTCTATCCTCTCTCGCGCCTGCAGTTTTTTTTTTCTTTCCTTTTCCTTTATTTTATGTTCTGGAGTATATATATTCTTTTTGGATTACTTAAAAAAAAACTAGTTGAAATTTTGTACCACTCCGTCCTAACTCTAATGTACCATTTGAACTTCTTCACCCGTAACTAGATAACTTTGACTCGGTGCTTTGGATAGCAAAACAATACAATTTTTCAATAATTTTTTTATTGCCTTGTAGAATAAGAGCTACACTACAATACTACTACAAAATTATCTAAAATTGCAAAGTTTTTCTATTCAAATCATCGGTCAAAGTGACCAAGTGAATAGTGATAAAAGTCAAATAGTGCAAAAGAGATGGGACGGAGTGGTATTAACCTTTTTGGACAAATGACACTTACTGGACAATTTTGGCGTTTTAATCGAGTAGTTATTGCTCGCTCTAAAAGCAAATATGACATGGTGCTCTAATCAATACATCACAGAACACGTCAGAAACATGTATGAAATTCACTTTCTTTTGTCTGCCACTCATTCTCTTCCTTCTTGACGTGTTTTGTACTGTATGGTTAGAGCAAATCCACATCATTTGCTCTAGAGTAAACACAATTTTTTCGTTTTAATCACTTCAATTTTTTTTATCTCCTTGTGTAAGCTTATTGAAATTGAGCGAAAGGGTCTTCATTATAGCTGGACTAACAGAAGACAGGTGGACAATGTAAGAGAGCTGATAGACATATTGTTTGTTAGTTCTGAGTTGTTTATTTCTCATCCAAATGCAAGCTTGAAAAATGATTTTCTTCTGGGCTCAGATCACACTCCTCTTACAATGGATACTAAAGGATCAAAAGGAGCAAAAAGACAGATCTTTGTTTTATGTGAGAGATGGTCAAGGGAAAGCAGATGTAGTGAAGTGATAGCTAGAGGATGTCAAGAAATTAGCTCTTCAAATCAATACTCCAACCTTACTTCTAGATTGAGCAATCCCAAAAAGAAGTTGAAGGAGTGGTGTAAAAATGTTTACAAAAATTCTTATGTGGAGATTAAAAGGCTTGAGCAGAATCTGTTGGAGATTCAAGCTAGACCTTGGTCAAGATATAATGAAGAAGCTCAAGCTACTATGAAAAAGGAAATTTCTGAATTATGAGAGAGAGAAGAAGCTTTTTGGAAGGAGAAATCTAGAGTCCAATTCCTTAAAAAGGGGGATAGGAATTCTAAATTTTTCTTTCTCACTACTATATGGAAAATGGTAATAAAATTGACATGATTAATGAGGACGGTCAATGGGTCAAAGAGCAAGAGAAAATTGAGGAAGTTGCTAAGGACTATTTCATGAGGATGTTTGATACAAACAATTGTGATTGTGATACTGGGGTTCTTAATCATATAGATTCAATGATAGATCAACAAGAAAATGAGATGCTGTGTGCAATTCCTTCTTATATGGAAGTGGAGCAGGTTGGCTTTTCTTTCAATCCAAATAAGGCAGCTGGTTATGATGGTTTTAATGGTGTCTTCTATTAGTCACAATGGCAAGTTATCAAATGTGAAGTAAAATATCCCGTTTTATAGGTTTGAGTATTTTAGTAATATTATCATATTATTGGGTGTTAAAAGGGAAATTAGTACAAAGTATTGGGTGCTAGTTTTGATATTTAGAAGTTAGTTTTATTATTATTGACAACTTGAGGATTTTATGTCTTTTAACTTAAACTATTTAGTGTCTTTTAATAAAGCTAGGTGCAACAGCCCGTGGTTTCCCAAGCCTTCCGTTCCGGACCGGAAAGCCCAGGAGGGCGCTGCTAAAAGTAATGGCGGGAATCAACAGCATAACATTCCAAAAGTATTTATTTATTAAACATTACAAAAGTTTCTAGATATTACAAAAGTGATTCCAAAAGCTATACAGTATCCTGGCTTGCTAACTAAATACTACACATGACGTTATCCTTCTAGGTGAGTCTCGTACCCGGCTATCCCTTAGTCTCCAGCTCCTAAACCTCCGGTGGGAAGGAAAACAGGAACCGCAGTTTCAAAGTCAGCATTGAAATACTGAGTAAGTGACACCCAAGCTCGTAAAACGGAAGATGAAGCATAACTTTCTTTTCATAACAAATATACAGAGGAAATAAAACTGTAAATTTGCAAAGTAAATCGGGAACTCAAAAAAAACTGTAAGAAGTGAACCTGATGCATCAGTAAGATTACTTATAAAATTCTCATCCTTTAGATCTTCCTTTCTCAACTTCCAAACGGGAGGATTAGTCCCAATCTCTTTCTTCTTTTCTTTTCATAAATATCCCAAATCTCAGAAAACTGCATTATTAACTGTGTTGCTACGGGGAAGAATCTACTATCCATCTCGCATACTCCAAGACCTTAAGTGCCGGCACCCCCTAAGACTTCTTGCGGCCAGAGAGGTGAGTACATGGAGCAACCCGGCAGGTTGCGACCGGGTGAAAATAAACGGGTCGAGTGACCGCAGCCAACACGACCAATCTAATCACAGGCTGAGTGACCAAAGTCAACACGGCAATAATAATGAGCTTCTCCCGCACAACTCTTTCCACTTTAAGTTAATTACGAATTATCATTATTATTCGTGAGACAATATCAAGCAAATCAACTTCTGAAAAATTTAAGAATATCTCAAATAAAACATGTAAATAAATAGAAACCACATTTTGAGACAAGTATCAAAATCAACTTGCGACACGAAAGGAGCTTGGCACGCAAGGCTTGGCATGTTCACTTACCTTACTTCCGTAGCAAAGCACGTCCTAGCAATGACTCGAGTCTACAAAGACGTCGCCTACAAGTCGTATCTTCTACGTCAATAAATATTCAAACAAAATGCTATAAGTCTTAAAGAGTATTTTCTTTATATCAACCCAAACCCGCTAGCTAAATTTCCGTCGTTTTATTATCTAGCCATGATTTTCTATAAACGAAGCCACATATCTACTTTAGAAGATAAGTTTTATTATTATTATTATTATTATTATTATTATTATTATTATTATTATTATTATTATTATTATTATTATTATTATTATTATTATTATTATTATTTAAAAGTGGCCAATTAGATTATTAAAATATGAGCTAAAGATGAATTTATACTTAAGAACTAATTATAACAACAAAAGTGATGTTTATTAGTATTTATCAAAATAAGCATAATATCACAATGAAAATAGCATTTTCTATATCTATAAATATTTATTTAATTCTTAATAAAATTTGAATGAGAAATTACCTCAACTCACTATTTACAAAAGTGTCATAATATTTATATATTCCCCCAAATATCTCTTTTAGCTTATTTTGTTCCAAGAAAAGTAATTTATTACACCCAAAATATATTTTTACTACCAACCCATTTCCATTTAATGTTTATTTGAAATAATATTTAAGAAAATAGTCTTTAAACAAAATAATAATGTATATATAATATAAGTACTAATGCAGCCCCCCTATAGGTTTCAGAAAACACAACCAACACCCCACTTTATCATGTTATAAAGTTTCCGAAAAAGACACTTTAACCCCCCTTTCAACAACACTTCAATTTCATCGATCTAAACTCGGATTGAGCAAGCAAGACATGATTTTGTCTACATAAATCAACTCGCGGCAAAGAGTAGTGCATACCGGAACCAAGAATCGCTCGAAACGGTCGAGTTATGAGTCGGGTCGAAGAGTACCGCGTCGTCGCCGGAGTTGAACTTTGAGGCCGGATTTAATGGCTTCCTCCGCCACTTCTGAACCTTCTACTGACTTAGTCGGGGTCCAAGGAGGTTGATGGAAGCTTCTAACGGGCGTGGGTGGTCTCTGAATCACTCTGGCAAGTTTGCCGGAGTTTGGCCGGCAAAAATGGAGACCCGATGGTGGGTCTTCTTTCTACTCTGTTTTTGGGGCTTCTGGACTCTGTTATGGGCAGAGGAGTTCGTGAGAATAAAGCCAACAGATGGGGGAAGCAAGAGAGAAAGATGAGCAGTGGGTTTTCTTCTTGGGCTCCGGTGGTGACAACCGCCGGTGGCGGCAGCGGGGTTAGCAGCTGCTGCCCCTGATCTTGTCTTTGCTTCTGCTGGTGTCTGTCTCGTATAATAGAGAGGGAGAGAGAGGTCTAGGCAGAGATATGGATGTGGGGTTGTTCTTGCTTGTTGGTAGTTGCCGCCGGAAACAATGGTGGCTATGGTGGTGGAGGTGGCTGCGGCCACCTCTGCTTTTGGCTGCTGCTGCTATCCTCTGAGATCAGAGAGAGTCAAGTAGGGGAGGTGGAAGAGAGAACTGGGCAGTGAGTGGTGATGGTGGTGGGTTTGCTTTGCCGAGCAACAATGGTGGCGGAGGGTATGCTGAAGATGGTCCTGGTGGCTGGCTGATGTGGGGCTGCTGGGTGAGGAGGTGGGTTTTTATAGAGAGGGTGTGGCGGTGATGGGGGAGGCGGTAAGTGGAGGCGGTGGAGGTGAAACTTCCCGAAAGAAAGAGCTTGTTGGGGAAGATGAACTCAAGGGAAGTTGTAATATGTGGTTGGCACACCAAGTGCTTGGGTGATTGGGTGTGAAAATTGCACGAAACATCGCGGTGGTCGGACACGCGTTAAAACTAAAACTAACTAAAATTTAACGAAACACTCCCGTTTCAAATCACGAATACTTAACTAATATTCTACCAAAATTTTATAAAAACAAAACTCAATAATTTACCACATGTTATTTTGCAAATAATGATAATTAAAATTCTAAAATTACCGTTTTACCCTTGTTAATTAAACGGGGTATTACATCCTTCCCCCCTTAAGCAGAGCTTCTTCCTCGAAGCTAAAATCAAGCTACTAATCATGATACTCAGATCACCTAACAAGCAATTATCTAACAGAATTAGCATCACATGGCTGGCGAGTAATTTCACACAACAAATAATAGTAAGCAATCATAACACCAAATAAAGTCGTAACCACGTCTATCTACTTAAGTGGCCACAGTCTTATTCGGTTGCTAAGTTTCAAAGCTAAGCACGTCTCAAGGGTTTATATTTTCTTAATAATGCACATCTATCAATCCACCAAGTATCACATAGTATGTCACACACAGGAATCTTACATATAACTTGGCGATCTCAATCAAAACAACAGGCCATTCACAATTCACAGTCTGACTTCTATTATTCATACTCAATTATAGGATAATTATCTATCAATCAACCAGTAATGAACACACAAACCAATTCATATCAAAACACGCATCATGTAATCATTCTCAGCGACACATATAGCTCATCCTCTCAAACACAATTCAGAATTCAACTTCCACACCTTTATTTCTCCATTACAGGAGTGGTATTCCTTACTAATTCTCATCAGATAACTCAATACTTCTTCCATATCCGGAATCTAATCCATATTCCTCAATTTTGTCACAGTGATAACATTCAACAATCAAACAAGGAAGTTCTATCAAGTAAAACAATACTAAAGGATAAGGACGGAGATAAACAGGACTTTAGGCTACCCATAACCCCAACGGCTTTTCCAATTTTAATTATCTTGCCCTATGTTCATTTTAAGTTACCCTACAGGTTTTATACTGGAACGAACGCTCTGATACCACCTGCAACAGCCCGTGGTTTCCCAAGCCTTCCGTTCCGGACCGGAAGGCCCGGGAGGGCGCTGCTAAAAGTAATGGCGGGAATCAACAGCATAACATTCCAAAAGTATTTATTTATTAAACATTACAAAAGTTTCTAGATATTACAAAAGTGATTCCAAAAGCTATACAGTATCCTGGCTTGCTAACTAAATACTACACTGTTGGATTGAATACTAAAAGCCATGCTTTTTGTATTGGATTATATGAATTTGATATTTATGAGAATGGTTTTGGGCAATGCTTTTGCATTATATTATTATTGTGCATAGTTGTCTATTGTTCTGCATAGTAGAAGATCTGGTGTGTAGAGTATAGCTTACACACAGAAGATCTTATCTTCGGTTCTTGTGGAATGAAAGTTGTGAGTTCACAATCTAGATGGAATTAGACAAACCATCGGAAAGATTGTAGCACATTGTTTTAGTAGGTCTATCTTGGCTACAGGAAACGGTATAGTTCATACTATAGTTTCAACTCAATGTGCTAGTATACTTTGTGTATATTGAACAGGACCAAGTTGAGATCATTGTCTTTGTACTGACATAACAAGACAAACTATGTCTCATGGTTATTATGATTACTTATTCTCTTAATCCTTAGATAGTCAATGTGCACATGTATTAAGTAGTTATTGCTTTGACAAGTCAAGTGAGTGAGATTCCTATGGAGTCAATAACCTCGATGAGTTGGGTAATACTATTGAGTCCATGGTGTAGATTGATATATCGAAGGAATCCATGTCCCGGTTATGGGATTGATGATATCCCCTTGATGAAGCTTATAAGTTTTGATTATGTCAAACCCTGCAGGTAGATTACTTGGTAATCTGGACATATCAAATAAGTTAAGTGGTAAGGATCAAGGAATTGGGAAGAGGTCGATTAAATGAATTAGTCAGTAATTAATTTAATCGACGGATATCTGTAATCTTAACATGGGGAGATAATAAGTATTTAATAACAGGAGCTCGAAATATTAGTTTTGAGAATATGGACAGGAGTGCAATAACAGTTATTTAGTGGTACTAACTGTTATTAACTGTATTCGGACTAGGTTCGGGTGGAACCAGAAGTCCTAATAAAGTTAGGAGCCTGATTCGTATTTTCTCCTCCAGGTCCCTCCCGTAGCCTATATAAGTGTCCTTAGTCTTCAGAATTCGGATGCTTGAGATACACACCGAAATCTAGGGTTTCGAGAGTGAGAGCAATTCGTCTGGAGGCCAAGAAGGATTCTGGAAGCATCAAGCCCACACTTGCATCCAGGAGGAACTTCAGGAATACGGGAGAAGATCCAGAGGATTTCAGACCTACATCAACTAGCTTGGACGCAGGTATAAACCCTAATTCCGCCTAGTAGGGATTATAGCGTTCATGTTGAAAACAAAATTTTAATCTGTATAGCAGACATGCAATCGAACTGGTCCAGGGATTCGCCTCCCTTCAATTGGTATCAGAGCCCCGTTCGACTCTGCATATCTGCTATACATCCATGTTGTCCAATAATCGAACCGGCTATGCATGTTAGAGTAGGAAGATCGCGATGTCTAACTCTGTTTTGCAGATTGAATCGTGTCCTGCTATTATGGTCATATTGTTTGATGTATGTGGTTTGATTTGGTTTTGGTTCCCACGCTGTTTTTCGTGGATGAAAAAGATTTGTAAACTTATGTAATAGTAAACCCTAGGTTCTCTTATTCCAGTATTAGATGAACGTGTGAGCTCTTTGGTGGCATTGAAAATCTGTAGCAGTCTCTGGTACTCTGTTACAGATTGATTTGCGGAATCCATGGAGACTAGGGTTACTGTAATATTAGTGGAGACAGAAGGACGAAAGATTGCAGATCGTCAAGTTTTCCACAGTGACGGCATGGCGTTTTTCGGAAAAAGTTTTTCGGCGACCTTACCGGGAAGGTCGATCCCCGTGTCGCTGGGTCAGATGGGTCTTGCTGACCCGACTAAAGAAGCTCCGACCATAATAGCAGGGCTGTGTGTGGTTGAATGCTTATTACATGTTTGATTGTATCTATGTGTATGATTATTCTGAATGCTTGCATTTTAATCATGGACAACATGGATATATAAATTTAATTTGTATTAAATTGTTCAAACAACTAAGTGGGAGAGGGATTCTAGTGCTCATAGATCCCGCTGTCTCCATCATTGATTTATAAGTGATGTAGTTGGTTTTGTGTGTTAGCCTTGAAGTTAACCTTCTTATCGAACATAACCACTACAGTATCACTGGTATAAATTCCTATAAGGATACTTCTAATAATTACTGTTTATGTGTCATCTCTCCATCTGAGAGGCATGTAATGGGGTAATGGGTTAGAAGTAAAATGATGGTATACACTTAGATGTAAGTTATAGTATCCTCCCCATCGGAGTCACTGCTATGGCTTGCAGGACCAAAGGTACCATGTCTAACTATAGAATGAATGGTAGACGTCCACCCATCGTGGCATACTATTTTTATGTGTGTTAGACTACTGGTGGTTTACATTGCCCTTATATGTTTTATTTACATGATTCTCAGGTTCAAAATGTCGAACTCATTCAACCCACTATCTATTCTCTTGAATCAAAACAAACTCACTGGATCAAACTATATTGATTGGAAGAGGAATTTGAATATTGTGCTAACTGCTGAGGATTACAAATTTGTGCTTCTTGAGGATTGTCCTGCAGAACCTCTAGAAGGGGCTTCTGAGGAAGAAGCCAAGCCTTATAAGAGGTGGCAGAAAGCCGATCAGATGGCTAAATGCTACATATTAGGCTCCATGTCTAATGTGTTGCAGCATCAGCATGAGAACATGGGCTCTGCCCTTGAGATCATGGAGAACCTCAAAGAGATGTTTGGGGATCAGGATCGTGCTGCCAGGCAGGTTGCTATGAAAAACCTCATGAACACAAAAATGGTTGAAGGATCCTCTGTAAGGGATCATGTTCTGAAGATGATAAGTCTTCTAGGTGAACTAGAGATCCTTGGAGCTGTAATCGATGAGGAAACTCAGGTCGATATCGTGCTCATGACGCTGTCTGATTCATTTAACAGTTTTCGGCTAAATTATAATATGAACAAAAAGACTTATTCTTTAGCCGAATTGTTAAAGGAGCTTCAAGCAGCTGAGGGACTCCTACAGAAACCGGTTAATGTAATGGTGGCTGAAAAGGCTTCTGCTTCTAACCCTAGGGCTAAGAAGAAGAAGAAAGTTGCACAAGCAGTAGTTCCGAAGGTTGCTCCGGCACCTCAAGGAATAGCTCGTGGGCCACAGCAAGCACTTGCTCCTCAGGGGACATTGGGAAAGCCGAAAGGCAAGTGTTTCCTCTGTAACCAGAGAGGGCATTGGAAGAAGCAATGTCCAAAGTTCCTGGCTCGTCCAATCCAGAACAACTCAGGTATATCTCTTTCACTAATAGTTGAATCATGTTTAGCGGTTCGATCTACTAGAACCTGGTGTGTAGATTCGGGAGCCACTGACCATGTCTGCAATTCATTGCAGGGGTTCCAGGAAACCAGACAGCTTAGTGATGGCGAGATTTATCTACACTTGGGCAACACGAATAAAGTAGCTGCAGTTGCAATAGGAATTTGTTTCTTACATTTTGGGAATGATAGGATTTTAGTTTTGAAAGATTGTCTTTATGTACCTTCCATTAGAAGGAATTTGATTTCAGTTTCTAAGTTGGTTAAGAATGAATATTCAGTTTATTTTAATGACTCTGTGGTTATTAAGAAAAATAAACGTTTTATTTGTTCTGGTACATTGGTGGATGGTCTTTACATTATAAATCCTGAGACTCCCATAGCGCAGCTATATGAACTGAATAACTCGGATAGCTTACCTAAAAAGAGAAAGGAACCTTGCGAGATAAACCAAACATATCTTTGGCATTTACGACTTGGTCATATCAATATAAACAGAATACAAAGGCTGGTTCAGAATGGACCATTAGGTTCATTAAAAGTGGAGGCACTACCAGCATGTGAGTCATGTTTAGAAGGTAAGATGACCAAGAGGCCATTTTTGGCGAAGGGTAATAGGGCCAAAGAACTGTTGGAGCTTATCCATTCAGATGTTTGTGGACCAATGAATGTCCAAGCGAGGGGAGGTTTTGAGTATTTCATTACTTTTATTGATGATTACTCAAGATATGGATATATTTATTTGATGCGGCATAAGTCTGAGGCCTTTGAGAAATTTAAAATCTTTAAGGCAGAATCAGAGAAGCGTCTGGGAAAATATATCAAGTCATTTCGATCTGATCGAGGTGGCGAGTACCTCTTGGGACAATTCAGGGATTACTTGGAGGAACAAGGGATTCAATCCCAGTTGTCTGCTCCAGGTACGCCACAACAGAATGGTGTGGCAGAGCGAAGGAATAGGACTCTTTCAGAAATGGTGAGATCCATGATGAGTTATTCAGATTTACCAATTTCTTTTTGGGGGCATGCTTTAGAGACCGCTGCATATATTCTGAACTTGGTTCCATCTAAGTCAGTACCAACTACACCCACAGAACTTTGGACTGGGCGCAAGCCTAGTCTACGGCATGTTCGGATTTGGGGTAGTCCAGCACATGTGCTGAAGGGGAACGCAAGTAAGTTGGAATCAAGGACAGAAGTATGTGTCTTTGTAGGATACCCAAAAGGAACAAAGGGTGGTTTATTTTATAGTCCGAAAGATCAGAAAGTCATTGTTAGCACCAATGCGAGATTCTTAGAGGAAGACTATATTATGGATCACAAGCCTAAAAGTAAAATTGTTCTGGAAGAAATGCGAGGAAATCAAGTAGTCCAAGGTCATGATATACCAACTGTACAAGAAGAAATACCACAAGAAAATGATATCGACATTCAACTACCTTTGGGTGGTTGGAGAAATGTAGATACTCGTGATACACAACAAAATAGTGTTGACATCCCACCGCAAGAGGGCAGTGGAGGAAATGATGATACTAGTGATCCACAAGATAGTAGTGACATTCCGCCGCAACCGAGCAGTGGGGAAAATGTTACTACTAGTGAACCACAAGTACAGCCTCGTCGTAGTGGGAGGGTTTCTCGTAAACCAGACAGATACATGTACTTGGGAGAGTCTTTTGACAAGGTCCCTGATGAACATGACACTGATCCCAGTAACTATAATGAAGCTGTTGGAAGTACGGATGCGGAAAAGTGGAAAAAGGCTATGATTTCTGAGATGGAGTCTATGTACTCCAATCAGGTCTGGGATCTTGTAGATCCAACAGATGGGGTAAAACCCATCGGTTGTAAGTGGATTTACAAGAAAAAGAGAGGGGTAGACGGGAAGGTTGAAACCTTCAAAGCAAGGCTTGTTGCGAAAGGTTTTACTCAGAAAGAAGGGATCGACTATGAGGAAACTTTTTCGCCAGTAGCCATGATTAAGTCTATCAGGATTCTCTTGTCCATTGCGGCTCATTTCGATTACGAAATTTGGCAAATGGATGTCAAGACAGCTTTCCTTAATGGAAGTCTTGATGAGTGCATTTATATGATGCAACCAGAAGGATTCGTAGCTAAGGGCCAGGAGCACAAGTTGTGCAAGCTTAAGAGGTCTATTTATGGACTTAAGCAGGCATCTAGATCATGGAACATCCGTTTTGATCAGGCAATCAAATCCTATGGTTTTGATCAATGTCCGGATGAGCCGTGTGTGTACAAGAAGTGTAAAGAAAACGTTGTGGTATTCTTGATACTTTACGTTGATGATATATTGCTCATTGGAAACAATGTGAGTGTATTATCTAGTGTGCGGGTATGGTTATCAAGTCAATTTGATATGAAAGACTTGGGAGAAGCAGCATACGTTCTAGGGATCAAGCTTATGCGAGATCGGAAAAATAGGATGTTGGGCTTGTCGCAAGCCAATTATATTGATACTGTTCTTGCAAGGTTTAGCATGCAGGATTCCAAGAAAGGGTTGATCCCTTTCAGACATGGAATCAGTCTATCTAAGGATCAGTGTCCTAAGACACTTGATGAGATAGAAAGTATGAAAGCAGTTCCTTATGCTTCTGCAGTAGGAAGCCTCATGTATGCGATGTTATGTACTAGACCAGATATTTGCTTTGCTGTTGGCATGGTTAGTAGATATCAGTCTAACCCTGGCAGAGAACATTGGACTGCGGTAAAACATATATTGAAGTACCTGAAAAGGACTCGAGACTATATGTTGGTTTACCATGAAAATAGTCTTGTACCCATCGGGTACACAGACTCAGATTTTCAGTCAGATAGGGATTCCAGGAAGTCTACCTCTGGATATGTTTTCACTTTAGGAGGTGGAGCCATTAGTTGGAGGAGCATCAAGCAGTCTTGCATTGCTGATTCCACCATGGAAGCTGAATATGTGGCTGCTTCGGAAGCTGCTAAGGAAGCTGTTTGGCTTAGAAACTTTCTAATGGATCTTGGAGTGGTACCGAGTGCACAACCGGCTATGACGCTTTATTGCGATAATAGCGGCGCGGTTGCAAACTCAAGGGAACCAAGAGCTCACAAGAAAGGAAAACATATAGAGCGTAAGTATCATTTGATTAGAGAAATCGTGCACAGAGGTGATGTGGCAGTGATGAAGATTGCATCAGCGGATAACCTGGCAGACCCATTTACGAAGTGTTTGACAGCTAAAGCTTTTGATGGTCACGTAGAGGGAATGGGTTTGAGGTGTGTTGCTGCATGGCTTTGAGTCTTAGTGGGAGATTGTTGGATTGAATACTAAAAGCCATGCTTTTTGTATTGGATTATATGAATTTGATATTTATGAGAATGGTTTTGGGCAATGCTTTTGCATTATATTATTATTGTGCATAGTTGTCTATTGTTCTGCATAGTAGAAGATCTGGTGTGTAGAGTATAGCTTACACACAGAAGATCTTATCTTCGGTTCTTGTGGAATGAAAGTTGTGAGTTCACAATCTAGATGGAATTAGACAAACCATCGGAAAGATTGTAGCACATTGTTTTAGTAGGTCTATCTTGGCTACAGGAAACGGTATAGTTCATACTATAGTTTCAACTCAATGTGCTAGTATACTTTGTGTATATTGAACAGGACCAAGTTGAGATCATTGTCTTTGTACTGACATAACAAGACAAACTATGTCTCATGGTTATTATGATTACTTATTCTCTTAATCCTTAGATAGTCAATGTGCACATGTATTAAGTAGTTATTGCTTTGACAAGTCAAGTGAGTGAGATTCCTATGGAGTCAATAACCTCGATGAGTTGGGTAATACTATTGAGTCCATGGTGTAGATTGATATATCGAAGGAATCCATGTCCCGGTTATGGGATTGATGATATCCCCTTGATGAAGCTTATAAGTTTTGATTATGTCAAACCCTGCAGGTAGATTACTTGGTAATCTGGACATATCAAATAAGTTAAGTGGTAAGGATCAAGGAATTGGGAAGAGGTCGATTAAATGAATTAGTCAGTAATTAATTTAATCGACGGATATCTGTAATCTTAACATGGGGAGATAATAAGTATTTAATAACAGGAGCTCGAAATATTAGTTTTGAGAATATGGACAGGAGTGCAATAACAGTTATTTAGTGGTACTAACTGTTATTAACTGTATTCGGACTAGGTTCGGGTGGAACCAGAAGTCCTAATAAAGTTAGGAGCCTGATTCGTATTTTCTCCTCCAGGTCCCTCCCGTAGCCTATATAAGTGTCCTTAGTCTTCAGAATTCGGATGCTTGAGATACACACCGAAATCTAGGGTTTCGAGAGTGAGAGCAATTCGTCTGGAGGCCAAGAAGGATTCTGGAAGCATCAAGCCCACACTTGCATCCAGGAGGAACTTCAGGAATACGGGAGAAGATCCAGAGGATTTCAGACCTACATCAACTAGCTTGGACGCAGGTATAAACCCTAATTCCGCCTAGTAGGGATTATAGCGTTCATGTTGAAAACAAAATTTTAATCTGTATAGCAGACATGCAATCGAACTGGTCCAGGGATTCGCCTCCCTTCATACACATGACGTTATCCTTCTAGGTGAGTCTCGTACCCGGCTATCCCTTAGTCTCCAGCTCCTAAACCTGCGGTGGGAAGGAAAACAGGAACCGCAGTTTCAAAGTCAGCATTGAAATACTGAGTAAGTGACACCCAAGCTCGTAAAACGGAAGATGAAGCATAACTTTCTTTTCATAACAAATATACAGAGGAAATAAAAGTGTAAATTTGCAAAGTAAATCGGGAACTAAAAAAAAAAACTGTAAGAAGTGAACCTGATGCATCAGTAAGATTACTTATAAAATTCTCATCCTTTAGATCTTCCTTTCTCAACTTCCAAACGGGAGGATTAGTCCCAATCTCTTTTTCTTTTCTTTTCATAAATATCCCAAATCTCAGAGAACTGCATTATTAACTGTGTTGCTACGGGGAAGAATCTACTATCCATCTCGCATACTCCAAGACCTTAAGTGCCGGCACCCCCCTAAGACTTCTTGCGGACAGAGAGGTGAGTACATAGAGCAACCCGGCAGGTTGCGACCGGGTGAAAATAAACGGGTCGAGTGACCGCAGCCAACACGACCAATCTAATCACAGGCTGAGTGACCGAAGTCAACACGACAATAATAATGAGCTTCTCCCGCACAACTCTTTCCACTTTAAGTTAATTATGAATTATCATTATTATTCGTGAGACAATATCAAGCAAATCAACTTCTGAAAAATGTAAGAATATCTCAAATAAAACATGTAAATAAATAGCAACCACATTTTGAGACAAGTATCAAAATCAACTTGCGACACGAAAGGAGCTTGGCACGCAAGGCTTGGCATGTTCACTTACCTTACTTCCGTAGCAAAGCACGTCCTAGCAATGGCTCGAGTCTACAAAGACGTCGCCTACAAGTCGTATCTTCTACGTCAATAAATATTCAAACAAAATGCTATAAGTCTTAAAGAGTATTTTCTTTATATCAACCCAAACCCGCTAGCTAAATTTCAATCGTTTTATTATCTAGCCATGATTTTCTATAAACGAAGCCACATATCTACTTTAGAAGATAAGTTTTATTATTATTATTATTATTATTATTATTATTATTATTATTATTATTATTATTATTATTATTATTATTATTATTATTATTATTATTTAAAAGTGGCCAATTAGATTATTAAAATATGAGCTAAAGATGAATTTATACTTAAGAACTAATTATAACAACAAAAGTGATGTTTATTAGTATTTATCAAAATAAGCATAATATCACAATGAAAATAGCATTTTCTATATCTATAAATAGTTATTTAATTCTTAATAAAATTTGAATGAGAAATTACCTCAACTCACTATTTACAAAAGTGTCATAATATTTATATATTCCCCCAAATATCTCTTTTAGCTTATTTTTTTCCAAGAAAAGTAATTTATTACACCCAAAACATATTTTTACTACCAACCCATTTCCACTTAATGTTTATTTGAAATAATATTTAAGAAAATAGTCTTTAAACAAAATAATAATGTATATATAATATAAGTACTAATGCAGCCCCCCCTATAGGTTTCAGAAAACACAACCAACACCCCACTTTATCATTTTATAAAGTTTCCGAAAAAGACACTTTAACCCCCATTTCAACAACACTTCAATTTCATCGATCTAAACTCGGATTGAGCAAGCAAGACATGATTTTGTCTACATAAATCAACTCGCGGCATAGAGTAGTGCATACCGGAACCAAGAATCGCTCGAAACGGTCGAGTTATGAGTCGGGTCGAAGAGTATCGCGTCGTCGCCGGAGTTGAATTTTGAGGCCGGATTTAATGGCTTCCTCCGCCACTTCTGAACCTTCTACTGACTTAGTCGGGGTCCAAGGAGGTTGATGGAAGCTTCTAACGGGCGTGGGTGGTCTCTGAATCACTCTGGCAAGTTTGCCGGAGTTTGGCCGGCAAAAATGGAGACCCGATGGTGGGTCTTCTTTCTACTCTGTTTTTGGGGCTTCTGGACTCTGTTATGGGCAGAGGAGTTCGTGAGAATAAAGCCAACAGATGGGGGAAGCAAGAGAGAAAGATGAGCAGTGGGTTTTCTTCTTGGGCTCCGGTGGTGACAACCGCCGGTGGCGGCAGCGGGGTTAGCAGCTGCTGCCCCTGATCTTGTCTTTGCTTCTGCTGGTGTCTGTCTCGTATAATAGAGAGGGAGAGAGAGGTCTAGGCAGAGATATGGATGTGGGGTTGTTCTTGCTTGTTGGTAGTTGCCGCCGGCAACAATGGTGGCTATGGTGGTGGAGGTGGCTGCGGCCACCTCTGCTTTTGGCTGCTGCTGCTATCCTCTGAGATCAGAGAGAGTCAAGTAGGGGAGGTGGAAGAGAGAACTGGGCAGTGAGTGGTGATGGTGGTGGGTTTGCTTTGCCGAGCAACAATGGTGGCGGAGGGGATGCTGAAGATGGTCCTGGTGGCTGGCTGATGTGGGGCTGCTGGGTGAGGAGGTGGGTTTTTATAGAGAGGGTGTGGCGGTGATGGGGGAGGCGGTAAGTGGAGGCGGTGGAGGTGAAACTTCCCGAAAGAAAGAGCTTGTTGGGGAAGATGAACTCAAGGGAAGTTGTAATATGTGGTTGGCACACCAAGTGCTTGGGTGATTGGGTGTGAAAATTGCACGAAACATCGCGGTGGTCGGACACGCGTTAAAACTAAAACTAACTAAAATTTAACGAAACACTCCCGTTTCAATTCACGAATACTTAACTAATATTCTACCAAAATTTTATAAAAACAAAACTCAATAATTTACCCACATGTTATTTTGCAAATAATGATTATTAAGCTTCTAAAATTACCGTTTTACCCTTGTTTATTAAACGGGGTATTACACTAGGGGGTAGTTGTCTTTTAATAAAGCTAGGGGGTAGTAGTTGTCTTTTACTTAAAACTATGGGGGAAAAGTGTCTTTAATCTAAAATTTTATCATCTATTCCTTCTTTTGTCCCTTATTTCCGAACCTATCTCTCTCTCTCTCTTTGACCGAATTTTCTCTCTCTCTCTCTCTCTCTCTCTCTCTCCATCTCTTTTATTTTGTTTCCTTGTTTAAATCAAATTCAATTCCAATTAGCTACTAATTAGTTAAAGGCCTAAAGTTTAGCAACAAGAAATTTAATTTATCCCATAATTATGTCCCAATTAAGAATCTAGGTCAAATCTAAAACAATCCTAGTTTTCCATAAACTCCTACCCTCAAGCCTATATAAACCCACCTTAGTCTCATAGTTTTATTCAAACCAAATCAAAGAAGCTCTCAAAACTCTCTCTCTCTCTCTCCTACCCGACGGGCTGCCATCGCCGCTCCAGCCGCCGCCGACACTGCCGCTGCCGCTACCCACCGACGCCGCCATCGCCGTCGTCATTGTTTCTTTCTTTTCCGGTAAATCTCAAACCATCATCATCAATATCATCATCTTCTTCTTTTGATTCTTTCTCTTGATTTGTTGGGTACTTTGAAAATCCATTGTTGGATTAATAACAAAAAATAATATAGTGTATTTTGAAGGAAGAAAATAAATTAGGGTTAGTTGCCAACTCTTGAGAATTTTATTGTCTCTTATTTTAAAATAAGTTATGGAGTTTATATTTAAATTCTTGGAAGATAATATATTGGGTTAGATCTAATTGATTTCTTTTGTTACAAGAAAACAAAGTTATGCATATTAACATAACTATAATTGTTAGCTTTATAAGTAGGGTTTTTATAACAAAAGTGATTTGTTACCTAGGTAAATAATGGGGGAATATATGAGGAGATTTTATGCATTGCATATAGGGCTTTGTTTGCGAGCTAGCAGTTTGTTGATTAGAAATATTATTAAATTGTAGGCAACGAGTTCTCTGACGAATGATACGCTAAATGTCACGACTGATTTGCTGTAATTGCTTTGTTGAGGTAAGTAATCATGCCAGGCCTAGTGCCCATATCTTTTTTCGTGTCAAATTGCTGTTGTGACATTTCTTTGAAATGTCTGTGTTAATTGATTTTTACAAAGGTGTTTTAACACAAATATCACATGATAAATTAATAAGAAGTAATGACGTAAAGTGGAATAGTTGTTCCGGGGAACATTATATTATTCTTGGGATTGGTTGATGTTGACTACGATCACTCGACCTTCTTTTATTTGGTTACTCGGCCGCAACAGCCCCGAGTTGCTCCTTGTACTTACCTCTCTGACCGCACGAAGTCTTAGGGGGGGTGTCGACACTTATGGTCTTGAGAGTGTGTGATTGGTTGGTTCTTCCCCGTGTCAACATGCTAATATATGGTTTTTTCTAAGGATGGCCTTTTATGGTTGAACTTTGAAGTCCCGATTGGACAATGAAGAGAGTTTGAGAATGTTTCCCCAAAGAGAGAAGCTAAAATGAAAAACTTGGTTCATACTCATACTTTTACTCGATTCCATGCCCTTTAAACTTATGTGTCTTTTTTTCAAAACTATATCATAATCTGTTTACATGTTTGGGTGTTGCTTACTCAGTATTTCCGCTGAGTTTTGGAACTGTGGTGTTCTCTTTTGTTTTATGCACCACAGGTTTAGGAGGAAGCATGGCTTATGGGGAATCCGAGACACATCATAGTAATTAGAGGATTCACGCTTAGTTACTCGAACTCTTTTTTTTCTAATAGTTTTTAAATCTTGATTTTGGATGATGCCCATATTTGTGGCACAACGTTTTCAATAAGTTATTTTAAGAATTTTATGGATACATCGCGAATCTTCTTATTACTGAGCCTCATTGTATCCGGGTTTAACCTCGTGTACGGAGTGACACCCCTGAGTTTCCGGGTTGGACGCTTTGAGGGTGTTACATGAAGTGGTTAATTCAATTCAGCATTTCTTCAAAACCCAGGTGCTTCTCCCTAGCATGAATAAATCTATTATTGCCCATATCCCAAAAGTTAAAAAGTCCACAAGTCATGCAAGATTTTAGACATATTACACTCTTCACCTTTATTTATAAAGTTATTGCTAAATTTTCAGCAAATAGGCTAAAAGACATTCTTCCAAGAATTATCAGTCTCGAACAGTCAGCTTTTGTCCCAGGGAGGGCCATCCAAGATAACATTTTAATTGCTCAAGATTTTTTTCACTTGATCAAAAACAGGAAGCAAGGCAAAAATGGCCTCTTAGCTATCAAACTTGATCTCCAAAAAGCTTATGACAAGGTGGATTGAGGTTTTCTGTTTAAAGTTCTGGAGAAATTTGGTTTTAGTGATGCATTTATTCAGCTTATCAAACACTGTGTGACTACTGTCAGCTTGGCTATCAAAGTTGATGGGGTGGTTGGTAGTGATTTTATTCCTAAAAGAGACTTAAGACAAGGAGATTCCATTTCTCCTTACCTGTTTCTTATTGTGATGGAGCTATTGATATTGGTGCAATCAAAGGTAGTAAAATTGGGAGAGGAGTTGAAGCTATCTCTCACCTATGTTTTGCGGATGATGCTGTACTTTTTATGCAAGCTAAAGTGGAAGAATTTCAGCAAGTGATGAGTATTATGAATGTCTTCTGTTAAGCTTCTGGTATGGTGATAAATGTGAAGAAATCTGGATCTTTGTTTTCTCCAAACACTTGCCTACATTAAAGAAGGTATTCTTAGTATTGCTAATTACCCTACTTTGGAGAAAACTCTAATACCTAGGTGTTCCCTCTTTCTGGAGCAGATCCAGAAATGAAATTTTGAAGTTCTCAATGAGAGAGTAGAAGATAAAGTTCAAGGTTGGAAGCTTCACAACCCCTTTCTTATGCTGGGAGAGAAATATACATTAAAGCTGTGGTGATGATGGCACTGCCTAGTTATGTTATGAGTTGTCTACAACTCCCAAAGAAATTGTACAAGAATATGATTAAACTTATGAGAACCTTTGGTGGGGTGGAACGCTGAATGAGAAGAAAATCTGCTGGAGAAGCTGGGGTGATTTATCTAAACCAAAAAAGGAAGGTAGTGTGGCTTTTAAAGACTTGAGAGCTTTCAATCTAGTTATGTTGGCTAAGAACCGTTGGAGGATTCTGCAGAACCCAAATTCTTTATGTGCTAAAGTTTTAAAAGCAGCTCACTATTCTAATGGTGATATTCTTAGTGCCAAATTGGGATCAAACCCTTCTTGGACCTGGAGAAGCTTTATGGGTGGGATGGAAGTGACAAAGAAGGGTTTGTGGAAGGGTTTGTGGAAGTTGGCTCTTCTTCCAAGAATCAAAATGTTTTGGTGGAGAATCACAAATAATGCCTTAGAAACTGAAAAAAATTGCACAAGAGAGGTTGTGGCTTCTTAGGGAAATGCAAAATTTGTGAGGAAGTAGATGAAAGTAGGTGGCATATGCTATTGGGTTGTGATTTGACTAGACTTGTGTGGTTTAGTGTGGGTTGCAGATGAGAAGAATTGTGTAGAAGGGATTGTAGGTTTGCTGAATGGCAATTGCACATTTTTGATCAAGCTGAGAAGTTGCATAAAAATTCTGGTTTCTTGGAGAAAGTTGTCCTCACCTGTTGGTCGATCTGGAAAGCCAGAAATGGGTTTATTTTCCAAAATGAACAGATTAATCCTGTTAAGGTGTCAAATAATTTTCTTAGACTATCTGCTGAATATAGTACTCATTGTGGAGGTCAAAAATGTGCCAGTGAAGATCTAATGTCTGATACTGCTCCTTCTATCAATCCAGTGTGAAAGCCTCCTGCAGTTGGCACTTTAAAGTGCATTTTGATGCAACTTGGGACAGGAATAGTTTGGTAATGACAGGAGGCTAGATTACTAAAGACCATGTTGGTTCTCTTGTTGATTCTGGGTGGATGAGAAGTTCAACTGGCTCTGCAATGGTGGCTGAAGTTTTATGCTTAAGAGAAGCTCTTCTGCAGAATAGAAATGTCTCTAGTAAGGTGTCTTCGAAGGAGATTGCAAGTTGGTTTGTGACATGGCTAATTCTGGAGGAAATGTTGGTTGGGAGCTGGCAGAAGTCATGCAGGATATCAGATTGTTGATAAAGTCTTTTGATGATCAGGTTGTCTGGGTAGCTAGATCCACAAACAAAGAAGCTGATCTTATAGCAAACTGGGTGAAAAATTGTAATGGGGATGGTAGTGAGTTATTAGTTAGCAGCTCTTTTTGTAATTTGTTAGCTAGTGAAGCTAGCTTCTCTGAGGACTAATGGTTTTCTGCTAATGTACTTCTGTTTGACAGAAAAAAAGAAAAGACAAATGACACTAAATCAATATGCAGTTTGACATTTGTGACACTAAACTTTCAGAAATTTCAATTTCATAGAAAAATCTTATACGGTTTTCATTTGAGACAAATAGCCTCCAATCATTAAAAATATTATACTAAATTAGCAAAATTTACTGTAGTACCATCACGTGTGTGATCATGTGATGTGATGACTATTACGGTAAATTTCGCTAATTTAATCTAACTCTGTTCAGGTTGGAGACTATTGGTCCCAAAATGTAAACTGTGGGAGGTTTTTATATGAAATTGAAAGTGATGGATGTTTAGTGTCACAAATGTCAAATTGCATTTAAGTTTAGTGTCATTTGTTCAACTTTTTTTTAATGCAATATTGTATGGCCGGTCCCATTTGAAATCTAAGTGATCTGGTCCAAATAGATAAATCCCGAGACGAACCTATTTATAAATAAATCATATGAAATTGAAATTGATAAAATCTAAGTTAGATTCATATTTCAATTTGGATCACATACGTAAGGAATAAAAAACAGCTAGTGTCACAAATGTCAAGCGGACGTGCCCGACTGAGATTCATCCGATACGTTGTACGTGAATCGGGCTCACATCTGTAATGGCCGATACACAAAAATGCATTTACGCAGCTTAATACATTTGTGAAAGATTCATGCATTTGATTCCTGATTCCCGCCGAAATCGTTTTCTAAAACCATGCGAAATCGTTTATAAAAGATATCTCACCCGATACGCATCTGAATGTGAGTTATTTTTATTGAAATGCCACTGGAATTATATGCAATTACGAATGGACATATCTGTAAACATATTTTCAATGAATGGAGAGTCTAAAAAATCGTACTATTAAGTTTTTTTCTTTCTTTCTTTTTTTTTTAGAGAAGGGCTTGTACCCGGGGCTTCCAACGCTCTACCACTTGGGCTACCGCCCTAGCTGCATCATACTATTAAGTTTGTTTGATGTCTACTGCTTTCTTCAAGTATATGAAGTTTTAATTTCTGTTTTTAACAAGTTTTGGAAATAGCGAGTCTTTTTTAGCATGTATTTTGATTGGAAATTGTTAATTTTAAATATAATTTGTAAGAAATTCGAGTCAATTTTCGAATTCAAACCTTTTGACTTGGTGGTAAAAGTATACCTTGATCGGATATGGATGTGTTTGTGATCCGATGAGAAGTCCGAACAGTTTTGAGTATCCGAATCAAAATGTGTATATGGATGATATGAATATGCTTTTAGAATCCAATTCAGATCCGGTGGAACCGAAGAAACTGTAACCGTTAGGGCTGAAAATCCCAAAATATGTACACATAAGGGTTTCTACTAGTCAATCACTGCAAGAAATAAGTTCATATAATTTTGAAAGTCCATAACTTCATACATAAGATTCATAAGGGTTTCAGCAACCAAAATCAGAAAACTTTAAAAGACCCACTAACAAACTCAAGTCACACCAACCAAAATAACAACCAGAAAAGAAACCTTAATCACCACTAATAGATATCCTATCCATAATCTGAGCAACAACCTCCTTAGAGTCATTCAGCAACTTTATACTCCTATTCAGCCTCTCCCTCTTCCCAGAAACAGAAGGTGGTTCCTCAAGCATTTTAGCAATGCCACCACCCATTGGACCCATAAGCTCATTCACAACCTCCCCTTCCATCTCTCTGTCAACCACATTCTGAATACTGAACAACAGATGAAGAGCCACAGAGTCCACAAACCTCTTCAGCACAATCTTCCAGTAAGCTGTGATCCTCATCTTCATGTCGAAGGCCTGGTCCCTAACCTCGCCTCCGGACATCCTCAGATGCCCAACCTCAATCTCTCCAAACCCGTCTATTGCGATCTTCGTAGGCTTGGAATGATCATTCATTACTTCAACAAATGCATTCTGGTATCCCATGAGCTTGTTCCACTCAGACATGTATTCAGGACTACAAGTAAAGTCTGAAATCTTCTCCATTTCCACTATCTCCATGACCCGATCCAATGACTTCTTCGTCATTTTCGCTATGAGATTGAGTGAAGCTCTTCTGATAGGCGATTGCAGCTGTGGATAGTCTTCTGAGTGACTCCTCATGACAGATAGAACTACGTCTTCAATGTAACTCCACACTTTGTTCATGAAATCGCTTGGTGTATCCGAAATCTGCTTCACTTTTCGCTGCAGTAGAGTCAAGAAAGCAGTCCTTGGGAGGAAATTTGGCAGCCCAATACCTTTAGTTTCATCAAGAACTTTGATCTCATTAGCCAGGAAATTCTCTGTTGAGTTGCTTTCAGCACTCTTTTGAAGCTCTACTGCATAATCGTACAGCATTTCAGCCAATCTAGCAGTACAGTGCATTTTCTGCTCATCCGGGTACTCGTCAAACTCTCCTCTGATCAGTATCTTCCTCAGCGATTCCTTACACAATCCGATGATTCGCATTAAAGCAGTCATAGCTTCAGCCAAATTAGTCAGATTCTTAGGCATTTTCTCGAGCTCAGTAGTGTTGGCACTCAGCTTCTCATTGATCTTCCTCACAATCTCCGGCAAGCACTTTGAAATTATACTTGCTTGGATCTGCACAAGCCTCTCAGCAAGAACAGGCACACCAACCATGGACTTATCAATCTGTGACAAAAGCGGATGGCTCTCGAAAAGCCTCTCTTCCTCATCCCTAGCCTCTTCATAAGTCTCGTCGCCAATACGGTTCCTGACGCAGACATACCCTAGCCCAATATTCACATCATCAGCAGTGACTTTCTCCAGAAGTCCTTCCGGAGCTTTATCAGCTTTTGTCACCACCGCCAGCGTCCTCTCCCCTGTCTTATCCACCTTCTGCGACATCCTGATGGATTCACAAGTTGGGAAATCCACAGTAGCAGAAAGCACATTTAAGATTATACTCTCCTCAGGCTTGATATATTCCATAATAGTACCTGAGATTTGCTCGTAGATATCCTCAGGTTGACCATGCACTGGGACTCTAGTGATCCCAGGAAGATCAACCATGGTAAGATCAGGAACATTCTGTTTTAGGACCACAAGTGTTAGAGGAGTGCTTGATATATTCTTCCCAGTGCCTGCAATCTCCTCTGTTGCTATGTTTATAGCCTCCGCGATGTGGGATTCGTCTGTTCGGACGATTTTCCCATGGTATTCCAAGTGGAGCTGTGGCTTTGGATGTGGGTGGTGTTGTAGCCTCATGATCAAAGGAACTCTAGTACATATGCCTTGGCCGCGAGGCAGGCTGATTTTAGCTAGAGATTCAAGAACACTGGACTTGCCCGCGGATTGGTCTCCCACGACGACGATGGTGGGCAGTTGGATGCCTTCTTGGGCTACTTTCAGGTGCCTGAGCTTGTCGATGGCGTCGAGGAGAGGGCGGATTTGCTCGTTGTAGGACTCCACAAGTGGGGCTTGGACGGATAGAGGCATGCCTTCGTCGACTACTAGTGCTAGTGATGTGTCTTCTTCATCTACTTTACCAAGCTGCTGTTGCAGTTGAAGCTGCTGATGCTGAGATGCTGAGGCTGAAGCTTTCTTGTTGCGCCTTGAAGTGGACATTGTGGAGAGAGAGATGGTGAGGGAGATTAGGGTGGTGGTGGTGGGTGTTTTTATAGTGAGGGTGTGGGTGGGAAATGAAGAGGTTGGGGGGAAGGCAATGAGACATGGAGGTTTTGGTGTGTATGTTCAGAGAATGTGGATTTGGATCATTAACAAGTCATTTTAAGAGTTGGAATATGCAAACAGGTTTTGTAACATTAACAGAATATCAACTGAGAGGTCTCTGATGTTTGGCAGACAATGAATGGACACGGACACTTGGGGGACACGTGAAAGTAATAGTCTAATTTTATTCGTACTGTTCATTAGCTACAGGCGGATAGTGTGCCCTCAGAGATTGTTTTTCTTTTTCCCGTAATTTTCAGGATCATGAAAAGTCTAATAAAAGACGTAGTAATTGCTTCTGAAATTCAAGGGTTGGTGTGGTTTGTTTAACTTGTTTCTGTTGCAGAGATTAGTCCTTTCTTATGAGTGGAGCCAAGAATTATGGCATGTCCACTTGAACTCGTGATTTTATTTCATTTTTATCATTTTATGAGTAGAAGAAAATAGTTAATTTCTGTAATGACTTGGCATTAATTATCAAAATCTACAAAAACTAGTTAACTCGTAATAGGCCTTTGTGAAGCTTTGTTCAGAATAATTCCAAAATACATTGATCTGATTTCACAATGTCAACATATATTCTGGCTACTGCTAGGAGCACCACAAGTGAAATTGGATGATCGCTAAAACATATAAGAGCTCAACAATGTCATTCCATCCCTCTAAGTTCAACTTCTTAGGCCAAAACCAAAAGATCGATTCTGGTTAATGTGGTTTTTTCTAGTTTACAACCTTAGCGTTTCTGAAAGTGGTCTTTTATATCGTCCCTAACACGTTGATGATCACGTAGTTTAGAAGAACACCGCACAATGTTTGAAGGCACGTTCATGAGAGTAAGAATAAAATTAGAATACTAACTTGAGGAATGTCTGACACATATTTCGGTGTGTCCTCACGTGTCCCCAAGTGTCCAATTCTGTTTCACTTCCTACTGATCACATTCACTGAATCGCAATAACTTTCTCTGAAAATCTGAATGTATACCAAAATGTCCCTGTCTTATATAGCTTTCCAGCCTCTCCATTTTTCACCAACACCTCTTATAACGCGACTGAGGAGATCGCAGGTACTGGAAAGGGAATGTCGAACCATGCAGCGGAAAGCCAAAGATGTGGTCACAAACAACAAGCGATTTCATGAAGAAAGTGTGGATTTACTATGAAGATGAGGTTCATTCTGTTAGATGCAGCATTAGAGATGCCATAGAAGTCGTTGGATAGTGTTATGGAGATGGAGAAGTTTTCGGACTATACTTTGTAGTCCAGAGTAAATGTCTGAACAGAGCAAGTTCATGGGGTACCAGAATGTCTTTGCTGAACAAAACTAAGAAACTATCCATAATTTGTATAACTCTTGAACAAGTAGTATTAGGAAACTTTTCACAGTTTCTTATTCAGATGTGATTTCGGGCAGATAAGCAACATTGAAAACTAGTGATAGCGAGAAATGAGGAATGCGCAGAAACATCAAAATTGATGATGCATTGAGTATTGACAACCCAAGCTTATGTGTAGGTATATGCGTGGTCAAAAAGGCGAAATCTGTATTTGATTATGGAGATAAGAAATATCTGGACACTTGAATGCCCCATTAAGATCCCTGTGCTCTGGGTGTTGGCAAGTACTGCCAACTTTCTGATAGTATCTGCAGTTCCTGAAAGCTAGGGTTGAAGTTGAAATGGACACACATCACAAATTAATTCGTCTCGCCCTTCAGTCTGCGTTTGGAAACCAGGTTTTTATTTGGATTTAGATATCAAATTCAAGAATTTGAAATTCTAAATTTCTTTACACGGAACGGAAGAACTAGAATTCATCTGTTTTGGTAATTTTATAATCTGAATTTTCATATCCTGAAGTTTGAAATCCCTTGTTTGAATCCACCCCATTTTTCTGTAAATGAAAAAAAATCTTGAAATCCGGCGATGAAGCAAATTGAAAAACCCATATAACTGTTGGAAATATGATTTTGACCCGACTTCAAACCCGGGTTCGAGAAAGCTCACTTGAGAGCTTACATAAAATTATAGAAGTAAAGAGATTAGTTCTTGATCTCATCCGTCAAAATCATTGATTGATGAATGAAAAATGAGACATTGAAGGTTGGCGTCTCTAACTGAGGAATGTAAGTTAGTTGCGTGCTTTACTTTGAATTGAAAAGTTGTAACCTTTCAATTTGAAATGAACAATTGCAACTATTCGTAAGTGGTGTCTTAGTTCTATAAATAGGAGCCTCTCCTCTCATTCTAGTAGTTCCAATAATCATCTTCTTATTCTCTCAATATCTCTCAAACATAGTTTCGTTCGCCGTGTACTGTACACTGGTGCATCGTCTACAGTACAGGAAGGACTTTTATCCTGGGGAGCAATTCGCCTTGTAGTATTCCACAAAGACGCACCAACTGTGGGGGCGAATACTGTTTTACGGAGATCGTCCTCGTACGAGACTGTCCTTCAACTCATCTCCGTTTTGGTTGGCTTTTATTCTGTAAGTTTGTTTTTATCAATTTTGTGTTATTCTTCATTTCTGTTTTCTTCTTATCAGAACAAATCTGAGTCTACTTTCTAACAATCGTAAAGCAGTACTAGACTCTTTATGTTCTCTTTAATTATCAGAAAACAGCCTGTGAAAACTATATGTCCGAGTTGGTATGATCTGATAATCACATATGTATATTTTTGTTACATTAATTGTTTGTAACCAGTTTTTATCCATCTCTTGAAAACTGTTTGATCTGCAAGTGATTGTCTCCGTCATCATAGTACTCTCCAACCCCGACGGTAATAGAGAACTTTCAGCTACCTATTGTACTTGTTGGCAATTGAAACATGTCAGAAGGAAAAAGTGGGTTTGTGATCTGTCTTGCTGAATATCAAGATCGACTAGGCTTTGTCAGATGTCCAAATATATATAAGAGATCCTCTAAGAACTGTAGGGCCTTCACTGAAATCAGAGGCAGGGAAGCGTTGTTCAATAGCTCCATAAACATCATCAGCATAGCGCGCCGGTACGGAATTGTGCAGAGGTTGCCTACTATTGGGTTAAATAGTACAACTTTGAAATGGTACTTACTCATGGTTTGACTGAAAACCCGCATTCCAAGCACATCAATCCATTCCAGGAGCCTATTAGAAATAGTATGATTGGATTTGGTAACCGGAGGGACGAGGGAATCCGGCCAAGTTCACCGGAGCGATTCTATTCAGGGACAATTCGACCATCGGTTATTGCTTGATGCTTGGGATCATATCATTTAATGGAAGCGTGTTCATCGCTATTGTGGTGAGGCTCGCCATCGGGTACTTACCGTTCAGACGATCCGATAATGACGTGGTCGTTGTTGACAATCCCTGCGCCTGCGCTGAGAGATCGATCCGATCAGATGTGGTCGGATTTGAGAAACTCTGTCCAATTTATGTTGATGATGGCTGAATATAACGATTCAAAAGAAGTGTGTGTTTCTAGTAGGGGCAGTTTCAATAAATTGATGAATAGAAACACAGAGAAGGATGTGTTCATCATTTTTAATTATGAATTTTAAATGGATTGTTAGCAGGTAGCATTTTGGTTCTACTTTGTCACCAACGGTCATGTGACTCTTTTGGATGTAGTAACTGTTTGGCAGTTACATTGTTACTAAACTTTTAAAAGTTTGTAACTGTTTGACAGTTATTTGCTACTAAACATTTAAAAGTCGTGTCTTCTCAGAGGGTCATGTTTTTACCTCCCGTGTCTTTCCGGTTAAGTCACAGAGGTGCATATGCATCCTTTCAGTGGCTTTAAAAGCATTGCACTCTGTCCGTCAGGGGCTTAATTGTTCTACATGAAATCTGTTGGGATTCGTCTACGAAGATTTGGACCCTGCTGTCGACCTTCAGATGTTGACATTTTTGTCCAATTGAATTAGGGAGTGTTCTCTGCCGGCGATAATTGGTTGTTTTAACTGTTAAAGCCAATCTTAGACAACGACTTATCCGACTATAGATCAACCATGCTGAAGAATTTTTCGGGGATGTTGGTAGCATGTGCCAGAGACGGATTGAAAAGCACAAAGTTCTTCTTTTGTGTTGACATCCTTCTTCACCATAGATTTTCCCACAAAATGACAGCAATCCCACCACGAAAACGCTTGCGAAGAAAGAATGGATTCTGAAGAGGAACTGGCTTTCCTCCGCCGTGAGCCGCGGTGCTTCAGTTTCCACCACCATGAATGTGATTGCAACGGCGATACCTTCTTGTATGTCTCTCATGACTACACTAGAGCCATGTTTTCTTCTTCGTTGTCAATTTCAGTTTCATGAAGGTTGTCACTTTAGCATTTGACTAAGGGATCAATTTCATGTTTGATACATCGAAACTGAGGTTTCTTTTTTGTGTTTGAGCAAATTCTTTGTTCTTCACCCAAATCTGTTCTTCGCCATTTTCATGTAAAATTGACAGAGGGTTTTCATAGAGGTTTGTTTTCGAGCCTATTGCCCTTTGAAACGTCGAAAATTGCGGCCTAGAGATTGAGATTCAGACGGGTAGGGTTGTTTGTTTTCACTGGTTTTGGGTTGACCCGACTTAAGAACATGGATGAAGTTGTGGGACAATATTTGTATTTGTTGCGAACTTTAAGTTTTGGTTTTGGACTTGGTTCGTCCTCTGTCAGCCTCGAGTAGTTCTACCGTTGATTCTTTCTGTTGGTATATTTGAGGAACAAAGGGTTACATGTTTCTTCTATTAATATTCCAGTAACAATTTGGTTGCTTATTGATGTTAATTCACATGGGTTCTGTTTTGTACGTGGATAAGTATTCCGCGTCTCACTTCTACATTAGTAGCTGTTAAGGAACAATTCATAATTTCATTTGGTCACTTCTTCAGAATCCTTTTGCAGACGTTTTTCAATAACATTCCAGTTTATTATTTCGTCTCTATTCGTAATATGGATTGTAGAAGATTATTTTGTGGCTATGGCTACATTAGTACGTCTACTAATATGTCTATACTCACTGGTAACATTTTTTAGAGACAAGTATCACTAGTTGTTGCAATACGATTCGGAGATAGAAAGTTATTGAAATTAAAGGATGGCGAGCAAGGAAAGAAAATATGATTTTCCCACCATACAATAAACATCGTTACGTTACACACCTCGATTTAGTTATCCTAAAGGCATTTGTAACGATTCTCGATTTTGGACCTTTTAAGATGCCTTAATCTCTCGAAATGGTTTGACAACCTCAAACATGTTACATAGTTTAAGCGGTTGAAGAGGGCAATCTCTACCGTTTGCTCATTCTAGAAAAGTACACATGACAGTTACTATATTTGTTGAGTAGCTAAGAACTTATGATTCTTTGCTCGTGTACATCGATTTGAAACTTCTTCTTAATGAAAGGAGTTTATAACTCCAAATTCAATGTTGTAACGTTTGTTAGAAACTTATAGAAGTTTGTATTCATAGGCCTCTATAAGTAGGTTTAGAATATCAATATGTGACGTGTACCTTGTAAACATTCCAAGAGTTTCCAAGCACTCATGGAAATTCAAGAGTTTGAAGCACTCATGGATATGCGATTTAAAATTGTCATTGTGATTAATTATCAATCACGCATCATTCCAAGAGTTTCAAGCACTCATGGATATGCGATTTAGCATAATGCAAATCAGGAGTGTCATAGTACTTATGATTTGTTTACTATATTGCATAATTTGGACAACATAAAATTCATGGATATTGGTATTTTAAGCCAATAAATTACAATGTCATTTAAACATTTTGATGGAATTCATGATTTAAAGTTTCATGAATAGAGTGCATTAATCTATTATTATCTTGTAGAGATAATAAGCGGAGAATGAGCAATTAATTTAAATTATCCTTCATTAAGAATGAAAAGGAATTACAGTTATAATTGTGGGGGATGTCCTACAACATGGACTGTGTTTGTGCTCTACCTGAATGGTATGTTAAAGGCTAACATTGTGAAACAGCTAAATATGTGCGATGAGGCTTGTTGAAACTACAATATAAATCCTAGAAGAAGGATAATTGTTGTAAATAAGTTTACAAAGAACAAGAAGCACGTAACTCATGAAATTTGAGCTTATACGCGTGTTTGCAAACATTTAGTACCAATCCTTGTGATTGTGTACTAGTAAGCCTCCCCATAGATAGCTATTTGCTTTACCAAGTAAGGATCACTAAGAAACATCAAGTGGATCTCTAACTTAAGCGATCACTAATCCACAAGTGAATTTGTATTCACTCTCGGTGGAAGGGCAATTAGTTGGAAATCTTCAAAGCAGACGTGCATTGCAAGGTCTACTATGGAAGCATGATTCATAGAGTCAGACAAGGCAGGGGAATAAGCAAGATTGCTTTGTTACTTCCTCGAAGATACTCCAACTCGGCCAAATTTGTGTCTCTTATTTAAACACAAAGTAATATGTATAATGGTAAGTCTAGACATCTATTTTCGAGACAAGATACCATTAGGCAACTTCTCTCACAAAAATAAGATCGATCGATTGTGTAAAGTCAAAAGAAAACGGATCCGTTGACTAAATGTTTATCGAGAGAACGAGTTGCAAGTTCGTCAAGGGGAATGGAGCTAATGCCAATCTCGTAAAAAGTTGCACGATAGCGGAAAACCCAACCTAGGTGACTGGAGATCCCAAGAACTATGTTCAAAAGGGACAACCTAACTGTCTGTGCAAATACAAAAATCACTCCTTAAAGAAACTATGTTTCCTTCCCATTCCCAGGGCGACGAGTGATAGGACTAGGGTAAGCTATGCTTTTAATGAGATCACATGTTAAGACGAGTATGGGTAGATACCCTTAAATGTGTCTCACCTATGTGAGTAGGAACTGAGGGCCTGTTCTAGGAGGATGAAAAGACATACTCCTCTAAGACTACTCATGAAACCAGGCAATAGTGTCTCAAGGCCAAAATGAGCACAACCATGAGAACAAACTATGTTCTGGAAATTAATTGTGTGGTTACTATCGACTAGGTATACACCACGGCAAAACAGTTCAAAGCGCTTCGCACACTGTCTAGCCAGTATACCCTATAGTATCTCACTAATGGAAAAGTTCAAGGCCTAAGGCTACTTCTCTTTATGCAATTAATTACCTACTGAGAGATTGAGTCCAGAATACTGATTGACACTTTCAGCTTCAACGCTAATTTGTCATTCATGTGGGGGATTGTTGGAAATATGATTTTGACCCGACTTCAAACCCGGGTTCGAGAAAGCTCACTTGAGAGCTTACATAAAATTATAGAAGTAAAGAGATTAGTTCTTGATCTCATCCGTCAAAATCATTGATTGATGAATGAAAAATGAGACATTGAAGGTTGGCGTCTCTAACTGAGGAATGTAAGTTAGTTGCGTGTTTTACTTTGAATTGAAAAGTTGTAACCTTTCAATTTGAAATGAACAATTGCAACTATTCGTAAGTGGTGTCTTATTTCTATAAATAGGAGCCTCTCCTCTCATTCTAGTAGTTCCAATAATTATCTTCTTATTCTCTCAATATCTCTCAAACATAGTTTCGTTCGCCGTGTACTGTACATTGTTGCATCGTCTACAGTACAGGAATGACTTTTATCCTGGGGAGCAATTCGCCTTGTAGTATTCCACAAAGACGCACCAACTGTGGGGGCGAATACTGCTTTACGGAGATCGTCCTCGTACGAGTCTGTCCTTCAACTCATCTCCGTTTTGGTTGGCTTTTATTCTGTAAGTTCGTTTTTATCAATTTTGTGTTATTCTTCATTTCTGTTTTCTTCTTATCAGAACAAATCTGAGTCTACTTTCTAACAATAACAAAATTAAGAGGTGAAGCTGAACTTTCGAGACAACCCCTCTGTTTAGAGAAAAAACCCCAACTCTGGTAATGTCCTTTCAGCAACAACTCGTTTTTCAGTAAGTAGGACTAAGCTCTTTATAAGAGATTTGTGATTGGATTTGGGAATCTTTGCGAAAAAGCGAAACACTTCTCAAATTGAAACCAAAACATTAACACTCATTTTCCTTGTTTGAAGCCGAGTGATGATAATATTGAGATCAATTGGCACGGTCTGTCCTAGAAGTATTGTAAATGTACTAGTTGTATTTGTAGTATAGTGAAAATGAAGGGGTTAGTTTGTAATATAAGTAAAAGTTAGTAACAGCTTCTGTTAGGCTTCCGCTAGATTAGCTATGTGTGTAGTTGACTATAAGAGCATTTCCAACAGAAGGAGGAAAATTAGTTTTTGCCAAATTTTACTCCTAATCAGTAAAAAACAGAGCTCCAACAAATAAATGGTTTCTGGTGGAAAAATTGGTGTTTAGATATTGGTGGACTTTTTTTGGTTTTTTCTGGAAATTCTGTTTAAACCAGTGTGTTTGGTGATTGTTTTTTTAATCTAGATTGGTTTTTAAACTACATGTAGTAGATTAAATGACTAATGTACCCTTCATTTGTACTTGTTTAACAAATGCACAAAAAACAAATTCAAGGCAAAAAGTTAACATTTTTCAGAGAGTCAAAAGGATTTCTTGAAACAAATTGAAGAAAACATTCACGGTATTTCGATCACAGCAAAATTATTAGTTGTTATTTAGAAAAAAACCAAGAATAAATACCAGATGATTTAATGAATAAATACGAGACGAATTTCATGAAATTTAAAGCATGAGCAGTGGTTAAAAAGTAGGACAATTAACCAAAAATAATAGCACCACAACAAGAGAATTTAGAAAAAAACCAAGAATAAATACCAGACGATTTAATGAATAAATACGAGACGAATTTCATGAAATTTAAAGCATGAGCAGTGGTTAAAAAGTAGGACAATTAACCAAAAATAATAGCACCACAACAAGAGACTCCTATCTAATATAACAACTATTGTTATGATTGCGAATTATTTGACGAAAATGTGCACTGGTTATACCCACATCGTAATGCTGATAAGTTTGACCTAAGGGTGACTTGAAAATATAGAAAAAACGTGTGGGCAAAATAGTACATAAAACAACTCAGAAATAAACTGAAAAAAACCCACCAAAAGTTGGTTTTTTTCCACATGCCAAAAGTTGAAAAAAACTGGTTTAAAATCTAGTTTTTAAACCAATCAAAACAAACACTTTAACAAACTATTTGGTGGAAAAACCATAAACCAAAATAAACCAAGTTACCAAACGCACGTATTAGCGATTGCAGTTTTTTTGAGGAATAAACTTGAGACTCACTGTTTATAGGAACAAAAACTAAAAAGAACTCACTTTCATTCAAAAATTGATTCAAATTCTAAATTTTAAACACGTCCAACGATCTATTAAAAAATTTGATCTTATATTATAAAAAATCAATGTTCTTATAACTCTTTTTTTTGAGGAAAATGTTCTTATAACTAATCAAACAGTAAAGAAGAGAACAAAATTATATATAACCAAAACTACTAAATTTTACTCCCCACTGTTGAAGTTCAACTAATGAAGTGGGTAAACAAATTTTGCTTGAGGACCAAATTTGTGGTAAGGACACAGAATTTTGCTCTCTCTCTCTCTCTTGCTGTTGTTCTAAATGCAGTTCAATGGAGTAAAAGTTTTATTTTCTCTCCAGAAATGGTGTTCTTCCTGATATGAAAGAATTTGAAATCGGGTGAGGTTAGATGACCAATTGTCCCAGTAAAATCAATTAGCAAGACATGACCTTCAAAAAAAAATCACCAAGACAGGAATTGCAGTATCGAGGATCTGTGCATAGTTTGCTGGCCGGCGCCTCTTCCGTTAACAAAGCTCTGACGATTTCGAGCAACTTCTGAATACAATAGTAGTGAGTAAAACCCTTCCTTCTTAAACTTTGGAAATACTATTGCACTGCTTCAATGCTTTGGAAATAAAAAGGTTTTGGGCAAGTTTCGTTGCTTCGTGTATTTGATTCAATCTTGTAATTAAGCCTGGACATGCCTTCTTCCTGAATGCTGACCAACTGTTCCATGAATTGCCACACTGAGAATGGATTGTCTGATAACACCCGCTTGTTGATATATGTTGAAAGTTGTTGTGAGATGAATCCAGATTAAAGCAAAAGGCACATAAGCATGAGAATAGTTAACCCCTGAACTCTTAGTTGACAAGTTGTTAAATCAGTATAGTTTATGGTAAGGAGCGATCTTTTTAATACTGCGATTGAAATTTTTTGTAGACCCTCTATAATTAGCATGCTTGTGCTAACATGTTTTTAACTTCCATTTTACTGCATCACACTTTGTTAGTTGCTCATGTATGGCTAATTGGCTATGAAGGACGTACTTGATCTAACATATTCAGATCTACAACATGAACTAAAGCGGAATATTCATGTGTTTACCTTGTCTTCCTTAGCTCCTAAGCGCAACGGATGATCGTAGGGTGCTTGCTTTCACGTGCTCTTCTTGCTCCCACAATCTGGCTCGAATCACTAGGACGAGAGCTCTGATCCACACCAAGTTCCACGCAATGGAGGCTAGTTGAAGAGAGAGTCTAGGGTTTACTGTATTATAATCAGCACATGATCTCTACAGTAGTGTGTATATTATTATGACTCTCATAGCACATATAATAATCTAGGAGGCTGTCTCCTTATATAGACAGACTTATACCTAATTGCAACGTCACCCCCTAGGGTTGATGTCCTTGCTACTAACCCCATAAGGTTTGAGCTTGTCTCACCTAAACCCATAAGTTTAGGATAATTGCATTGTGCACCCCACATGGGCGCACATAATGCTAACATCTCCCACTCGCACAGTGGGGTTGCACAAATACAGTAGTTCTAGTCTCCCTCAATCTCCAACTATTATCATCTGCCAAAGTGTTATGTGGCCTTGGTGTGTGACTGTGAGAGAACCTGCATTTCGGGAGATCCATACTCTAAACTCATACGAGACGAGCTAGCAGCAGGCGTTTCTCAACCCTTTAAGAAATAATGCAATACATATATATATCTCTCTCGTATCCCCCAGATTCTGTCTATTGCCATCTCATAGACCATGAGCACCTACCTTGTCCCGAAGGTCGTGCGTCAATGAGTCTATATCTCCTTTATTATATTCATATCCTGCATGATCCCATAAGATCTTGTAGGTGGGCCCAATGAACATGATAAAGAGCGATGCAATTAGAATCTTCCTTTCTATCCATTGTCGCTTTGATTCGGAGTCAGCTGCTTTCCTAGCAATGTCCTGGTAAGCCGAATCATTCATAGCCGTGAGGTGTCACGCTAAAGTAGCACCACCGAACCGTCTCTCCCCGACATGGATGAAAGTACTAAGGGTATACAGTGTCAATCATTTTTATATGATCGACGAGGCTCACACGGCGAGGAAACTCAGGGACTAGTTCTACTCGCCACCTCATGTCACTCATAAGCACGCGTTATCTCATAAGATGTGCGCCATAGTGTTTGGACTCTATCAGAGCACATGTCTTATCCCATAGGGACCACTATACAGATGTAAGTCCAACAGCCCATGTGACTGTTAACCCGAGTACTGAGTGTTGCACATATGCAATCGAAATCAGTTCTCTCATCTGGCTTTCTCTACGCAGACTATACATGGTTCGGGGTAGTAACCATGCTCGAATGGCCATAATTCAATCTCACCTTGGAACTTATTCCAATGCGACAAATAAATCCGTCTGACAGGGTCTTGCACTATTGATTGATGTCTAGCTCATGTCATAGGCCATGCGCCTCATATGACAGGAGTCATCATATCATAGGCTTCTAGCGCTTGTCGGGATTCTGTCTCATCTCCTACTCACCTAGACAATCCAGGATGTTGTAAAGGCGGTTGCTCGTGTGAGAGAGTCAACCTAGTGTCCGCGCGACATGTTCTATGCTAGTACAGGATATGTAAACAACATGTAGCATAACAAATCCAATTAAAATCCAATTATCAATGTCTCATATGCTCATCAATCATATCGCTAGTGATCGACTACCGAGTCCCAATTTTCGAAAACAATCCACAAAGACGACTCTTATGTGGTTTAGGAATGGGAGGAACCTACATTTTGTCCCGTAGTCGATCTACTCCAAGGTTACTCTTTAGGTAGTTATTTCACCTTTTGTGAAAACAGTACCCTTTTCTATATGTTTGGCTTTGTCAAAGTACTGTAGCCGTACGCTAGCACTACAGGTTGGTTGATAGCTCATAAGCTTATCAGAAACCAAACATGTTTCTGCCCGGTGACAGAATAGGCAATCGTGCTTCGCTTCCATGATCAATGGAGCGGTCTAATACGATTTTGCAACACTTATGCTGCAACTCCATGCGATATCATCTAGCATGGACTATAGCCTGAGTCGGATCTACGTGTATCTAGGTCCCCACCCTAGTCAGCATGCATAGTTGGCTAGTCGAAGCATCATCTCCGATAGTTATAACACGTGATCCTTCGTACATAGTATCCTTTTGGTTGCAATCTAGTGTCTTAAGTTAGATTTCCTGAAATCCACTCTTCCGATTGCATGAGGTTTGTGGGGTCTCAGTATATACCATAGTATATAGCAGACTCACACTGCATCGGGCACTTTGGTCATTTGGTCAATCTTGTATGGTGTCTTCTAGGTCACATATTCAGGCTCGTAAAATCCTGCAGCGAGTTATAGGAGTATCACATGGCATTGGGTCCATTACATGGAATCGTTCAAAGTATCTTCTTGTTGTCCGCCTTATGCGTCAGTATAAGAAGTCCTTTTGAACGAACGAGAATGCATCTCGCCCTACTAATATCCTTCGTCACAAATCGAAAGGATAACCACCCTATAGTGGATGTGAAATAGTCCTTAGACTCTCCTGGAAATAGTATGTCATCGATAATAAGTGACGTGCTCATCTACTCTCTACGACCGAGAGTGATATGCAGCGGTTTTCATCCATTGATAAAATACTGCTGACTTAGAGGACTAATTAAGATCATACATAGGCTTAATTAGCTTGCACCTATATGTGCATCCAATCTTACATCTCAAAACCCTGTGGCCGAGTCATGCAGATTACCTCTCTGATTTCTCTATCGAGAAATTCAGTCGTCACGTTCATCGAGAATGGAGCCTTATCTCCATCATCACAACTATTACCGATACCTCTGCAAGTCGTATGCCTTAGTATGCTTCCGCCTGTGTCACTCTGAATAACCTTGGAAATACATCCATTTCCAATAGTCTAATATCCAGTCCGAAAAGTCAACCTAGCCTTAAACTCGGTTGGTCCCTTACAGACTCTAACTTTTCCCGTAAAATGCTACTTTTCATTCTTCATAATTAGGGAACGATAAGGTATAGTATTCTATCCTATCGATTATGCAAGGTGATCCTTAAGATCATCCCTTCGATCTCAAATAGTCGATGGGACATGCTCCTATGAGCAGTTCCTTTGCATAGGGAGGGTCATAATTTGCTCTCACCCCTATGGATGGGCACCTCGCTTAGAAAGTCACTCCCACTGTCCGAAGGATCCTTGAGGGACTAATTCCTCATAATGGATTAAGGAACAGGGTATATTCTAGCGGTTCCTCCATGCTCGCGGAGATCATCATCTCTACGAACATTCCTTTAATTATGGACATCTCCTTATGAGAAAACATATATCCTGTGAATCCATTTGCGTTACACTACTAATCGGCTGTTGCGTTTCGAATACGCAACCCCCTAGAGTACTCCGAATAGTATGGGAAGACATGTTACTCCATGAAGATACATTTCTTCCTTCCAGGGTATAATTTCTTTCTTGTCAGGTGATGAAATATCCTGGGGCAATATCCTAGGTTCATCTTATTGCGTAGTGACCATCATGTCTCCCCTTCGATGTCAAATCGTCGACGGGGTACGCTCCAACGAGCGTTCCTACGCAAAGAGGATTCTTCTTCAGCATTATCGTCATATACGATAGGCTGCTCACTAGGTAAGACACTCCCACTGTTCTCAAGATACATAGGAACAAATTCCTCTTGAGTAGTGGTGAATTGAGTGTCATCTAGTGGTTCCTCTTACTCGTAGAGAATACCATCTCCACGAGCTTCTTCCTGACTAGGGAAAATTTAGTTAGCTCATAAGCTGCCGATCCCTATGGCCTAAGGTGACCTCTTATAGGTTGCCTTTTGGTCCACATCTCGTAGGGCGTAGTGGCTACAGACTTGGTGGGTTCTTGGTTGAGTAAATCGACAGACGTTTAACAAAGCGTCTCCTCTAGATAGGGAACTTATACTTTGAACGTGCTATCATACATCAAACCATCTCAGGCTGTATCCTATTCCTCCTATCCGCCACAGCAATCTGCTGCGGGGCATGGGAATAGCCAACTGCCTAACTACTCTCCATCACATAGCTCTTGCTAAGGTAGACACTCGCAGTCTCATTCTGGCTAAGGACATATCCTTTTATCCAGACGGTTTTCTACCTTTTGTAGATACCTGTCTGAAGCACCCTTGCGCCTCAGACTTATGTGGCCCAAGCACACATGGTTGAGATGCGTACAATAATCTACGAATGTGATGGAACAGTAAGCACCATGTCTTAGCTTTAACTTTTAATGGATCACAAGTACAACAGAATGAATAATATGTAAAGACTCAATAATCCTTACTGCTTTACTGGATAGTTTGCCTTTCGCCTTTCGTGTAAGGCAAGAGTCACACACAGGTAAGGGTACCTTGGTCATATTCCAAACAGGCCTACCTTGGCTAGCCTGAACATCCTTTCCTGACATAGTGTGTCTCAATCTAGCACGCCACATATCAGAATCATAAGGCACAACCCTAGTTGATATCCAAAGATCCTGAGGCGTTTATTCATGCTAGAAATCAAGAGTGCATAACCATACATAACATGACCAATTCCAAAAGTAAAACTGTGACCAAAACAACTTTTGGTGGCTACTCCATCAAAGATAATCTCATAGATCCTTAGACGAGAAGTTAGTACCAGGTCTGGCCTTCTAGTCTTAGGGAAACATCCTTTTCCTCCTTTGCATTTGCCTGTCTTGGGATATTGGTCATGTACCAATATTTCGCCCTTATTCCCTTATCCTTGCCCCACCTGTTCCACGGTCCTAATACCGGGCTAGGGACTACATCTGCCGATCATACTTCATCCATAGCCTTTAGCAATCATATATTGCTTAGACTTCAAAAGTATGCTGAACTAGTATACTTAGCAATCATATATTGCTTAGATCCTAGAACGGAGTGATGTTTGGTCTCATCCAAACATCCTGACACTCTCAAAGTGTGTCATATAACGTTTCCATGGCATTTTCATGAAACGTGGCAGAGATAGCAACAAATTGCAAATCGGATAACTTAAACATCTCATCATAATGGCATGAATCTCAGAACCTATAGTTGAGTACCAATCTCATAGACTATAGTCGAGTGCTAAAATTTTATGATTGAGTTTGATAGTTTAAGGTGGGATTTATGAGTCATTACTCACAACTTTTAATGAGGCAAATGTCTAAGGTGGATCCAAGATTCTTCTTTGGCTCATTCCTACAATCTTTGAATCTCAAAGTGGTCTTGAACTTGCTGATGAGGTCATTTCCCCACCTTGGCATAGCACGCTCTATGAAATTTATCTTGACTGCCTCCCACTTATTGGTTAGCCTAAAGATAATGTTCATGTGCTGCTGTGACAACTATTCATCACAGGTTCGACCATACTTGTAGGTGTTTTGACAAACTATGTCCAACAATTTGGTTACATAGTACGATGACTTGTCATATCGTTTATTGTCATTATTTTAGCCTTTACAGTTTCGATTTAGACACGATTGATCTTGAGACATTGCATAGGAAATTAATACTAGCATTTTCTTAGCTCCGAAATAACATGATACATGAATAAAATTTCATAGTTCATCATAAGGACTCCACCAAAACCTAGTGGCAATTCTAGGAATCAAATGTCATCACTTATGATTCCCTATTAGTTTCAATCATGTATAACCATGTGAGCTCTTTTGTTTTAGTTCCTTAGCATGCGAGGTTATACAGATATATCCAATCACACGCAGATATAACGTAAAACAAGCATAAGCATAAATAAACATGCAATGGATGTGGCCCCTAAGGTGCACTCCCACTATTGAGAGTACGTCTTGAGCAAGTCTTGAACTTCTCGCCTCATGGATCTCGCCTCATCTCGAGTGCTCCTAGAAGCTTCCCTGTTCGTCTCTTTGCTCCATGCACCTCGCGCCATAGCTTTTGGTTTGGCCACCTCTCTTGAAGCTTCTATTCTTCAATCTTCACTAAATATCTTATTTCTAAGAAGTAACCTCTAATAGGCGATTTAGATGAGAAGAGAAGACAATAGAGTATGTAGAGAGGCACGACACGCAGGCCGTATTTTAATTGATTACATATTCAAAACCAAAACCAAATATAAAACCATCTAAGCCACATCCATGCATCAAACACATCCATTCAACCCACAACAGCATGTATAATAATAAAATGAACATACTGGAATTTTCTGGAAATTTCCAGAATTAAAGAATAATTACTGGAAATTAACAAGCAATAAATCAATCAACTAATAAGATCGAAAATTTCTCCCAACTACCTAGGATCTCACCTCATATCTCATAAGGTAGGGAAAAATGTCCTAAGTCTCCAGAAAAAATTTGGGCTCAAAACAGTGTGTTTAAGGACGTCTAATTGCCTCGGGAAGTGTGCTAAACACTAATTAATTAATCTGGAAAATAATAAAATTTTCTGTTTTTCCAAAAATTATGAAAAAATCCCAGAAAATAGGAAATTTAATTCTGAGCATATAGAAAAAAATTTGGCGAAAAATAATGGCCGGAGGAGGGCGCACGCGCCCACACGCGCCGCCGCGCGTGGGCGAGTCCGCCTCCGTCACGCGCCGACGCGGCCCGAGTGCCACGTCAGCATGCCACGTGGCATGCCACGTCAGCCATGTGCTGACGTCAGCTGCCACATCACCCTCCACGTCACCATGCCTCGTCAGCAGCCCGTGTGGCTGCCACGTCACCTGCCACGTCAGCAATTGCTGACGTGGCACCGCCATGTCATCATGCCACGTCAGCCCTAGCTGACGTCAGCAAGTCCGCCGCCGCCCTTTGGCGCGTGCGGCGCGTGGCGGCGCGTGGCCGCGCGTGGAGGCGGCGTCGGTGGCGCGTGAAGCCCACGCGCCGCCTTCCCGGCCTCCGTTTCCGGCGATCTTTACATCGTTGGAATCGTCGTTTCACGTAGATCAAGATTATGTGTTCAAAACCCAATTTTAACATGTTTTGAAAAAATCTTTATACTGCTCAGATTAAACAGTCCAGATTTATACTGTTTCGAATCTTAGAAAAATCATAACTAATTCTCTGTTCGTCCAAAAATTACAAAATTTATATTTCTGGAATCCTTGTGAAAAACCCTATCTAACCATGTAGGTTTCACTAGCAGATTATGAAATTTCAAAAACTCGAATTTTTTATCTGATTCGGGAACGCATAACTAGGCACGAAAAACAAGCCTAAGGCTCTGATACCAATGAAGGACGTACTTGATCTAACATATTCAGATCTACAACATGAACTAAAGCGGAATATTCATGTGTTTACCTTGTCTTCCTTAGCTCCTAAGCGCAACGGATGATCGTAGGGTGCTTGCTTTCACGTGCTCTTCTTGCTCCCACAATCTGGCTCGAATCACTAGGACGAGAGCTCTGATCCACACCAAGTTCCACGCAATGGAGGCTAGTTGAAGAGAGAGTCTAGGGTTTACTGTATTATAATCAGCACATGATCTCTACAGTAGTGTGTATATTATTATGACTCTCATAGCACATATAATAATCTAGGAGGCTGTCTCCTTATATAGACAGACTTATACCTAATTGCAACGTCACCCCCTAGGGTTGATGTCCTTGCTACTAACCCCATAAGGTTTGAGCTTGTCTCACCTAAACCCATAAGTTTAGGATAATTGCATTGTGCACCCCACATGGGCGCACATAATGCTAACAGGCTATACCCTCAGAGCCCATACATTAACTGCTATTATCTCAATCACGATTTAATAGCATGCACAATGTCTTCACCTGACCCTGTATGTTTTCTTTTTGAAAGAAAGATTATAACATAAGTCGTATACGACAAGTTGCAGCTACGTCTACCTAATTAATCCAGGGCTAAAGGCATCACACTTAGTTGAGGAAATTCAAGGCTAGAGTAACAAGTATTCATTAAGCAATGAAGTTGACATGTCTATGTAAGTCGATAAGAAAGCATTTGAATTCTTACACTTTTAGCCATATAGAAAATAACTTTTCATATTAATTCCCCCATACCCATAACTTCCACCAGCATTTCATGAAGCCAAACTCGATACCCAAAAACGACAATAGGACAGCAAAACAGAAAACAAACTGACTCACACTGACTGGCTTAGTAGCCTTTTTTAGAAGCCAAATATGAAACAGAAAATTACAACCAGACACCAATACCCTAGCTAATCACCATTGATACTGATCCTGTCCATGATTTGGGCAACCACATCCATGGAGTCATTGAGCAACTCGATGCTTCTGTTCAGCTTCTCTCTTTTCCTTGCAACTGATGGCGGCTCCTCTAGCATTTTCTGAACAGCACCACCTTCAGATCCCACAAGCCCTTTCACAAGTTCGATTTCCAAGTCACGGTTAACCAAGTTCTGAACACTAAACAGCACATGAAGACCCATCGAATCAACAAACCTTTTCAGAACTATCTTCCAGTAAGCAGCAACTCTCATCTTTATATCAAATGCCTGCTCTCTGACAACACTGCCAACATTTCGAAGATGTCCAACATCAACATAACCAAACCCGTTAATTGTTATCATTGTTGATAAGCTCATATTTGTCATGATTTGCTGAAAGGTGGCATGATAAGTCATGTGCCTTTTCCACTCTGCCATGTACTCAGCACTGGAAGTGTAATCGGTCATCTTCTCCATCTCCACAATCTCCATCACACGGTCAAGAGACTTTTCCTTAATTTTTTCTATGAGTTTCCCAGCTGCTCTTTTCATAGGTAACTGAAGCTGTGGGTAATTTTCAGTATGTTGCATTATAACAACATTTACCACAGATTCTATATAGCTCCATACTTTGGTAACAAAGTTGACCGGCTTTTCTGATATCTCATTCACCTTCCTCTGCAGGATCGTCAAGAAGGCCGAGTGAGGAAGGAAGTTAGGAAGCCCAGTTCCTTTGGCTTCAAGCAACACATTTATCTCATTAGTAAGAAAGTTGCTAGTGAAGTTACACTCATCGCTCTTTTGAAGCTCTGCAGCATACTCATCCAGCATTTCATTCACTCTTGCAGTACCATGCATGTGTTTATCATTCGGGTATTCATCAAATTCAGCTCTCAAAAGGACTTTCCTGAGAGATTCCTTACAGAGACCAATGATCATCATAAAAGTAGTCATTGCTTCAGCTAGAGAAGAAAGATTCTGTGGTACCTTGTTTAGCTCCGAAACATTTGCTTTCAGCTTCTCTTCAATCTTCCTCACGATTTCAGGCAAGCACTTTGAGATAATAGCTGCTTGAATCTGCACTAGCTTCTGTGCAAGAACCGGGACACTAACCATGGACTTGTCAATCTTTGACAAGAGCGGATGGTCCCTGAAAAGCCTGTATTCTTCCAACCTTGCCGCTTCATAAGACTCGTCGCCAATCCTATTCCTCACGCAGACATAACCGAGCCCTATATTCACATCATCAGCAGTAACTTTCTCAAGAAGACCTTCAGGAGATTTATCAGATTTTGTGACAACAGCCAATGTCCTCTGCCCAGTCTTATCCACCTGCTGCGACATCCTGATGGATTCACAAGTTGGGAAATCCACGGTTGCGGATAAAACATTCAGAATGATGCTTTCATCAGGTTTGATGTACTCCATTATCATTGCTGAAATCTGGTCATATATGTCTTGAGGTTGGCCATGAACAGGAACTCTAGTAATACCAGGGAGGTCCACCATTGTCAGATCAGGAACACCTTGTTTCTGAACAACAAGAGTCAAGGGAGTGTTTGAGATCCCCTTACCATCCCCTGCAATCTCATCTGTCGCGACGCTGATCGCTTCGGCAACATGGGATTCATCAGTTGGTACAGTCTTACCATTGTATTCCAAGTGAAGGTTTGCCTCAGAATTGTTGTGATTCTGAAGCCTCATTATGAGAGGCACTCTAGTGCAAATTCCCTGGCCACGAGGTAGGCTGATTCTTGCTAGTGATTCAAGAACACTAGACTTGCCAGATGATTGGTCTCCGACGACGACAATTGTTGGCAGCTGGATGCCTTCTTGAGCAATGTTGAGATGTCGAAGCTTGTCGATGGCGTCGAGTAGAGGCCGTATTTGTTCATTATACGACTCGAGAAGCGGGGCATGGAGTGATACTTCTCCAGATGACCCTGGAATCTCAACAAGTGCTCTGGAGCTGCTGCTTGCTGCCATTGCACAGAGAGAGAGAGAGAGAGAGAGAGAGAGAGAGAGAGAGAGAGAGAGAGAGAGAGAGAGAGAGATGGGTGTGTGGAGATGGAATCGAGTTGGGGCTGTATATATAGAAGGTTACATTTTTGGAGAAAGGTGATTGATGTTCATAATTTTTATAGAAACTTGAAGTTGATATTAATGTTGTTGGAGTCTGAAGAGAAGTATTTCTCTTATGCAAATGGGAAACTGTTAATCTTTTAAGTCTCTTTTATCTTGCTGTTTTTCAAGAAAGATAAAACATTCCTGAGAATTCAAATTCATGGCTATTTGGAGAGAAAGAAAATTGATAGCCCTATTCTTCCAACTCTTTGGAAATCAGCAGGTAAAAAGGTGGTGGTTTATGGCTTCGGGTTTCAAGAATTTCATGGGTTTGTTTGTTTGTTTGTTTGTTTTCTTTATGGGTATGTTTGTTGTTTGATAGGGTAACTAAGCAATGCGTTCAACTTATAAATTGTAATTTTTTTATTTGAAAAAACTTACTAATTTCTTTTAATTTATGGGTTCATGCAATGGGTACTCTGGTGGTGGTTATGTGTGGGCAATGTGTGGTACGGGTGACTCGAGCTGGCGGGGCTCTGAGGTGAACCAGAAAATTACAAGAAGAATGATACGGGTCGTATCAAATATTATCTATTTATTTATTTATTAGTTATTTAATTAGAATAATTATGTTATTTAGTGATCCGAGCTTGGCCCGTAAGGGTTAAGTTAGGGTTTACCAGTTATTTATTGAAGCAGTGTCTTCTCCCAGTATTAGCCCATCAATGAAATAATCAGTCTCTCAACCATGTTTCCGTATCAACTGGTGCTTTCATTGAGAGAATGGTGGACGTATGTAAGCTCCCTCGCGCCGTTCTCGAACTCGGAGACTTGGTTCTCATCAACATGCTCTACCAGAAAGTCTCTGATATGCAGAAACGTTGGGTAGAAGAAAACGCTGCTCGAGCCGCGCGTATGAAAGAAGACGCCGCGCTGAGAACATCCTTTGCAAACTTTGGAGAATTACTGCGGCGATACCCGTGGCCAGAGCAGCAGCAGACCACACAATCGCCGCAACCGTCGCAAGAGCAACAACATCTTCATCAAGAACAAACCCAACTACCGGCGGGGGTCCAACCGCTGCTTCACCAGCCGCCGAAGAAATTGGGAAAAAAACCTTCTCTCACTTTCTTGGTGTGAACTAACCATAGACTTTTTTGCTATTAGTTTGACTTCTATTTGAGGAACTAAACAAAAAATAATAACCTAATTAAACTAATAAAAACATATTATATTAAAAAACATTAAAATTCAAAAAAAACACTTTTCCTCTCTCCATCGGGATTATACCCGAGACTCTCACCCCCCACTTCTCTTTTATTCTTTTTCTCTTCACCTTCATCCTCACACCAGTTCTTCACGGCGACTCCTCCTCTTCCATCTTTTCCGGCGCTCTCACCACCAAGCACCCTCTCTCACTCTCTCGCTCTCATGGCTTCCCCGCCCTCACCTACCGAAGTTTTGAACGGCGTACTTGGAGATATCGGGAACCAAGTCACCCTCTCCCCGTCATCTTCTCCAGCGTCGGCCCCGTCCTCTTCTCCGGCGCCGTCTGTAGAGGCCGCGGCCGCGGCTCTTCCGGCACCGGTTCCTCCCACTGCACCGGCCAATGTGGCCCAAGAGGTGAGTTTCTTTCACCTCTTCAAGTATTCTTCATCAAACTCATGTTCTAGGGTTAGATAAAATTAATGTTGTGTTGCTTTTTTGGTGCAAAATTGGTTCATGAAATCAAACTGTTCTGTAAATTTCACAACTACGTTCATGCAAAAATCTAGTTGATGAACCACTGGGCGTATACAAGAACATCAATTTTGACTGATTAATCACATAGGGCGTATAAAGAACATCAATTTTGACTGAAAATCATCAAGGGGCGCCTGGGGCGCATAGTTGTTATTGTTGGGGCATACAGAACATGCTGTATGCGCCCAGGCTGTGAAACAAGGAAAAAATTTGACCCCGAAGCCAAGGGGCACACACTGGGGCGCCTGGTATCTGCCTAGGCGCCCTTGTATGCGCCCCAGGGCTTCTGGGGTCAAATTTTTTCCTTGTTTCACAGCCTAGGGCGCATACCTCAATTGTTGGGGGCATCCAGAACATGCTGTATGCGCCCTACTGGGATATTGAGAATATTTTTTGACTGAGTAAGCCAAGGGGGCTTACAGGACGCCCCTGTATGCCCCCTTGGCTTACTCAGTGTTTTTTTTCCAAGTTTTCAGCTTGTATGCGCCCGTACTGGGAACTTGAGAAAATTGCGATTAGTTTTTTGAGTATGTGCCCGTAGATGATAAGTTCATAAAGTTATGACTAATTTTCTGAGTACTTATTGATAATTGACTACTTATTGGTTTATTTGACAGGATTTGATCTCCTTGGACCAACTTGGTCGTTTACCCGCTGCCGCTAATCGAGCCGAATTAAGGAGGTATAAGTTGACGTTTCGTTCGCGGAAGAGGTCATGGATAGTGTTTACAAGGCTGACCAGACGGGAAGACGTTAGGACTTTAGTGCGACAGCGGCTCCCTAACTTGGCATGGCTTTTGACCTATCGATTTGACCAAGTGTTCTCGAAGACGCTCCTCGACTTACTTATCCAGCGTCGGATTAACACTAACCCTCATGACCGTGAAATATGGTTCAACTTTGGGACCTTCCCGCTGCGATTCTCCCTACAAGAGTTTGTTCTCTGCAGTGGACTTAACGTCTTTAAGTCTCATAACGATGAGCAGCTGGACGAGAGGATGGCAGATTATGCCCTTATTCAGACCGTGTTTGGCCCCACTTTCACGAGTGTGTACGGGAAAGTGAATGGAACTACACTGGAAAATTATCTGGAAGGCATCGATAGCGAACACCCGTACTCCGAAGATCCTGATAAGCAAATGGACTCGGCTACGTTGGAAAGATTTGTGAAGTTATTAGTGGCTGAAATAATCGGTAGGTTATGGCACAACACCGGCGGCCATGATGTGTTGCCCGCCGCAGTGATACAGAAGTGCAATGACTTCGAGTTCTGTAACGCCTACGATTGGGGTATGGAATGCTTTGAAAAATTACTCGAAGGGATGAAACATTGCGACTTTACCAAACCAACTTACTCGCTCACTGCCTTCCCTTTCGTTGCTGCGGTAATTGTGTTAGTTATGCATTTTTTATTGTTAGTTAAATCTAAAATGTTATATGCTTACTGCGATTCGTCTCTCCGCGCAGGCTTGGGCCTACGAAGCAATCCCACAGATGGTACCCCTCTTGTCTAGCAGGGACGAAGGGGTACTTCCCAGAGTGGCGGCGTACTATCCTCTACAGGTCAGGGCTGATGATGAATCAGTGACCAGGCTTGTGGCGTCAATCACATATGTTCGCCCGACACTTCACCCCACTCCTGCGGAGGAGCAGAGTTGGTACTGGCTTCAGTACTTGGCTCATATGGAAGCTAATCCGTATCTTCCATTGTTTCCGGACCTGACGAGTAGGTTGGGTGGCCGTTGCGTTGTCTACTCCGGTGCAGCTATTCAGATGCAACCGTTTCAGATGTCGGGGACTAAGACGACGAGGAATTTGGGTGCGAGTAAGAAAACAGGTGAAAAGCAGGGAAAAAAGCAGACTCAGAAAAAGAGTAAGCGAACAAGTGGAACGCCACCGCCAAGTGAAGGGGAGGCCGATGTGCCAAGGCCGGCGACAACCAAGGGAAAAAGGCAAACTCAGAAAAAGAGTCAGCAACCTGCTGCAGCTCCAACGCCATTGCCAAGCCCACCTGCTGCAGCTCCAACGCCATTGCCAAGCCCACCTGCTGCAGCTCCACATGATGTCATGACTGAAGAGCGCGTTAGGGAGGATTTTGATCGAATGATTAACGCACCCCTGTCCTCACCCAGTGGGGAAGTAGGTGCCGAGCAAAGGTCGAAGAAGCGTCAGGATCGCGAAAGGGAGACTGATGAAGTGTCCGAGGAAACTGAGGAGGCACAACCAAGAAAGAGAGCCCGGACTGAGGAAATGGTAGATGGGATGGATCTTATCATCAGTATGCTGACTTCGATGAAGTCCCAAATGACAAGAATGGATTTGGGTATGACAACGATGAAATCCCGAATGACAAACATGGAGATGGCTTTTCAGAGAATGAAGAATGAGCAGAAGGTGAATATCGATGCGTGTATGAGGAAGCTGGATGATGTGACGGCGAGGCTAGATGGGTTGACGGAGAGGCTAGATGGGTTGACAGACAAAACCAGTGGTGCTAGACAGATGGGCACAGAAGATTCTAACGATGCTCGCGATTCACCATTGGTCCAAACTGTCGAGGAAGAAGGGGCACAACCCGTTGGTCAGACTTCACCATTAGTCTCACATGCCGAGGAACAACGCGCAGAATTGCCTAATGCCGAGGCACAACCTGTTAGTGAATGTCCCGATCTACCAGTTGCACCGATCAGTGTTTCATTTCCTGATGAACCAAGCATCGACCAGTGCTGGTGGCATTCCTACTTCACTCGGGTCACTAAGAGCATGGTCGAGCCTGCTACCGCCAGCGAAAAAGAAAAGGCCAAACGGCTTTCTATTTTTAGCCAGTAAGAGATCAATATTTTACAATTTTCCTTTTATTTAGCTCTTATTAGTATCGTATCATTTGTGTAATTTAACTTCATTTTTGTTTACAGAAAGGTATTGGTTAACATCAGTGGTGGCGACAAGATAACGTGCTCACACGCGTACGAGTATTCACGCGATGAGTGGATGACAGACTCGGTAAGTTTTTATTTAACTTGCATTTTTTTGTAATTTGTCGACAATTTTCTAAGTTGTAAATGCTTGCATACGATGATGTGCATGACGGCCATTCTGACGGCTGAAGAGAGGAAACATGATCGGAAAATTTGTTATGCACCAATAAATATTTTCGGAGTATATGATCAAGAGTTACCATTTTACCTAGACGAAAAATATCTTCCTGCTTCTATATCTGAGCTCTCCATGGTAATCATATTCTAATAACTTCATATTTTAGTTCGTATTGTAATCATATTCTAATACTTCGTATTTTATGTTGCTTTTCAGATTGCACTCCCAATAGGCATCCGGGATAATCACTACTATCTGCTTGTGGTGAGCTTAGAACACAAGGGTGTTTTCGTATTTGACTCATCCGATGAGTATATTGAGAGGCGGGTGGAACATAAAGTGAAGTTAATTCACGATAGCCTTTGCGCCCATTATAAAGTCGCTTACAAGGAGGACATAATGACATGGACTCCAAAATATGTGTGGTCCGAGATTCCGCACCAGAATAACGGGTTTGTGAACTACACTTAATTTTAGTTGCAATTCATTTTCTTACATTATTTTCTTATCTATTTGTGAATTATTTTTGTTGTAGGCATGACTGTGGATTCTATGTGTGTTTCTTCATGAAGCACCTCAGAACACTCGTTCCGAACTTCTCTGTGAAATACGAAGTGAACGGGTGGTACCTCAGAATCTGGGTGGCACACTTTATTGGGACTCACGAGTTAAACTCGTGCTTGGATGCCGTCACCAACGAGGTAGACACATACAAAAAAACTGCTAAAGCTCAAGAAAGGTTGTTAAGTGTTTATCACGATGTTCCCTGCATCAAGGAAGTAGGGCCCTCCATGTCACAGGTACTATTGGCGGTGAATCATTGCTTTCTCTAATTTCGTGATGTTATATTTTCGACTGTACAAATTTTCTTAATTCTTCAGGATGGATCAGGAAACGAGGAAATAGAGTTTCACGGCGACATCGATGGGATAAACGAGGAAACAGAGGTGGCCCAAGATGAGATCTCGGATGAAGAGTTGGATGAAGGGGTGACGGATGAACCAGAAGAGCAGTCTCGCTGGGATAGGCTACATGTTTTAACCCCTTTCACTGCGGACGGGCAGAATCCATTTTTTGAAGTAGGCGAGCACAAGGAAAAAGAAGAGTGCTGGACCCCTCTCTCTATGTACACTGAAATGGTGCCCGTGCATGAATTGGACTACCTGCAACCAATGGAAGGCGGTCGATATCTGCTTCGAAACCGTGCAAGGATCCCTTGGGAGAAGACGCCGTACGCCAAATTATATAACCCGTCTATCGATATCTTTGCGAACCATATGAAGCCTGGATTCTCCGTGGCCGACATGCGTAAGCAAGACCCCAAGTTGCATCGGTGTTTTGACATCTGGCTTAATGACAAAGATGCACTTTACCCATATTTAGATTGTGGGATAAAGCAAAGATCTCGGCCATTCTTCCGTTACATAATGGGAGTAGGAAAACTTTTCGGGTGGGAACATGTAGTCGAATGCACGTATACCCAGAGGCTTAATTACTCAAAAAAGTTTGGCGCTCCAAGGACGGACACGGTTATTACGGATGAGGATTGGTTCAAAGCTTTTCAAGTAGATGATGATTTTGAAACCCTAAAGAAGAAGACTTCTGAATACTTTAGAGGTAACAAGCCTATGAGGGGTTCCAAGGGATCGCTTGCGAGGAGGTGGTTCATGCCTTGGAGGACTAAGCGGCCAGTGAAGGGATTTCAACATTGGATTCTCGTTTACATAAACGTGTTCGAGCAGGGACGGATTTGTGTGAAGGTGTACGATCCAATGAAGTTTTCGGGGCGTAATAATTGGGACTTGGCTCGACTGTGCACAAATTTTCCGAGATTGCTGCAGGAGTTTGGGGAAGGGCAAGTTGCTAACCGGGCCAAGTTTTGCCCGAAGGTCCTTAAGGTATTCAAATTGCCGAAGAATAAGGAGCCGAGACACCAATGTGATCTCCCAAGTTGCAGTGCGTTGTATATGTTGCGCATGATCGAGAAGGTCATCGAGGATCCCACAATTAGAGGAGAGTTTCAATCATACCAAGGGGACCAGAAGCTTATAAGGAAAGAATATGCGGTGGCAATATGGAAGACTATGTTTAGATTCATCACTGTAGACACATATGGCAATAGAATAGACCCGCCAGGAGAACCAATTTGGTATCCTTACGTGTAGTTGTATTCATGACTGATTATTCCATATTTTGTAATTGACGTGATCAATGAAAATTTTTTGTCATTATAGTTTATTTGCTTTTTTGTGATCAATGAAACAACCGATTCGAGCAATGAAACAAATTATTAAAACAAATATTACAAGCACTGCCTAAAAAAACTTCACTAAAACCTCATGCTTAGGAACTGCCTAGGCACCCCTGTATGCGCCCCTGGCCTTCTGGGTGGAAAATTTTTCAACCAGAAGCCCAGGGGCGCATACAGGGGCTTCTAGGAACTGTCTAGGCACCCCTGTATGCGCCCCTGGGCTTCTGGGTGAAAAATTTTTCACCTAGAAGCCCAGGGGCGCATACAGGGGCTTCTAGGAACTGCCTAGGCACCCCTGTATGCGCCCCTGGGCTTCTAGGTGAAAAAATTTTCACCTAGAAGCCCAGGGGCGCATACAGGGGCTTCTAGAAACCGCCTAGGCACCCCTGTATGCGCCCCTGGGCTTGCTTCCCAGCTGGGGGGCGCCTCTATACCCTAATTCGGGCGCCCTGTGTCCTTACTTGGGCGCCCGAATAAGGATATACGCCCCTATGGCTCCATATTCAATTTGTTTGACTTTTTGGTTCTATTTTGACATTACATTGCCGAAACAAGTGGCATGACTTAGGATGCACTGAATACTTGACTATAGTTTGACCACAACACCGACCGTTTACTTTTTTAGTGGACTACATTAAACTAGATAAGATTACAACCACCAAACCAACTTCAAAAGACTTAAATATTACACCCGCATTAATCAATAAGCAACAAGTTTCAATCATGTGTAATTAGCCGGTCATCCTCCCTCGTGGGGCATGTCTTCACGTTATGGCCTTCCTTATCACATCGAGAGCACTTGTGCTTCCTAGTACCATACCTACGTTTTTCTCCTTCAGACGGTATCCTGGTTGTCTGTGGTGCTCCACGTTTCACTACCTTCACTGGTGGAAGAGTGACAATGTTGCTTATCTCCGGTGGGATCCGACGTGTATCCCAGTCTATACGATCAGGAATAACCTCAATTTTCCCGGCGTAAGCTCTCTTGTAGAAGTCCGCACTGTAGGTGTTGCTCGTGAAATTGTACATGACAAGCCCGTCTGAAGGAGGCAACCCTTCTTCCATCCCCATATGAGGATTTTGTTTTCTAAGTACTGGAGCGCACGCACAAGCGTGGACACACGGTTGCCAGTCCAACTGGAACTTGCCGCAATCGCAAACCCAGTACCCCTCCGAGAAGTACACTTTGGCAGTGCCATGGTTCCTACCTGTTACACGGAATTCAAGTGCATCCAGCTGTGTGACGTGTAGCATTTTTGCGTCGTTAAGATTCTTCTGCATGATTGCCTCGCGCTCTGGGGTCAACTTTGTGTTCCAAGTGCCAGTTTCGGTCCGCCTATCGTAAAACCACTGAGACATTTGTCTGAGCGCAAACGAACAGTACGAGAGCACGCAATGATATCTCGCATCCTTTAACATTGAGTTCATAGATTCTGCGTGATTGGAAGAGAACATGTCAAATCTAGTGTTGACCGCGAACGCCCGACTCCATTTCTCGGGAGGACATTTTTCCATAAGGTATTCTGCGATTGACAAACTCTCATTATTTGGGAAATTACGTTTCGCAGGGTGCTCCACTGCCAATGTATGAAGAAAACTGCGACATTTATCTATAGTGTCGGCCTCCGCAGCATTCCAGAAGAGGTTCACCCACTTTCCGGGGCCATAAAGCTTTATCAAGTTCGATTTGATGTGCCACCAGCAGTGCACATGTTGTGCATTTGGGTACTCTGTCGCGACTGCGTGTTTAATGGCCTGATGCCTGTCGGAAAGAAATGTGAGATACTTGTCGTTCGGGACGAAAAGCCTCAGCTGCTGAAGGAACCACCCCCAGGCCTCATTGCACTCGGTGTCAATTATGCCCCATGCAATTGGATAACACTGCCTCCGTCCATCGACCATTGTCGCAACTACGACCTGCAATGGCTCGTTCTTCATGTGACCGGCATCGATGACCACTAGTGGTCGCATGAAGTTGATTCCATCCAGCTGAGCTTTTATACCCATGAAACAGTACTTGAATCTGCTTTCTTCGTCGCGCTCTATCTTCGTGTAGGACCCAGGGTTCAAAGACTCCAACATGTAGAAGAATGCAGGGAGTTGTTGGTACTGTTCTTCTCGGCTACCGTGAATGATCTGGAACGCCCTCTGCCTAGACTGGTAGCATATCCATTTAGTGACGGAGCACTTGAAGGCAAGTTGCACGTACGCGACGATGTCATGTCTGCTAGGGCGAGGCTGCCCGTTCCGATATCGATCAATCATTCCATAGGCGATGTCATCGACATTCACGTTCGCATGCTTGAAATTTGTGGTGATCGCGGAACAAGTGTGGATGTTTTTGTATCGCTTAACCGTGTAAAATCTCTCTTGTTTCCGTTTATAAGCAGCCATGTACCACTGACAATGAGGATCGCGACATTTGAGAACGACCCTTGTGCTCTCTGTCTTTACACTTGTCCATTGCCACCCTTGTTGAGTTGCAGGACCCCGTAGGATATTCTTGATTTCCTTTGCTGATTCAAACAAATCATCAAGCTTTAACGTAGATCCATCGGGCCTGCTGTTACTGGCAACGGCGTCGGCTTCAATCGCAAGTGTGGGATGATGCTGTAAACCTGTGGCCCAAGGACCCCTGTTAACCGGTACATCGTCGTCCGTTGTGTCATCTCCACTTGATGGCCCGTGCGGGTCAGCGTTCGGATCTTCGTTCAAGTCGGGATTCTCCGACAAACTTCCACCCTCATAACTAGGACCTCCGACATTAGTGTCAAACAATCTTTCCAATGCTGTTGCATCCTGACATGTGTTGTTCGCCACCAAGACCGCTGTTTCGTTAAAACCGGCCTCCCAGGTTGGGCATTCATGTTCCCAACCCCCGACATTCGTGTCAAGCGGTCCTTCCAACGCTGCTGCATCCTGAAATGTGTTGTTCGCCACCAAGACCGATGTTTCGTTAAAACCGGCCTCCCAGGTTGGGCCTTCATGTTCCTGACTATAATCAGTAAGTAACGCACGAAGCTCCGAATTTCCCCTGCAAGGATTCATCTTCTGCAAATACTGTCCCCCAGCTGCAACCGAGCCGTCATTGTCGTACTTGGCAAACATGGGAACGATCTCCTTTGGTTCATATGTCTCAAATATTAACAAAACATCGTCATCGTCGGTGATTTCTGATGGCTCATACTGCTCCATCCCTTGTCGCATGTAACTTAACTCTATGAATGGAGCTAGGTGCTTGTCCAATCCCATTCTCGAAGCAACTCGTTCCTTCAGACTATGGAGTGTGGGAATTTCCTCCTGTTTCAGCACCATCGTCTTCGATTTGTAGTTCACCCCGCGTGCGTAGAAAATTTTTCCATTGACGAGCTCCCAAACTCCATTCCACATGAGTTGCACAGTGATTTTCCCCATTCCTGCAGATAACCGAAAAGTCAATAATGTCACAATGGTCAACAAAGAAGTCACAAGTCAACACCGAAAAGTCAATAACCCCCCCAGGGCGCCTAAGTGTATGCCCAGGGCGTCTGAAACAATACACGGGCGTATACATCACCCCCCAGGGCGCCTAAGTGTATGCCCGAATTAGGGTATAGAGGCGCGCCCCAGCTGGGAAGCAAGGCAAATTTTTCACCCAGAAGCCCAGGGGCGCATACAGGGGTGCCTAGGCGGTCAGGGGCGCATACAGGGGTGCCTAGGCAATTCCTAGAAGCCCCTGTATACGCCCCTGGGCTTCTGGTTGAAAAATTTTTCACCCAGAAGCCCAGGGGCGCATACAGGGGTGCCTAGGCAGTTCCTAGAAGCCCCTGTATTTGCCCCTGGGCTTCTGGTTGAAAAATTTTTCACCCAGAAGCCCAGGGGCGCATACAGGGGTGCCTAGGCAATTCCTAGAAGCCCCTGTATACGCCCCTGGGCTTCTGGTTGAAAAATTTTTCACCCACAAGCCCAGGGGCGCATACAGGGGCTTCTAGGAACTGCCTAGGCACCCCTGTATGCGCCCCTGGGCTTCTGGGTGAAAAATTTTTCAACCAGAAGCCCAGGGGCGCATACAGGGGTGCCTAGGCCGTTCCTAGAAGCCCCTGTATGCGCCCCTGGGCTTCTGGGTGAAAATTAGCCTTGGTTTCCGGACGCCCTCTGTATGCCCAAGCTCAAAATGGAACTTAAATCGATCGTATTGGGGCTTTTTATAGGGCTTCCAAAGACCTTCGCAATATCCTCAAGGTGAATCTCATACTATTTTCAGAACATCTCCGAAAATGTTAAAAAATGAATATACGAATTTTTTCAAAATACTACTTTTGAAATGAAAAGATAAAACGAAGGGATACTAAGGTTGATAAACTTACTCTTGTTTCCGACGGATTCGAAGTCTTCAAACGAACGAACTTTGTTTTTGTTTTGAAACCCAACAATGGAGGTTTTGGAATAGACTAGAGAGAGAAACAACAACTTTTGGGTGTCAAAATTGATGAACTGAGGTACATTTTAAGGTTTTACATCTTAGGTAGTTGAATTTAATTTTCTAGTTGAACAAGGTTGTTGAGTGAATTTAATTTTCTAGGGTGAGGGAGATGTTGTTGTTGTTGTTGTTGTTGAATGAAGAGAGAGAGAGAGAGAGAGTAGTGCATGCATGCAAATTTGGAGAAAAAATTCAGCAAATAAATATTTGGGTAGGACCCCCTCTTGCCACATGGAAAACCTTAAAAAAACAAAGAGAGACCCACCATGGAGAAAATGTTAAAAAAATCAAATGGGACCCACTAACTATAACAAACCAAAAGTTAACTTATGATTATTAGTTGGTGGGTACTTCCCACCAACTTTTTGAACTTATGGTTAATATGCACCCACAAAGGTGCATATTGGTTTTTTACCAAAATTCCCCCCAGCCGCCACCAACTCCAGATTCGTCGAAGCCAACAAACGACCAAACAGTCGGCCCTTGCTTCGCCTGCGAATCCAACCCGACCACGCCGCCGTCGCAGGACCAATCGGCCGCCATACCTTCGGCCCCACTATCGGCTTATGCCGACCCTCTCACCCAAAAAACTACCAGCGAACCTCCCCTGACTTCGCCGACGCTCATAAACGCCATCCAGGAGGTGCATAACCCGATCGAATTGCTCACAGCCGTTCCCAACAGTCCGATGGCGTCGGCTTTTTGTCGGCACTCAAAAACGACGAATCCCCGTCGCCCCTTTCACCGCCTGGACAAGCCCAGATCTTCGACGACCGCCTCACCGCCTTCTCCGGCCAGAAACAGCCTTCAACCAACATCCGAGCCGCCTCCATCAAGATCCCAACTGAGCCTATGTCTGGAAACTTCCAGTCGACATCTCTGACGCTCCGTACACCGACTGGACCAACCAAGTCGGTGGATCTTACTGGAATAAGCACCCACAGTGCGCAACCCACCTTCCCCAACGACCTCAGGCAGCCTTGGCCGCCGTCCATTTCTGCTAGGGTTGGACTCAGTGGGCTTGAGTTTAATATTTGGGCTCCTTTTTTTCTTTGGGCCAAGACATTTAAGTGTAGTAATCTTGGGTCTAATTATTACTTGGGTTACCAAAATAATTCGAGTCAGACCATCATCTCTGGATTTGGGCTCTGCGGTGGGGTTCTTAAGAACGTTCGACGACAATTTGACCCATGCAAGAGTATCGCGGATTTTTCAACATCCACCATGCAAGAGTATCGCGGATTTTTCAACATCCACCTTGAGGGCAAGGTGGTTTTCAAGGGTGGTAGAGTTGGTACGGGTCGTATCAAATTATATATTTATTTATTTATTAGTTATCTAATTATGATAATTATGTTATTTATTGATCGGGGCTTGGCCCGTAAGAGTCTAGGGTTAAGTTAGGTATACCAGCTATCTATTTAACCAATGTCTTCTCTCAGTATTAGCCCATCAATGAAATAATTAATCTCTCCCTACTCTGTCTCCCTACTCTCGCTCTTTATCCTTTTATTTATCACTATTTCTTATTTATCGATATGTTAATCTGTATCAAAGAATGTATCGGTTAATGAGGTGTTCATGTTCCTTTTAATACAACCTCCGTTCCTTCTCTATGTCCTCACACGGCTTTCAAGAGTCATTTTGACCCGGTGGTTTTGTTACAAAACGATCCCAAATTTAGTATTTTTTGATGGGGTTGTAGAGGAAATTATGATGCACAACACTATAACAAAAACAAAAATTCTCGCATCATTTTGCTAACTAAATCACCGGGTCAAAGTTGTTGGGTCACGGGACTAAATTAGACGGACTAGAACGCGAAAATAATGCCAACACGAACAATGCGAAAAAGTAGAAGATTTAAGACACAATAATTTAACATGGGAAAACCCCTCTAATCGAGAGGGACAAAAAAAACCCACAAAACTTTCACTGTAACAATTACAATGGGTAGACAAATCATCCACAAAGATGTGGTAACAAACTAGAAACTAATAAACGGGTAAAACAAAACCTCGCCGCTAGACGGAAACCAAGAAAACTAATTGGTAAAAGTTACTGACGCGCAAACTAACGTGCTGTCGCAAGTGTACGAATCTTGTAATACCGGGTGCAATTAGACTCGGGTGATCGTTCCCACGAGGACTATTTCGGGTTTACTCACGCTGTCAGTTTAGGTTAACCGAGTGTAGTAACAAGGAAGAGTAGGTTGTGATTGTAGTGACTAAACTAAAAAACAGAAATTAAAAACGTAAACGTAAATATTTTTTGTGACGTTTTCTGAAATAAGCTGAATCGGTTGTAACGATAATAGATGAAGACTAGGCTCCAGGATCCCCTAGGGTTTCTACAGATTTCAGTTTTACGTTCGATTATGAAAACACTCAGCAGTTTCGATATCTGTGCAACGTACCAGTTGTGCAGTGACTTTTCTGATTCCACACGTAATCCCGATCATGCAGACTTTCGGATTCTTGTTAAGCTGCCTAAATCTGCAGTCTCGGTATAATCCTGTTAGGGTTTCTAACATGTCCGAATGGCCCGGGTCAAATTCTCTAACAGTTGGTCTCACGTTTTTCGATGCTAGCCCTATCTCCCTTTCTCTGGTCGGTCTGTCAGGGTAAGGTACCAAATCCTGTTTTTTCTTCCTAACCCTAACTTGACGTTTTCACCTACAAGCTCGGGTCTATAGCAATCCTGGGTGATCAATCCTATCCTGCATAGACGATAACAATCAAAACCAGAATAACAGATATAACTTGCTGAATTAAGATAATCATCATGAATCCATAAACGACGTAGTCATAAAATCTGAGTACGAAACCCTAGGTTCACCGAGAACCTAGGTGAAAAGTTTAGCTACGACTAGACATAATACAAAACGCAGTTTCTGAATATAAAGAGAGAGAACGAAATCAAACTAAGTCTTCGAATCTCGAATCGCGCTTCCGTGCTCTCCGTGAATGCTCTGACTTGCCCTTCGGTTGTGCTGAGAATTGTGTTGTGTCTCCGTGTCTTCAAAACGAGTCTGGACGAGTCTTTAAATAGTGTTGTTTTCCCTGAAACGCTTGCGCCCAAAATTACGGAATCTGCCATCGGTCCACCGTTTTTGACCAAAAAGTCAAAACTGGCTGCGTATATACGCAGGGTTGCGTATATACGCAACCAGAGCATATAACCACCTCCCCCTCTCCCCCTCCTGCCTGCGTATATACGCAAGGCTGCGTATATACGCAGGCAGGGGGGTGGAGAGGAGGCCCTGCTTGGTCCTTTGGTGGGCCTGGTTGGGTCCCCTGGGTCCCACTCTTCTGCCTGACGCTCCCGGTTTGCCTCCCTTGGTGTTCTCCTACTTTTCCGTGTTCCCGTCTTGTCCCGGTCTTGTGCACGTTTCCCGAGACGGTCCCGGCTTGGTCCCGGCACGCTTCCCGATGCACCTCCCGAACCTGTTCCTGAAAAGGCAACACGAACGAAAACCCGCGATCATATCCAAATATAGCAATAAATAAGCAGAAATCCAGGAAGTACAAATAAACGTCTCGTTCTAGATTCCCGAGGCATTCTAAGGCATTTTCCGGCAAAAACCGCTAATTCCGACACAAATACTCGTGAAATCAGTCTAAAAGATAACCCCTAATTGGGCGTTATCAAATACCCCCGCACTAAACATTGCTCGTCCCGAGCAATCCTGCCAACTCTAGCCTGCATTTCTGTCCTCGTGACTGACTCTGTACATACCCTACCGTTGCATACGCTTTCGACCCGAACCTTTCAACCGGACGACTCGATAGAAAAACTGACTCAGATAGAATATACACAGACTCAAACGACTCAAAACAGACTAATTACAAAAATATTTTTTTTGGTGAGATTGGGCAACCTCAAAAACATAAACAGTGTGTCCTCGTGATCTCATCCTTTTCAGAATGTACTTCCCTGCAAGCGATCGGTAAGTCTGAACAGATTTATATGGTGGAATTAAGCACTGGACCGAAGTACTATTACTTTGGTTATCAAACTGAGCAAATCCCTAACTAACTTACCATCCGAGCTGTTTCCGAAAGGATCTATGTCTAATCAGGTAGGATAAGTATGTATCAAGGTACGGCATAATCCTACTTGTTATGACATTCTCACAATTTACCAAGCTCACACCCCTCACCGAGATCCCGAAAAACTGCCCGAAACACCTAAGTTCCTGCTTTCCCAATTCTCCTGTCCCCCGGTGTGTCTTCGCCGTGCTCGCGGCCACAAATGTGAAGCGGTGCAAAACGTCTCGAAAATTGTGCCACTCACTCAGCTTTTTATTTAAATAAAAAAAACATAAACAAAATAAAAACTTAGATCATGATTTTTCTCTTTTTTTTTCTTTTTCTATTTTTTTTCTTTTTTTTTTCCTTTTTCTTTTTTTTATAATATTTCTTCTTTTTTTTTATAACACAACTATATTTACAAACGTACACGAATACCAACAATACTAAACTGACTAAAGCTGAGTGAGTGAAAATAATCTCTGCCGTGGGGTACGTAAAATGTCCTCATATGAAGTACCCCCACACTAATCCTGAAGCGCTGATCATGTAGTCGAGATAAAACTGTGCGGTCCCACCGAACCTCCTCATCACCAAAGACGTAGAAAAACGGCACAACCACCAATTGACCCTACAACCCCCCGGAACCCCGTTTTGTGCGAAAAGATGCTCGCACGCGACTAACTCCTCCTGTGGTCACTATGTAGTGAAGTGATCCACCTCCGCAAATTAATGCACTGTCGCCACTAACTCACCCTGTCCTTCCCTCGAAAAACGTGTCAATATCGAAACTGTCCAAAACTGATAACTCATGAAGCTCCCCCATCTAAAACATGCCCCTACTCACTCCCTCCGTCATAACACGTAGAATAGCAAACTATCGACTGATGAGGTCTCAAAGAAGGCTGCCTAGGCTAATGTGGCTACGAAGAAAGAAGGTAAATGGCTTCAAACGGGTTGACTAATTGGACCTAGGGGTAAGAAACAGGACGTGAGGTCCCTTGATAGCCAGTCACTCCACCGAAAAATGCGATGACCGTGACGGCGCCCGTGGGCGGGTTGTCGACTACCTATGTGACGGTGGTGTAGCAACTAGTCGGATTTTTAGCTCAGGTGATAATTACTTGCGGATTCCAAAGGTCGCTGGCTCTCACCTATCTACTATACCTCGGTGCAAGTTTTCTTCTCTTTCAAAGGATTCAAACTCAATTTCTTCACTGTTTTCGTTATCTCGATTGCCCTTTCTCAAAATTTTCTGATTTTAAATTTTTTTTTTTTTGAAAAATAATTTATACTTGCTGTTTGCGTATATACGCAGGTCTGCGTATATACCCAACCAGCAGCATAAAAAAAATTTAATTTTTCATTTTTTTTTAAATTATATACAATGCACGGCCAGAACGTTTGTGGTGGGTTGACTCAAATAAAGAAAATATGCTGACTCAAAAATAAAAATAAAAACTGCAAATAAATACGAAAAAACGTGCAGACCGGGTTAATGCAGACACGACTACCACCCCCACACTAAGAGGTGGCATGCCCTCATGGCACGCACTCGTCCGGAAAAAATGTCGGGTCTGACCCGGTCTCGGACGTACCGGAAATGCTACCCGGCGAGCTGCTACCTGAATCAGACCTAAAGACGACCGGCTGACGCGCACGTGTACGGGGCCGGTAATCAGAGGACTGCGACTCGGACCCAGTCCAACTGCTAGGAGGCTGGGATCGCAAAGTCGTCCTGCCACTCGAAGGCGGTTGCGTACGGGACCCAGTCTGACGGCCCGTAGGCTGCCGGGATCGTGTCCCAGGCTGCCGTCTCTCTTGTCGGGCAGGTGGCGGTGATGGCTGAGTCGGGGGAGGTGGTTGTGTCGGAGGTGGTGGAGCGGATGTACACTCGCTAGAGTCCCCGTCATCCGACCAACCCTCGGTAAAGCTGCTAGAGTAGGTGGGTGGAAAATACAGCGGAAGTGGCGGTTCTCGGCCTGCGTGCCGAGCCGCATCCCGCTGCTCCTCTCGAATACTAGCTAGGGCAGCCTGGGTGTCCTTCGTGACCTTCCGCTGAGTCCGGCGGTTATGCGTCAACGCTCTCCAAAGCTTGCCCACGCTCTCATACACCTTCTCTCCTATGGACTTGCGTCCGCCCTGACACCCCTCAAATCTCTCGTCTACTAGGGGCAGTCAACGTGGCGGAGCTGGTCTAGCTCGTGGGGTCGGGTTGGCCCGCGGGGCCGGCTCACCACGCTGTCGGGCTGGCTGGGGCTGGGCATTCCTCTCAGTCCCCTGTCGACTCGACTCGGGACGCTCACTCTATCTACTAGTACGGCACCGCCGAAGTCCGGCCGATGCCTGGCGACTGACTGGTCGCTCCTGAGTCGAACGCCTCCTAGGGGCAGGGGCAGGTGCAGGTGCAGGAGCCGGGTCCTCCTCCATAATATCGTCATCCTCATCGAGGTCAACGACCGGCTGTGGTGGGCCCGGGTGACGGGCGATGAGCTTCCTATAAGGTCGTGGCCTAGGAGGAAGTAGATCACCCTCTACATCGTACAACGGAACCTCAAACTCCCGCGCCAGTTTGGCGATGAGGTTGGCGTACCCCGATCCCTTGTGGCTCCCGGAGCAGTTCCGCTCCTGCATGTACACCCATATGCGACGAGGAATGTCGACCTCTCGTCGGAGAACAAGACAATAGACTAAGAGTACGTACTCAAAGTCCAGGTAGGTAAAATGCTTAATACCCACTACCCTGTTTACGACCCACTCGGCCCACCAACGTGGCGGGCCGGTAATAAAACGAGAATGCAATTCTTGCCTATCTCGCCTGGCCCCTCTCTCTCGAAATGGGCACCCGGGTACCCCCCAGTCACAACCCGCAAAAGCTCAGAATCGCTAGGCGGGTAATCTGCACACTCAGCATATGCGCACGAGAAATGGCGCAACGGGATCTCGTACGCTTGGCGGATGGTATCCGCCGTGATCAACAAAAACGTACGTCGTAAATACACCCATCGGACATCCCCGTTGGCCTCACCCTCCCCCTTATGCATGAGGTTTGCGTAAAACTCACGCACCAAGTCAGAACTAGAAATATCCGGAAACCCCGCTAGGGACGTTCCGAAAATTTCCGGTCGACTCGCATACTCTGCCATCTCTGGCGGCATGTGCGTATGGTCGACCTGAAACTGGTAGTCTACGGGAAGGCTATGACCCATTTTGGTTCCGGTCAAAAATTAAAACTGAGCGTTATGGTTGACGAACCTAAAACTGTCAAACCTCCTAGAGGTAATCTCATCCGCCTCATAGTCAGTAGGGATGTCGTCCCGCTCTGGGTCTAGGACCGGTACATTAAACTCCATAACAGTCATAACCTCGTAAAACGTGCCAACTCGGGAAAATTAAGCAAAAACGTGAAACGTGCACAAAACTAGTGTGTCTCAATAGATAGTCCACCTAAGAGCTACCAGAGGTCCACACGGCAAGTGCCGCTCCAAAAACAAAAATACCGAAAATAACGGGCCCGGCTACGGGCCGTGCCAAAACGGAAAATAAAGCGAGGGATGAGATTTTCGACCTTCCCTAAACAGGGGTGAAGACCGGAGATTCTGCCCGGAAAGTCGCCGGAAAAGTCGCCGTCGGCCGCCGGAAAAATCGCCGGAAAACGAAACTGCCCGGAATTGAAATCTGAACCCACCAAATCGAAGCCCTCGATCTCCTCGTTCACGTTCCCTTGTACGGTTTTTGCTAGTTCTTGCTCTAACACCTTCGAATCTGCACTTTTCCTCAAGAACACCTCACTTTTTGATGGAAATTGCCCGCTCGATTTTCGCTTGTTTCTGGATTTTGATGGATGAAACTTGCTCCTTGCGACGAGGGGATTCCAGAAATGTGCCCGGACTTTGATTCTGAGGTCCGATGCAAAATCCTTGTTCTTCAAGTGGGAGGAAATGGAGGAAGAGAGAGAAAGAGAGGTGCCAACAATGGAGTTGGCCGGCCCCCTCTTGCCCTATAAACCCTAAAATTGTCAAAATGACCAAAATGCCCTTGGGGTTTTGAAAAAATTACAATTTTTTTTTCTTTCTGTTTGCGTATATACGCAATACTGCGTATATACGCAATCAAAAAACAAAAAGAAAAAAACAAAAATAAAAAAATTGCCCTCGAGTTGCGTATATACGCAGGGCTGCGTACCGAGGCAAAAATTTTTATTTTATTTTTATTTTTTATTTTTTTTTTCAAATTGCCTCTCTTCCTCTGTTTCCTCGGTTCTGGCTGTTTTGGATGTTTTTGTATCTGCACATTCTCAAATTCAAAGTCAAAAACCCGCTCATCTCGCCTCTCTCGAAAATTCAGAACTGAACATAATAACGTAAGAAACTAAGAAAAATAAGTAAATAAACGATTAATTTTCGGTTGCCTCCCAAACAGCGCCTTGTGATTTACGGTCGACGGCCCGACCTTGTTACCTTTTACGGATCATCAAAATATACCGGGTCTATTTTGACGACTTCGGCGGTCTCGATATACGGCTTGATCCGGTTCCCGTTCACCCTGAAACTGGACTTGTCTTTTGGATTTTCCAGCTCGAATGCCCCCCATGCAAAAATCTGCTTGATGATGAACGGTCCCGACCAACGAGACCTCAATTTTCCCGGAAAGAACCGCATCCGGGTATTGTAGAGAAGCACTTTGTCGCCTTCGTTAAACTGCTTTGGCGTGATACGGTTATCATGCCACTTCTTTGTCTTCTCTTTGTAAATTTTTGGCGCTCTCGAAAGATGTCCTGCGGAATTCCTCTAATTCCAGCAGCGCCATCTTCCTCTTATCTCCTGCTAGATTCTGGTCCAAGTTGAGCAGTTTGATGGCCCAATACGCCTTGTGCTCCAATTCCACTGGTAAGTGGCACGCTTTCCCAAACACGAGCTGGTATGGTGACATTCCCAGCGGTGTTTTGAAAGCAGTCCTGTAGGCCAAAAGCGCATCGTCCAGTCTGACGGACCAATCCTTTCGGCTGAGATTCACTGTTTTCTCGAGTATGCTCTTGATCTCTCGATTCGAAACCTCGGCTTGCCCGTTTGTCTGCGGATGGTAGGGTAGCGAGACTTTATGAACTGACACGCCGTACTGTTTCAGAACTTTCGCAAAAACTCGATTGATGAAGTGAGATCCCTCATCGCTAATCATTTCCCTGGGAGTCCCGAAACGAGTGAAAACGTTACGTTTCAGAAAACGCTCAACGGTAGCTGCATCGTTTTTCTGACACGCGATCGCTTCGATCCACTTTGTCACATAATCTACTGCCAGCAGAATGTAAAGATTTCCCATCGAAGACGGGAACGGACCCATGAAGTCAATTCCCCATACATCAAATGGCTCTACCTCCTGCCACACGGTCATCGGCATCTCGTCCCGGTGTGACGTGTATCCTGTCCTCTGGCACCTATCACATCCCTGCACATAGTCGTGACAGTCTTTGAAGATTGTCGGCCAGAAAAAACCGGACTGCAGTATTTTATGAGCTGTTCGCGTTCCCCCAAAATGACCCCCACACTGTGATGAGTGGCAGTGTCGGATCACGTTCCAGGCTTCGTGGGTCGGGATACACCTTCTCAGGATGTTATCGGCCCCCTATTTGAATAAGTACGGGTCGTCCCAGAAATACTGTCGACTTTCGGCAATGAACTTTTTCTGCTGCGACGGGGTGAGATCCTCGGGAAGCGTGCCAGTTACCAAGTAATTGGCTATGGCATAGTACCACGGTCTCCCGATTTTTACTGCCATGATGTGCTCGTCCGGGAAGTTTTCCTTGATCGGCACCGGGTCCACCTTCACGTTCTCAAGTCTGGATAGGTGATCCGCTACCACGTTCTCGACTCCCTTCTTATCCCGGATTTCCACATCGAATTCCTGCACCAGTAGTACCCACCTTAACAGTCTCGGTTTCGCGACCTTTTTGTCCAGCAGGTATTTCAAGGCACTATGGTCGGTAAAAACGATAACTTTTGACCCGACCAAATAGGGCCTGAATTTGTCCAGGGCATACACCACGGCCAGCAGTTCCTTTTATGTCGTGCCATAGTTGAGCTGGGCATCGTTAAGTACCCGGCTCGCATAATAAATGACGTGGCATACCTTATCCTTTCGCCGTCCCAAAACTGCCCCGACTGCATAGTCGCTGGCGTCACACATCAGCTCAAACGGGAGTGACCAATCTGACGTGGTTATAACCGGGGCTGTGGTCAACTTCTCTTTCAAATGGTCAAAAGCCTGCCGACATGCTGCATCGAAATCAAAGGGTACGTCTTTTCCGAGTAAAGCGCAGAGTGGCTTTGTGATCTTGGAAAAGTCTTTGATGAACCTTCGGTAAAATCCTGCATGTCCCAGAAAACTCTTGATCGCTCTTACGTTCGTCGGGTATGGAAGCTGCTTTATCACCTCGATCTTATCCCTGTCCACCTCGAGTCCTTTGCTGGAAATTCTGTGACCCAGCACGATCCCCTCGGTGACCATAAAGTGACACTTTTCCCAGTTGAGCACCAAATTCGCCTTCTTGCATCGGATCAGAACCTGACCCAAATGGAACAGGCAGTCATCGAAACTGTCCCCGAATAGTGAAAAGTCGTCCATGAAGACCTCCAGAGTTTTCTCGATCATGCCGGAAAAAATCGCCATCATACATCTCTGGAACGTGGCAGGAGCATTACACAACCCGAACGGCATGCGCCGAAACGCGAACGTACCATACGGGCAGGTAAACGTTGTCTTTTCCTGATCTTCCGGGGCTATGCAAATCTGGTTGTACCTGGAGTACCCATCCAGAAAACAGTAATAGGCGTGGTGGGCGAGCCGGTCCAGCATTTGGTCCATGAATGGTAGCGGGAAGTGGTCCTTCAGTGTTGCGTCGTTTAACCTCCGATAGTCCATGCAGATCCGCCAGCCTGTAACGGTACGCTGCGCAATCTGCTATTGGTTGTTATTCTGCACCACCGTAATACCCCCCTTTTTGGGCACGCACTGGACCGGGCTGATCCACGTGCTGTCCGATATGGGGTATATGATTCCCGCTTCCAGCCACTTCATGACCTCTTTTCGCACAATGTCCTTCATGTTCGAATTCAGTCTCCGCTGGGGCTGAATCACCGGTTTCTTGCCCTCTTCAATTCAGATTTTGTGCATGCAGTAGGAGGGGCTGATCCCCTTGATATCTGCAATCGTCCAGGCGATTGCTTCCTTATGCTCTCGCAATACTTCCAGCAGTTTCTGCTCCTGTTCCTGAGATAAATGAGACGAAACAATTACGGGTAGAGTACTATTTTCACCAATATACGCATACCTGAGATGGCTCGGGAGCGGTTTCAGCTCCAGTGCGGGTGGCTCCTTGAGTGACGGGACCAGAATCATCTTTTGCCCGCCATCTTCGTCCCGGTGCAAAGTGGTCCAATCCTCGGCTCTCATGGCGTGCTCGCACCGAGTCTTCTCCTTTTCATCCCCGTACATGCTGTCGATCTCTTCCCACAATTGGTCCATCTCCTCGTTTTCCCAGCCTTCTTCCACCACATCTATAGCAAAGATGTCCTCGTGGTCGTAGTAATTTGGCAGTTGCAGATTTTTAAAAACGTTGAATTTCACTTTTTCCTCGTTAATCTGCATGGTCAGCTCCCCGCTCTTGCAGTTTATCATTGCTTCGCCCGTGGCCAAAAACGGCCTGCCAAGTATGAGCGGTACCTCCCCTGCCTCCATGTCCAGGATGACAAAATCTGCCGGAAAAATCAGCTCGCCGACCTTGACCAGAATATCCTCGATAACCCCATAAGCCTGTTTTACGGACCTGTCTGCCATCTGCAGCATGATTCTGGTGGGTCGGGGTTCACCGACTTTCAAACTCTTAAAAATCGTTAGCGGCATCAGGTTGATGCTGGCCCCTAGGTCACACAGAGCCTTTCCTGTGTAAGCGTTACCTAGGGTGACCGGTATAACGAAACTGCCAGGATCCTTTCTCTTCCTCGGTAGCCCATTCTTCACACAATTGCTCACTTCTGCCGTCAGGTTTATAGTCTCGAAGTCGCTCATTCGCCTCCTCCCATACAAGATGTCCTTGAGGAATTTGGCTTAAGTGGGCATCTTAGCCAAAGCCTCAGCAAAAGGTATGTTAATCTGCAGCTGCTTGAACATCTCGAGAAACCTGGCGTAGTCCTTGCTGTCATCCCTCTTTCGTGTTCGCAAGGGGTACGGGACCTCCTTGGAGATGGGTACAGTTTCTGCACCTGTCTCGTTCTGCACTGCATCCTGCTCAACCGAGCCCTTCGGCTGGGGGCGGTCGACTGTGCTGTTATCCTGGCCCGACAAGTTGCGTTCTACTTCTTTCGAATTTTCTGCACGTGCGTGGCTGGGATACGGTGGATCCTGCAGTGCCAATCCACTCCGAGTGGAGATAGCATTGATCTGAGCCCGTGGATTGTTTACTGTATTCGAGGGTAGGTTTCCTGGCTGCCTCTCTGTTAGCTGCTGTGCTAACTGCCCCACCTGTACTTCCAAAGCGCGCAGTGACGTTTTGGTTGTCTGCATATCTGCCGTCAGGGTGTCCATGTGCTTGAACCGGGACTCCATGGTCTGGAACATGGACTTGATCTCTTTCATCTGAGCGTCGTACTGCTGTGCGGATGGGACTGACTGAGCCTGCGGGGCCGGGGCAGCCTGCTGAGCTGGTGGCCTGTGCTGGAATCCCGGTGCATAAATTGCTGCGTTCGGGTTTCCGTACCGAAACCCGGGATGGTCTCTCGTACCCAGTCGGTACCGGCTCGTGTCCCACTGCTGCTGTACGTAATTGGTGTCTTCGGTCCTTAGCTCCTCAATGGCTGTGTCCAGATCAGGTTCTTCGACTGCTGCAACAGTCTTCTTATCCGAGTAGACTTTCTTGACCAAGTCGTGAACGATCTTGGCCAGGTTGTCTATACGGTCATCCTCTGCAGGTTCGGCTCTAGCCGCCATCCTGCGATCGTCAAACAGTCGGGTGTCCTGCTTGGCCAAATGCTTCATCAGGTCATACGCACCTTCTTTGTCCACGTGATACAAGAAGTTTCCCCCGGCCTCTCTGTCAATCCTCTCGGCGTTCTCCCTGTCTAGGGCATGATAGAAAACCTGCAGGATTTTCGCGTCTCCAAAACCGTGGTTCGGGCACCGTTTGACCAATCTCATGAGCCTGTCCCATGCGTCCACCACCGTCTCCCCCATCTTCTGTCTGAATGACAGGATCTCGCTCTGTAACTGTATGACTCGGGAGGCGGGATAGAACTTTGCCAGAAAATCTACGACACACTCCTCCCATGTGGTGATGGATCAGGGTGGTTGGGATTCGAGCCAGTCTTTGGCTACTCCGTAAAGACAGTATGGAAATAAGATCAGCATGAGTGCCTCTGCTTCTACCCCCTTGTATCTGACCTTGTTGCAGTAATCTTCGAATTTCCCGATAAAGTCGTTCGGGTCTTCGTCGGCCCTGCCATGAAACGGGCAGAGAGTTTGTACCGTCTGGATGGTGGATGGTTTGATGTCAAAGTGCTCGGCGGTGATCTCGGGCACCACAATAGCTCGCTCATGCCCCCCGGTGGGGACTTCAAAATTTTCCAGCAACGCCTTCCCAGATCGGTTATATGTTCTCTGGTTGCTTCGGGCAGCAAGTCCCGCTGTGACAAGCTCCTCAATGTACCGAGCCATCTGGGCTGGGGTACGTGTCTCTCGTTCCTGACCACCGGCTTCGGTGTTCTCGGGCGTATCTCTCTGGTTGGTTGCCATTCTGCTTTCTCGGTTTCTGCGGTTCTGTTCGGTATACAGTTTTTCCGGGTTGTCGAGTGGTGACACCAAATCGCGAGGCAATCTGGGCATCAACTAAACAGTCCTGAAAACGCAGATTCAAAAACGCAGTGAGATAAAAAGAAAAATAACAAAACTGAAAATAAACAAAAACTCAGAAAACTAATTCTGACTACTAAATAGACCCTAAAAAGTCCCCGGCAACGGCGCCAAAAACTTGACGCGCAAACTAACGTGCTGTCGCAAGTGTACGAATCTTGTAATACCGGGTGCAATTAGACTCGGGTGATCATTCCCACGAGGATTATTTCGGGTTTAATCACGCTGTCAGTTTAGGTTAACCGAGTGTAGTAACAAGGAGGAGTAGGTTGTGATTGTAGTGACTAAACTAAAAAACAGAAATTAAAAACGTAAACGTAAATATTTTTTGTGACGTTTTCTGAAATAAGCTGAATCGGTTGTAACGATCATAGATGAAGACTAGGCTCCAGGATCCCCTAGGGTTTCTACAGATTTCAGTTTTACGTTCGATTATGAAAACACTCAGCAGTTTCGATATCTGTGCAACGTACCAGTTGTGCAGTGACTTTTCAGATTCCACACGTAATCCCGATCCTGCAGACTTTCGGATTCTTGTTAAGCTGCCTAAATCTGCAGTCTCGGTATAATCCTGTTAGGGTTTCTAACCTGTCCGAATGGCCCGGGTCAAATTCTCTAACAGTTGGTCTCACGTTTTTCGATGCTAGCCCTATCTCCCTTTCTCTGGTCGGTCTATCAGGGTAAGGTACCAAATCCTGGTTTTTCTTCCTAACCCTAACTTGACGTTTTCACCTACAAGCTCGGGTCTATAGCAATCCTGGGTGATCAATCCTATCATGCATACACGATAACAATCAAAACCAGAATAACAGATATAACTTGCTGAATTAAGATAATCATCATGAATCCATAAACGACGTAGTCATAAAATCTGAGTACGAAACCCTAGGTTCACCGAGAACCGAGGTGAAAAGTTTAGCTACGACTAGACATAATACAAAACGCAGTTTCTGAATATAAAGAGAGAGAACGAAATCAAACTAAGTCTTCGAATCTCGAATTGCGCTTCCGTGCTCTCCGTGAATGCTCTGACTTGCCCTTCGGTTGTGCTGAGAATTGTGTTGTGTCTCCGTGTCTTCAAAACGAGTCTGGACGAGTCTTTAAATAGTGTTGTTTTCCCTGAAACGCTTGCGTCCGAAATTACGGAATCTGCCATCGGTCCACCGTTTTTGACCAAAAAGTCAAAACTGGCTGCGTATATACGCAACCAGAGCATATAACCACCTCCCCCTCTCCCCCTCCTGCCTGCGTATATACGCAAGGCTGCGTATATACGCAGGCAGGGGGGTGGAGAGGAGGCCCTGCTTGGTCCTTTGGTGGGCCTGGTTGGGTCCCCTGGGTCCCACTCTTCTGCCTGACGCTCCCGGTTTGCCTCCCTTGGTGTTCTCCTACTTTTCCGTGTTCCCGTCTTGTCCCGGTCTTGTGCACGTTTCCCGAGACGGTCCCGGCTTGGTCCCTACACGCTTCTCGATGCACCTCCCAAACCTGTTCCTGAAAAGGCAACACGAACGAAAACCCGCGATCATATCCAAATATAGCAATAAATAAGCAGAAATTCAGGAAGTACAAATAAACGTCTCGTTCTAGATTCCCGAGGCATTCTAAGGCATTTTCCGGCAAAAACCGCTAGTTCCGACACACATACTCGTGAAATCAGGCTAAAAGATAACCCCTAATTGGGCGTTATCAGTTACCCGGAATTAGCTCCTACAATATGTCGTCGCAAAGGATCACGTCGCGGTTCTTCCCTCTCCTCTTCGTCTCGCGTTAACAAACGCGAGGAACCTCTTGCTTCAGCATACACGAACTATTGGCGAGGCTCAATCCTCTTGAAGTGAAACTTCAAGGCAGCCACGTTGATATGAATCAACTTCACTAGTAAGTCGTCCCTTGTTTGTCTCATAAGAAGCAAGAGGTATCTTTGTCACATTGGAAAAAAAATGTGTCTCAAATTAGGTCTCTATGTGTGTCTACCAAAAGCATCAAAGGAATGGCCTTTAAATGATCCACTCATGGCGGTGAATAGAGAAGAACATGTCGACCATGGAAACGTTTTGACTTTTCGTTAAGCCAAAGAAACACCTATGCCGACTTAAATAATTCTGCTACTACACAGACATGAAAACATGGAAAAAATTCCATAATTCTATCTCACCGTTCCTTGGGCTATTGTTTGGGCTTGGAACCAACAAATCTCTCCCTCCAAGCCCACCTGAAGGAGGGAATGCCAGCACGACTCCATCACTTGAAGTCCACCCCGACCATGTTCCTGAAGGGCTCGAACTCTGACCGAGTTCATCTTGTAACATTCCTGAACCTTCCTACTACAACATAATAGGGAATAGCTGCCTTCTCATCTCTAGGTTTTATACTACAGAGACACATGCTGCCAAGTGAAGTGCTAGTAGAGTTAGCACTACTCATGTTGAACCGCTCAATCACACGTTCAACGTACTCATCATGTGACAACCAAAGCTTCCCCGCTTTAATGTCACGAACAATATTCATTGCTTTTCTTTCTTTCGGTAGCTTTACTAACTCATAAGTATCATTCTTCTGCAAGGAAATCGACTCTTCTTGCATAGCCTTCATCCAGCTGAACTTATCATTATGAGTTTGCGCCTCCTAGAAAATTTATGGCCCCCCCTCATCAATAAATAAAATATAATCAGACGATGGGTACTTGACAGATGGTTGCGGATCTCTGGTGGACCTTCTCAGCTGAGGTCCTGCATTCTGTTGCGGAGGGGGCTGCTCCCCCTGCTCAACATCCTCTTCATCGGAATCGTCATCATCGTCTTCCATATCTTCCATCTCTATCTCTGGAACTTCTCCAGTAATCTCTTCTCCACTATCTAGACTGATGTTGGGAGCGACAACTTCCTTCGACTTTGAAGACATCTCGATATCTTCATAGTCTGATTCTCATACAAAACCACATATCTACTTCTTATCAGCTTCTAATTAACTGGATTCCATAGCCTGTAACCAAACTCCGCATCTTAGTAGCCCACAAAAACACATGGATTGACTTTGTCATCAAGTTGTAGTCGTTTTTCCTTGGGTATATGCGTGAACGCCTTGCAGCCAAACACCTACATATGAGAGTATGAGACATCTTTAACATGCCATAACATATCTGGAATCTCAAAAACCAAAGGAGCAGATGGAGACATGTTAATCACGAAACGGGAGGTACGAACTGCTTCACTCCAGAATGACTTTGGCGGCTTTGCCATTCTGAGCATACATCGGACACTCTCAACAATAGTCCGGTTCATCCTCTCAGCAATGTCGTTGTGTTGTGGGATACCTGGAACTGTCATCTCATGCCAAATACCGTAGGCATACCAATAGGCTTCAAACTCCTTTGAAGTATATTAACCACCATTGTTTGTACGTAGACGCTTCAAAGGATTGCCTCTCTCTCTTTCAACCATGGCATGGAACTTCTTGAAGTACTCAAATACTTCATATTTAGTCTTCAGGAAATGCACACACACCTTACGTGAAGCATCGTCAATAAAGTTCACAAAATATATGCGACCGCCAATAGACTCCGCCTCTATGGGACCACACACATCTGAGTAAACTAACCCCAATATCTTCGACTTTCTTTTAGCTGAGGAACTAAACGTAATCATGTGATGTTTTCCAAATAAACAGTAATTACAAGAATTCAGTGGTGTACCTTTGGCGAAAGGAACTAGAGACTTCTTGCCAGAATCTTCAACCATTTCTCACTCATGTGAGCACGCCTCTTGTGCCACAAGTTTGGTGATGCTGCATCCTCAACTGCATTCAGGCTATAACCAAGTACCTTCACATGTTTCCTGTAGAGCGTGAAGCAAGCGTCTCCTCTAGCCACACCCATTGATTCCCTGGTCAGCTTCCACTTACCATTACCAAAGTAGCTTTCATATCATAGGCGATCTAGAGCAATACCAGAGAGTAGGTTCAGTCGTAAATCAGGAATATGGCGCACATCCTTCAATACCATTGTGCACCTAATATTAGTTTGAATGCGAATATCTCCAATCCCTGTGATCTTCAAGGTACTCGTATTACTCATATTCACAATACGAAAGTCACCAACTTTGTAAGTAGTGAAGAAATCTCGTCTCGAAGTTGCATGGTATGAAGCGGCTGTATCAACAACCCACTCGGTTTCCTGATTCGCTGCAACGTGAAAGCATTCTTCTTCTCTAACTGAGAGTACCACAATGTCCTGTGAGATTGTGGCATTTGTATCATTATCCTCACTCTTATTATTCTTCTGGTCCTTTCTATTGTCTCCTTGGTTCTGATCATTCTTCGGGAATTGACACGATCTCGCCATGTGACCCTGCCTTCTACAATTATAGCACTTGGCCTTGGAATTTGGCCGAGAACCTCCATTCTCGGACTTTCTGCGACCTCTATTCTTGTTCCTTGTTTGGCTTCTCCCTCGATCCTTGTTATTTTCTTTGTTCTCTATGACAAGAGCATGCGCGTTGTCAGAGCCCATCACCTTCCTCCTTGCCTCCTCGTTGAACATTGCGTCCTTGACCATAGTCATGGACACCTTTCCGTCAGGGGCAGAATTTCTCAATGACACGACCAACGTCTCCCATGAGGTTGATAGGGAGCGAAGCAGCAACAAGGCTTGTGTCTCATCATCCCAATCAAGCTTCACGGTAGCCAATTGGTTTATGAGACTCTGAAACTCACTCAAGTGCTCACCAATTTGTTGACCGTCTCTGTACTTCAAGTTCACGAGCAATCTCATCAGCAACGCTTTGTTCCTAGCAGTCTTCCTCTCATGCATGCCTTCTAACTTTATCCAGAGCTGGTAGGCATCCGTCTCTTGAGAAACATGGTGGAACACCGAATTGTCAATCCACTGGCGGATATGACCAATCGTCTTCATATTCATCTTGGTCCACACATCATATTTAACTTCTGCTGGCTTGACCCCTTTAGCAAGAACTGAGTCCATCAAATCCTTGCAATAAAGCAATTCTTGCATCCTAGGTTTCCATATCAAGTAGTTGGTAGCTGCCATTGATCATGGAACCCGTTGACTCCCCCATTGAGCCTGGCTCTGATACCACTTTTTTGGGTCACGGGGCTGAATCAGACGGACTAGAACACGAAACAATGCCAACACGAACAAGTGCGGAAAAGTAGAAGATATAGGACACAAGAATTGAACGTGGGAAAAACCCTCCAATCGAGAGGGAAAAAAAAACCCACACAACTTTCCTTATAGCAATTACAATGGGTAGACAAATCCTCCAAAAAGATGTGGGTAACAAACTAGAAACTAATAAACGGGTAAAACAAAACTTCGCCGCTAGATGGAAACCAAGCAAACTAATTGCTAAAAGTTACCCAGAATTAGCTCCTGAAATATATCTTCACGAACGATCACGCCTCGGTAATTCTTCACTCTCCTCTTCGTCTCGCGTTAACAAACGCGAGGAACCTCATGCTTCAGCACACACGAACTATCTGCGAGACTCAATCCGCTTGAAATAAAACTCCAAGGCAGCCACGTTGATATGAATCAAATTCACAAGTAAGTCGTCCCTTGCTTGTCTCATACGAAGCAAGAGGTATCTTTGTCACACTGGCAAACAAATGTGTCTCACAATCGCTCTCTGTGTTTTTCTACCAAAAGAACCTAAAGGCATGGCCTTTCAATAATCCACTGGTGGCGGTTAATAGAAAAAAACATGTCCACCATGGAAACTTTTTGACTTTACTTTAAGCTAAAGAAACACATATGCCGACCGGCTACTACAAAGACATGAAAACATGGAAAAACTCCATGCTTCTCTCTCACCGTTCCTTGGGCTATTGTTTGGGCTTGGACCAAACAAAAGTGACCCTGGAAAGTCGTACGATGACTTATGAAAGAACTGGAGGTAGTATTTATTACAAAAACGTTCCCAAAGTGAATATTATGTAAATATTTCTGCTTGAACAAAAACTAGCGCAAAATTGGAGAAATATTTACTCACACGTATCTAAGGAGAAAAGTACGTGCTTTGGGATTGATTTATGAACACTAGAATAACTACCGTGATTTAAATTCAATAATGTATTTATTTTCTTCTATGATGTAGTATCAATTTTATGGGCAAGTTCAAATTACTCCCTCCGTCCGATATTAACTGTCCACTTTTCTATTTTAGGTTGTCTCAAAATAATTTTTTATTTTCATTTTTCAAGGTTGAAAGTGCACACATTGCAGCTAGGTGGTAGCTCAAATGGTGGAGCATTGGAAGCCCCTGCATGAGGTCCCGGGTTCAAACACGGTTGACGACAAAAAACAATTTCTCAAAAAAAAATGCTCACATTGACTAAAATGTCTATTAAAAAGTAACTATACTGGTACTAAAATGTCATTATAAAATTCAATAAGTATGCGATTAATGCACGTCTTCTTAATAAGTTTGATTTTAAAAATCAAAATTATTATGGGAAAAATGAAGTATTTGCTTTTTGTTGATATATGAATTTTGCTATGATTGAGATTGGTCAAAGGATGTGGATCGTCATGAAAGATTTCACTCTGAGGGACTTGCAAAAGGGCGCTGTTTGGGTTTGTGGAAGGGAGCAGTTGAGACGTTGCGAAAAGATTTTGATGAGGGTACAGCTGAAGGGACTGTCCAAAGGAAAAATGGACCGCGAGACAAGCAGAGGAATCGCGGGATAGTTGGGGCTGGAGGAGGGTGGTATAATGATGAAGCGGCGTGGAGACAGAATCCCGAAAGATCGCAGCATTGAAGATAAGGTGTAGGCACAAGAGTCAAGGGTCAACACTAGCGTAAAGAAACATGTGGGTGCCGAAGGGTGATGTCAAGGAGATGAGTTCCATTCACTATCTGAAACTAACATAAGGGTGGTATTTGTCCAATGTCCATCCACTGACAGGGTTTTTTTGTCTCTGACAGGGGGTATTCGTATATACCGAAACATGAGGGGTGTATTTTTATATAACCCATACTCAAGGGGTGGTTTTTTTATTTTACCCAACACTAAAACATACACTCACACTTTTTTTTGGAGAAACATGCGCTCACACTTTTATAGAGTAGTTCAGATTCTAGATCTCTGTAGTCTCTTTTTCCGCAAAAAAGACTTCAATGGCAACTCCGACACTGTTGTGCTCGGACTCTCTTCGTCGCCGCTTACACTAATATCAACATCCTCACTGCACTCATTTTCTTCTCTCTTCTTCTCTCTTCATCTTCTTCTTCTTCTCCACAATCTACAATATCGCAGCTATCGATGAATCGTACAGTTGAATAATAGCACATATCTGGTTCGTCAATGCAGGTCTCCTCTTCTATCCGCACTGAAGAGCAGGAATTTGATCCAGCTCTAGATATCGATTCGCAACAGAGTCCGTTGATGAGCGACGTGACATTGGGTTCATGGCTGAAATTGACGGCGTGGCGAAGTTTGCGGCAGTGGTAGCCGCCATGAGCTCATTCGCCCTGTTAGAATGTTGTCGGACGGATTGGTAGGGTACCGTGGCTTAAATATGTGCGTAGTCTCATCATATTCTATATGGAAAATTCTAAATGTAATATCCCGTATATTTGCTAGGGGTAAATTAGTAATTTCAAATTGGGGGGGGAGGTTATTGTTTTTTACAATTGAGAATCGTCGTGTTAGTATTATAGTAAAATTAAAATTTGAAATAGTATTCGTAGCTTAATTTGAGTGTGTTTATTTATTCGTGAGCACACACGATCATCGCGACTTGATTTACACCTGTTACACCCAAACTTTCCTCTTAGATTCATCCCTTCCAAAAAGTGTCGGGAAATTTTCTTCACCATTGTCACATCACCTCCAAAATGTCACCTTCGAAATCAGACTGTTTTATCTCAACATGAAGCAACTTAAGAAATGCACACACTTGTTAATCAAGACTGTAGTTGCTGGTGTTACTATGGAGTTGGATCATTCTGAGTTCTCAACTGTTCTAGGCTGTCCCAAAAGGTGTGACACACAGAATCATCCACCCAAGAATGAAGCCTTAAAATTAGCCAGAGAGGAATTCTTTCTACCAAATGTGCCTGCATCATCCAAGTAACACACTCTGTGTTAAATGTTGAAGCAAAAGTGTTATTCACTATATTGATGAGATACATCTTTCCAAGGTAACATTCAAAGGAGTTAATCACTGAGAGAATACTCTATATTATGTATCTGGTTATGCATGGCTATGAGATTGATCTACAGAAGCATGTAATGGAGCATATGTTGTTCAGCCAAACAGATCAGAGAATGCATCATTTGCCTTATGCAAATCTGCTAACTCTATTCTTTCAACACCTTGAGATTCCTACTTCTGGTGAGGAGTCTATCAATTCTGGAATTGGAGTGCTGAATGAGAAAGCTTTTGAGAATATTGGAGTGGTTAAGACCAAAGAAAAGGTTTGGAAGTTGTATTATGATTTGACAGAAGAAGAGCTCAATGCAAAGAAGTTTGTCAAGTCCAAGACCTTGAATCCTACTTCAAGTCAGACTTCTCAGCCTCCTAATTTGTCTTCTATCCTTCAGAGACTTGATGGTCTAGAGATGGATAACAGTGAGATCAATGAGAATCAGCATGGGTTTTATTCTGATCTCTCACAAGTCAAATACACGGTGAAAACCATTTGTAGAAGCATGACTGTATTTGATGTTCCTGAGGATGAAGAAGGTGCCAAGAAAGGTGGCTCTGACAAAAACTTGCCAAGTGAACATTCCAACCAGGAAGAGGCTGCTCCAGTCAAAGATAAGGGAAGGCAGGTCGTACAACAATTTGCTCAAGAAGGAGATGAAGTAAACAGTCCTGACTCAGATGATCTGATGATTACCCTGAAGAAGAAGAAGAAATCTCCAAAGGCTGCAACTAAGGACAAGACTGAAGAAGTGACTACTGCTTGTGAGAATGAAGAAGAACAAGAAGAACATGATAAGACTGACAAGGACAGTGAGGAAGAAAAGGGAGATCAGGAAGAATATGAAGACCAAACCCCTTAATCCTTCCTACTCTTTCTTCCCCATTCTTTCTAAGTTTTTATTTTCAAAATTTTCCAGACTCCGATCCAACATATTCTCATTCTTTTTTATGAAAGTCAAAAAGGGGAAGAAAAATATTAGGATGTTTTGATTTTATTTCTGTTTAGATGACCTATCTTTTGGTCAGTAGGATTTTCTGCAACTTACTTGCAAGTTGTTGCTTTTGTTCATTAATAAGTTGGATCTTTTGGAATTACCGTGTTATTATTATTTGTGTGAATTGTGTACTAATCAATATTTTTTTGCAGAAAGTAAGAATCAAACAGTTGAGGTTTTGTCTTTCATCAAGGGGGAGATTGTAAGGTCACAGGTTTCATGGAATTGAAATACTTAGGTATTTCAAGGCCTTGAACCAGGATTCAAAGCCTTGAAACTGTCTGACCTGCATACATGTTCTGAGGGAGAGTTTTTCTAAACTCTTTTGATTTAATTCTATCCCTCTCATCCCTGCACTTGATGTGTTATTATTGATGATGAAAGACACTGTTTTGATATATCTAACATGTTTAAATTTATTGTTTTGACTCAGTCTTGCAGGGAAATTTTATTTCGTAATTACGCAGGATTTGTTTCCTTATCTGGATTTTGAAGGAAGGAAATTACTTAGTGAAGATGATCATGTGATCAATCAGAGACTCATGACAGCTTCTCAATTTGTTTAAAGACAAGATCACAACAATATCTCTGAAGATTGTGATCAACTATCCGTTGGAGAAGGCTGTTGAAGAGAGTCAAAGTTGTTGCCTAAAATACAAGAGGTTGTTGCTGAAAATCTGGGGAGATTTGCAGAGTTTCAAACTGTATAAATAGAGCCCAATTTGAAGCATCAAGAGATAACACTCAACGGGCAAAAAGAGAGACACAATTCTGGATTGGCAAGCATCAAAGAAGTTCATCACTCTCAACACACAGAATTTCACTGCATTCTTCACTGTAGTTTTACACTCTAGTGTTCTTCTGTATTGTGCTTTATTGGTAGATCATTTATATTATACTTCTATACTTCATTCTCAAGGATTGTTCAAAGTGAACAATATAGAATTCTAAGTTAATCAGTTAGCTAGAGCAGGTACTAGATAGGTTAGAGAGAACCACAAGTAGTAACAAAGTAAGACAATTCTCTGTGCTTGAGATCCCATCACCTCAATTCTTTTTACCATGTGAGCACAGATCTCCACCAAAGAGACTTAGTATAAATATACTTAACCACTTCCTCCTTCCTCCATAATACCATCATCATCTTTTCCATTCACCCCATTCAAATTCTTATGTCATCCATGGAAGTACTCTCTAATAGTGAAGATCCAAGCTCTCCAAGCCCCTCCTAACACTCCTAATCCCTCTTTGGACTGGTTGTAAGTAGTATCTTCCATCTCTTCTCCTTCATAGGTTGTGAAAATAGTTTTTGGAAATATGTCTTGTTGGAGATTTCTTGTTTCGATGATGAATGTGTGTCTAGAGCATGAAATTGTGACTTGAAACTTGTGTTTTTCTCAAATTCTCCACTTGATTCCTAAAATTTCTTGTATGATTTATTTTTGTATGTTTAAATGGTTGTGTTTGAGCATAAGAACATGTTTCTCAATTTGCATGTATTATGAAAATGAATTGCTTAAGATTTGTAGTTTTAGGGAAACATGCATGATACACTCTGTATAGTATGTGAAAACCGTGTTACTTCTTCCACTTTGTATATTTAAATTTTCAGATCCTACATTTTATGAAATAGACTCAGAGGGGGTCATTTACAAAAAGAGATCATCCTCATAGCATTCTTAGTTAATGAGTAATGGTCATTTGAACTTGCATGATTTCTAAAATTCTGTTTCAGGACCATTCTTTTCATTCTCAATAAAAACCCTATTTTCAAAAACTTTTAGCACCTCCTATTTCTTGTGATTTAATTAGATACATTGATGACTAATGCTGGAGAAGATGAGTATCAATGCTATTCTCTAAGTGGTAGTAATCACCTTTCAAAGTTGAAAGTTTCTGCCAAACACTTCTCTGCACAGCAGTGTTTGTCTATTTTGTAACTTTGGTTTTATGATAGATCTGCATTATTTTCTTGATGTTCCTGAAATTAGACACATGTAGGTTTATGCTAAATTTATTTCAGATGTTGTGATATTATAAATAAGTCCCTAAAGTTAGAGCTACAAACCTGTCCGGAATTGAACTCTCTTACTTTAGAGAAACATGAGTTCTTGCCTCTCCATGAGTTATGTGTGTCTTATTTGTGACATTGAACATAAAAATATGTTTAAATGTTTGTGTTTGAGCACATGAACATTTTTCTCAATTTGCATTTATCATGAACATGAATTGATAAAGATTTGAAGGTTTTATGGAAATCTGCATGATACAATCTGTATAGTCTGTGAAAATCGTGTTACTTCTTCCACTTTTGTATCTTTAAATTTTCAAATCCTACATTTTATAAAATAGACTCAGAGGGGGTCATTTTAAGAAAGAGATCATCCTCATAGCATTTTTAGTTAACGAGTAATGTTCATTTGAACTCGCATGTTTTCTGAAACTCTATTTCAGGACCAGTCTTGTCATTCTCAATAAAAACTCTATTTTCAAAAACTTTTGGCACCTTATCTTTCTTTTGTTTTAACTAGATACATTGATGACTAATTCTGGAGAAGATGAGCATAATTGATATTCTACAATTGGTAGTAATCACCTTTTAAAGTTGAAAGTTTCTGCCAAACACTTCTCCGCACATTAGTGTTTTGTCTATTTTGTAACTTGAGTTTTATTATAGATGTGCATGATTTTCTTGAGGTTCCTAAAAGTTGAAACATGTAGGTTCATGCTAAATTTATTTCGTAATTTTAGGAGATGCTGTGATATTGTAAATAAGGCTCTAAAGTTAGAGCTACAAACATGTCCGGAATCGAACTCTCTTACTTTAGAGAAACATGCGTTCTTGCCTCTCCATGAATTATGTGTGACTTATTTGTGACTTTGAACATCAATAAATGTTTATTGGTGAAATTTATAATCTTGTGCATGTAGAGCATGTATTCGACACGTGAGTATACCACTTGAAAACAGATTGATTTAGAGATCAAGTAATTCTCTCGCTAGAATTTATAACATATACTCGAATAGTTGGCATTGTGTTGATTTACGAAAGATAATTTGTAGGTGATGAGTTTGTAGGAGCGGAATACACACGAGCTTTTACGAGATAGTTGCTAACGATTTTATTATTTTTCTCAAAATGTGCTTCATGATATGCGTGATTTATTTGAGATTTGATTACGTTTAGAAATAGTCGCTTTGCGATGTGACACGAGAATCATAAATTGAAAATAATGCAAAGTGGAAAGAGTTGTGCAGGATCTTTATATTATTGATAGATTGATCGGGTTGACTTCGGCCACTCGACCCGCACTTTTTTTAAACCGGTCACAACCTGGTGGGTCGCTCCATGTACTCACCTCTCTAGCCGCGAGGAGCCTTAGGGGGGTGTCGCCACTTAAGGTCATGGCTGCTAGTGAAATGATAGGTTTTCCCCTTATCAGCAAGTTAATAATGTAGTAGTTGACCAAAGAATATTTGCTTAAGAAAGAAAGGACGATATGGTTTGGGAGCAATATTCCCCGTTTAAGAATCAAAGGAAGTTTGAAAAGCCTGGTAAATAAAGAGAATTTCATATGTGATGCACACAAGAATATGTTTTCAGTTATGATCCCTTCTTATGTGGTGCTGTTTTAAAAATATTTCATGCTTCCTCATCTATTTTCAAGCTCGGGGATCGAGGGGTGTTGCACTAAACATCGCTCGAGGGGAAAACATCATTTCTTTCTGAAGTTATCACTGAATCTATATTATATATAAAAACTAGGATGTGAGCAAAAATTCACTCTCCATATGCTATTTGTCACATTCATAAATTTAATCATATGCCATTTGTCATCCACATCATGACATACATGTCATGTAATAACCAATTAAAATACTCTACCTCATCCATAAATTGAACATTTGATGATTCATAAACTGACATTTAATTTGAATTAAATGCAATATATGAAACTCTTCGTTTTTTATGACATTCATATTATCATATTATACATAAACTATTTTTTTTATAAAGAGGACATGAGAAAATATTACAATGACATTTTCCTACTAATTTATTATTTTACAAGACTAACGTCCTGCTAAATTTCGATTATGAGGAATCAAAAAATTATCATAAATATGTTTTTAATATGAAGCACTTACAATATTTGTAACTCATCATTTTAAATTTTATTTTTATGATATTGATTATTTAGAGCAACTATTAATAAATAAATATATATATATAGAGAGAGAGAACCACAATAGTAAAAGTGAAAACTACATTCATTCTATAATTTCATTTTTAAAAAGGAAATATTTGTTATTGTGTTTGTGGGTATATAAAAAAATGTAAGAAATCCGATAGATAACAATTCTTTGAATTTGGAATTTTTTGAACTCACCATTTCTTTAATTTTAACTTATTAAACTATTTAGTAGTAACAATATTTAAAATTAAATGAGACGATAAAATAATCTAATTTTGTTCTAATCAATTTTCATGTCATACAATAACCAATTAAAATGCTAACTAGTGGTTTGTATAGAGGGCACGAGTAAAAATTACAATAGCGTCTTTCTACTAATCTATTTTTTGTAAAAGACTAACGTCCTACGACTATATAAATTTAGTTGATGAAGAATCAAGAAATTATCAATAAGATTTTTAATATAAAGTATATATAATAGTTGTAACTCATTATTTTTTTAAATTCATTTTCATGATATTAATTATTTATAGCAACTACAAAAATACATATTTATATCTATATCTATATTATCTATATTATCTATAAAAGCTAGGAGGTGAACAAAAATTCACTCTCCATATGTCATTTTTCACATCCATAAATGTAATCATGTCTTTTGTCATCCACATCATGACATACATGTCATGTAATAACCAATTAAAATACTTCACCTCGTCCATAAATTTAACATTTGACGATTCATAAACTTGATATTTAATTTGAAATAAATGCAATAGTTGTATAGGGATAGTGATTTGGGTGAGGAAAAATAGGACTACATGGCACAACCTAGTGGAGAGTTTCTAAGGAGAGTGTATAAGGAGAGTTTCCTTAGCATTTCTCTATAATGTTAGTCCAATATGGTTTAGGCAGCTATATATTTGCTTTAATGCATACCAATGAAATTAAAACACGCATCAATGACATTATCTTGTAGATTTTGGTCAACAATCTTGTCTAATGAAACAACAGCATTTAGAGCATACTGATGTTTGTTCCATGGAATTTGTTCTATTGAATATCTGACCTCTGTTTGTTCTGTCAAAATGATTTCAAAGTCTTCAAGAGCGCTTGGATGCGTCTTGTTCGGTAGCTTCACATCTCCATTTGATATAAAATATGTCTACCCTTTCACACAGATTTTCTCCAACCGCTCTATTGCTTGATTGAAAGCAATTGCTTGTATATTTGTACCCTAGTAAAATTAAATTAGAACAACAACATACAGTGAACTGTTTTGATAACCAAGCATTGCATTTGTATAAATTTAGCTATATATATAAATTTGTATATATATATATATGCATATATATATATATTCACTCATAATGAAATAGCAACACACCTGATTATTTTCCTCGAAAAAAAGAAGCATACGTGATTATCTATCAAGATCATCTTCCAGATTGCACTAGATCCTTTCAATGTGCTGTATTGTTCCACTAAGCCTTTTCTAGTGACCATTACTTTTATCGTCCATTCACTATTACCTGGTTTTAGGTCAGTCGCTGCTACACGATTGTTTCCATCTCTTTCTTGCTCCATTTGTTCCTCGATTCTTTTTTTTTCATTTGTCATTTCATCTACAACTTCATCTTGTTAAATATGGTCGTCATGATCATCAATTGTGAAATCCTTGATATGCTTCTTCTTTGGAATTTCAGACATTCATATTTTTCAAAAATTAGCGTTTCTCGTTCTTGATGCAGCAGTTCGGTGATACAAGATCGATTGTGTTCTAAACTTTCACCAAATTCAGGAACCTATTCATTGATAACACATGAGAAAAGATCGATTGACTTTCACGAAAAGTTCAGGAACCGATTAGTTGATAACACATTAGAAAAGATCGATTGAGTTAAAAACTTTTAGCAACTTCAAGAACCGAGTCATCGATAAAACATTAGGACTGGTCATACCTGGTTAAGATTCAAAGAGTGCTGATAGAAAATCGATTTGGTCAGACCGTGAAAACCGAATGTGATGTAGCAATTGATGGCGGTGATAGGAGAGCGTTTTGGTTCAGAACCGGCGATGAGAAGGAATAGCAGTGACGAAATAGGAAGTACAAGAACGCTTGAATTGATATTTGTTTGATGCATTGGTGTGGGTGAACGATTTGCAGGTGCCATTGATTTTCAGTTTGCGACGCTTCTTCGCGTTGGCTAGGTATGGGTGAATCGTTTTGGAGTCGGTCAGTGGATGAACGGAGATGAAAAGTCGCCTATGTTAGAACACGAACCGTAGTGATAGTTTGTCCAAGTGTATTTATTTGGTCAATTCCAAAAGGTTATGAACAAAAATAAGTATAGGAACACAAAAATGTTAGGAACACTACAAATATTTACGTAGCATATATATAAAGATAGGAGTAGAGCAACCCACCCCAACCCCCAACAATCATTTATGTCTTTTGAGAGTAAAAAGACATTTTAGAACATAATTAATCACCCTAAATGCACAAAGACACGTTTAACCCTCGTTTAAGTGAGCTTAACTGACGCAAATCTCAAATTACACTAACAGACATCAGACAATTTGCGATGTAAATACAATACTGCAGTTGGGCTATGTGTCCGTACATGCAGCGCACACCCAATGTTCTGTAAGTGGGTTTTCTGTCTAAAGTTTAAAAAAGTGACATATATGGGCTAAATGGTGGGCTTCACTACCGTTAGGACCCGAGCCCGTAACTGACCCTCCTGCTCCGTCTTCGTCTTTTTGATCTCTCTCTGTTTCTTCTTCTTCTTCTGCTATGCAAAGCCATTGATGGCCACTCCGAAGCTCCTACTCTCGAAGCTTCTCCGTCGCCGCTTCAAAGAAATATCAACCTCTTCCTCCTCCTGGGTCTCTCCCTATTCATCTCTCGCTTCTTCACATCACATCTCACATAAACTCATCAATCCCACAAATGAAAGCTCCATATCTGGCCTTTCACCGTCAGCGAAGAACCCTCTAGCTACCCACTACAGTTTATTATTCTCCCGATCAATTCACACACGGGAAAATGACTACGATGAATTTCCGAATCTGGGTTCGGCGAATCAGTCCGAGGATGAGCTACACGATTCTGGGTTTACAGACGGTACGGACGGTGGTTCTGCGGCGGAAGCTGCGGCGGCGATGGTTAGTGCGGTTGGTGGCGGAGGTGGCGGCGATGAGGCTATTCTTCCTGTTAGATTGCTGATTTCGTTACTTGATGGGTACCATGACTTAACTGGATTGCCTTGGTCAGTAGTACTCTTAACCCATTTTCTTTGTTCTATTCTCATTTTTTTAACCACATGATTTTGATAGCAAAATGATTTATTTTTTGATAATCTTTTCCTGGTGTTGTAGAGTAAAAGTTGCCCTATACCACGGTGACAAAATGATCAAAAAATCACATCGTTTTGCTATCCAAATTACCCGGTCAAAATGACCCATATACGAGTCAAAAAGTCAACTCGGGGAGAAAGTAGTTTTCTTAGCACTGGATGGTATTGATTAGGTTAAGTAAATGCATTTTTCTGGGGAACAAGAATTTCATATCTGGGTAGGATAAGCCTAATTTTTTGTAGTTGAATGTTAATAGGATTATCACATTGTAACAAATGATTTTTTATTTTATTTCAGGTGGGTAGTGATTGTTTCATCCACTTTTGCTCTCAGAATTGCTTTGATGCCTCTTCTTATACTGCAAATGCAGAAGTTGAAACAGATTGCGGAATCATTTCCGAAATGTAAGTTTCCGTTCTCTTCATTAATTGATTGGAACGATTTTGTTTTGTCCCCTTTCCAAGCATATACATGAATATGTCATGAACTGTGTTCATTGTTATTGTGGGAGTCTGCTCCTTTATGAGCTTTACTTATTTCAGGGATCGGCAGTGTTAGAACATCAGGACTCAACTAAACGGGGTTTGTTGTTTTTTTTTTAAATAGTGAAGATTGTATTATAAAAAAAAGACAGTACTACAAGATTCATCAACTCATTTGTTGATCAATTAACAATAAACGATAAGGGCAGAAGTCGAATTTGAGAAAGTCCCTAAAATGGAGAGTAATGACAAACATAGACATCAATTGGTGAATGGGCATATACTGATCCTTAAAAATCTGGTGATTGTGCTCCCACCAAATTTGCCAAATAATACACAATGGTGCTACTCGCCAGATCTTTCTTTGAGCTCTTGACATCTGGTCAACCAACATTTTAACTGTGTCTTCATTTCTATTGTTTGTACCCACTGGATTGCGAACATGCCCCAAGTGATTTCCCATAGACCCATAGCAGCTGGGTGATGTAGGAAAATGGTGTGACACTGTTTCCTCATCACATTTGCACTTTACGCACCTATTTGCAAATTGGAATCCTCTCTTCTTCAGATTATCAGTGAAGAGAATAGAATTTCGAACAACATTCCAAGCAAAAAATCCCACTTTCAAGGGAGCACTAGACTTCCAGACCATGTGATGAGTAAAGTTACTTTGACAACCACTTAAAACTTTGTAAAACCTTGTCACACTAAACTTTTCTTTGTCCTCCACAATCAGATTTTGTCTCTCTTCCAATATGTACATGGACAAAACATAATCCTTCAATAAATTGATGCGAAACCTCGACTTCCCTATCATGTAGATGCTGTATGAGCAAACGCTGCCGTACCACTTTGCCATTAGTAATGTTCAAAACATCGATCACCTTGGGTATGCATCGGATAAGGGCACATCTCCACCCTAAATATCACTCCAAAACCTTTTTGGAGAGCCATTACCTACCTGGAAAAAACATATTTCGAGAAAACTTCCCATCTACGCCTAATAAACTTCCATAATCCTACCCCATATGGCACTCTTTCTTCCATAGTCATCCATTCTCCTTGCATAAGTCCAAATTTTATTGTCACAACTCTTCGCCAAAATTATTTTATTCACGAAGGAAGCCACACAAACACTTTCCTAATAAAGCACAACTAAACTTTTGGAAATTTTGGATACCAGCTTCACCAGAACATCTCTCCAACTATGAGATGCATCTTCATTTCTCCCTCCACACCATCTCAAAAAGTCCACTTGCAATTTGTCAATTCTCTTCTCAACTGTCACCGGCTATGGAAGCAAATTAAGGAAATAGGTAGGCATAGATGCTTGTGTGCCCCAGATTAAAGTCAAATTCCCCCTGTAGATAGATACTGCTTCTTCCATGATTCTAAATGCTTCTACATTCTTTCAATGACAGAATCCTATATTGCGGCTGATTTAAACGAAACACCTAGTGGCATTCCAAGATACATCACTGGTAAAGTCCCAATTTGGAACTCCATTTCCCTTCCCAATCCCAACTGCTCCAAGCTCTGAACACTTCCAACTATAATCAATTTGCCTTTTGAAATTATAACCTTCAAGTCAGAATTCACTTCGAACGTCATTCAAGCACATTGTAGCCGTTGCAATTGTTCTTTATCGGTATCCCAAAAAGCAATGTATCATCAGCAAAAACCAAATGTGAAACCTGAAGTGATACACCTTCTCTTCCCCTCACCCGAAAGCCACAAATCAAATTATCATCAACCATCTTCTTTATCGTTCTTCCAAGTGTCTCCATTACTAAACGGGGTTCATTGTTGATTTATAGAGGTTTTTTACCCTAATCACATGCTTTGGCCAAGTACCAAATCCAGCAAACCTGAACTGAAGATTATGTTATTGTTTAGTGTTTGCATAGGACAACGGACGGATGCTCCTTTTCTAACTGTCCAAGACCATAGCTGTTAAAGCAGGATAACTTTTATCTTGTATCAGAAATTGAATTGTCTTTATCGCTTACCGCAATGGCGTGTGTGATAAATATACACAGGCTTTCTTTTGATAGCTTAAAAACATACCCGAACCATTAGACGTAACGAATCCGTTGCCCGACTGACAAACCCATAAAGACAGTTGACTTTCTGAATGTATCATGGTCCATCCCATGGCAAACTCTAATACTCAAAAGCTAGAAGCCCATCACATGGCAAACCTCAAAACTCAAAAGCTAAGAATTACAATACTCAAAGCAAAATTCATACTTAATTAGTGTCCTGTGTAATATGCAATACAACACACAGAAGCCCAGACCAAGAAGTAAAAGTCAGAATATTAATCCTCATAAATCACGGCTTCACTGGTAATGCAATGTCCGAGAATTGTGATAGAGCGATGGCGCACTACTATTTACCAGTGGGCTGGGATAAATTGTGGGCTTCACTGCCATTATACAAACTTGTCTGGAGACGATTGAGGGAGGACATGTAAGACATGCTAGTTTAAGTAATTTCTGTTCCTCTCTCTCTCTCTCTCTCTCTCTCTCTCTCTCTCTCTCTGTTTTATCGTGGAGTGTTAAAGCTTAGTTTAGGAGAAAATATAGAAATTATGTAATATGACTGGGAACTCCAGAATATAGGGAAAGAACTTTTCATATTGCTCAATTAGAACTTGCAATTTTTTTATTCCGTAAATGCTATTACATTGATGCCAGGTAGTAAAACTTGAAATAGATAAAGCAAATATGCTTGTTCTGTTTCCTCTGCTGTGCCCTTGTCCTCGTTGTTTTGGAAATTAGAGCGCACCACGTCTTTAGACGTATCACATTAGTCATTCGTGTCAGTATCTGTGCTTCATAATACAGTATGATATGCCTCAATTTTGCAGCAAAATCATTCGCATCGTTGATAAACTGTATCATACTGTACCACATCGGTGGTATATTTTTTGTTTATCTTATGACAGTGGCAACTATGCCCAAGCCTGGTTAGAATTATTAGAGTTTATACTTGAATAGAGGTGCATGTGCTGGAAACAACCAGCCTCTATATCTTTGAAGTTGGATGAATGTTCTGACCCCTTTACTTATTTCAATTTTTGGATTGGTTACCATCATCTCCAACATTATGGATCGGATTGGAATCTAGAAGGTGTAGGAAAATAAAATAAATGACTGGAAGGGAAATTGAGGCCCTAATGTTTCATGTTCTTGGCTGTGCACAAAACCCTGCATTTTCTAAGCATTCCAAGTAGCTGTTTTTCTTTCCTAGCAAAACCTGTGATTCCTAGCATATCTGAAACGCTTTTAACCTCGTAAGTTATCTTTCCCCCCACACTTTGGCAACACTGGTATAAGCATCAAGCTACAAAGATGCATACAATATGCTGACCTTTGAGAATCTGAATAGTTCGCTGGACTTGTGCGATTTGACGCATAAATCTTTCTTGTTGATATCACATACCTGTTGAAGCTGATCTCTAAATCTAATGCAATCGGATAATTTTATGACCAATCTATCATGTGCAACATGAATTTCTGAACAGAAAGAAGAAACTTGTGAGACAAAGTTGCAAATCTTATTTCTTCAATGTCATGCACTTATCTTCCACCAAAAATAACCTTTGGCACTTTGGACAGCATGGTTATGAATTAATAAAATTTCTAAGCAGGACAAACACTTCATAGAAGCTCCTTCATTGTGACAAATTCGCTTCACATCCAACTATCTGCAATATCATGTACTGATCCTCCACCAAGAATAACCTTGGGCATTTAGGACAACATGGCTACGAATTATAAAATTTTTGAGCAGGACAAACACTTCAGAGACCTTCATTTGTGACAAATTTACATCCCATCCAACTATCTCGTTTGGGCAATTCCCAACATCTCTCTAGCTCACTGGGCTTAATCAAATCTAGATACCATAACTTAAGCCTTATGACTTGATTGCCTGGAGCGAAACGTCGTAGTATCTCTCAATTTGATGATCCTGCCAGCTGTATTGAAGCTCTGAACTTTTGGCTGTGGATAAGACTCTACTCTTGTGCTGCTATCAGGGGCATACATCGGATGTCTTGGTTCCCAATTTTTGTTATTAGAAAGCTATTCATTGTTTTGATTTGACTTCAACACATAGAATCAGAAGGTTGACATGTTTATTACTGTTTAGGACGAGTTTCCTTTTTGCACGTCACTGAAGTCAACTACTTGAACTTACACTTGATTTGCTCAACTTTCTTATGCATAAATTGAAGTGCCCCCTCCATTCCCACCACCTTCCTCAGGAAGAAGTCACACTGAACAACTTGCACTCTTCCGTCGAGAAAAGGAGGCTGTTGGGTGCCCTTCATACCTTTGGTTTCTAGCATATGCTTCTGTTCAGGTGATTATCTCTTACCGCCAGCCAAATATTATTTAATTTCAATGATCTTCCTTCCTGTAAGTTAACTTCATATCACATACTATAGTCTATGTTCTTCAACCTTATAGATTTAATGAACCACCTTTGGGTGAATTGAGTGAGAATTACAATCAGCATTGAACTGCTTGTTTGAGCACAAAGAAGAAATAAATAACTGTTAGGTTGATCTAAAATGTAGTAAATGGTGACAGTACAATTAGTCAGACATATCATACATAAAAAATGGAACGCTGCTTTAGAAAGCCTTGCTAATATTATGATTCCTGCACATTGCACACGACCTGCAACTTGGAGAATCAGAATGAGCAGTTCATAGCCATGAAATAACTTTGAAGATTCTCATTCTTCTTTGATTGCGATATCATTAACGACTATGTTACATGGACACTAGGAGTGCCCTCACATATATTTTTATTTATATATATATATATATATATATATATTACTTCAATTGAAAAAATTCGTGATGTAGCTAAAACTCCCAAGATATGGGTGCAGCGTAACGATTTTTTGCATTGAGGAGAGAATCTTGATTTTGCTTCCATTTCGGATTCTCACCTTCTATATTGGGATTTGATTTCTAGTAGGGCACATTGTTGAGTTCTGTAGCTTGATTTTATATACATATCCTGTATTAGCCATGAGAAAAGGCTAGATAGCTGCATCAGTTTAGCTTACATTTCCAGGAGTTATTTCGCATTGCCATACATATATAATATCTTGCACATTCATGTTCACTTCTGTGTCGACTATTTTGCAGATACCATGCTTTTTCTTTGGAGTGACAAGCATCCGTAAGATGTCACTGGATCATCATGCGGGGTTCGATTGTGTAAGACACCAGATAGCATTTAGATGTCTCTACCATCATCATTCATTACCAGTGTTGTATCTAGTTGGTATAACACACTTGTCATGTAGCTTTGTTTGTGGGAGCTTATGTTTTGCATGTTATACTGTCTCACCAATTTTAATGTAAATACACCTAAATATACGTATGCCAATGATACGGAGCTACCTTTTAACCAAAGAAGAAAATGATTTTCATGAAATTCGGTTCTGGCAGATATCTTTGCTTTGTGAAGTTTGTTTAATGGTGTTTTACTGTTATGGTTGTTCTTTTATTACTTATCTTTTGCTGCATAGCCATTTGGAAAGCCACGGTACAACTTAAAAGTGGCATTGGGAGGGGGGGGGGTGGAATTACATGGAGTAGGTCTTACAATATCTAGTAGGTGTATTCTATGCAAGCTGCTGAACCAGTTGTGAATTTAATCTTCTTTCTCAACAGGCGAATAACTGGTAAGGTTTTGTCTTTTCTTCCTAAAAGTATTCATTTTGGAAAACAAAAGTATGGTTTTTCCGGAAGTGGGAACTGAACCTTGTTGACAATATGGGCCTCAAGTAAGTACAAACATACAGTAGACAATTGAGAACAATCCTAAGTCCTTGATAGCTCAACTGAAGTGGATTTCCCTCTGACCAAGGATCTGTAATAGAAAACAACCTTACTGTTTCTCTTTTGTGTTAGAAAAAGAAATTCTTGTACAATACATAGATGTGATAACATCTTAAGCTTATTAGTATCTCAGTTTTTAAGAGTGAAGGATCTTACTTTTTTTTCCAGGGTTTTAACCCTGGCAACTTGCAAAATGATCATGCTTAATATGGTAAAAGATTACCTTGGTAGCGTAACTGCAGGAATCGTATCAATTATCCGGAAATGGAACAATTGTTTTTGGACCATATTGCTAAATAGCAACTCGTGAAGTTAATACCAAAGTAAACTGTTAGTTACGTAGAGATGTCGCTCCAAGAAACACGGTTCTGTCGTCACAAACCGTCTTTCATAGAGTATTTAGTTAGAACTTAAAAGCCTTCTTCTGATATCATGGTTTCATGATGATCTTAATACTCCCTCCATCTGTCCCAATATTTTGGTCCCCTTTGGGGATTCCTACTTTTTTACGGGACATGTAATCATTACATTCCCACTAACTTTTTTTCACGTCATTAACTTGAATACCCCTACTTTTTAACTTCTTGATGACGTCGTTCCTAATTATTTGAGGGCAAATAGGAAAAAAAAAACTACAATATTCCACAAAAAAGGTAAGTGGACAACAATTTTGGGAAAGCCAAAAATAGAATAGGGGACCAAAATATTGGGATGGAGTATTATATTTCCACCATAACCTTAAATATTCTCTTTCCCTTCAGACCACCCTGTTGTAGTCGTTAACTCTTATAGGTGATTCCAGGCTCAGTAGTCTCCTCTTAGATCTAGGCTATTGCAAAGCTTGTGTCAGGTGACGTTGCAGGCGGCCTCTTGGTACCTCTACAAGTTCATTTAACTTTCAAGAGAACAGGATGTCACATCTTGTCTTATCACAAACTCTGGATTTACTTCTTCACAGTGGAATTGTTTGTTCTACAAACCTTAAGAAATATGAATAGCTGTGATATCATCAAGATTTGGCCATCCATAATTCTTTAGATGTTCCTCTTATATCGTAGACTGTTCATATTGAAGCCTCCCGAGCATAAGCAATGCTCAACCAAATTATCATGTTTAGAGATTAGACGGCACATGGTTGCTCAAAGTGAGTGTTTTTCATGTTTATTTTTGCAGCTCACTTCACTGAGAGTTTTATCAACCATGAAAAAGTTAAGGACTAGTTGACAACATGCAGCTGTGTGCGTGTGTGCGCGCGCGCATCTAAGTGGATATCATGTACTATTTAACACAAGGGAAGTCATATATAAAATTGAAAGACAGTGTACCTTCATAAGTTCCTCCCTTCTTGGGTCTGATAAAGTACCTGATTGAAATGAGAGGACCTGCCCTTGGGGTGACACATACGATTCTTTAATTCACTGGACATATGTCATGATGGCTAATAAGAGTGGCTATGGCATTAATGGATCTATAGGTTCGCATCCGTACGGCACAGAGATGACTTACTCAGTGTCAGATCTTTGGTGTTTAGTACGCGGGCTCATCATTTTGTTTTACTACATAGGCTAATAGATATTGGTTTCTGTTAAAATGAACGGGTCTTTTGTAGTTACAGAACATATTCCAAGTATTACATAGGCTAGTGGATGTATGTTCTTGAATCTTGATTAAGTTGCAATATATCCCTGTGTCTATATCCAACTCCTGTGCACCTTTTTTCTTGAATTACTGTATCCTAAAATGAACACAACCAACCCATCTGGCTATTCTTAGATACTCGCTCGATATGATACCCAACCCGTGTCTAGGTAACAGAGGCACCTTACAGAGAGCTCATGGGATTTATAATGAAATGAAGGAGATGGTATGGTCTTGATTTAGAGACAATGTTTAAGGTGCGGGTGAGCCATGTCAGAAAAACCTGGTGCATGAATTAGTCCTATCAATAACCCTTATTAAGCAAAGAAACACCCTATTTCAGAACGTGTCACAAAAATCTGAAAGGATAGACTACAAAATATAGTATTTCCTAACCTGAGCATAAGAATGCTTCAGCTGCAAGAATGATCAAAGCTTGTTTCAGAAGTCGTGGAAGTGGGATTCGTTTCAGTTTTTTTCATCTGTAACTTTTCATCCTTACAATCACCTTATGCTAACTATAAGATTTCTAGTATCTTGATTCCGTTCTGTAATAATATAACCGAGTTGTCTGTTTGTCTACTTTTCCCACGCTAACTTACTGGAGAATAATGCCTGGCTGGGAAGAAATACGGGCTGGACATCCTGCATCAAGCTCATTGATAAGGCGACCATGTTTTTAGTATCCCGAGTTATCCTAATGGATCCTAGTGTCTTTTACTTAAGAGTCTATAAGCCCAAACTTTTTCTTCGGGGAGCGGCCAGGAATTCTGTAGCATCTATAAATGTGGTTTGTAATATTTGTCTTTTCATTAAGTAGTTGAATTTGGTGGTATGTCACCATCTGCGCTGTTCTCTGCTATTACATGACAAAAGATGAATTGGGGAAATCCTCTGCTGTGAACAAGAGCTTGACTTCTCTGGGATTCTGTGATAACTTCTCGGAGCTAAACTAACGATGGATTTATTGCAGGGTGGTGCTCTATGGTTTCAGGATTTGACAGAACTCACCCATGGGGTGTTAGGGCCCATCTTTCCGTTACTTATTGCTGGTTTGCATTATGCTAATGTTAAGGTATGTGAAGCGGTGCGTCTTCATTACAGCTGAACATATTTCTCCTTAGTTTGAGCAACAAACTCATTGTTATGCATCATGTTTAGATTCCGTGTACAACAGTCATGCTGCACAAGACCCCTTCTTTTTCTGCAATAAGAACACCCCGTTGCAACCCTTGAGCATTCTCTTTATAGATTATATTATTTAAGCTATATCTAATTTTATCTTTTGATTGACCTGTCCTCTCAAAACAATCCACTCCGACATCTTATGGAGTTTCAGCTGGGTTTCTTTTCAACTTTTTCCTTTTGAGTGGTAATTGACCACTTGCTAATGTGCATATTTATAGTGTTTCTCACAACCGAGTTCTACAGTTGTTCCACTTTATTAATTGGAGGAATCAGGAAGGCTGTTATCAGTTTTCATTTATATTATGTTCAGTTCGAATTCTTTTAATAGTCCGCTTTTCATATGCCAGTGGCACATGTTCTACTAAAATATTGTTCCTAGTTACTGAAGCTATCTGGTGGGTAGAGGCGCATTCGCTGTCTTGTTGTGTACCAATTGCATTTGTGTTGTGAATTCCATATTTAGGAGAGCTTGACTGCTCATCAATCCGAAGTTGACACACAACTCTTTCATTGCCATTGCCTTCAACGTTTCCCTAGCCTCCTATCTCCCCTTTTTGGTACGGCTGAGCGTTTAAAAGGTAAAATGCTTTTTCCCATGTATTTCAGAACAAGTTTGGCTGACATCGCCTACTTGAACTAGATGTCGGATTCCTGTGAGCCCTCTATGGAAGTATAAACCATTTGGTTACTATGATTCAGGCGAGATTTTTTGGTGTTGGGATCCCAACAACAGCTAACACATTGTATGAGAATTGAGAATCCACATTGGAGTCTGAGAAGGAAAAGGCCCTTTTGTTTGATAATGAAACCATTTGATTTGCACATGAGTTATTTTTTGTCTTTGTTGGGAGACTAGCCAAATGAGTGGTGCCCTTTTTTCCCGGTCGTTGATGCAACTTTGGTGCAGGCTGGGCAAAAAAGGAATTTAAGGAGTAACTGCTAGGGTTACATTTTGAAGCCTTATGTAGTGGTTCACCTTCACTTCTTCCCCTCAGATGAAGTTGTAGTTTTTGCTTAAGGGCACTTGAGTGAAATATTGATGTTTTGACCAAAGGCAAAATATTGATGTTGCAGCGTGGGGCCAGTATTCTTGTTGAATAGATGTAAATTTTATAGAAGCCAATCCTTGTTCTATGTAGTGACAATTCAAAGGAGGTGAAGACGGCCCCATGATATATACTCTATTTGATTGGGCTTCTTGACATCCACTTATTGAGTTAAGAAGAATTGCATTAGATAAAATGGATTCAGTATTCTACTAGAAAAGAAGTTGATTGTTAGTACCTAAAATTTGAGCATCTGCATGTTTAATGTCGTTAGAGCCGAGAAAGTCGGGTCATTATTCATGCAGGTCATTACCAATTGATTCAAAAACCACCCTAGTCCTACATGGGCCTTGTGGTTGAGCGGACGTCAGGGGAAGCGTCCATTACTTCCAATTGTATGAATATGAATTTAGCCCCTCTACTGACTTTGTGAGTTACTGATGTAGGACAGATCTGGAATTCTGTTCCTACTGTGGTAATTTGCTAAGTTCATGCAGATTGAAGATCTTGAAAGAGGATTATAGGATTGATGTCAGGGGTTTATTGCTGGGGATTGGGTTAAGAAGGGTTAGGACCAAGAATGGTGGTTGTTCGGTGCTTTGAACAGTAGGTAATGGATCTTGCGGGGATGCTCATACTGGATGTATCACAATTATGAGCGTATCCGCATGATTGAAATGCCGTCTTTTCTGGGCCAGCAGTTGGAGCTAGACCAACGGTAAAGTTGCATTAGCCTATGTTAGACTCAGCATGGGGAATGCTGACAACCTTATTAAAAATGTTTTGAGGCGTAATCAATAAACCGTGGTTTCATAAGAAATGGTGCCTCTTACTTAGGCCAGGTTTGTTTTGTTATTGGTAAATACTCCATCCGCCTGTGTTTATGTGTCCATGTTTCCTTTTTTGGATGTCCAAAAAAGTGAGTCCCATTTCTAAATTAGTCCAATATGCTCATTTAATATTCCTTTTTTAACATTGTACTTCTTGAGTAGACCTACCTAAAAATTAGTTTTAAAATTGAAGTTTTTTTGAATGAGATTATGAGAGAACCCTAATGCTATAATCTTATTGAGTCTCTTCCAAGGCAACATGGTAAAGTAATGAAATTTATTGCCCCTCCTTAATCAACGTGCATTTTCAAATGGGCTTATAATTCAAGACAGGGGGAGTAGTCTCTTTCTCGGTATCACTACCTTATCTTGGTTATATTGGGTATCCCATTAGCTCCAAAATCACCATCGCGACCCTCATAACAACACAACAATCTTAAACTTCATTCTCTAAATTTTAGCTGTCCCTACTCCATACATTTCCATTATGGGTCACCTGCTTGGTGGCCCGGTAGTCATGCCACACAACCTGACATAGGGCGAACTCCAGTTCCCTATGTGACCTGGTAACCACGGGGCTCATCTGGTGACAGTCACTTTCAAGTTAAGTCGTTGGTCTAGCTCCAACTGGTGGTACAGCGGAGACAGCATTTCAATCATGTGGATACGCATAGAATTGTGATCCAATATGAGCATCCTTGCAAGATCCATTAATGCAATCGTTTTATAACCAGATGTCCATAGGAAGGAAGAAGATGATAGGATCTAGGACTTTCACCTAGATGTCCATAGGAATAACTCCCTACGATTAGGCTGCGGAATGCATTACACCAAGCTAACAATGGTGGTTGTTTGGTGCTTTGAACAGTAGCTCAGTGGATAGTAAGTCGCACGGAAACAAAGAAAGAGAAGAAGAGGAAGAAGAAGATAGGATCTAGGACTCTCACCTAGATGTCCATAGGAATAACCCCCTACGGTAAGGCTACGAAATACACCGCACCAGGCTAACGATCTTTCAAAAATTCATCTTTATTCACTAATTCATAATCAAAGAGTATATAAGTTAATAAAGACTCTCAATGGCAATTCCGAAAGGGAACTCAGTAATCTACGATTTCAGTTCCATGTTGAATCTAAACCTAACTAATTTACCCATAGTCAGACTCAAATTCCTACCACCGAAAATTCAGAAAAGACCAAATTACCAAAATTCCCTTAATGCTTAAACGATAATAAATCTGCCCAGTAGATTTAGGACTCAAAGGAGACAGAATTAAGACTAAAATAAATCCTAGAAAGAATATTCTGAACAATGATCATGCCAACTTCCATACTTGTCCTTAGACTTTGTGCCATGTATTGCATCAGTTCTAATAGTAGCTTTGGCTAAAACATCAAGCTTTCGTGATTGGAGTGAACTTACAAGCAATGGTGGTGTTTGGGAGAACAGGTTTATGGTTTGGTTAACCAAACCGTTATGGTGTTTGGAGGGGGGGGGGGGGGGGGGGGGGGGGGGAGGAGGATTGATTTTAGAGAGAAAGAAACAACTGGTGGGCCACCTTATTTTTGTAGGGTGAAAAAAAGTTGCTTCTTGGTTGGGGTTAACCAAACCGTCCTTCCCAAACGAGGCCAATGTTCCATTCTGGTTGCATTTGAACTGACCATGGTCTGCAAGTGCATTGATGCAGTGCGGTGAGGAATCAGAGAGTGATTGGGACCCCTGTTGCGTCTATGCTTCGTGATAAGCTGCCATGTTGGACACTCCTTTTGATTTGAGAGATCGAGAAATCATGCTCCCCTTCAGGGTAACATGAATTTGAAGTTTTATCCCTTGCAATTTCTGTTAACAACAAGGCTAAGAAAATTCTCATTTGTTTCCCTCGTCAGATATTAGATTATAGTATCTAAAAAAATATATATATATTAGACTACTGATGTACTGGGTTGTTACAAATGGAACTGGAGCTAATACTAGTCATGCAAGGTGCCGCGTGACTGTGTGAGGCCTCAGGAAGGGGTAGAGGCTTCAGGTGAAGGCTGGTTTGTCTAATTGTCTACTTTCGCAACTCACCAGCCAAAGGGATCGCAAACTTGTTGGTGAAGTCAATTCGTTAGTTGGAAACATTAATCTGATCTCGTCCATCATCATACTAATGTGAATTTTGGATTCCGCCAATGAACAAGGAAGATCTGGGATATGATTAGAAACTGTGAGTTTCAGCTTTCGATGCCATTGCACACTGTTGGGCTATTACTGCCACTTTGCCCTTATACCAGTCTTGTAAGCCGTAGACTCCCAACCTCAGCTAATGCTGAGAGATCATCTTTGCCTAGGTTGCCTCCAAATGACAGCGTGCATCCTTCTTCTATTTTCCGTATAAGGACATATCTAGTCTTTGGAGACATTTGTAGGTGTATGACATTGCAGGCTATTCTCATTTGATGCATGCTTTGATGAGCCCAACAACTTGTAAACCACATTCCTTGTCAACAGCTATCAGATCAACCAGGACTTTGGCCTGTCACTGCTCTATCATTGGTCGAAGTCTTACTTTTTGTGCATTTAATGCTCATTTAGTGCTGGTTTCATCTCTCTCATTTGTGTGTGTGTGCTTACATTTGGTTTGCTTTTCCTCTGAAGGATTTATTATATTCATATTTCTTTTTCTTAGTAGTTATCCACTGATCTCCTGAATTATCTATTTTTTTTCCTTCCCATATCAGATTTCGTTCCAGACATCTTTAATGGGGAAAACGACTGGCCTGTTTGGACAATTAGCTTGGGTGAGTAGATAAGTTTCTTAAATATTGTTTCCTTATCATTAAAGCATAGTTGGTCACATAGTTGCCTGAGCATACACTTTCTTTATGCCTGTTGATGCCGATTCAATATTCTAAGAAATAGCGCAGAGTGGAAACAAAAGCATTGGTTTCTTTAGTCAACTATGATATGTTATATAAGCCCTTGCAAACAAAATCCTGAGTTGCTTTTGGTAAACAATATCACGGGTCTTCTTCTTAGAAGTCTGGTTAGGCATAGGGGTAAATAGTTTTGAATGCTGTAAGCGTAGTCACCTTTACAAAGTCTTCTATATTGCTCTAAATCTTAATTTGAATTGTTTGCTTGAATTTGTATCAAAGTTCATGATCCAGCCTTTAGCCATTGAAGCACTCTGTAAACTTTTAAGAACATAGCAGTCAACACAGTCCAGACTTAGCTTATTACTCCTGATACTAAGTGTGCATTTTAGGCTAAATAAATTGATCTGATTGATGTACGTGATCGTGTGACTGTGACTGGGATCATTCATTCATTATGCTTTGGTACTTACCTGGTTCCAATGTTTTTATAATTCTAGTGTCATTTAGATGATGTCTTTTTCATGATGGATGGCGATCACAGCTAAATGATCGCAAATATAGTCCAGAAATCAAGTTTGAAAGCAAATTAGTCACTCTTGCTTGAGACTGTACTGGCATTCAGCTGATGATCAGTATAGCTGTTAAACTTTCCAAGAATATTTTGGATTCACTGGAGTGGTTTGTTAGTTCACTATTATTTGAATTAGCTTGAAACTAAATTGAAAGAAATCAATATCAAGTAGTGCAGAGTCTGACTCACTAATGGTAACCAAGCCTTTTTTCTTCACGATTAAAGTTGTATGATATATTATGTATTCAGCTACAACTGTAAAATTTTCATTCTATCACATGTTACAGTTAACCATAGATCTGTGGAAAGTGGAAACCAACGATATAGTCTGTCACCATCTTAGAACATCTCCTACCCTACACCAATTTGGTTCAATTTTTTGGTGTTTCTGGGCTCTCTACTCAAATCACCTTATAGTATAGGCGTCCCATGTTGTTGACCAAAAAAACAACAAATCCTATATTTCACCAGATTTGGTGAAATGGTGACGTGCATCTCCCACCCTATCACCATTCTCATTCCATTATCACCAAATTCTATATTTGTGATCAAATTTGGTAGCAAATATATGATTTGGTGTAATCCTCGCCATTTTCTCAATTGGCTTTTAAGGGTCAACTTTGTCTACTTTTATGTAATTAAGATCTTGATTACATGTTTTTTTGCAAATAATTAGTGTTAATAAGTATTGATATATATTTATTCGACTAATATGTAATTATAACCGGCGAATAATTAATATATTTTAACATTTTATTGGTAATTAATATTTATGTCTTAGGTGTATATTTAATTATTTGGTATTGAATTAGTTTATTTGAATTAGTAAATTTTGTTCAAAAGTACACTAAGGGGAAGGGGAAGAAGTTGCCGTCTTCAACCGAGTGAGGGGGAGGGAAAGTCGTCTTGGCTTTCCCCTTCCGGGGGGAAGCTATTGATGCCACATTTTGGTATTTTTGTGTAATTTTTAGTAGGGACTAATATTTAGTGTAATTCTTGTAATTATTTAGTTAAAAAAATTACTTCGCACTTTAATTGGGACGAATAATTTTGTAACACTTAAATTTCATAAACATATAAATTACATTAATTCATATCGCAACGGGAAAATACATAAGCACAAAACAACAAGATAGAGAAGCACAATTAAACAAGTAGGAAGTCCAAACGAAAACACAAATGTCATTCGCGATCAGTCAATCACCAAAAATTTAAGTGTACCAAAATTTGCTGTAAATATCATTAATGTAATTCTTCTTTTATTTCTTTCAAAAATATTATTTAATTAATTAAGTAATTACCTTTTTATGTTATTATTGCGATTATTAATTGGTTGTGTAAACTTGTCAAAAATATATTTACTTGGATGATACAAGTTCTTCGATTGGAGACGATGATGTTGTTTTGGGAAAGGGGAAGGGAAAACAAGTTGGCCCTGGGCGGAAGGTGAAGGGAAAGGAAAAACGTTCTGTTGGAGACGGCCTTCCTATCATTAGTGAATGCCACTTCGGAAATAATGGTAAACCACTTCAGGGAACAAGTGTCAGTGAATGGTATATAAAAGAACAATCACGGCAGGAACAACAAATTCATGATGTGGTGATAAATTTGGTGATATGCTGTGGGAGGCCAAAGAAACCATTTTCCAAAGTGGTGAGATGGTTAGATAGTATTATTTAATAATTTAATGTGAAAAATGGCAATATGGGCGAGATCGTGAGAGACCAAAACGCCAAATTTTCAGCAAAAAGGAAATGGAGTGCCAATGGTGGGAGAGCAAACCATTTTTATCTCCACCAAATGTAGGATAAGAGATGCTCCAAAGCCAAGTTCATAAACGCAATTTATGTCTGTCCTTTATAGAAAAGAAGATAAAACAGCAATCTATCCAGTCAGAATATTGACTCTGAAGAGATCTCCTACTGAACTTTTAACAATTATTAAACTTGTGAAAAATATATTTAACTGAATAAGAGAAATGTTCATTAATCCATAGCTTCAGAAACCTGTCAAAGAATGAACTTGAACCAAATGAATTCCCTAGGATGAACCAGAAGCTTCACGTGAGTGCTTCATCAGTTACTTCAACCATGTATTAATTTCAGTTGATAGAAGTATAACATTCAGTAAAAGCTTCAAAAGAATGCTGTGGATAGAATATCTAGGAGAAGTCAATTGGAACTGAATTTGTATACCTCTGTATTTCTAGACAACCCACGGAGGATCATCCAAAAACAAATTTTCCTTTGTGATTCTTCCTTGTTTCCTGAATTTAACATGTATATTCTTCCTTCTCCCATATGGGTCACCAGGTAGTGCTTCATGGTACTTAGGGTGGTGACCTACCAATCTATAGCTAGATTTCCCGGCGGAGCAATAAATAAGCGGTGTTCTTGTGATTTCCGATCACTGATTGAAGCAGAATCTTACCAGCATTGGGGTCTTCCTTATGAATATTTGTTAAAGTTCTTCAATTATGTTTTCCTGAAGTTCCTCTTTCTTTTTCTTTTATTTCTTTCTCTTTCGTGTTTTTGATACATTGTTTTCCGTAAATCCCATTTGCCTTTTATTACATGGATGTTTAAATACTGCTTCTTTTCTCAGTACTACAGGAAATATTTGGAAGTAATGACCTTGCCTCTCCTCTTTATCGGATTTTGCATACCCCAGGTAACCTAATACTTCTCCATATTTGTTACTGTAGGCATACTAAATTCCATGTAACCAACCATCATCAATAGTTTATTTGTTGCATTAGTTTGAGATTGTTGTCTACATTTCATTGAATTAGATGCCATGGAGATATCTATTTAATGATCCTGCGTTCTATAACATAAAACAATTGGCTCCTTAAGTAAGCGCTTGAGGAACCTTTGTAGAGGTTAATGGATCCCAGTAAAGTGGATTAAATTTTCATCCATCACTTCTTGAGGTAGTGTTTTTTAACGGACAAAAAATATTTTTGATGCTTGTTAGAATGTGCAGTTGGTTTAAAAGCTAAAACAGCATCTTTAATATGACAAAAGATATTATTAATTATTAAAGTAAACCATTCGTACTTTCTTTAGAAAAAAAAACAAAAACAAATAAATCCTGAATACACGATGAGGATTAGTTGCTCGTCCTTTCAGTAATAGCCATTTCCACTTAAAGACTTAAAACAAGATCTATTGCGGCGTAAGAAAGTCTGCCCCAAAGTTTGACTGCAACATTGGTCTGTGCAGCTGTGCTGTTAACTCTGGGGATATCAAGAAACGAGTCTTTATTCCTGTTACATTCTTGATTCAGTTCTCGTTATCATTGTGTTGATCTGAAAATGTTATGAAAACTCTAACCTTCTAAATAGTTTGGCACTCATATTTTGGAGAAATGTGCGTCCTAACAATTATAGAGCTGTTAAATACTTGCACTTCAGTTGCCTCTTAATGTACTTGTGCCCACAAGTGGTGACTTCCTGCTTTCACAGTTGAATTATTAGCAAATGCATCTCTATCTTTATGGCTGTGAGCATAATGAAATCTTATATGATAGAGATCTTGTGAAATACATTTCTCTTGAAGTGCTATCTCTCCTGTTAGACTTAACCCGGCCTTTTTCTTTCTTTACAACTCTTATGTCCTGACTTTGTTCTTTTTTATCTGCAGGGAAGTTTGGTCTACTGGGTGACAAATAGTTCATTGACTCTAATTCAGGTTGGCCCTGTTGTTATGTCTTTCATGTCTAAGGAACTTGCTGCTGTCACGATTTTCGTGGGGTTGTTTAACATGGCAGTAGTGATAAATAAGATGAGTCATTAAATAAAGCTCAGGTTCCTTTAAGCCAATCAGTTTTACCAGGGCAGAACTTTGCTATAAATAGCGACAATAAGAAACTGGATTTTTACCTAGAATCTAATATCAAAAGTTACCAAAACTTATGACCTATATTCCTATTTGAAGCACATTGCAAGATACCGGAGATATCTGTGAGCATACAAAAATAGCTCATTATTTTGGTAGTTGACGTGCCAAGGTGTTCTCGTCTCACCTTCTAGGGGAATATATTTGTTGCGAACCAAATCTGAAATCTCCCAAGTATGCGGATTTCCATATTCACGATTTTTGCTGAAGTTTCTTCTTAGATATTCGTAGGAATATCTTCTCATCCACCATCCATATTGTTTGAGAGTCACTTTAGTTTCATGACCCAAGTAGAATAATCGGTTGGGTTACTACTTTGAAAACAGTAATGATATAAACTCTCAGTTATCTAAAAGAACGGCGGCTTGAATACTCTATTTTCTGTCTACTTTAGGACTCTCATTTCTATGACCATTTGGGTTCTAGGCTCGTGTGTTATAGAAATGTTCATTATGTGTTGTGGAAGAATCAGACAAGTATCTCATAGGGTGCATAATTGATGAATGGAAATGTTTGTTTTCAACTTATCATTGTAATCCTTCTGAATATTGTATCATCAATGTACCTTCCCATTGGTTGAAGATGTATCTATATGTCCGCATTTGAACCTTAATTATCTTTCAGAGTTGTATAAATAATTGCGTCGAATGATGCGAAGATGTGATTGTGTGCTTCATTTAATGCCCTTCTCATTTTTTGTGTTACGGTCATATTGGTGGAAGATCGTTTCATAACCAGATCTTCCATGTATTGTGCTATGACCTGTTTCTTCAGTAACATTCTTGTTGGATTTACAGTATGAGGAGCTTATTTGTGATACGATTTTTTAGAAATTCTTAATGTAATATCCAATTTTTAATGATACGCAGTAATTTCTGCAGCAACTCACTCTCAACCACCCTCCTGTTCGTCAAAAATTGGGGTTACCCGACAAGTCGAATCCTGTTGCTACTGCAAAGCATGAAGAAATAGAAGCATCCGAGAAACCTCAAGCTGATGTTGTTAGAAAGCAGGGGAAAATTCACGCTCAGGATATGACTCCTCGAGAACTTCTTGGTGTAAGTCACATAAATACGGCTAGCTCAATTGAATGCAAAGAGTCACTAGTCATGACAACTTTCTCATATTTTTGTGGTTTGTATTTGTAACAGTTGTCTGTCAAATTTCTGGCTGAAGGTGAAAGAGAGAGAGCACTTCCATTACTACGGTAACATTTCTCTCTGTTAAAGTGGATGAGTTTTAAAGTTTGTTGTTGTACTTTGCTAGTAACTTAGTATTGCAGATTGGCACTTGACAAGGATCCTGACTATGCAAGAGCCATGGTTGTTATGGGGCAGGCATTATTGCAAAAGGGGGAGCTAGCAGAAGCTACTGAATATCTGGAACGTGCCATTTCCAAGGTTGAATGTTACTTTGTGAATAGTAGCTTTTATTGCTGATACTAATACCAAAGCCATCATTTATTTACTTGAAGTAGAACTGAAGAATTAACTTCTGTTCATCAGAGCCACTCTCATTTCTCAGTCTGACACTTATTTCTTTTTGAGAAATTAATAAAGAACATCATTCATATTAATATTGGTGTACAAAATATCATAACGGACCAAAATTAGCAACTCTTCCAAGACAAGATACAACTCTAACTTCCTGTTGTATCAACCAAGCTAAGCATACACAAAACATACAAAAGCAGGCAGTGTAAGTAAAAGTTAAAGTATTACTTGATTGCATTCGTTGTATGGAGGTTTAAGTAAATTATGCTGTCTACTGGATCCCAAATCAAAGATTATGCTGTCTAGATTAGCCTAACCAGATCAGGTTGTGTAGGAAAGATAGGATCCACAATGACACAATGACGAAGAATTTAGCCGATGCACCAATGGAGGATAAAATGTGAGAATCTTTTGAGATGGTTTGTCCATGTGCACCGTGGACCATTTGATGCACAGAGTAGGAGAAGTGATATGGTGGTAGGCGAGGGAGAGGAGAGACAAAGTGGACCTTAGGTAGAGACCTTATAGACTTGTAACCAAATTGAATGGCTTCGGACGGAAGGAAATGGGGGCATTGGATCCATTTAGCAAAAAATTCTTGTTGAGTTGATTAGATTAGGCTCTCTCACACTTGAGATCATCATTTTCAGTCTTCTTTCTATTTTGGGTGCTACCGATAACGTAACCTGCCAGTCAGAATTCTGTTTTCGTAATGCTTTGTCTGGCATATAATGTTTAGATTACCAAATACCAATGACTATATTCAAATAGAATGTTTCATTATATGAGTTCTCTGGTTATAATTGCTCACTGCCCGTGTTATCTACTTTATTCAGGTTAGCCATCAGAAGGATCTCGAGGAGGCTGATCTCTTTATTATTGCTTCTCAATGGGCAGGTGTTGCTTGTGTTCGCCAGGTAAGAGACATAAGTAAACCGTGCCTGTCACTATAATGGCTTCTAACAGCGATCATTTAAAACAGTATTCCAGTTTGGTTGGAGGGCCTGAGGGCCATGTCACGCTTTAGAGCATTTGTTTAGCATCTCTGTTTTAGACACATCTGCTAAACAGTGTTTTTAATGAAAACTGTTTCCGAAGACGTTTTTTTCAGGGTGATTTTAAATAGATTTGGCTTAAGAACATGCACTTAAATAAGCATTGATGCTTTGCAGGGGAGAAATGCAGAGGGAATCGGACATCTTGAAAAGGTAGCAAATTCAAAAGAACCGGATGATGCCAAGAGTAAAGCCCATTACTACGACGCCTTTCTATTGCTTGCAAGGTACTATGAGTTAAAAGCGATGTTTTTCTCCGTGTTTCCCGACCGTGGTTTTCTGGACAATAACCATAACTTTGAATATTGGGATTTTGGACTTTTTTTAGTGCTTTATACCAGGAAGGTCGAAAGTTTGACGCTGCAAAATATCTGCGAAGAGCAGTCGCCTATAATCCAGCTTACAATGAATACTTGGAACAGTGTTTGAACGACAACGATGACTTAGTCAATGATCTTACCAATAGCAGGAGAGGAGACTATTAATTTCCTCGTAACCCCAATATAGTAAATTATATATAGGGCTCCATGTTTGATTCAGATTGATTGCATTGCAAAACAAGAACACACGCATATGAACATAGCGCGGTATAGTTTTTATCTGTACAAATTATTTGTTACTCCTTCATAGGCGCCATAGCACGTTATAGTTTTTATCTGTACAATTTTTTTAGTTGCTCCTTCGAAGGCACCTTTCACTGTCTGAGTGGCAAATTAGTTTTTTCTGTTTGAGAGTGCATTCCAAATTGAAAATTTATTTGGCTTTCAAGTCTGAACTGGTTGCAATCATCGGAATGTGTTACTCGTTGATTATTGGATGCCAATACTTTTACTGAACTGCGAACATTCTTCAAGCCTTTTTTCGTCCTTTGGTTACACGACTTGTGAATTGTCTTACACATTGCTATGCAAATTCGAGTAGCCATGTTACTTTATTTATTTTACTTTTTCTTTGGAATACAGACCAAACTTGCTGAATGGGATTGAATTGAGTGCGTGTTTGGTATCCAAGAATTGGATTAAAATCGACCTCTTTTGAACAATTCTGTTTGTTATGTATGCAAATTTTAATCTGATAATCTGCAGATTAAAATAATTTATGTGCAATTGTAGAATCTCCAAATTTGGGGATTATGCAATTGAAAATGTCTGAAATATTAATTTTGATTTTATTTTTACATTAGTATGATCACAGTTCATTTAAAAATAGGTGTATTTAATTACTTGAATTTGCAGTTCTTTAACTTTTGTTAAATGAATCGAGTTAGTAATCTATAATTTCAGCTCATACCAAATAGATTATGATTTTCAGTTAAGCTGGATTTTTTTTTTTCAGATTATTTTCAGCTGATTTTTGAGATTTTCAGCTGGTATCAAACAGGCTCTGAATAGTGATCTCTTTTGAAAAGAAGAAGGTGAAATTAAAGAGGTAAACTGACAAAATCTCCACGATTAGCCATTTTGACCCAACTTTAGGACACGGAATCGGATCTGATTTGTTCTGAATGAAATCTGCCCATAATTTACTAAGTCTACAAAAAACTTTGGTTTTTTGTTTTTCTGAAAGTCCCCATAATGAATCTTTAACTTTTAGAACGTTCATTTTCGGTCCGCTAAATTAATATTTTATATGTCATGCGATTCACCTTTTCTGTTCTTCTTTCGTTCCGCTAGATCTAGAAAGTGCTCTACATATTTAAGAAATACTTTAACAATTCATTCTTAGAAAAATTAAGTAAATCATAAAGCACTCTATCATGTCTATCGACAAAACAACATTCGAGTGTTCTTCGAGTGTTCGAAATTAGGAAAAATCTAGGTGAACAAAAAATTGAACATAAAATAACGTAGATAGAAACATGTCATAAATAAAATATCATTCAGAAATATTATGAAAGAAATTAGAACTCTAAATCAGGTTGATATTTGGATATCTTCCGATGTGGCATATGCCACATCAATTTTTGTTAGATTTTTTGTTTGATTTTTGTCCTTCTGACACGAATCTTGAAATTATTTAGCTTAAATTAGTTCAAAATAACATACCAATATCCTTCTGGAGAGTAAGGGTACATGCAAAAGTGATAAAGTTCACACACACATTCCTCTCACTCTCCTTTCAGTTACATGTTTCAAACAAAACCCATAGAAAAGTGAGATATTGGTTTTAACATTTTTCTTAGACAAATTTAAAATATTTCTTAAATCTCTAATTATTTTCTTGTAACTTCAGAACTTCATAATATGTGATAGACCCAAATTTACACATCCAAAATGGAAATTACATAGGACGTATCATAAAGAACAACGTGAAGTTCTGCATGTAAAGGTGAAACATATACACTAGAATGTAAATAAAATAATGCATAAAAAAATGCTCGTTTGAGCATCTCGTCAAAAGAAGCATAATCTCAAATTCGCATTATAATAATCAATGATTCAAGAACCGAGATGGAGCTTCCAAGCATGACCAAGGAAGACTCCATTAGTTGAGAGATGGCACTCCAGAATCTGTCCCGTGATCTTTGAGTCATAAAGCCAGTTGAAATTCTTGTACATAATGTCCTAAGGAAACTCGAGCTTTTCACCATGTCGTGAACTACATAGAAATCAACCTTATTTCCAAATTGGCCATATAATCTAATGCATTGTTGTCAACGTAATTGTCGATAAGGTACTTAGAGGTCAAGGAACATATCCAGTCAGTAAATGAACTTGTAGAGACAGCTAGTCTTGAAAAATAATGAAATGTTACTTTACCTCAAAGAATCAATAAGCTACAGAGTCTCTAGACTTTTTCTCTCTTTAATAACCCCTCCCCCTTCAACTCCTGATGGGATGGTCGCCGATAATGAATCACCAAACTAACGCCGCATTGAATCGAGGCGAGGGATCAAACGCAGCAGAACAACGAACAGAAAGGCATAAACCAGTTGAGAGCCTCTCTAGGGTTTGAAGAAAATAATGATTAAACGAAAACTGGCGTTCAATTACCCACAAACCGGGTATAAATAGCTGAAACCCTTAATTTTGCCAAAAATAGCAAAATTACAAAACTGACCCAAAACTACTGGCCTTATCGAAAATAGCGCGTAAATAATAGTTTGACCCAAATCGGGCTAAACAAAGAAGTCAAATACGAAAAATAAAGAAAACTGCCAAAAATAGCAAAATCAGTCTTCGAAGTCCCCGTTGACTGGTCAAATGTCCGTTTTTTTGGGCTGAAATCTTGTGTGACGGAATTTCGCCGAGAGCGTTCCGAAAACATATTATAATAGACATTCTGATCCCTGTAGCTCAAATTACGCCCAAAACAGTGCGGCGTGACCAAAAGTGACCATCTCGCACTTCGCTTGCGCTTGTCTTCCATGTCGTGATAGTGAAGCGCGAGATTAGTCGCGTCTGATAGCTCGGCCTCGCCTGGTTCATCTGCTCCTGCATCAAGCGCGAGATTAGTTGCGCCTGACAGCTCAATCTCGTCTAGTGACTCAGCCCCTGCATCACAAACTCACCATTCTCATCACCCCTCTCAGTAATTACTCTCATTCACCAAACTCTCAACAACCCCGCATTTATTACAATTTGCTCCTTTGCCTTACATCTCCTCCTTTTTTTTTCTTTCCTTTTGAATCTCTCAACGACATGGGTAATGACACATCCAGCCGAAACTCCTCCCAACCAGGGCGGATCCATGAATATGCTAAAGTGGGTGCTAAAAATTAAAATTAATGAACTAGTAGGGACTAAATTGTAGAGTATAGAAATAATAAGGACTAATAAAAAATAGTTGTGCGGGGTGAGCGCGCGTGCGCGCGCGCGGGTGGGGGGGGGGGAGTAAGATAATTAAGGATAAAAATACAACTTCCCCCCCCCCCTCCTCGTGTAGGTCTGCCCTTGCTTCCAACCATCATAACGTCCAGTCTTCCACACGCAAATGCAGGACATCTCATAGGCACCTGAACAATACCTCGCAGCACACATGTCATAACAAATAACAAACTTAATTGGGACCTTGCTCCGGTGGGCTTCCCGGTTGACTACAAACAATTCATGAAAGAGGAAGTGCATGCTTAAATCAACCGTGCATGTCAGTTCGGAGAACACGTGTATGTTAGAACATTAGGTTGGAGATACCACGCTCGCAGTTCGGTAGCATCCATGACATGAATGACATTTTAGAGCCAGACCATGGAACATTTATGGTGCGCTCTTCGTGTTCAAGCAATGAACAACAAGTATGAGGCTCAAACCGAGCTCTTTTGCCCATACAAGAACAATCTAGTTCCACGTGCTCTAATCGACTACTTCGAATGACCCGTGGAAGAACAATTTTCCGACTACAACATGTAACCTGGACTTTGTTGACCCAACAACCATCAACATGGAGATTTACGATTATATGCGGAGATCTATGTTTTCTACCCCTGGTTGAGGCGCTGACCTAATTCTTGACAATAACATAGGCAAATGGAACCAGTATAGCTACGAGAAGCTTTTAAAAGTCCGCTACTAATGTGGCTGGATTGGACACACAAAGAACTTGTGCTCCCTCACTATCCCTGAAGATCATACCAGTGGCGGAGCCAGGAAATCAAGTCATTCGGGGCAAGAATTGATAGAGAGGGGCAAAACTGATAGTTATTAATTTCAAGGGGTAAGATAGTATATTTCATAAGAGTTATTCATTAAAAATGTAGAAACTTACGAACGCTAGTGGACATTTTCAACCTAATTTGTTCTCTACAAATATGTGAGTCGTTCTGTGGTCAAGGCTCCGCCATCTGCCCCTTATGGGGACATTACTTCTCTCCATGTTCGTCGCGCCAAAGGAAATAAACATTTGCTGGTTTTGTCTCCAAAGACCAACCGAAGCACCTCAATTGCTGCAGGGAAAGATGGTTGATGCTCTTTTTAGCGTGCTAGTCGCAAGTATACGAATCAAGTAGTACCAGGTGTATTTCAACTCGGGTTATCGTTCCGACGAGGACTATTGCGGGTTTTTTCTAGTAATCGGTTTTAACTAACAAAGTGTAAAATAGGAGGAGTAAGTTGAGATTTTGGCTACGAACTAAGTACGAAAAGTAAATAACTAAAAAGGAAATCTTTTTATGAGATTATTTATGAATAATATTGAGTGTTGTAGAACTAGGGTTTAAGGTACTAGGTCCCGGGATCCCCTAGGGTCTCTTCAGTTTTTCGTTCTTTTCGATATGAAAACACACAGCAGTCACTTATCTGTGCCACGTACCAATTGTGCAGTATCTTTTCTTTTCCTGCACGTTATCACAATTCTGAAGATTTTCGGATCCTGTTAAGCTACCTAAATCTGCAGTCTCGTTCTAATTCTCCTAGGGTTTCTAACCTGTCCTAAAGGCCTCGGTCAAAAACCGTAATAGTTGGTCTAACGTTTTTAGGCTAGTCCTATCTCCCCTTCTATATTCGCTCTATTGGTGCAAGGTGCTAAATTATGTATTCTCTTCCTAATCCTATCTAGACGTTTTCACCTACCGGGTCGAGTCTGTAGCAATCCTGGTTCGCAACTCCGATCATGCATGAACAGTAAAATCAAAGACAGAATAACGAATAAAAACTGCTGATATTAAGATCCCAAGATCATGAATCCGTAGTCGAGAATAGAACTAGATACTGAATACGAAACCCTTGGTTCACCGAGAACCTAGGTAAACAGTTTAGCAGCTAAACGACATAACTAAATAACAATGTTCAGAAATAAAAGAGAGAATTGATATCAAACGAATGTCTTGAATTCTGGATCTGCGCTTCCGTGCTCGCCGAGGGTACTCCAAATTCTGCTTGGGTGTATTGTGTCAAAAACGAGCTCTGGACTTTCCTTTATATATTGCTTGAGAGGCTTTCGGAAAACTACTTGAAATTACGAAATTGCCACTAGCTAAACTGCCTCGGGAAACGTGTTATCTGCGTGGCTGGCAGCTAGCCACGAAGACAGTGACCTTGTATGCTCCAAAATCTCTCCCTGGCTTCCTGCCTGCGTGGCTGCTGCATGTTTGCTGTGTGGCTGGCAGCTAGCCACGCAGACAGGAGAATCCAGTGTCTCAGAATGCCCGTCTCTCCTCCCTGCCTACGTGGCTGCTGCGTGGCACACAGACAGGGGTCGCCTGACTGTAGTTTTCTCTCTCCTCTTGCTCTCGGCCTGTGTGGCTACTGCGTGGCTGGCAGCTAGCCACGCCGGCAGCTTCCTGTCCTCATTCTGGCCGGTTTCTGCACTTTGTCTTCCTCGGGTTGCGTGGCTGGCAGCTAGCCACGCAGACAAAAGCTCTCGCTGCTCTCTTCTGCTTCCTCAGCCTTCCCGGGTCTTCCTGCTGCATTCCCGCTCCATTCCTGACTCCTGCACAAGTCCTGGCCCTGCATAGACAACATGAAAAAAACTAGTGATCATATCTCGAAATGCGTGAAATAAAGCAGTAATGCATAAAAAAGCTCAAAACACTCAGTCTTGAATTCCGAGGCTAAACATGGCTGCAAATCCAGCTAAAACGCTCAATTATGACACAAATATCCCTTAAATTATTCTCATTGATAACTCCTAGTGGGGAGCTATCAATGGTGCCTTTAAAGAGGATGACACCTCAATAATGAGTGCAACCCAACAAGTTCCTTCTAATACCAATTATTCTGATGTAAACAGTTTTGCTTTCAATTTGAAAGTTTGATTTCCTTGCACACAGGTTCTGGACATGCTTCATGTCTTAGAACATTTTTTAGGTACTGAGGGTCATCCCCGTAGCCGGAGTTAAGAAACTCCGCAGTTTGAAGCGACACTGCTCATCAATCAAGGATTCGGGTCATCACATGTTCAATCGAAGATTGACACGTTCCAACTGCAAGTGCACAGTTGTCAGTGTAGTAAAAAATCCGATAATCCGGGTTGTCGAACCCAAATGACTTCTTTTTAGATTAGCTACTGATTCTAAACCTTATGTGGGCAAATCACGTTGTTTTTTTTTCTAAATCTACTAAAATAAAAGACAAAAATCTCAATTAATCAGGTGAATGACTTCACGATTAAGGAAGAATGATTTTTAAGAGTTACTTAACAGATGGACAAGTTCAGGATATCTCTACGGGGTCACTAGGGAATTCACACCACTTAGAATTTATGTTCATGCAACACAGTTGTTTTCTACTTAGCCAAACGAGCAACTTCACTTTGAAGATTCCTCAACCAAAGTCTATATTTAAACTCTTGTACCTGATTCCTCTAGCCTACTTAAGTTTAAATATGCATTATGATCTTGATATCAACTCTTTGTTCTAGTTAACTAGCAAGATTCCTCAACCCTAGATACGACTAGTGCAAGATTTAAGTTCAAGCAATAACTATTGATTCCTCTAATAAATATCACCTAGATCAATCTTATTGTGACGTCAAAAATACGAAAGATAGAATTACGCGTATGAATCAAGCATAACTAAGCACAAACATCCAATTAAGCTAACAAACATGAAGCATAATCCATAAATCACCAAAATACGGTGTTCAAAACCCTAGTTCCCTATGAGATATCCCGAATAGAGGGTTTAGCTACTAAAATACATGATCAAAGTACAAAGTTTCAATGATCATAAACAAAAACTATAGAGGGGAAGAAGATAGAGAATCAAACGATGGTCTCCAAGCTCCTAAGAATGCTCATGTGCTCTCCAATGGCCTCCAAAAAGAGAATGAATGAATGCCCTAGGTTGTTGGTTTTAATCCAAACCCGTTCCTTCCTTTTAGTTTTCAGAAATAACACTTTTACCCCTTCTACTCACGTCAGATCCAATAATGTGATCTTGTGATCACATTTTGTGATCCTAGGATCAGCTTTTGTAGTTGTAGAGTCACGTTGATCCTCTATGTGGTCTTGCACTTGATCTTGTGATCATAGGATCACCTTTTTTAATTGTAGGATCACGTTAATCTTCCATGTGAGTTGCTTCTTTTCACTCTTCTTGTATTCTCTCATGCATTCCTTGAGTTTCTTTCTTTCCAAAGTTCGCTTCCGCTCCAACATCCGCACTCCAAGCTTTCGGGTCCTGAAATCCACAACACGAACAAATACCGGAAGATCAAATGCGACAAAAATATAGCATAAATCATGCATAAAACGCACGGATTACACCATGAAGTCCAAATACTCAAGTATGCTCAAAATTATCAAAAATCGGCCTAAAACACACATAAACGCATCGGAAAGTACGCAAAACGACAAGTAATCACAATAGAATATAACTCCAATTATGGAGTTATCAAATATCCCCACACTTACCATTTGCGCGTCCCGAGCAATCTATCAAAACCGGCCATCATCTCCAAACTTTCTCCCCAACAAATCATGGTACGAGTTTAAATAATTTCATACTTTTCGAAAAACCACTTGCATACAAACCAAGACTAGCCGACTCGACATAAACACGACTCAATACATGACTCAACGATGCAACAATATGAAAATTCAATATATACAATGCACATAACGAGATAACATTTTTTTTTATTTTCTTTTGAGAGATTGGGCAATCTCAATTTAGCTCAAACCGGTTCTCATGGAGTGATGATCAATCTAGGGACAAGGCGTGAATTGCAACTATACTCGACAACGAGAATTTCCCTAGTTAGTATAGAGAGCCTAGCGTTACTATGTAAAGGAATACCTACCTCTTCGCATGTGTCGAAAAAAATAAGAGGCTACGCTAGGCTATGCCACGTTCAAGGTCCGAGCTCCTATTCCGCTAACGGTTTAGAATGTTGAGGCTTATGAACAAAAGGATACTTATGTAGTAACAAGTCATAAGCGTCACATTCTAACATTAAACCCCACATCTCACACACCCTCACCACGATGATATAAACCGCAACCGGAAACTCACCACCTCCGGCCCTCGATCCCCTCAAACCCCTGTACAATAACGATCTCCGTGGCCACCATGGCGATACGTGCCCGAAATGCAAACCGTCGTCAACGAACTAGCAACTTTCCACCACTAAATTTCCAATAAGATCAAATTTATTCCTTTATTCCATCTCTCCTTTTTTTCTCTCTTTTTTTTCTTTTTTTTTATTTATTTTTCTTTTATTTTTTTTTTCATATCTCAAAATAACAAAATGCTGCAAAATCATCCGAGTGGTCTTCCAAGAATCAAGAAAAGCAAATATGTTAAGGGGAGGGAATAGACGATCCAATGAATGTATATCACAAATAAAATTCATCTCCCCCTAACTCAATGAAGTACACGTTGTAACCAAACAAAGCCGCAAAATAATCAAAGCACGTGTGTAGGGATGGAGTCGTCAGAAGCTCAATCTCGATGTCCGTAGTCAAAATTCGACATTCCCACACTAGAATGTAAACACGCCCCCTCTCAAGTAATCAAATGTATGTAAGTCTTGTGCCTAATCCAACCAATCCTCCTACACCGTGATGATGAAAAGAAACGATACCTGGCACGATCCAACAATTAAGATCAACCACCCCATTGTTGTGCGGATTAGACGTCACGCACTCACGGCTCTGCACAACTGTGTCCATGGTGTAGTGACATGGAACACCGCCACACCGAAGTGAGCATGCCTACTCACTTACCCTCGCATCCCCTCGAACATATGTAATAATGCGCAAGCGATCATGTAGAACTCACAAGTATATGCAGTACAACTCTCCCTCATCGAACTCCCTCAACTACGACTCCCTCGTGACGCACTAAAGTGGTGATTCTAAACGATTTATGATGAAGGCCAAGAATCGTCACCCTAGGTCAAGAGGTTATGAATAAAACCAAGGTTCAAATTGGTCTTTATAATGGTCCTACAAGGTGAGATCTATCAAGAAGTGAGTGCTCTAATACGCATCCTCGCACAGCTTTTCTGTGTTCCACTACGAGGCGGGTTGGCGACTACCTAAGACGTACACATGAACGTTCGACTTGCTTAGCTCACACCTAGCTCAACTCTTGTAAAAAAACGACACACACTTTATATTTGCAAATCAAGTAAGTGTAATAAAATAGGTAGACATTCCCGTAAGGTAAGTCTCTCTATACATACTAGGGGGAACTCAATTTGTCCTTCTCGGTCACAAGTCACGCCCTACGCCTAAAAATCTCATACTCCTCGATTCTACCAAATTTTAAGCTTCTTTTGATTGCCCTTTCTCAAATTTTCTTATTTTTTTTTCTTTTTTTTTTAATTAATGTTTTTGTCTTTTTACTTTATTTATTCTAACTCTACACGCAAGGCCAAATGCGGAAGAAGACTCGAAACTGACTCAGTTTGGTTAGGTGGACTCAATTAAATAAACGTGCAAGAAACAAACACCAACACATATATATAACTAACACACACATTACGACACTAAAACAAAACACGAAACGGACCACGAAGACGACACAATACGCCCTAACAATCGATATGTGACAGGTTAATGCAGAACGGATTGGCTGGCTAGTCAAGATTAAACCCCCCCCCCCACTAGAATGCTTCATTGTCCTCAACGAATTTAGAGATCAATCAAGAGGACTCGGCAATTCTAATGCGAGGTGCGATGATTCCACTCAGAACCATTGACATCTTCTTACTCCTAAACGATTTCATTGCACAAGAAAGTAGCAATTCAAATTTAGAGATTATCTTTGCTACGTGCCCGTGACTAGGATGTGTGTACTGAAAAGAAGCAAGAACGCAATTTAGCAGATAAATCTTAGGACACTAGTCAATCGCCCCCAAACGTCGCAACTAAGCGACAACAGTAACAAATTTGGGATTTTACTCAATGTGCCTAGACTCGATAAAATTAAATTGCGAAAGAGAAAAATTAGCGATACCTGAAGCCCCGAGTTACGTTCTGATAGGGCTTGATCGACAAAATTAGTCAAGAATGACCGTACGGTCGACTGATTTTTCGATACCTTTCGCGATTTGAGATTTTTAGCTCAATAGCTTCTCCTCGCTGTCCCCGTCACAACCCCTCAAACGGTTTGCGCTAATTCCAATTGGTTGAGAATGAATTGACAGATTTGTCTTGAGAAAAACCCTAGCTTTCACCCTGCTTCCCCCACGCCTAGCTGCGTTGAATCTTCAAAATTGAATACTGGATGTTGTAGGTGGTGCTGAGCCGAGCAGAGCCCACCTAACCCGGCTGAATTCCGGCAATTTTCCGATCAGTTCGTGTTCTTGATGCGGTTGAAGCTATGCCGTGGTTTTGGACCAAAAACTCCCGTCGCTGCTTGATGCAGCGTCGTTGTAGCCCCCCTTTCCTGTTGGAATAGATGCCCTAGAGGCAATCTAGTTTAGTATGAATTATTTGTGTCTAGAAATTCATTTATTATTTATTGGATATTTAATATAATGAAGTCCATAGATTTACAATTGTGTTGTTTATCTTAAATATCCCTAGTCCAGTATAATGATTAATGGGACAATCATCTATAGACTAGTATGGGGTTGGATTGATATGGAGATATAACGATCCAACACATAGGTGTGCATTAGGGAATGTTGCACTGGATTGACCCATCTCCGAGAAGGCTACATACACGTTATGTTGAGTCACAAGCGCTTCTCGCGGTGCAATGGTATTGTCATCCTTAGACTTGAAGTCACTAGATATTCTAGTTGTGGATTATTGTGATTTTGGTAGCGTTAAACGCTACACCGTAACTGGGTAGTTATAAAGGCGTGTACTGGATACAATAAGAAGCAAGCTTAAAGATCGTAGTGGACGTAGATAAAATTTGTCCCTCCCACATAACGGGAGCAAATATCCTAGGCCACTCGAGGGATAGTGCTTATAGAATGTCTGGCCAGACTCAAATAAATCAATATGGGATATTGATGTTATTTGCACGAATAAGGCTATTCCCATGGATCGAGAAACTATGGATTGGATATACGAGTGTGACTTGTATGTCTCGTGTCCAATCCGGATATATAGACAAAGGGATGAGACAATTACTTGTACAAAGGTTGTCAAGATGACTATTCTATTAGTTGGCTAGAATGGATGTTTTGCTAGAGACTGCTCCATATTAGCAAATAGTTGCTACCAACTAGATAGAACCTATGGGTTCACACGCTATATAGAGTTGAACTAGATTTGGGAATTAATTAATTGGATTAATTAATTAGAAGGATCACTTTGCAAAACCTTGCAAACTTAGTATGGACTAATTTGCAAGGAAGGGACTAAATTGAATTCTAGTAGGACTAGAATAAGTCCTTTAGGTAGTTGGCAAGGAGTTGTTGGACTATATAAAGGACCTTCCTTCCTTCCTTCCAAAAAACTTATGCTCGTTATTGAACATAACAAGAGTGGGAAAGAACAAAAGGAGAGAGAGCAACAAGCTAGAGGAGCCGAACGCCCCCTAGCCCGCCGCCCGTCCCCGTCGGCCGCAAGGAGGCCGAGAGCCCTCCTTTGGGTCTCGTTTTGCGTGATTCTTCTTCCTCTTCCTCTTCCGGGCTAGCACCAAGGACTTGGGAGATTCTAGGATCAACTCTAGGCGTGGATCAACCATAGAGAACGTGACATAATTTGCGTTTGAAGTCATCAAAGGAGAACCCTAAGGTGTGTTATTGATTTCTTCCTTTACCATCGTTATGTATCTTGACTTGTGATCCTTGGAGGGTTTTGCATGGTTTTATGATTGTTTGTGTTTCCGTTGCGCATCCATGAATCAAAACCCTACAGTGGTATCAGAGCCACAGGTCGTAGAGCATAAACGTGGTTTATGTGTTACGCTTTAGTTGTTTTACACCTTAACTTGATTGTTTATCGCGTAAAACAAGACAAATCAAGCATGGGATGCAATTTGTCAATAAATTAATCATAACAAGATCCAATTTTTGCATTGGATGCATGAATTGGTGAGTTTGAGAAATTTTAGGATCTTAGATCTAGGGTTTGGGCATCCTTGGGGAAGAAGGAGTTCTTCCAAAACAAGGAAACAACCAAACTTGGGCACCAAGCAAGGGAGTTGTTTTGGAAACAACTCCCATAAGGAGGTTCAGCCCCCCTAGGGACCGCCCCCCTTGCTCGCCGCCCAAGCTTGGCCGCCCTAGGGGCCGAGCGGCCCTAACCCGCGGCCTAGGCTTGTGGGTTTTGGTCCGAGCCGGCCCTAGGGCCTTGTGGTTCATCTTATTGGGCCCGGGCAATTTGATTGTTGGGCCCATGGACCGTTTTAACCCTAGAAATCCTAAAATCAATTAAAATTAACCAAGCGCGTTAAAATTGGATTTTAACTGTTTATATGCAAATCGCATGGTGATTGGATATGACCTTAGGATGTGGTTTGATGTAGATGTTTAATTTTGTGGTTTGGTTTTACGGCCTGCGAGCTGATCAATTAATTGTAATAATTTATTATGGTTTTATGGCCTGCGTGCCATTTTTTTTTCTCAACTTGTGAGATTTATTTTATTTAGTATAGAAGTTAGCTAGTGCTAGATAAAGTAGATTGTTAGCCAAGATTGAAGAAAAGAAGCCCAAAGCCAAATAAGCCACAAAAGATGGAGCACGGAGCATGGAGCATTCCACATGACTATGAAGGATGGACCAAAAGTTCAAGACGCATGGAGATGTGTTTGTTTTAGGGTTCATAGATAATTCCATTGGCTTGGAATTATCTTAGTCTAGAAAAGGCCATATCCACATCACGTTTAATTTCTGTTTTGTGGTTGTTTATTTTATTGTCTTATTATTGTGTGGTTAGTGTATGGATGATGCATGCAATTAGGATAATAAGATAATTAGACAACCCGGATCTATTATTTGGAGTTGTGCCGAAACTCAAATAGATAGATTAGTTGATATTGATCAACAAAACAATTAAAATTGAATTTAAAAATCCCTCAAAATTCAAATATTGTGTTCTTGCCTTCTCGTTATTTAAACACTCATTATCATAATTATTTATCAAGTTCGTGCGTGCCAAAGCATGGCGACTTGGTTCATAATGATGGAATGCGATGGCACGTAACAATGTGCAATTGTTTAGATAAGAGGTTGAACACAACTAGGCTATCAATTTGATTAAGAGGCCTAGAGGCAATCAATTGGGATAATCCATATGGATGGATAAATAAGGAGTTATTTTCCCAATTGAACCAAGAGTTGCATGTGGGATGCAATTGGAATTGTTCCTACCTAAAGTAGTCGAATTATGGGTGACTTGCCAAAGCAAGCTCATAAGGAGATGAACGATGGATCTTGGCCCACTAGAAAATATAAGGATATTTTCCGCATTAATATCTTGAGGGTTATTCCGTAGAAAAATATTGGGAGCTATATTTGATAAACTAGCCATTATTGAATATAGTCAAAAATTCACAAATATTAAAACTTGCGTATTTTCCTTTTTGTAGAATTCCAAATGGCAAACAACTCATCGAATTCACAACATTCCCTACGATCTGTCCTTGAGAAGGACAAGCTCTCTGGAACCAACTTTCTTGATTGGTACAGAAACTTGAGAATTGTTCTCAAGCAAGAGAAGAAACTGTACGCAATAGAGGAGCATGTTCCAGAAGGTCCAGAGAACCAAACACCTGCTGCCCTAAAGGCGTATCAAAAGCGTGTTGATGACGCTAATGATGCATCCTGCCTTATGCTTTGCATCATGACTTCTGAGCTTCAGAAGCAACACGAAAACATGAATGATGTCGATATGATCGAGCATCTGAAGCAGCTCTTCCAAGAGCAGGCGAGGGTAGAGAGGTATGAGGTCTCTAAGGCACTGTTCAAGTGTCATCTGGCAGAAGGGAACCCGGTGGGACCCCATGTACTCCGTATGATCGGGTACTTGGAGAATCTCGCCCGACTAGGGTTCCCAGTCGGCCAAGAGTTGGCAACCGATCTCGTGTTGCAATCGTTGCCCGAGAGTTATGGACAGTTCATCATGAACTATAACATGAACGAGATCGTGAAACCACTGCCAGATTTACTCAATATGTTGAGGACGGCTGAACAGAGCATCAACAAGGGTAAGGGCAAGGCCATTATGATGGTACAGAAAGGAAAGGGCAAAAGGTTTGCCTCTTCCTCCAAGGGCAAAGGCAAGTCAGTTGCCAAGTCCAAGGAACCTGCCCTTAAGCCTGTTGGTGGCATTGCCAAAGGTGTGACTAAAGGTGAGTGTCACTACTGCAGTCAGCCTGGACACTGGAGGAGGAACTGCCCAAAATATCTGGAGGACAAGAGGCTTGGAATAGTGATTCCACCACCACCAGGTATTTTTGTTGTAGATGTCAATTTAACTGTCTCTACATCATGGGTATTAGATACTGGATGTGGATTTCATATTTGTCGAAATATGCAGGATCTAAAGAGAAGTAAAAGATTGGCTAAAGGAGAGGTAGATCTGCGCGTTGGGAATGGAGCAAAGGTTGATGCGTTGGCCATAGGCGTGTGCGAGCTATCTCTGCCTTCAGGATTAGTTTTAGAATTAAATAAATGCTATTTTTGTGCCTGCTATGAGCAGAAACATTATTTCTATTTCTTGTTTGGACAAGGATGGTTTTATTATTTCAATAAAGAACAATTGTTGTTCCTTTTATTTAAATAATATTCACTATTTTAGTGCGCAATTATCTAATGGACTTTATGTCCTTGATCTAAGCAATCCTGTCTACAACATTAATACCAAGCGGATTAAAATAAATGATTTAAATCCAGCTTATTTATGGCACTGTCGTTTAGGCCACATAAATGAGAAACGTGTATCTAGACTCCATAAGGATGGATTACTAGACTCATTTGATTTTGAATCATATGAGACATGTGAGGCTTGTTTATTGGGAAAAATGACAAAGTCCCCTTTCAATAAGAAATGTGAGAGGACTAGTGAGCAATTGGCACTCATACATACCGATGTGTGTGGGCCATTTGCCACGCCTTCCAGGGGTGGTTATGTCTACTTCATTACATTTACTGATGATTACAGTAGATAAGGATTTGTGTACCTTATGAGGGCAAAATCCGAATCCTTTGAAGTGTTCAAAGAATTCAAGAATGAAGTAGAGAAGCAACTTGGCAAGAGTATCAAGGCTCTACGATCGGATCGTGGAGGAGAATACTTGAGCCAAGAGTTTGACGACTATCTTAGAGAGTGTGGGATCGTGTCCCAACTCACTCCACCCGGAACGCCACAATGGAATGGCGTGTCCGAGAGGAGGAATCGAACCCTATTGGATATGGTTCTATCTATGATGTGTCAAACCGATCTTCCATTATCATTTTGGGGCTACGCTCTATTAAGTGCAACTTTCACCATTAACCGTGTTCCATCTAAATCAGTCATGAAGACACCATATGAGATGTGGAGTTGGAGGCGTCCCACACTGTCGTTCATGAGGATTTGGGGCTGTGATGTCTATGTAAAACGTTTACAATCAGACAAGCTAGGGCCTAAATTGGACAAGTGTAAATTTGTGGGGTACCCTAAGGAAACTAAGGGATACTACTTCTACAATCCAACCGAGAACAAAGTGTTTGTTGCTCGGACCGGCGTGTTTCTAGAAAGAGAGTTTGTCTCTAAAGAAGCAAGTGGGAGGAATGTAGAACTTGAAGAGGTTCAAGAACCACAAATCACTGAACCGATTATGGAACATGAACAGGAACCACAAGCAGTTGTGGAGCAACCTGTTCAGGTAACACAAGAGCTTCGTAGATCTAGTAGAGTGCGCCAGGAACCCGAGAGGTATGGACTTCTCGTGACCGATTCCGGTGACACGATGCTCATAGATGATGAGCCTACTACCTATGAGGAGGCCATGAATGGCCCAGACTCTCAGAAGTGGCTGGAAGCCATGAGATCCGAGATGGAATCCATGTATACCAACAAAATATGGACTTTGGTGGAACCACCCGATGGGGCGCGGCCTATAGGGTGCAAGTGGGTCTTCAAGAAAAAGATCGACATGGATGGTAATGTGATTACCTATAAGGGCCGATTGGTGACTAAAGGATTCAGATAGATTCATGGTATTGACTATGATGAAACCTTTTCACCAGTCGCTATGACCAAATCCATCCGGATCCCACTTGCGATTGCAGCATACCACGACTATGAGATTTGGCAGATGGATGTCAAAACAGCATTCCTTTATGGGAATCTCCTCGAGGACGTGTATATGATACAGCCGGAGGGTTTTGAGGATCCAAAGCAAGCCAACAAAGTCTGTAAACTGCAACGATCCATTTATGGATTGAAGCAAGCTTCTAGGAGTTGGAATCGACGTTTCGATGAAGTGGTCAAAGAGTTTGGCTTCATCAGAAACGAAGATGAGTCTTGTGTCTACAAGAAGGTTAGTGGGAGCTCTGTAGCTTTTCTGGTCTTGTATGAGGATGACATACTACTCATTGGAAACGACGTTCCCATGCTGCAATCTGTTAAAGATTGGCTAGGGAAGTGTTTCTCAATGAAGGACTTAGGGGAAGCAGCATATATACTCGGTATAAAGATCTATAGGGATAGATCTAAGAGGTTGCTAGGCCTAAGTCAAAGCACATATATTGACAAGGTGTTGAAACGTTTCAACATTCAAGATTCCAATAAGGGATTCTTGCCCATGTCACATGGAATCACTCTTTCGAAGAGTGGTTGTCCCTCCAATGAGATTGAGAAGGAACGCATGAGTAGAATTCCCTATGCCTCGGCCATAGGATCTATCATGTACGCCATGTTATGTACTAGACCAGATGTGTCATATGTCTTGAGTATGACAAGCAGATATCAATCCAATCCGGGTGAGAGTCACTGGATTGCAGTCAAGAACATCCTAAAGTACTTGAGAAGAACTAAGGATGCTTTCTTGATATTTGGCGGTGAGGAAGAGTTGCGTGTAAGGGGTTACACTGATGCAAGCTTCCAAACCGACAGAGATGACTTTAGATCACAGTCGGGATATGTGTTTTGCCTGAATGGAGCAGCGGTGAGCTGGAAGAGTTCCAAGCAAGAGACGGTGGCTGATTCTACAACAGAGGCTGAGTACATTGCTGCAACTGGCGCAGCAAAGGAAGTTGTTTGGATCAGAAAGTTTGTTTCTGAACTTGGTGTGGTCCCTAGCATTGCGGATCCAGTCGAGTTGTTTTGTGAAAACACTGGGGCGATCGCGCAATCGAAGGAACCAAGATCGCACCAGAAATCCAAGCACGTGCTCAGGAAGTTTCATCTGATTCAAGATATTATCGATAGAGGAGTCGTTCGGATATGCAAGATTCCTACAGATGAGAATCTGTCAGACCCGCTTACAAAGCCGCTCATGCAGTGGAAGCATGAAGGGCACGCTAGGAGTATGGGCATACGAGATGCGCCAGATTGGCTGTAGTGCAAGTGGGAGACTATTGGAATAGATGCCCTAGAGGCAATCTAGTTTAGTATGAATTATTTGTGGCTAGAAATTCATTTATTATTTATTGGATATTTAATATAATGAAGTCCTTAGATTTACCATTGTGTTGTTTATCTTAAATATCCCTAGTCCAGTATAATGATTAATGGGACAATCATCTATAGACTAGTATGGGGTTGGATTGATATGGAGATATCACGATCCAACACATAGGTGTGCATTAGGGAATGTTGCACTGGATTGACCCATCTCCGAGAAGGCTACATACACGTTATGTTGAGTCACAAGCGCTTCTCGCGGTGCAATGGTATTGTCATCCTTAGACTTGAAGTCACTAGATATTCTAGTTGTGGATTATTGTGATTTTGCTAGCGTTAAACGCTACACCGTAACTTGGTAGTTATAAAGGTGTGTACTGGATACAATAAGAAGCAAGCTTAGAGATCGTAGGTGACGTAGATAGAATTTGTCCCTCCCACATAACGGGAGCAAATATCCTAGGCCACTCGAGGGATAGTGCTTATAGAATGTCTGGCCAGACTCAAATAAATCAATATGGGATATTGATGTTATTTGCACGAATAAGGCTATTCCCATGGATCGAGAAACTATGGATTGGATATACGAGTGTGACTTGTATGTATCGTGTCCAATCCGGATATAGAGACAAAGGGACGAGACAATTACTTGTACAAAGGTTGTCAAGATGACTATTCTATTAGTTGGCTAGAATGGATGTTTTGCTAGAGACCGCTCCATATTAGCAAATAGTTGCTACCAACTAGATAGAACCTATGGGGTCACACGCTATATAGAGTTTAACTAGATTTGGGAATTAATTAATTGGATTAATTAGTTAGAAGGATCACTTTGCAAAACCTTGCAAACTTAGTAGGGACTAATTTGCAAGGAAGGGACTAAATTGAATTCTAGTAGGACTAGAATAAGTCCTTTAGGTAGTTTGCAAGGAGTTGTTTGACTATATAAAGGACCTTCCTTCCTTCCTTCCAAAAAACTTATGCTCATTATTGAACATAACAAGAGTGGGAAAGAACAAAAGGAGAGAGAGCAACAAGCTAGAGGAGCCGAACGCCCCCCTAGCCCGCCGCCCGTCCCCGTCGGCCACAAGGAGGCCGAGAGCCCTCCTTTGGGTCTCGTTTTGCGTGATTCTTCTTCCTCTTCCTCTTTCGGGCTAGCACCAAGGACTTGGGAGATTCTAGGATCAACTCTAGGCGTGGATCAACCATAGAGAACGTGACATAATTCGCGTTTGAAGTCATCAAAGGAGAACCCTAAGGTGTGTTATTGATTTCTTCCTTTACGATAGTTATGTCTCTTGACTTGTGATCCTTGGAGGGTTTTGCATGGTTTTATGATTGTTTGTGTTTCCTTCGAGCATCCATGAATCAAAACCCTACATTTCCATTGTCGTCGGTGCTGGTAAACAGAGCAGAACCCTTCCAAACGCCGGCGAAATCCGGTGATTTCCCGACGAGTTAAGCTCTGCGTGGGTCTTCTTCGTTTTGAGTTTGTTGCGTGGGTCTGGAAATCCTCGCTGAATCTTCACAAACGCGCCAACGAAGATTGTCGGCGCTGCTGAGCCGAGCGGAACACACCAATTTCCGGCAAGTTTCCCGTCGGCTGCGTCGTTCTTGAGGGTCTGCGTCGGGGGGTCTGTTCAACGAAGACGTCATTTGTGTTGTTGATTCAGCGTGGTTCTTTTCTTTTTTTTTTCACTTAACACCAGAAAAAACCAAATTGCCCCATCTTAATGAAGGCAGCTTTAAGAAAAAATGTGATATTGTGATCAAATTTTTGATCACACGATCATCCCTTTTGATCGTGCATAAGCAATGAGTTTCCCAAACAAACGCCTCCTCCATTTTTTTTCTAAGTGTTCGGCTGCTCTCTTTTTTTTTCTTCTTCTTCATTTTCTTCAAGTTTGCGCCCCCGGACTCCGATGCACGCATATTATATACCGTCGGAAAGCTCGTTTCGCGCACATTCTGATTTTGCACAAGTGACTCTAAATTACCGGAGGAAAACTTCAAAACTTATGACCTCAAATTTCATGATCCTTACGTCGCTTTTTCGGTTTTTATTCGTATCTTCCACATGCATCAAGAAGGGGAGTCTGGATCGCGTCTCCAACCTGTATTCCTGCATAGACTCAATTTAAATGTAATATCCTCACTCTCTCACCCCTTAGATTAGAAAATTGTATTAAAAACGCACACAACAATATTTAAACACACACTATACACTAAAGCATAAAAATACGTTGGGTTGCCTCCCAACAAGCGCTTGTAATTTAAGGTCGACGGCCCGACCCAGTTACCTCAAAAGATGTTAAGGAGGTCTAGCACGACGTGCCTCCTCCTTAAATTTCTTGCTCTTGATTTTCTTCACCACATCATGTGCACTCACCACATTTGGCTGCTTCTGCGATTCGGGTGGATCGGGATGCAAAACTGTAGGCAACCCAAGAGAAGGATCTGCACGATCTTCTCTTAACTTGATCATGGCCAATTTATTCTTCCCCTTGCTCGGAACAAATTCCTTGAACACGAGTGATGATTCTAGAGCCTTGATAGTCAACTCCTCAGTCTCTAGATCCACATTAGCGCGCATTGTCTTCAAAAGCGGTCTTCCAAAGATTAGTGGAACATCGCGATCCTCCTTGATATCCACGATCACGAAGTCAGCTGGAAAGACAAATGCGCCCACTTTGATCAACAAGTTCTCAATCACCCCATTTGCTGTAACTATAGAATTGTCTGCCAATTTCAGACCCATATTCATAGGGGTTGACGCACCAATGCCCAATCTATGAAATAGAGACAATGGCATGAGATTAATACTCGCGCCCAAATCACAGAGACCCTGTGTATGATATCCACCCCCAAGAGTGCAGCCTAAGATGACACTGCCTGGATCTCTCATCTTGGGAATGTCTCTTTGTATGACAGTGCTACACGTCTCTGTTAGCTTTACCGTGGCATAGGGTTCTATGCTCTTCTTCCCCCATAGGATTTCCTTCAAGAACTTCTTGTACCTGGGCATCTGAGCAAGTGCTTCTACAAGAGGAATGTTGATATGCAATTGTTTGAATATATCTAGGCATGTCAAATGGGCGCGTTGGGCGGGTTGCGCCCATTTATTAACGGGTTTAAGCGCAAATCAGCCCAGCCCGCCCTACCCGTCTAACATGAATCTGCTGAATGGGCGGGCTATGACGGGTCTATACAAACCCGTGCCCGCCCATATAGCCCGTGAAATAATTTTACTCAAAACCATACCAGTCTGTTTCTCTTCTTTCGTCTGGATTAAGAAAACATGAAAAATTCCATTTTGCCCTTTTCTTCTCACAGAAATACCCTCCCCTGTTTACACCACCACAACCACCACCAGCACCACCACAATCACCACCAGCACCACCACAATCGCAACCTGTTTACACCACCACAACCACCACCAGCACCACCACAATCACCACCAGCACCACCACAATCGCAAATACAATAAACACATCTGAAACTAGCAATTACAGATCTAAAAATATGTAGCACAAAAAAATTTATAGTTTCAAATTACAAGAGGAATAAGAACAATGAGAAGAGAAGAAGAAGAAGAAGAAGAAGAAGAAGAAGAAGAAGAAAGGTGAAGAAGCAGCAGCAGATGAGTCTATCACCGTGATAGAGACATCAGAGAGAGAAGAAGGAGCACTGCTATCGTCGCCGTCTCCAGAACATCGGTTGCCGTCTCCATCGCCGAATCCGCCACCTCCGCCTCTCAAATCAAATACAGAAGAAAGTGAAATTGCAGATATGGTGGTTGCAGAGGCTGGAATGGCGTCGGAATGGCGTTGAAACCGTCGTCGAGTCTTCTTCTCTGTCGAGTCCTGTTCACCATCGTTGAGTCTCCCTTCAATCTCTCTGCCTCTCTCTCCGTCAACTGATTGGAAGGGAAGAGGGGTTGTTGATTGGGGAAGGGATTCAAATGGGTGTTTCTAGAGAGAGAGGGTCGATACAGTAAGGTTTGAACGATTGGAGTGAGGGGTTGTTAGATGGGTATGGATTTATTGGTGGTGTTAGAAAACCGGGCTAGGTGGGGCTCGTTTATCAGCCCATGTCCGCCCATTTCAGGCATGGGTTAAGATGGGCGAGCCCGCTTAGCCCATTTAATTATACGGGCGGGTTGAAACCCATTTAATCACTGTGGGCACGGGCGGGTTGGTGAGATGGGCTGAAACTGACATGCCTAAATATATCCATAAATCTCCCAAAGTGTTCCTCATCATTCCTCTTTATTGCCGCCGGATATGGTATCCGTGGCTCATAAGTAGCCGGATCTGGAGTTCTCTTGGACTCTTCTTTCTTCTCAACCGTGTCCTTTGATTGGGGACTCACGGCCTTGGGCAACCCTTCACCTAATTCCTTCTCTGTAGCTTTTGTAGCTTCAGCTCTTGCATGGCTAGGATATGGAGGATCCTGAGTAGTCACACCACTGCGAGTAGTAATAGCTTTGAGCTGCTCAGTAGGAAGAATGGTATTGGAAGGAAGCATACCTGGCGGAAATTTAGCATTCTGATTGGCGATCTGCCCAATCTGAGTCTCGTGGCTCTTTATTGTTGCTTGCATTGAGACAATCGTGCTCTCTATCCTGTCTTGAGTAGCTAGTAACTTTCTCAATAAAGCATTTGTCTCTTGCTCTTGTGGTTGCTGAGCCTGTTCTTGTTGAAATTTCCCTTGAGCTTGATACTGAGAATTCGGCTGCTGTCCGGGCGCATATAACGAAATACCCCGTTTTGTGGATATGGGTATTTATGATATTAATATAACTATTGGGTTTTAATATATTATTATAAGTATTTGGTGTTAATATGCTACTATTATATTTTATGATATTATTTGGTGTCAATATGACATTAGTATAAGTATTCGGAGTTAATTTTATTGGTAGAAAGTTAGTTTTATTACTATTAACTACTTAGGGGTTATTATGTAGTTTTTCCTAACTTGTATTGTGTCTTTTAACAAATCAGGGGGGTGGTAGTTGTACTAAGCCTAAAGTTAGTGGTGTGAAAGTGTCTTTAACCCTAAAAGAAGTCATCTTCTTCCTCCAACTCTTCCATGGACGGAAGAGTACTATTCCACCACCATCACCACTCCAAATCCTCATCAAATTCGTTGATTTTTCGCCTCAATTCAATCCCAACACGATTCAAACTCAACAAAGCTCGATAATTTAGCTTCAAGCAATCAAATTTTGCCAATTTTTGGACCCGATTCGGAATCAGAAAATTCGAAGTGGGTTTCCTCTTTCCGGTTGGATTGCTCACCTCTCTACCTATAAAAACCCCTATAATCTCAGAGATTTCTCACACCAAAGATCTCCCAAATATCTCCATCTCATTATCTCTCTCTCTCTCTCTCTCTCTTTCTCTCCCTCGTTTTTCCCATTCAGAATCGCCGAAACTGCCGCCGGACCGACTGAGCCGCTGCCCGATGCCGCCGTCCGCCTCTGTCCTCCACCGGCGACCTCACCGCCGTCGTCTGCCTCTCCCTGGCGCCACCGTCGGATACCCCCACTCCAAACCCGTCACTCTTCTCTCTCTCTCTGTTCGGGTATGAACCCGTCCCTTTCTCTTTTCCTTTTCTTCTTTTGTTATCTTTTATTTATTTATTATTATTAGTAACTATTAGCTCATATTAGTAGTATGCTGAGAGAATACAACATAGGGTTTGTGGCCCAGTGGTTAATTTATAGTGCTTAAAGCTTGGTGGTATGAGAACTAGGTCTTAGATTCAAGTCTCACAAAAAGACATTTTTTTTACTCATCTTTACCTAAAATAAAGTATATTTTTCTTATTTATTTTTATAAGTTTGTAACAAATTAGAATAAGTTATTTTCCTCAAATAAATTTGTTATTTCTTTTAAATGAAAGTTAGTTAGTTAGTTTATAACTTATATTCTCTACTAAGGCTTGTTTGGTTGGGAGAAACTACAATTTAAATCAAAAGTGTTTTTGGGGTTAAATAATATGCTCATCTACTCTAAATAATAAAAATGATAGTTTATCTAATCTTATAAGTAATATTTATATAATTATAGCTTAGTGTGTTTTTACAAAATAAACGTTAGATTTATAATGCGTATTTTATTATAAAAAGAGGTTGTTCACGTTAGCAAGGTTGGGGAGAGTTAGTAAGGGATTTATTTCTTTTACCTATAGGACTTTGTGTGCAATGTGTTGATTAGGATATTATTAAATTTGTAGGCGACAATTTCGTTGACGAAGGATACGTCGAGTATTACTAGGAAGTGATTTGCTTTGCTTGAGATTCAAGGTAAGTAAACATGTCAGTCCTAGCGCCCATATCTTTTTTCGTGTCTAAACTGCTTTTATGATTTATTGTCTCAAAATTTGAATATCTACTTGAACTGTTTATTTGAGAAAGTTTACTGATTTTACAAAGGTGATTCTATCACAACTATCACATGATTAATAAGACGTAATAACGTAAAGTGAAAGAGTTATACCGGGGAACACTTTATTATTTTAGGATCGGCTGTTGTTGACTACGGTCACTCAGCCCACTTTTATTTGGTTGCTCGGCCGCCACAAGCCCCGAGTTTGCTCCTTGTACTTACCTCTCTGGCCGCAAGAAGTCTTAGGGGGTGTCGACACTTATGGTCTTGGTAGTGTGTGATGCTTGGTTCTTCCTTATGTCAACATGATAAAATATGATTTCCAAATACTTGGACCTTTATTGTTTAAATGTGAATGTCCCGACTGGACAAATGGAGAAGAGTTTGGGAATGTTTACCCAAGGGAAGTGATAAAAGGAAATTTGGTGAATTCTTATTATACTCTTACTCAAATTCTTTACTCTTCAAACTCATGTGTCGTTTCTAAACTTCTTCATAATCTATTTACATGCTTGGGTGTTGCTTACTCAGTATTTTCCGCTGACTTTGGAAACTGTGGTGTTTCTTTTTGTTTCTGCACCACATGTTTAGGTGGAAGCATGGCTTTTGGGGGAAATCGAGACACATCACTTTAGTAAATTTAAATTTCACATATAGACTTGTTTTATTTATTAGTTGAATTTTAGATTGGAATAATGCTCATATTTGTGGCGAGACAAGTTTTAAAGTTTTAGTTAATTATTTTATGGATTTTGGATTGGATATTCTGTTATAAAATCTCCTTGTATCCGGGTTTAATCTCGGGTGCGGAGTGACATCCCCGGGCTTCCGGCTTGGTCGTTTTGGGGGTGTTACATATAACCCACTGTTAGGGTTGGCATAGCTAAAGTTGGGGTGATTGCGGTTGTTAGGATGATAAGTGTTTGTCCACTGCTGCTGTCGTGGTGGACCCATGTAATTTACATCTTCAATGGAGCCATATCCCTGATTCTCATCCGCGAGTAAATCACCCATGGGCTTCACTTGTGATGGAGGTTGCATGCCATGAAATGCTGAGGTCATGGATTCCAGCTTTTGTTCCATAGACTCAATCTTGTTGACTAAGGCGGCATCTCTCGGTTTGGAGTACCTACGAGTTTCAGCTCGTGTAGTCTCTTCCTCTTCGATTCAGCAGATCTTGAGCTCGCTGTGCCCGAAGCCCCATAAAATTACCTCCAGCTAGCATATCTAACTGGTCAGTTGTATCCATGTCTAATGCAGTGTAGAAATAATGGAGAAGCTTGTGCCATGGCTCCCCATGATTTGGACATCTACGAAGAATTTGGCTGAACTTCCTCCAAGTATCTACCAATGAGTTGTCTTCTTCCTGAGTGAATTTTGCAATCTCAGCCATCTGGTGAGCGACTCTGTATGGTGGCAAATATTTCCTCAGAAACTCATGACAACAATCTGCCCATGTCACTATGCTCTCAGCTGGCAGCTCCATAAGCCACTTCTTGGCTTTTCCAGATAAGGAGAAGGGAAACATTAATAGCTTAACTGTTTCATCTGGAACTCGTTGGTCGTGCAGAGTTGATGTGATTTGCTCAAATACCAGCATATGGTGATTGGGATCATCTCCTGGAGCTCCGTTGAATGCACACTCATCACGAACCATATTGATCATATGTTGGCGCAACTCGAAGTGTTGGGCATTGATCTGCGGCCTGAAAATGGTAGGCTGATTTGGGAATTATGATATCAGAGTTGGTTGATTGACACATGCTTACATGATCGTATGGAGAAGAGTTATATGCTGTGACTATTATGTGCGATACTTGTCCTATTTGAATAGGATATACATGTGTTTCATGAGATAATTCATTTTAATCGTTTATTCCTCGTACAATAGGAAATAATACAATAGGTGATAGTGTAGTAATATGACTGATGGACCACTACGATACTACACCAGGAGAGTCAACCGAGAGCAAATGGCAGCTGAAGGAAGCAACCAACCACCAATGGAACTGCTAGTTGCCCAGATGGCACAGATGACCCAACTCATGGACCGAGTAGTGGGTAATGAGGAGCGTGGAAGGCAAAGCTATGCTAAGCAGATAGCTGATTTGAACCCTCGCCAATTCACTGGCAAGGAGGATCCCGTTGAACTGGAGAACTGGATAAGGCATTTCGAGAAGCTACTCAAGGTTGTGCATTGCCTTGACGATGAGAAGATCAACTGCGCCATCATCCATCTGGCAGAAGACGCGAATGATTGGTGGACAACCAGCCAAGAAGCCTTGCTAGCTCGACACAATTTCACTTGGGAAGCCTTTAAGACTGCTCTAAGGACGCGGTTCTATCGAGCTCATGTTAAGAGAGGGAAGTGCAATGAGTTCAACAACTTGACAAGGGAACGGCTCAGTGACAAAATACTTTAAGAAGTTCGTGGAGCTACTAAGGTTTGCAGGCCACACGGTACCTGGCGAGGATGACAAGATCAACAAGTTCATTTCGGGACTACACTTCCAGCTGCAAAAGATCATGCGTAGTAGGACTTACGACACTTTTCATGAGGCATATGATCGAGCAGCTGACATGTGGCAAGTTCAGGAGGTACAAGATGAGTTTCGTGGGAAGCGCAAGGCACTTGAGGCAGGAGGAAGTAGCAGCAACAAGAAATTAAAGCCAAACAATAGAGGAAACAACCAGAACCAGTAGAATCAGGTAGCGCAGCCAGTTCGCCGCTACAACTGCAACCGTTGTCAGCAGAACCACCCTGGAAGAGACTGCATGGGGAACCTAGTCGTGTGCCACAACTGTGGTAGAAAGGGGCATCGTGCTTATGAATGTTGAGCTCGACCAGCCGGGAACCAGCAAGTGTACCGTGGAGGAAATTATCAGGGGCAACCGCAGAACCACTATCCGGGAAACCACCCACAGTATGTGGACCAGCAACCTGCGATCCTACAGCTCGAATATGGGAACAGGAACCCTGGAAACCGCAACAACCAGGGAGGAGGCTATGGAAGGCAGCCGAACTATAACCAGGGGAATGCAGGACAACATGGAGCCCATAACCGCAACAACAATGCTGGTCATGGAGGCAACAACAACAACAATGTAGCTGGTGCTGGAGGAGCTGGAGCTCAGAATGTGGGAAGGATTGCTGTCATGACTAAGGCAGAGGCTGATGCTGCTTATGGAGTTGTCACGGGTACTTTCCTTATACATGAGAAACCGGCTTTTATATTATTCGATTTTGGTGCATCATACTCATTCATATCATCATCATTTGCTGAGAAATTGGGTTTGGATAAGTGTACTAAGAAATCTATCCCAGTAGCAACTCCCACTGGCCAAATAACAGTATGTGACACCGTATTCGAAGGAGTAGGAGTGAAAATCCTAGCATGCACCTTTCCTGCAGACTTGATTAAGTTTGATCTTAGAGGCCTAGATGTCATCCTAGGGATGGATTGGCTTAGTAAATATCGAGCCGTCATTGATTGTCATGATCAGAAGGTTCGGTTAAGAGGACCCAACGGTGAGAGAATATCTTACCGAGGAATCACGAAGGAGCCTTCTATTAGACTAGTGTCAGCACTTACCATAGTCAACCAAGTGAAGAAAGGGAACTCTGCCTATCTATGTTACATCCAAGACGTTTCCAAGAAGGAGAATGTGCTAGAAGAGATACGAGTTGTAAAGGAGTTTCCTGACATATTTCCAGACGAGATTCCAGGAATGCCACCAAGAAGAGAGTTGGAGTTTACTCTGGACTTAGTTCCTGGAACCGCACCAATCTCAAAAGCACCGTACCGGATGGCACCAGCAGAACTGAAGGAGCTAACGGAGCAATTACAAGAACTCCTAGATAAGGGGTACATACGACCAAGTGTGTCACCCTGGGGAGCACCAGTGCTTTTCGTGAAGAAGAAAGACGGAAGCTTGAGGCTATGCATTGACTACCGTGACTTGAACAGTGCAACCATCAAGAATAAGTACCCTCTACCCCAGATTGACGATCTCTTCGATCAATTACAAGGGGCTAGTGTCTTCTCCAAGATTGATTTGAGATCAGGGTATCATCAACTTCTGGTAGCCGAGCAAGATATCCCGAAGACAGCCTTTAGAACGAGATATGGCCACTATGAGTTCACTGTGATGCCTTTTGGTTTGACCAATGCACCTGCAGTATTCATGGATTTGATGAACAGAGTATTGAGGCCATTTCTAGATCGATTCGTCGTCGTCTTGATTGATGACATCCTTGTGTACTCGAAGAGCGAGGAAGATCATGTGGAACATCTCAGAGAAGTGTTGCAGACTCTGAGACAAGAACGACTGTATGCTAAGCTGTCAAAGTGCGAGTTTTGGTTGGATCGTGTTCCATTTCTGGGTCACATCATCTCGAAGGAAGGAATATCAGTGGACCCAGGAAAGATTTCAGCAGTCAAAGATTGGCCAACACCGAAGAATGTTTCCGAGATAAGGAGTTTCCTTGGCTTAGCAGGTTACTACAGCCGTTTTGTGAAGTACTTCTCCAAGATCGCCAGGCCAATAACAGCACTAACGAAGAAGGCCGTAAAATATCAGTGGAGCCAAAGTTGTGTAGAAGCGTTTTAGACACTAAAGGAAAAGCTAACTACCGCACCAGTTTTGGCTCTACCTAATGATTCAGGCGAGTTCGAGATATACAGCGATGCATCAAAGAAGGGTTTAGGATGCGTACTCATGCAAGACAGAAGGGTGATTGCATATGCATCAAGACAACTGAAACCCCACGAGGAGAACTATGCTACTCACGACTTGGAGTTGGCAGCAATTGTTTTCGCGCTAAAGATATGGAGACATCATCTGTACGGAGCAGTTTGTAAGCTTTACACAGATCACCGCAGCCTAAAGTACATCTTCACACAAAAGGAGTTGAACAACAGACAACGGAGATGGCTAGAGATCATCAAGGATTACGACTTGCGAATCCAGTACCACGAAGGGAAGGCAAACGTAGTTGCTGACGCGTTGAGTCGAAAGGCGAGCCATGCTTTGAATGCAATGGTAATTTTACCAGAATGGCTATGCCACAAATTCAGAAAGCTCGGATTTCTTTGAAGAAATAAGGAGTAATCAAGCAGGAGATGTCAAACTGGAGAGAATCAAGAAGAAGATTGCAGAAGGACAAGCCAAAGACTTTCAGATTCACGAAGATGGGAGCATACGCTACAAGGGAAGATGGTGTGTACCACAGAAGTGTGCAGAAACCAAAGAGAAATTGATGCGTGAAGCGCACAACACGCCTTACTCAGTACACCCTGGAGGCGACAAACTCTACAAAGATTTGAAGAAGATATTTTGGTGGCCAAACATGAAGAAGGAAGTAGCAGAATTCGTAGCCCGATGTTTAACGTGCCAGAAAGTAAAGTTTGAACACAAGCGGATGGGAGGCCTAGTTCAGCCTTTGGACGAACCAGTTTGGAAGTGGGATTCCATTTCCATGGATTTTGTGACGGCTCTGCCAACGTCAAAGAACGAACTTAATCAGATTTGGGTAGTAGTAGACTGATTGACCAAGACGGCAAGGTTCATTCCGATAAAGGATACCTGGAACATGGAGCAAAGGGCAGACGCGTATGTGAAAAACATAGTGAGATATCATGGATTTCCAAGCTCGATAATTTCTGACAGAGACCCTAACTATCTCTCTCACTTCTGGAAGGCGCTTCAGGAAGCAATGGGGACCCAGTTACGATTCAGTACGGCATTCCACCCAGCCACGGATGGACAGACAGAAAGAACGATTCAGATATTGGAAGACATGCTAAGGGCTTGTGTCATGGACTTTCAAGGTTCATGGGTTGACAAGCTACCACTGATAGAGTTATCATACAACAACAGCTACCACGCCAGCATCGGCATGGCACCACACGAAGATTTGTATGGGAGGAAGTGTCGAACACCTCTATGTTGGAGTGACATCAGCGAGACAGTGGTTATAGGCCCACAAATGATCGAATAAATGACCGACAAGGTGAGACTTATCCAGCAGAGAATGAGGGCAGCACAAGACAGACAGAAATCCTATGCAGATCAGAAAAGGAGGCCATTAGAGTTCCAAGTGGGTGAAAAAGCGTTTCTAAAAGTTTCACCTACGAAGGGAGTGACAAGATTCAATCAGAAAGGGAAACTGAGCCCAAAGTTTATCGGCTCATATGACATTCTGGAGAGAATTGGAGAAGTTGCTTATCGACTGGACTTACCTTCGAATTTGGGATGAGTACACAACGTCTTTCACGTTTCGCAGCTCAAGAAGTACGTACCTGACTCATCTCATGTACTAGATCCTGAACCAATTGAGTTAGACCCATCTTTGACTTACGAAGAACATCCTGTCAAGATTCTGGATACTAAGACAAGAGACACGCGTACCAAGAGCGTTAAGCTAATGAAAGTTCTATGGACGAACAACCATACGGAAGAGGCTACTTGGGAAGCAGAAGATGACATGAGAAAGAAGTACCCTCATCTGTTTAATGAGGTAAATTGAGTTCCGGGGACGTCACTCTCCTAAGGGGGAGAGGATGTAACCTTTCGCTTTAGTAACCTTACTATCCTAAAATAAATCTAAACATTTCTTGTTATCTCTGGTTAGTTTCATAATATATTTTATGCATCATCATATAGTTATACCCTTGCATCGTATAGAAACTATTTGATCTTTGAGTAGCTTTAGCTTCGAGGACGAAGCTCTCTTTAAGGGGGGAAGGGTGTAATACCCCGTTTAAAACGAAGGGTAAATTGGTAATTTTTGCGAGGTATTTGATTTTATTTGCGAATTACGAATTTGGAAAAGTCTCGGGTTCAAATTATAGTTGGAAAGTTTGTATATTAATTTAGAGAACGACATCTTTATTGTATAGTCGATTTTAACATTTTTATGAAATTTATTTAGGTGTAGCCTATTGTGTACCCAACCCACTAGATAACCCAACTTAGTGCTACATCTATAACACCCTAACATTACTAGCACATACAAAAAAAAAAAAAAAAAAAAAAACTGAAGATAATAAATATTTTTTTATTCCCATTTTTTTTTGGTAAAATCCTCCCACTCCCCAACGTCCCTCTCTCTCTCTTTCTCTCCTGTTAATTTTTCTCCTCAAATACAACACCTCTCTTCTTCTTCTCTTCTTCACAGACCACCATCACCACCATACGCCACCACCACCTCCATCACCGGCAGCCACACCACCACAGCCACCACTCTCCCCTCTTCCTCCCCCACCTCCGAGCCTCCCTCTGCCTCAACCTCTCTCTCTGCCTCTATTTCTCCCAACGAAAACAGAGCAGCGGCTTGGTGCCGCTGCCTTCCCCGACGGCAACAAAGCCGCCACCGCAACCACAGTTCTCTCTATCCTCTGTTTCAACCATCTCTCTCACCTCCCCTCTCTGTCTCAACCTGAATAGAAGCAGCAGCAGCGGCTAATCGCTGCAGAGACGACCAAGAGACCGCCGCCGGCCGTCGGGCCCCATTGACGCCGGCGAGAAGCTCGCCCGAACCCTCAGGCGATACCCACTCCCTCAAATCAATCCCAAATCGCTCCTAGAGGTCCGAGGAACTCACTAGTATCAACAATCGGAGACAACAACGCCTTAATCGTCGGATTCAACCATCACCGCCGGCCACCATCGACGGCGAACCCAATTGGACCCAAATCTTGACCGTTTCTCGCGATTTTTCGCTTGGGTAACTCCTAAATCACATTTTGATTCATTTGTGATCATCCAAACACGATTTTATTAGCTCTATATCGAATTGGGTTGTTGGATTTATGCTTGTTCATGTTGGGGGTCGTTCTTGTATTTTCAGAAAAGTTAGGGGTGGCTAGTGTAGCATGCTGAAACTGTTTTGGTTATTGGGAGGTTATTTCATGTCATTAATGAAAAGTTGAGGATCTATTTAGTATTTTCATAAACTGCAAATAAAATATAAAATTGAAAATGCATTTTTGTATTATAATTAATTTATAATATTTCTAGTTATTGTTTTAATCATATAAAAGATGTTTTTGATATTTAAAGTTATATATATGTATTATTCAATATGGGATATTGTTGTTTTATTGAAAAATAAGCAAGATAAAATATATAGTTCTTTAATCATATAAATTTAGTGTGTTAAATAAATATTTCAAGTACTTATAAATTTGTGTTTTGAGTAAATATGTTATTTGTTCAATATTGATAAAATAAAATAATTTAGGGAGCTATTTTAGAAAATGTGTAAATAGTAAACTCCTTTATTAATAAATAAATAAAGCTTGATTATTATTTGTAGATATTAGAAATAAATTTCTCCAAAATAAAGTTATAAATTATGTGACTAAACACTTATTTTATTTGAATTAAAATTTTCGTGAGTTTTATTTATGAGTTTAATTCTTTAATAGTATATAAATTTTATAATAAATAATTAGAAATAATTAAATTAGTTGGAATTAAATTTTTGTAGTCACTTAAAAATAAATATGTTGTATAATAAATTATTATTTTCTAAATATTAGAGTGTATAAACTTAATATACGATTTCTTACTTAATAATTTTAAGAGTTAGTATTTATATAAATAGTAATTTTTATGAGAAAGCACAATTGTCTACTTCGTCCGGTTATTATATAAATATTACACGCTAATAATTAATGGGTTAATGGGGAGTAATTTCAAATAAGACTTAGAGAAATTTTGCATAGATACTTGCACACTTTGGATTTGTAATTAATTTAGGAAATTATAAATTGTAGGTGACGAGTTCGTAGACGAGGGCTTTGTTTATCCGTAGAAGCTTTGTTGTGCTAATTGTCGAGGTGAGTAAATATGCATTACCTAATGTGCCCGTCCTCCATTCGTGTCTAAATATTTTTACGATTTTACGTCTCAAAATGTGATTTGTGATATACGTGCTCGATTTGAGATTTCAAATACTTGTCGAAATGATTATTTGGAAACTGTCACATGAGATTAATAACACGTAATAACGTAAAGTGGAAACAATTGTGCGGTGGAACCTTATATACATTGTGGCTATGATTATTGGGATGGCACAACCACCCGGCTTATTATGATATTTTGCTCGGTTGCGATTTGCCCCGGGCTGCTCCCTGTACTCACCTCTCTGGCCGCAAGAGTCTTAGGGGGGTGCCAGCACTTAAGGTCTTGGATGCATGCGAGATGGTTGGTTCTATATTATTGGATTGGTTCGTTCCCCGCTACAACTAAAATAACAAATATGGATTTTTTATATGAGAAACAAAAGCAACTGTTGCTTTGAAATGGTGGAATGAATTGAGAATGCTAAGTAAAGAGTTGGAATATTCATATCTACGCTTTCTCAAAAACAAGATGGTTTACTTCCATATTATTCCTCTTTATTTAAAAGTGAAAATATGTCTCTTTCCTGTTTACAGGTATGGGTGTTTACTTGCTCAGCATTTCATGCTGACTTTGGAAAAACTGCGGTCTTGTTTCTTTCCCCCGCAGGTCTAGATGAAGGAAGCTCGGATTAAGGGAAACGCGGACTCACCTAGTTATGTTATTTTTAAATAAATGATCCACCTAGACAATGATCATCATGTTAGTAGTATGTCATGTGTCGTGTTGAGACAATCATGTTTATGTAATATATTAAGTATGGATGTTTTGTTCACGATTTCCGCCAATTCATTCATTTGAATACGCATCCTCTCGAGCTCTCCGGTCCGGAACGGAAGGCTCGGAATCAGGGGGTGTCACACCTAAGGCTAGGAATTATAACTAATTTAGCCGAAGTCCCCGGCATCGACGCCAAAAACTTGACACGTTCCAACTGCAAAGTGCACAGTTGTTAGTGTAGTAATAAATCCGGTAATCCAGGTTGTCGAACCCAAAGGACTTCTTTTTAAATTAGCTACTGATTCAAAATCTTATGTGGGCAAATCGCGTTGTTTGTTTTTCTAAATCTACTAAAATAAAATACAAAAATATCAATTAATCAGGTGAATGACTTCACGATTAACGAAGAATGATTTTTAAGAGTTACTTAACAAGTGGACAAGTTCAGGATATCTCTACGGGTCACTAGGGAATTCACACCACTTAGGATTTACGTTCATGCAACACGGTTGTTTTCTACTTAGCCAAACGAGCAATTTCACTTTGAAGATTCCTCAACCAAAGTCTATATTTAAACTCTTGTACCTGATTCCTCTAGCCTACTTAAGTTTAAATACGCATTATGATCTTGATATCAACTCTTTGTTCTAGCTAACTAGCAAGATTCCTCAACCCTAGATACGACTAGTGCAAGATTCAAGTTCAAGCAATAACTATTGATTCCTCTAATAATTAACACCTAGATCAATCTTATTGTGACGTCAAACAATACGAAAGATATAATTACGCGTATGAATCAAGCATAACTAAGCATAAACATCCAATTAAGCTAATATACATGAAGCATAATCCATAAATCACCAAAATACGGTGTTCAAAACCCTAGTTCCCCATGAGATATCCCGAATAGAGGGTTTAGCTACTAAAACACATGAACAAAGTACAAAGTTTCAATGACCATAAACAAAAACTAGAGAGGGGAAGAAGATAGAGAATCAAACGATGGTCTCCAAGCTCCTAAGAATGCTCCTGTGCTCTCCAATGGCCTCCAAAAAGATTTTTGAATGAATGCCCTAGGTCGTTGGTTTTAATCCAAACCCGTTCCTTCCTTTTAGTTTTCAGAAATAACACTTTTACCCCCTTATACTCACGTCAGATCCAATAATGTGATCTTGTGATCACATTTTGTAGTTGTAGAGTCACGTTGATCCTCTATGTGGTCTTGCACTTGATCTTGTGATCATAGGATCACCTTTTTTAATTGTAGGATCACGTTAATCTTCCATGTGAGTTGCTTCTTTTCACTCTTCTTCTATTCTCTCATGCATTCCTTGAGTTTTTTTCTTTCCGAAGTTCGCTTCCGCTCGAAAATCCGCACTCCAAGCTTTCGGGTCCTGAAATCCACAACACGAACAAATACCGGAAGATCAAATGCGATAAATAAAACATAAATCATGCATAAAACGCCCGGATTACACCATGAAGTCCAAATACTCAAGTATGCTCAAAACTATCAAAAATCGTCCTGAAACACACATAAACGCATCGTAAAGTACGCAAAACGACAAGTAATCACAATAGAATATAACTCCAATTATGGAGTTATCAAAGATCTCGACGCTCTGATTTGCACTTGAAAAGTTTCTGCCAAGCAGGGAAGCGAAAGACTTCTTTTGAAGCCTCACTCATTCGATCAAAAGTTTGAAGAAAGATCGTGCAACAACTAGCCCTACAAGGGAGCGTCAACATGTTTTTTTCTATCAATGGAAGCCAAGTCACTATAATAGAGGATTTGCGGAGGTTGTTCTTAAACAATCTTTGAGGTCAACATGAAGCCTTGGCGGTGGAACTGTCGAGAATCTAGACAATCTTGGCAAGTTCATTCAACCAATCAAATGTCAAGCAAAGTTCATCTTTTCTCGCTCGTCTTCTCATTAAATGACGATGCTTCAATTTACCCTTTGTTACCATGAAACAAGTTGTTGGTAGTTTGCAGACTAGGATTGATTTTTCTTTTCAGTTGGTTTTGCTCAATTACTTTATCACTTAGTCGTCGAGCAACTCACAACACTATCAACAGAGCTTTAACTAGTCTCCAATATGCCGTATCGCACCCTGGCTTAACACGAATTCAACAATTACAGACACCTCGTCTGTTCTTTTGTCTGATTCATACAAGCTGCAGTTCATTTTGAACACAACCCTTTCCATCATTTCCCATCCTTTTATGGAAATCAACCTAAACCAGATCCAGAGTAACAATGTCAAGCTTGCCCTATTTTCCTATTTTAGTCAGGAATCCGGTCAACAACATCGGGTCACTACAATCAGCGGCAGCTCGATCAGAAGACAGTTGAACTTTGCTTTCTTGTATTTCAATTATAGTTTTTTATTTTATTTTTTGTTCTTATGTGTAATGTGTCTCAACAGGATGTATAACATGCTTTGACATTTTACTATGTTATAATTTGTTTTCTTTGTTTGAATGATATTCTACCACTTTCCTAAAAAAAAACTCATGGGGGGCAAGTGTCACCCCTTACCCCCACCCCCTTCTCATGAACCATCAAAATGTGAGGTAAAACCACCAAGTCTAGCTGACTGCCCTGGGCAATGCAGACATTTACGCGAGAGAAATCAAAGCATACCGCAACTGAAACCCCAACCATACTTCATGTATGCGTGTGTGCTTCTGAAACGATCATTCAACAATTTAATAATAGGTTGTCAACAATGGCGATATCACTACCATTTTATTTAGACCATTATCAATAAATGAACCAATGCAGATGCAGAGAGAAAATGAAGAAGACCCGAACGAATATTAGTAGCTAGTTTTTTTTTGTTCGTGTAAGCCTAAGAGGAGTGTGTATTATTATGCCACGGTTTTGGAGGTGTTTTCAAAAAATGCTATCAAGAAGTAGGGACCTCAAGAAGTATCTTAGATTTTCCCTGGATTTTTTTTTGTCAAACAATTTACCCTGCACTCGATAAAAATTACCAGTCTGTCCCTACTCTTTCTTCCCATGGCGGCTCGGCGCGGGGATTAAGGGTAGGGACGGAAAAGACTATAATACCCCTGCCTTTCACAGCAATACCAATAATTAACCTCAGATATTTTACAATTCCAATTTATATCCTCCCTAATCAAATAACAACACCAACATCAGCCACATGAACTCCACCACCAGCCACCACCAACACCACCCACCAGCCACCACCAACACCACCCACCAGCAACCACCAACACCACCAGAAACAAGAACACAACAAATTCAACTGAATATGTACCAAAAATACAGATCTAGACTACAAAAATTCGGATCGTAGAAAAATTACAAAAGGGTTGAAAAAAGAGAAGTAGAAGAAGAGAAGTTTTAGATCACAAAACAATAGCAAAACCACTCCAAAATTAGTGAGAAAACAGAGGAGTAGGATTAGCAGGAGAAGAAGATGGGGAAAAATGGAGGTCTTTTCTGCCATAGATCGAACTCGCCCTCCTCTCCCGCCACCACGTCGCCGCCACCATTGACAGCCACCACGTCGCCGCCACCTCCTCTGCAGTAGAACTAAAAACGAACAGCCACTAAATCGACAGATCGGACACCACGGGACACCACCGGAGACTTCGACTCCTGTGTAAAAAAAGTAGATCTTGAGTCTAGATGAACAGATCTACACATGCATAAGCCAAAAGAAGAAGAATAAGAAACAGAGGAAGAAGATGAAGAAGAGAGACAAGAGAGAAACAGATCTGACCTTGGAACCTTCGTGTTACACCACCACCGCGTCGTCGGCGTCTTCTTCATCTCCGCCATCCTCGCCGCCGCAGCCACTCCTCACCGGAGAAGAAGAAGATGAAGAAGAAGAAGAGCAAGAGTCGGCGTCTTCTTCTTCTTCTCCGCCATCCTCCTCGCCGCCATCATCGAATTCGCCGTCCTCTCTCTCTCTCTAACCCCTCTACCTTCCGTTCTATCTGTTCTGTAGTCAGTGTGTGAGGATGAGAGAAATGATAAATGAGAGAGGCTGATGTTGTGAATTAGGGTTGATAGATGGAATGGGTTGGGTTAGTGTAATGGGTTGGGTTAATTAGTGTTAGGTTGGGCTAATTTGTTATATTGGCCCAGTAATTTGGCCATTTGAATTTATGAAATAATGAAAAAAAAATATGGTCCAATAATTTCAGAGGGGTAAATTGGTCTTTCACCTTGTTTAAGGTTACTCTATTTGGAAATGGGAAGAAAGAGGAGGGACGTCCCAAAAAGGAAATTGGGAAGAAATAGCAGGGACGGAGTGGTATTAAATATTTTCTCAATAAAAAAATTATTAAATAAAAAAAGGTTTCTAACGGAAAACAGGAAAAAAATAAAACCCGTCTTTAAAAAAAAAGGAAAAAATTCCCTCAAAAAAAAAAAAAAAAAAAAGGGAAAAAATTAAACCTCCAGTCATACTACAGCTCGTTTGACGCCTCCATCCCAGCAGCAGCTACTCTCTTCTCTGTCTCTCTCCGGTCTCGTCTCTGTCTCCCGACCGGAGAAGTATTCCTTCCTTCCTCTCAATCTCATCCCTCCCTTCGTCTCTCCTCAATCTTTCACAACAAGGAACAACATCAATCTCTCCCAACAAACCCAACAAGAACAACAAGCAATCAAGATCTGAATCTTCTCTCTCCTCCCGAAGGATTAGCAGCCGAAACCCAAATCATTACATCCCCCACAAAACCCGCCGGAGCACATGGCGTCTCCGCCGTGCCCGTCCAATTCCTTCACCTACAACGCCACCCTCTGCGCCTGCAACCCGGGCTACCTCCTCAACGCTACAGCCAAGAGATGCGACCTCTTCAACGTCTCCGGCGGCGAGTGGGTGGTGGACTCCGGCGTCGACCATATCTCCTCCGCCTTCCCGGAGACCATACTCTCGTTCGAACCCATCAAGAAGTTTACCCAGTCGCAGGCTATCTTCGTCGAGGCTACTCTTGTTATGCTCTTCACTTGGATTATTTTCTGCTTCTTTGTCAGATTCGGACCTCTTGGTGAAGGCCGTACGGTGTGGTTCAAAATCCGGTGGTGGATTAGCCGGTTAGACGTCTGCTTCGCCACCCGCCATTGGCTGGTAAATTTGCCCCACATTTGTGTTTGTGTGCTCTTCTTCTAGCTGTTGTTAACTTCATGTTCTATTAACTTGAATAGTATGGTTTTAATACTATTGCATTTGACACTGCCTTGTAGGAGGATAGGTTTATACTTTATAGTAGTAGCTGTTGTTTTAGGTGACTAATTAATGCTCCTAGATTGGAATCACCCCGCGTTTAGGCTGGGAAAAAAGGGTTTCAAGTAGCCCATCTTCACTTAGACTTGTGCACTGTCATTTCGAATGGTTAACTTGTACACCCTTTGTCCCTAAATGAGTGTCTTGCTGGTTTTTCCAAGTATTTTAGGGAGGTGATTTAACTAGCAAAACAATACGAGGACTTGACAGTGTTTTGATAATGCTACTAAGATAACATAGTTCTACAACATTGTGAAAGAAATGATAAGTTCTTGATAGTTCGTGTATTTGTATTTGTATTTGTATTTGTATTTGTATTTGTATTTGTATTTGTATTTGTATTTGTATTTGTATTTGTATTTGTATTTGTATTTGAATTTGTATTTGTGTGCTCTTCTTCTAGCTGTTGTTACCTTCATCTTCTATTAACTTGAATATGATGCTTTAACTATTACTACATTTGACACTGCCTTGTAGTAGGAGGCTAGGTTTATAGTAGTTGCTGTTATAGCTGATAGTTGTTGACTAATCAATGGTCCTAGATTGGTGGAATCACCCTGCGTTTAGGCTGGAGAAAAAGTTCCAATTAACCCACCTCTTATTTTCTGGAAGGGAAATGCTAAACGTCACCCTTTTTTCTTCACCCTTTAATTTCACCGGATGTTTTCGATTGGTGATATGATTATAGAAAGATCTCAAAATAAATAGCTACCAACAATCATATCTTGACACATAGGAGGTGAAATTAAAGGGTGAAGAAAAAAGGGTGAAGCATAGCGGCCCTCTTTCTGGAATCTTCACTTAGACTTGTGCGCTGTCATTTCGAATGCTTAATTCGTATTCCCTCTATCCCTAAATGAGGGTCCTGGTTTTTAGCAGTTTAGGGAGGTAATTTAACTTGCAAAACGAGACGAGGACTTGATAGTCTTTTGATAATGCTACTAAGATAGCATAGTTCTACAACATTGTGAAAGAAATAATAAGTTCTTGTATTGTTCTGCTATTCAAATCACCTCCTCAAGACGCTTGGATAAAGCAACAGGACACTCGTTTGGGACGAGGGGAGAAGGTGCCAGAGAATTCTAGTGATCACTGTTTCATCATGCTGGTGCCTTTCATGTTGTGTAGTTCTGCTCGATGTTCCCTTTCATGTTTCCTCGTGTTGAAAGCAAAATAGCCTATTTCATATATTTGTCTTACGTCATGTTCTGAGATGTTATTGGTCTGGAAGACTGGAATGATACCCTTATGGACCCTTGTTCCTTGTTACACTTTTGTGATATCGTCTTTTTTGGTCCCTCGGGAAAACTGGAAGAAGAGAAAATGTGATACTATCCACTTGTCCCTCATCTGGGTGATTCCACCCTTGGTAAATTTGCAAGTCCACAATATCTACCCTTGGTAAATTTGTAAACACAAGGGCATAACCTCGACAATCCATAAAAGAAGATGAGAACAAATTATGATAGTCTATCATTTTGGTGAGTTATTTTTAGAGATAAAGGTAACTTCTCCTAACTATCTAACTTCTGCTAACTGCCTAGCAGTCAAAGGTTTATAAACTGCTGATATAACAACTTCCAAGATAACTGACAGAAAATAGTCTGAAACTGTTGAGACAACATTTCTCAAAAAATCCTCAACTCCAATACGTTAACATAAATTACAAATATGGCTACAACTTTGTTATTCACACTTCTTTGTGCATAGTGGAAAAAATTCGCCGTTCTGGTGCAACGTAACATACATGAATGCAACATATAAAAGCTGAAATTGTTGGCGTCTTTTCCTTGAGGAATATGAGAGGTGCTTCTATCATCCCGTTGCCATATTGCTTTGGATACCATATAGTGTACTAAAATTTTCAGTGTGCTTTGTGATTTAAGGCCCTACTGATGCATTCGTGTTTTCTAGGATTTTATTTGTAGACTATGGTTCTGCCTGAAGTGCTTAGACCTCACTTATTTACTAACATACACGTTATTTCCATGCCCTCACTCTCTTCTATCTCCTTCAAGAAGTAAAGAATGGTAAAGGTATCATAAGAAATAATTAAATGATGGAGCATATGCATATTGCAGTTGTTTGATGTGAACTAACGTGCGTAGTTAGGACATCCCTGTTGCAAAAAACAGACAGCACAGAGAGTGTTTCGTTTCCTTCTTCTAAAAGATAGAAGATTGCTGAATGCTGACTATGAAATTTCACAGATCCTCAGTGGTTAAAGCGTTATGTCAGGATATATTTATCACTGTCTGTTTTAAGTTCACCACTTTGAACCATCTTGAATTTAGATGTTCCTTCTTCTGTATTGTCTATAAAGCCATTATTTGATATATTCATGTGGTCGGCAAATTTTCATACAGGATGACCAGAAGGTTGTTAAGAAAAGAAAAACAGAATTGGGTGGTACTTGCTCCATAGCAAGTTGGATTCTTTTTATCGGCTTGTTTGCTGCGTAAGTATCTGAATTCTAGTTCAGTGTAATTTCCTTGCAGTTGCTCTTGGCCACGCATGTTTCTAATGTTTTCCTGTTCATCATCCTGTTTTTAGGTATCACATAAAGATGATCTGATTCTTAAGCTGGTCTTATTTTACAGTTTGCTGTACCAGAGTTTATCAAAGAGGAACGTAGAGGTTCATAATGTCAGAGCAACAAATGCTCCTGATTTTGCATCCTTTAACAATGACATGGAATTCAATATAACTACGATCTCTAGCATGACTTGCTCACATCTACGAGATCTTGGTACATTATCAGTTGGGAATCCAGGCTTCTTTGAGTACAGAGTCACTCCGCTATCAAATTTTGCCAAGTTTTCATGCCAGAATACCTCTGAGGGACCAACTATAATTCTCAAGTGCAGTAACTGCCAGCTTATTCAAGACATTACCTATATTTCGTGGAAGTTTGTTGATCTCCCGAATGACCCTGCTACGGCTGTTGGCTTTCAGTTCAAGCTAAGCGCGAAAAACCATGACAGCCTAAAACATTTAAGTTTTGTCAGTGGGGTACTGAAAAATGGGAGCAATACTGAAGATAAACCAATCACATTTCGAGGAGCTGTTCCAAATATTTTGAAATTTAATCTATTTCCCAAAATTTATCGCAACCTCCACGACCTTAAGCTCATCCAACCATTGTTTCATGAGTTTCTTCCGGGCTCGTCTTATAGTGAGGCAAGTCAGCTCCAAGCATCACTTCGGAGCTCTGACCAAGGAGTAGTCAATGTCACCTTGCTTGTCAATTTTCTCTCATCTTATATAGTTGAGGTTGATAAACAAAATATCATCGGGCCTGGTAAGTAACCTTTCTGATAATGTGGTGCTAAATAACTCCTGTTTCATGTTGCATTAACTTATGTGCTTGGGATCATGGTATGTTCCTGTTTCTCTGCTCGTTCCTGTTGACTGAGATATGATCGTAATACCTTTGTTTGTTTGTGTGTGTGGTGTGTGCGTGTGTTTTTTTTTCTTCGTGTGTGTGTTGGGGGGGGGGGGGATGAAATGGAGTAGTTTGTCAAGGGTGTTCCCTGATCTTTGAATCTGATTCCAGCTAAGTTATGGATAGTTTTATGTTTAACTAAAGTTGTTAGACTTTGTTTTCCCTCTGTAAGAATCATTCTTCAATTTAAACCCTACACTGTACAAAGCTCAAACTTTCTTAGTTTGAACCCTGATCAAGCACCCGCCAGTTTATAGAAAAACATCAGCTCCCACATCAAGGTTTATCCTATTTATAGGAAAATTAAGTTAAGAATATGGTTGAAGAAACATGATCATGAAACAAGATGGAGCCTTTACTTGATTGTTCAAATTTCTTTAATTGACTTCAGGTTAAAGTAAGTTCATTTGCATAACATGTTGGAAAACTAGAGAAGTGTTGTGCACTGATGCTTCTGTTTGGTGCTATTTCAACTAGACGGAGTCAAATAGTAGGCTGTTTGATGTGTCTCCTGCAATTGACAAATCAGTAGCTAAACCAGAGACCTACAAGTAGTATCTGAACCCCATGAGTAGGCTAATCTATAAATGGCTCAATTAGGGACCAATATATGACGGGGTAGAGGTGAGTGGAAGATCTTTCTTCCGCCATATGTGCTCACTTCCAAGGCCTGAGTTTACCTGTAGTGGTCATTGTGGATAAATAGTTCTCTAGCAAAGATAAAATCCGGCAGGAAAGTATGTAAAGTAGGTATGGGGTAAGCTGTGACTTCCCCTTTCGGCTGAGTTTAAAGAGACGTGAAACGGATAAAGAAATCTGAAACTCCTGGCTAAGAGGGTTTCATGCCTGATCTGTCTTTCTTTTCTTCCTTATTCAGAGACACTACATATATGAACTCTCTCTCTCTCTCTCTCATGAATGTTAGCTATCTAATGCCTTTTTCTTATTTGAAGAATGCAGTGAGCTTCCTCGCCGATCTTGGAGGCCTTTTTTGCTTTAGCATTGGGATTTTTTTCTACTGTATGATGCAAGTACGTGCCGTCCTTTTCACTTGTTAGATGTGTATTTATGATACAAATCTGTGTGTTGAAAAGTTTGAACCTCCGAGGTGCCATAGATGCAAGATTGTGTAACCTAGAAAACATCTAGCCTTCGTTTTCTAGTAAACATAAACTACAGTGCTGATAAGGAATCAACATACATCGTAAAACGATATATGACATTCAGTTGAAGTATATGACATTCAGTTGAAGTTTTCACAAATGGAATTTGCTTTTGTAATTTTACTTCATTACAAAAAAGGGACTCAGAATTTCAGAAATGTGTCTCTTACATAAACGTAAACATGTACACGTAAGTCATAGCATCTTTTTAATAGGTCTGCCTTGTAAAAATAAACGGTTGTTGAAACGAGATGTGAATGGGCTCGAATACACATTCTTAGAGCATCTCCAATAGGATATGCAAAAAGTTACTAATAGCTAAATTTGAAGGAAGTTAGGGAAATGATGAGCTCCAATAGGCTAGCTCTATGTTACCAGAAACGGGGAACGCTGCGGTACGTGGAATGGGAACGGGAACGGGAAACGCGGTTGGTCTCGGTACGGGGTACGCTGGGGGTAGGCTTCTCCGGAACGCTGTCCGGGACAAGAAACGCTAATTGGGAAGATATTTCCTACATTTATCTAATAATAATAATAATAATAATAATAATAATAATAATAATAATAATAATAATAATAATAATAATAATAATAATAATAATAATAATAATAATATTTTATGTACGTTAATACTTGAATTCTCAATACCAATAAACATAACATAGATTAAGACCCCCAAAGCTAAATATTTCTGGAACTATTTCTGGAATTATCAGTGTATTTTTTGTATATTATATGTTGATAAGTAAATTTTTTTTGAGGGGACAAGTAATTTCTTACTTTAATCTGTTGATAAGTTTTTTCTTGATGTAGTCCGTTGCAGTCTCCTAAGACTGCAGTTATTTCATTAAATTGGACTCTTGAAACCTGTGATTTTGTTTCCTTTTAGAAAAATTAAATTTTGAATTAATTGATTTACCTTACCAATTATTTAACATTTTTTGGGAAATTTGGAATACATTTTTAATAAATGTAGTAATAAAAGGGTAATGATTCTTACACTAGTAATAGAAACTTCTTACACTACTATTTACTTGTAGAGACAATCTTGCCCTTTGACATCAAATTGCTTTTTCTCAAATAAATAATAATCTACTCAAATGCTGGGTTCCTTTCTCTCTCATCTTCTCCTTCTTCTTCCCCAATGCTGAGGTGAGACCCGACCGAGAGCCACCACTGAGTAAAATCCAGCCAAACCCCTCCCTTCCCTGCGTTTCTCACTCATCAATCTTGCACAGCAACTGCTTCCAGAGATTGTGAATAAATCTTCGATTCTACACCAACAACACCCAATTACAAAAGCGGCAAACCCTATTACGCCGACGGCAATACCAAATCTCAGTATGTAATTTCTTGCAAACACCCGGCCACTACTACCACCACCCATCTCTTTTGATTTATGTGGGGGTATGGAGATTCTAATTGGACGAAATTGCAGGAAAATAATGCATTCATGGGTTTGGTCTAAAAAAACTTATAGACCATTCCTGGGTTTGGTATGAGTTTAATCTATGAATTTCTGGGTTTGATTTTTGGTTAATTGATGTTCGAGTTGAAGATATTATGGACAAAGCAGAAGAAAAGTAATGATTCTATCAACTGCAATTAATTTTTCGGGTTCCAGTTGAGGTGAATTGATGATTTTCCGAGGTCGTGCCTAATGCTTCCCGTGGCTCTACGCATCTTAACGGCAATTTTTTTCTCTCCTCTCTCTCTCTCTCTCTCTCTCTCTCTCTGATATCTGTGAATGTTGGAATGTAGATCTGAGAGGAGGTGAAAAGAGCCATAGGGGAATGAGATACTTAATGAATGAACACAGTTTTTTTTTTGAGGAAATGAATGAACACAGTTATTAAAGTTTGATGAAATTAGTGAAATGGTGTTAAATAAGGGTAAAATTGTCTCTACAGCTAAAAAGTAGTGTAAGAAGCTCTAGTGATTAGTGTAAGAATCGCTACCCTAATAAAAAACATAGTAACAGAATCATACCACAACTCTTCCTGCTAAACATAGAGTATCTCCTAACCTGGACTCTAGACCAGAGAAACGAACAGACGTCAATAACAGAGAGAAAGAGGACTGAGAAAACAGAGCAAAACTAGAGAAGAAGGAGAAGATGAATCTGATGGATACGGTATACGGACGATAATTTCTTCCCTTGTCTGAATATCTGGGGACGCTGTGTTTAGCGATCTGGGTCGAAATCGTACCGCGTTTCGGTACGAACCACCCCGATCGAAAAACGCGGCAATTTCCACGTTTCTGGTAACATAGGGCTAGCTAAATCACTTTAAATTAAACAGAATCTGTATCTTGTTATGTACATTTAGATGCCTAGATTCTTTTGTGTCTGTCTCTTTCCTCATTAAATATCATATGTAATCTCTTTCCTTAGAGATGGTAACGGATCCTCTCCAGCCCACTACACGTCCAGCCGTCCATCTCACATGAACGGCCCAGATTTGAAAGTTCGATCAATGTTCTCCTCCACACCAAATAACTTCACGCCTGCCTCTATCCTCTTCCTGAAACCTCTTTACTCTCTCTCTCTCCCCCTCCTCCTCTCTCCAATTCCAGACACTCATTCACCATTCCATGTCTTAATAGAATCTCCACAATTAAAAATAATTTTGCAGAATTCCTTGAACTGCAGTAATAGATGCATTCTGATGTGAATAAAATGCCATAGAGTAAGAAGATCGGTAATTAGGTTTGCAGAAAAATAAATTGAAAAAATTTAAGTGAAAGAAGTTCAAAGCTTTCTCACTCGTAAACAATGGTAAAATCGAGAAGCATCACCCATCTGTTCTCCGGCAAAACATATGAGCAGTAATCTCGACAACAAGTCGAAGCAACCCTAATTGGGTTTTTTGGTTTCCAACCAACCCAACCATTATTCACTGTGACTGAATTAGAACTGTAGGAACCAGAAGATATTTTAGGGCCAATGAGAAAAAATCATTTGCTATGATATGTTGTTAAGTCGAATTGGTAGTCCCGAGTCTGGATTGCGGAAAAGACCGGCCAGTGAAGAAACGATTGGGTTTCTTGCAGAGGCAGAGGTAGAAGAAGAGAGAGATAGTTATTAGGTGTGGATGAAATAGTTATCAAAATTAATCATCTCATCATCTTTGTTGTTTTAACAAAATGAACGGTCGTGATTGTACGACTGGATAGGCTGGACGGGTGGTGGGCTGGAGAGGATCCGTTCCCGATATCAGTTGTAACTTATAACACTAATAGAGGAAGTACTACAAGTAGTTTGTGGAGATATTTAAATTAGTTAAAATTTAATTTATTCTATCTCCCAGTGCTGGAGATACTCCAAGACGTATTAATATCTGCCAATCTAGCTGTTAACACTGTATATGAAACTTGATCTTTCTTAGTGCGGAAATGAGTTCAGCTTCTTCATTAGTTTTATCACTTGGAACTCCAATGCTCAATAGTCCCAGTGGTTGTCAGATGCTTGATTTGCATGCTCCTAACTAGGGCTGAGCACGGGTCGGTTCGGCCGGGCATTTCGCTACTTCGCCAACCGACCCGACCTCCTCGGGTGAGGAAGATCTCGAACCGAGTCCGACCGTCAGCACTCTGCAACCCGCAAACTTCGGGTTCGTGGGTTTCGATCGGGGACGGGCGGGTTAAACCGGGTTTGGTCAACGAAGATACCCAGTTTTCCGGCGATGAAATCACCGGAAAAAATGCCAGAAACAAAGAAATCTCTCTCAAACAACCATGGGGAAGAAGCTCCGGTGAGCAATAGCTTGGTCCGCGAGTGAGATGTAAGCAGAAAAATACAATATGCATAGATGGGGAAGATTTAAGATCCATGTTGAATCTGTCGTTGCCGACTTCCTACATCTCAAATCTGTTTCGCTCCCCCATTTCACCTCTCTCTCTCTGGAAACAAGAAATAAATTGTAATGAATGGATGTTGACTGGATAGTGGGTACCAGTAGCCAGTAGGTATCAATATTTAAAGATATTAACTCGGTATGGTCATGTACTTATCTATTGGGAAGCATATATGTTCGGGTGGGTCGGGTAAAAACGGGTTACAGATCTTGTGACCCGTGGATCACCCGAATTTGGTCGGGTTTGAGAAATCTCAACCCAGATCCAATCAACTAAGATCAATTTTCGTAGTTATTGGGTCGGTTCGGCTCAGACCAATCGGGGCGGCCGGGTTTCTGCTCAGCCCTACTCCTAACCATGGTCAAAATACACACTATTCTGTGCTTTTTCCAGAATATAATTTTGTTTCCCATGAACTTATGTGGCATGAATTGCATGATACAGGATCTTACAAACAAATGAATGAACCATAGCTGTTTTTTTTTTTTTTTTTTTTTTTTTTTTTTTTTTTTTTTTTTTGTGACTCAACCTTTTAGGTCAACTTTTTCAACTGAGTCATTGAGGTCAGACAATCACTTTCTTGGTCAGTCTAAGCATTTCGAATGTATAATATGATCATGTGCATTTGAATGCTAGCCCAGTCGATAAAGGCCTTGTAAGTACCATGCATTGGGGAGGGTTCAATTAAATAGTAAGCTTATAATACGATGTTTTTGTTGTTAACAAAAAAAATCATCATTTATAAAGTTTACTAACTTTTTGTTGTTAACAAAAAAAATCATCATTTATAAAGTTTACTAACTTTCTTTGCATTGCGGAAACTGTTGAACCGATGGAATGACTGCTGGAAAGTGGATTCGTTAAAGGATGTAAGATGGGAGATAAAAATTCTCCAGAGCCGAGTATCTAAATTGACACCATAGGAGTTGTAAAGAAGAAAAGACCCAGCTTGTATGGCCCAGTCAATCTTTCTACTTCTTTGTGCTCCTTCTACTCAGAAAAAGGAACTTATGCGAGTTTGAATTCCTGTCTTCTAAAGTAAGAATTTTGTAGTTCCAAATGTTACCCTGACACTCTGAACTTTCTTTGTTTGTAGTGTGAGTACAGAATCAAGAAGCTCCGTAAAGAAGATAGCATTATGCGCAGAATCAGAAGCCGTCAGAAAGCTCAACAACACTGGGATAAAGTAATTTAATGCACTTGAGTAGTTTGAGTTCGTATTCTACCATTTTTCATTTTGGGCTGACCGGTACTTTATTTAATTATTTTATTGAACTAGTTGAGAAAATACGTAATGTACACATGGAGTTGGAATGGATTGGATGATGCGTACCACGATATGCAGACAGGGATGTGTTGCAGCAGTCTCATGATTGAATCATCCCGCAAGAATGGTTCAACGAATAAGCAAGGGCAAAAAAACAGAAAGGATACTCTGAGTTTAAATAAAAAAGGCACTCTGCCTGGTCAGAAGGTAACACTGGTTGTCTGCATTCAACTTAAATTTTCTGCTGCTATGTAGTTTCTGGCTTTAATCTGATATGGGAATCTTATTCTTCACAGAAGAGTACACTAGAACTTGCCCAGACTCGAGTGGCACAGTATTCTGTATCTAATCAAAGTTCGAACTTGAGACAAGGATTATCAAGTTCAAGGAGTGAAGCGGTGAGAATCTCCTTCTTTGGTTATCCTGAAGTATCACAATCATAATAGCAGATTTATCTTTGTTGCTGAGTTCAATAATGGAAGCACTTGAAAGAAGTGCCAACTAGTTAACTATCTGATTCTAAACATTGCTTTCTAAGGGAAAACAGGCGTCAATATATTGCATTCGTTGTACTTAAAGTTTTGATATCATGCACCCACAATTTAAAACTATGCATTGGTGGTACTGGTACTTTCTTTTGGTGCAACGGTGGTACCCTTCCATTAATTTTTCATCCATACATTTGGACAGTAATGTGTAAAAAGACCAGTGTACTCCTCGTTCTCACCCCTAAATTTTTGTTAAATTATAACTTTTACCCCCCCTTCCCCCCAATCTTAAAGTTTTCATAAAATAATAAGATTTAAATTTAATTATTTATATTTAAAATAGTAATGTTAGACATTTAAAAAAAATTGTATTTTTACGTGCAAAAATATAAGTCATTGCAACAACAAAATGTTCAAAAGTGTCATCTTTACAATTATTTGTCTAATATGACAGTTACTGTATAGTGTGTGATCAAGATTATGCAGAGATAATTTGTTATTTATTTTTTAATTTTGCAACTCGATTATTTACTTATATATCATAACAAATTTATGTACTTTAACATAAAGTCATCATTCCAAAATTTGTTCAAAATCTATATAATAAGATATAGCGGTGTGGGTCCCACATACTTTAAGGGAGATATTTGTATTCATATTTTCTGTAGTATGACCAAGCTTTATACAACTTATGGTATGACCCATAATCTTCATAATGATACAATATATAAATTAAGATACGCGGCAAATTTTATGGAATTCACTATGGCCTATAAACTCTGTACACTCTATTTTATGAGCCAAACTGTTATAAAAAGTACCACATTACCAGCAAATTTCTTACATAGTGTCTTTAGGCACGGGCATTACTCTAATGCATAGATGTGATTCTTTTTTTATCAGAAAATATACACGTGGTTACGGGTATGTTTCTATCAGTTAAAATTCTTAACTTTTTGACGTTCTAGCTTTTCTTATTACTCCGTATTATAATTAAATCAATGATAAACTTCAAAAACTATATCCTGGTCTGAGTCTAAAAATCGTACATGTGACATACTTGTGATAAAGTGTGTGTGGTATTTCTAAATTTTTTACTTTAACATAAACATTCAAATAAAAATTTAAAAGAAAAAAATTCCCTAAAGAATTGTTAATTTGATATTTTGAAAATTATTTTTTAGTGGCGACTTATATAATGCATGTAAATATATGCAACTTCATTATTTTTTTGAAAATATATAACTTCGATATTTAAAAAATTTACTGCTTTCTAAAGATTATAGACTTGGGGGTAAGAGAATGAGGGTTTGACTGGCCACATTTCTGTCCAATATGTGGATGAGAGTCAACGGAGGTACCGCAGTTGCAACAAAAAGAAAGTAACCGATGCCATCGTTTTAAACTGTGGGTAGTTGCCCTGGTGCCCCTTCGATCGGGTCTCAGGTTCATTTACTTATCCTTTCCGGGCTTCCGAAACCAGACGAAATCGAAACTTTGGGTGTCACGGATGTAATTTTAGCCAATTGTGTATGAACTTTGGGTATCACGGATCGAAAAACGCGGCAATTTCCACGTTTCTGGTAACATAGGTATGAACAACTCTTATGAGCCATTTTTGTTTCATATTGTGCTTTGTACTGTACTAGCATGTTGGATCAATCAATATATTACTTTTGAAGTTGAGTAAGGTTATCTATTCCACAACTAAACTGTTCCCGTAATAGAGAATGCTTCCTGCTTTTATCATCTTGGTAAGCTGACAGTGATCCCACCAGGTCCCGGGGAGTACAGTGTTTGAAGCTAGGAATAATGGTAAGCATGATCATCCTATTAGCTCATACGAGGAGGGCGAAGCCAATTCTCAAAAGCTTCCTGCTGCTGTTGATTACTCACTTCCTCCACCGCCTTCGTTAGGTAATTACTAACTCGGGCCATCTATTTGCATCTGCATGGAATAATTTAATTAGAATAGCTTGTATCACTGGGCACATGCATTGTCCAGAACAGAAAAGAAAATAGAGTCTCAACATATCTATATCATTGTTTTACTACAGTATAGGGTTGCTTGTGAAGGGAATATATATATTTTATGTGCTGTCTGTCTCATTATAGACTAGTGATATGCTGGTCTGTCGGTATTCACTAGTCAGCTCAGACATGCGAGGTTTGCTATTTGGTTTTCTCAAGCAGCACTAGCCTCTGAGCTACTCATGCAGCCTTAGTCGATAAAGGCATTACATAGAGAGTTCATGTACCGAGGTTCTAACCTTGTGTTAGGGTTTACCTAACGCGATAGCTATTCGAGACGCTATCAATCTCCACACGAACACGAACACAAACGAACACGAAAAGAAAAACACGATACAAATTAATTCTTTGATTGATTGATTTATAATAATGCGATTACAACTTGTTTAAATAGACAAATACTAAACCTAGACAATTCAACCTAACGGGCCGGGAAAGAACCGACAAGAAAACCCGGTCAACTAATTAACTATTAAATAAATAATAACTAAATAAATAAATACTTATTAACTAATTAAATAAATATTATAGCTGATGACTAATTAACCGCAATGATACGGTTGACCCGTATCACTTTGGGAGTGGTAGTTTAATTACTTCGTATTTAGTAATTGATGTCCTTAACTTGTATAAGAAAAGGCTAGTACTATTGTCATTTTAGTTACATAACTGGGTGGATCATAGCTAATTGGTTTAGCAGTTGAACCACTGGTCCACATTACATCTGCTGGTTTCTCGGTTGACCGATCCAGTGACTGACTCCAAAAAGCCAGGGTTCAGTTCAACAGGTCTCCGGTTGCACCCCCAGTGGCGGAGCCAGGAATTTAGGATGAGGGGGGCACAATTTTTTGAATGGTTAGGGATTTTACGAAATGTCTGTGTAAGGGTCCTTGAAGATAAATATTTCGATATCTTAGACATAATTGAAATATTTTGGGGGCACACTTGTAAAAAAAGAGGCACAACATAATAATTCCTAAAAACCTAGGGGTGTATATGTAGTTTTCTAAAATCTTGGGGGGGGGGGGTGATCCCCCTTTCCCCTCCATGCCACCGCCCCTGTGTACCGCCCAGTTTAGTCCGGGGCTGAAATCTATGGTTTTAAGGGCATATTTACCAGTAAAACAAGTATTGAACAGAGATTGTAGATGACACCGGATGCCCAGTTCTTCCGCAATTTCATTTAATCCTACCGTAGTATTAAGATACTAGGCTGCTGGGATTTTCCGATCCTGCTAACTGCTATTTTTGTTATCATCATTTGTCCTTGGCTTGCCTTGTAAAGTTAATCAATTGCTTCATATTTGCAGAATTCAAGGCTGGTTCTGAAATGAGCATGTCTGATATCCAGAAGAATATCCAAAGTCTATACGATTACAATGTCATGATGAGGGAGAGGTTAATTGCTACACAGGATATGCTTATGTCTTTAACCCAAAAGGCATCATCATCTACATCAGAAGAAACCCAAAAGTAAAGTAGCAGTGTAAGTCGGGAAAAAATGAAGGATCCACCAGGGCTTTTGAATACTCGTTTTCTCTGTCAATACCACCCAAGAACATGGCCTGAAGTATTCTTGTTGTCAATCTGAAAACGAAAAACTAACAAACTTCCGCTGCAATCACTAGAATCTCCCCTGGAGTGTCTTGTCTATAAAAATGCTGGGCTGCGTAAGGGAGAATTGGAATCATTTTATTCATCCAGTGGTCAGGTGAACGTCGTCTTGCATTTGTGTGATATTGAATTCATATTTTTTCGGAGTTCTTTTTACACTAAAGATGTAGATAGAGCACAACGGTCTACGGTATTGGGAGTATTTTCTTTTCTTCATGGATACTACTAGTACTAATTTTGTTCAAGATGTTGTAAAGCAGTGGGCTTCTCTGTAAAGGCTTGTAGTATCTGTTGTAGTAGGTTGCAAGAATGTAAAGTTGGTTGTAACAGTTACTCTTCAATGAAAAAATATGGGGATGTAGGATCTTTTGTGTTAGTCAATGTTTTTGCCCTTTCATTTTCTTTCTTTTACTATGGAGATTAGAATTTAGAAGCTCATTGATGGGGTCTTTGATTTCACTTTTCTACTAGGGATTTAACTCGCGCCCGGTAAGTTGTACTAGAGAGGTTCTTTGCAACAGAGATAAATCCGGCAAGATTGTGTTCCATTCCACTTGGAAAGGGTTTCAAAGTCGCACCTAGATTGTGCTACATCCTTGAAATGTGGAGCGTTTAAAGATAAGAAATACTCCCTTTGTCCCAAGTTAATTGTTGGGTGTACTTTGATGTGTTTTTGAATTCGGGATTTAGTACTTTTGAAAAATGAAAAAATAATGGTATAATAATGTCATGAGGAAAGTAAAGTAAAAAAAAGTGACGCTCGTTGGGACATTTATTTTCGGAAAATAATAATGAATGAACTTTAATGAGAGGTAACAAGGAATACACTTTAGATGAGACAGAGAAGGGCATGTTTCTATTGCATTGACAAATGACAATACAGACTGCTCTCTTTTTTTCTCCTTCCACAAATGAGCAACTGCATTCAACTCAAGTTAAATAATCTATTGCAATGACTCCAGAAATAAAAGATCCCAACACTAACTCACAAAAACATGTTTTACTTCTTTGATTAAAGGAATTGAACCGTCACCTATAAGAGTAGTATATAAATTGACAAGTAACTGACAGAGCAACAAGAAATTGGGCTGTACATATTGAACAACAAAAATGAAAATTAACAAAATTGGACAGCCACCCGTCTTCGTCTTTTGCCTGTTCTATCTAAGCTTCCTTATCGGCAGAGCTCCACCAAAGAGCTGCTCCACCTCCTTTGCTTCCATCTGAAGTTCATTCAACAGATCCATCTCTTCCTTACCCAGCACTTTAAGGAAGTTCTCTTCGTCTTGTTTTATCTCGTTAAACCCTTCAAACAACCTGTCCAGCAAAGTCCTCTCCGTCTTCTCCACCTTCTCTACCTCCTGTTCTACCTCCTGTTCTATTTCCTCAACCTCTCTTATGATTGTTCTCTCTCCTGCTTCCACCGTCTTCTCCAGTCGCTCCACAAGAGGAGGTTCTGGTCCACAAGTATTATTAGTTCTTATGTACGTGCTGAAATCGCGTCCCACGCTTTTAGCTGCTCTTTCCAACTCGGGGACAATGCTTTCAGGCAGTACCGCACTCCTTGTGTATATCACAGAACCGCCATAGCCATCCCATGCGTCGTTTCTGCCTCTGTAATACACAAATATGTAGTCGTCTGGCTTATTCTCTATTCTGGAGGACAGTATATACCTGCAACCAAAGTCATAGTTACTGTTTAATTCATAATAGCATAGTTTAAAAGAATAAACATTAAGGATATACAATGAAATTTATGCAGGCAAACACGTGCGACCGTGCATAGGGTTAAGGAATATAAAAGTAGTAGGTGTAAGGTTGGTTAGGGAATACCAACCAGCTAGGTAGTAAAGAAATTTGCTTTTTTTTTTTTAAATCAAAAGCAGATTATGTATAGAATGCTACTTCTATCAGATAAATTCATTTTCGTCTTCCCCACAAAATGCCCAAATCTCTGATTTATTTTACCAACCTGTTTATTTGGATGTACAAAAGAGGCTCTTTCTACGAGATACAATACATCCATTTCCTTCCCTTCAAGGCCTCAAGCCCTGAACTATCACCTAACATCACTTATCCTTTGATTTGACAATTTAATTCAAATTGCAGCTTCTATTGGGTGGTACTAGTAGAAGAAATTTTATAATTGGCGGGAAAACTGATAAGCACCCTAGATTGTTTTGAGAGGATATCGAGTAATTTACTAAATTAAGTTCCGGGACTCTTTAAAGAGTGTGCCTTTTCTTTGAACCTTGAGCCCTACCCTACTTCGCAAATCATAAGCCTTGTTGCTTCTCATTTCATTTATCTAACTTCAAGACATCGGCAAAATCAGCCCCTAGCACAGAATCTTATTTTCTTTAATCCACAGCAATATGCTGATTATACAAGTGCTGAAGACTTATGAAGTACTAGTGTTATCGGGGGAAATAAAGTAATAAAACTAGAAGTATGGAACCATGAGGTAGTCATCCATTCATAAATGTCGTGGCAAGGCACGTTTTAACTTGTTCTCAAAACTCACAAGGGTGAAAGAGGAAATTATCTGTTTTGATGAAGCACATGCTGTATATATACAAGTATGGTAGTTTATAAGTTGTGAATTTCTGTATATATACAAGTAGGTACCTCTACAAAACATGGTCTCACTTTGCCATAGAATAACACGCATCAAGCCACTAGAATGACACATGCCAATACATTGACTACAGCCTTCATTCAACACAAAATGCCATATCGTTTTTTTCACAAAAAACTCAAGACTCTTGTGAGGAGCCAGGGCGTGGGATGCCATAACTCCTTTTCGTCACTTGTAATCCAATTTTACATGGCAATCTCGTCTTCCAACAAATGCCTTAGTTTCATTCCGTGTTATCCGATAAAAATTCTCACATATAACACCTTAATGTTGTTAACAACCATGTAGTAAATATCTTAAAATGCCTAGAGATCACAGGAAAGGAAGAAAATTGTCAATGCAAACATAAAGGATAGAGATGAAATTCATGCAGGAAAAACACATGCAACCATGCACAGGTAAAAAATTGAAGCATAAAAAAGTAGTAGGTGTAAGGTTGTTTAGGAAATACCAATCGTCTTGGTAATGAAGAAATTCATTATCATGATTGTAGAGTATCCCAGGTTGCTCAGGATCCTGCACGAATGTCTGAACAGCAGATCTAGTGAAAAAACCACCATCTGGAGTCTGGATTCTCCATCCTAGATTTGCCACAAGCTTATTTGATTCTAGATGAAACTCATGCAGTTGGCAATCGAAAGCATCAAAGGTAGGATTTAGACCACTGGTAATGAACCACTTTCCAGTAAAATCGTTCATATTGAAGTTTTTAACTAGGGTGCTAGGATCAGGTGCAGGAAATTCTCCAACATCGGATTTGCGGGGTACACATTTCTTCCGTGAGACCGCACATTCATTGAATTGGTCGACGACGCTATTTTCAAATAAATCCCCACATTTGATCTGCAGAGAGGTCGCAGGATTGTCCAAAAAAAAAAAAATCTTAATTTTCCTAACAGTAAAAAAGGTACCAGTCAATGACATAAATGAAGAAGCTACGGAAGTACCTGGCATTCAGTCTCATCAGGTCGATTGTTGCAGGTCTGAAGACAAGCAACATTAGCTGCACATGATGGATTTGCAATGCACTTGGCTAGTTCCACCCTGAGATAATAACACATAGGTTCATTGGATTAGATAAATTAGCATATATCAGATAAGCGGTAACCCTTACAGTTGACATGAAGAAACTCAATAGTTTCTAAGTTCAATCATCCAAAGCGGTTGGCCGGTAAACCTATGCAGCAATTCAAAAAAAAAATCCCCCTTTGCAAGTGGTAGCTGTTCTGAAAATTATACACTGTTGGGGTGGAGCCCTGGTTCATGGGCAACCCGTTTTGTGAATCGACCCGGTTCATGTTTTGCTATGATCCGAAAAGGGAGACATGATTCGTGGAGCGAAAGCTTGGGCCGGTAGGCCCAAGTTTTTGACCCGTTTGGGCTTGGATCCGGCCCGGTTTAATAGGTCAGTCTATTTATAGAGTTCTCAGGGTTCGTAGCAAGTATATTGAGCGTTCTGATTTCGCTTGTAATTCTCTCTGAGACGATTCGTCTGTTTTAGTGAAATCGCGGACGTAGGCTGTTTTGCCGAACCACGTAAATCTGTGTGTTTCAATTCTTCTTTCTTGCTGTGTATAGTCCCGTTCATGATTGGATATTAGATTCGGGTGCTTCTTTCCATACTAACTCGCACCGTGAAATTATGCAGAACTATACTGCTGGGGATTTCGAAAAGGTGTACTTGGCAGATGGGGAGTCGCTGAATATTGTTGGTCAGGGTGATATTGATGTCAAGCTTGCAAGTGGTTCTGTATGGACTTTGCGGAAGGTTAGACATGTTCCTGAACTAAAGAAGAATTTGATATCGGTGGGACAGCTTGATGATGATGGTAACTCTGTGGTCTTCTCAAGTGGTGCATGGAATGTTTTGAAAGGTTCCATGATACTTGCTCGTGGTAAGAAAACATGAACTTTGTACATGACTTCGGGACCGAGTGATACAGTAGCTGTTGCTGAAGCTGAGCAAAACGCTAATTTGTGGCATCGCAAACTTGGTCATACGAGTCATAGAGGTATGAAGATATTGCAGTCCCAAGGTAAGCTCTCAAAGCAGAAGTCTGTTAATATGGGTATTTGTGAGAGCTGTATTATGAGAAAGCAGAAGAGAGTCAGTTTCTTGAAAGGCGGTCGTGCCTTGAGATCAAGCAAGCTGGATCTTGTGCACACAGATGTGTGGGGTCCTTCGCCAGGAGGATCTCAATGCTATGTCACTTTCATTGATGATTTCAGTAGGAAAGTATGGGTTTATTTTATGAAAATAAATCTGATGTGTTTGAAACTTTTAAGAAGTGGAAAGCCATGGTTGAGACTGAAACATGTTTGAAATTGAAGTGTTTGAGATTTGATAATGGTGGAGAATAGATTGATGGTGGACTTAAGGATTATTGTGCTGTGCATGGAGTTAGACTCGAAAATACTCTTCCCGGGACACCACAATAGAATGGTGTGGATGAGCGCATGAATAGGACCATCAATGAGAGAGCGAGAAGCATGAGGCTTTGTTCTGGGTTGCCGAAGACCTACTGGGCAGATGCAGTTAGCACAACGGTTTATTGCACAAACCATGGACCTTCAGTTCCGTTGGAATTCAGATTGCCTGAAGAAGTATGGAGCGGAAAAAGAGGTTAGTTTTGATCATTCAAAAGTTTTCGGATGTGTTTCTTATGTTCATATTGATGCTGCCAGACGTAGTAAGCTAGATGCAAAATCCAAGATTTATTTCTTTATTGGCTATGGAGATGCACAGTTTGGTTACATATAGAATAGGAAAATTATAAGAAGCAGAGATGTGATCTTCAATGAGAAGATGATGTATAAGGATAGGGCGAGTGTTGATATTGATACAGACGATAAAGTCCCAGTTACTCCTCAGTATGTTTGTCCTAATATTCTTCAGGATGTCACTCCCAATAATGATGTCCCGCAGGCTGAGTCAGTGTGCCAGACACTACTGAGTCACAACCAGTTGCAAAGGACAAGAACACTCCTCTGAAGACCTATGTTAGAACTCGGGTGGGGACTAGGAACAAAGAGGCCCCAGAGCATTACTCCCCTAGTCTTAATTATATATTGTTGACTGATGCTGGTGAGCCAGAGATTTATGCAGAGACTTTGCAGGGTGTTAACTCTAGCAAGTGGGAGTCAGCTATGAATGCTGAGATGGATTCTTTGCTCGGGAATCAGACATGGGAGTTAACTGAACTTCCAACAGGGAAGAGTGCACTTCATAACAGGTGGGTATATCGTGTGAAGAATGAATCTGATGGAAGTAAACGGTATAAGGCAAGACTTGTTGTGAAGGGGTACCAGCAGAAGTGGGGAATTGATTATTCTGAGATATTTTCACCTGTGGTGAAGCTTACAACTATTAGGTTGGTGCTGTGTATGGTTGATCAAGAAGACTTACATCTTGAGCAGTTAGATGTAAAGATTGCATTCCTTCATGGTGACTTGGAGGAAGAATTATATATGCATCAGCCAGAGGGTTTCGAGGTACAGGGAAAGGAGAATCTTGTGTGCAAGTTGAAGAAAAGCTTGTATGGTCTGAAACAAGCTCCTCGGCAGTGGAACAAGAAATTTGATAGTTTTATGTGCAGCTTAGAGTACACAAGATGTCATGCAGACCATTGTTGCATGTTAGACAATTTGATGGCACCTATATTATCTTGTTGTTATACGTTGATGATATGCTGATTGCAGGATCTAGTTTGGATGAGATTAGCAACTTGAAGAAGAAATTGTCTACACAATTTGCCATGATGGACTTGGGCCTTGCAAGTCAGATTCTTGGCATGAGGATAGTTAGAGATAGAGCCAGAGGTACTCTGTATTTTCCCCAGGCAGAGTATGTGAAGAAGGTACTAAGCAGATTCAGCATGGATCAGGCTAAGCCTGTGAACACTCCGCTGGGGGGTCATTTTAGATTGAGTAAAAATGATTCACGGGAACACATGGGTAAGACTCCATATGCCTCGGCTATTGGTTCTTTGATGTATGCTATGGTTTGTACTAGGCCAGATATCTCCCATGCAGTAGGAGTACATGGGTAATCCAAGAAAGCAACATTGGGAGGCCGTTAAATGGATCTTAAGATACTTGAGAGGTTCTTTGGACACGTGCTTATGTTTCGGTGGAGGTGTTTTGAAACTTAAGGGTTTTGTTGATGTTGATCTTGATAAGAGGAAGAGTACTACAGGGTATGTGTTCACCTTGGGTGGTACGGCAGTGTCATGGGGTTCTAACTTGCAGAAGGTTGTTGCTCTTTCAACAACTGAAGCTGAGTATATTGCTATCACGGAAGCTGCAAAGGAGATAGTATGGTTGTAGAGGTTCTTAGGAGAGTTGGGGAAGATACAGGAGAATGGCACGCTTCACAGTGACAGTCAGAGTGCTATTTTTCTTGCTAAAAATCCAGCGTTCCATTCTAAGACCAAGCATATTAAGACAAAGTATAATTTCATCAGTGAGTTACTTGATGATGGTCAGGTACAGCTTGAGAAGATTTGTGGAAGTGATAATCCAGCAGACATGTTCACAAAGGTTGTTACACTTGAGAAACTGAAGCTGTGCGCGACTTCAGTGGGTCTTCTTTCTTGAAGAAGATGAGTTGAGTTGCAGGGATGGAGCTTGATTATGTTAGGGGATGTGGTTCTGGTACATGATGTTGAATTAGTCTCCAAGTGGGAGAATTGTTGGGGTGGAGCCCTGGTTCATGGGCAACCCGTTTTGTGAATCGACCCAGTTCATGTTTTGCTACGACCCGAAAAGGGAGACATGATTCGTGGAGTGAAGGCTTGGGCCGGTAGGCCCAAGTTTTTGACCCGTTTGGGCTTGGATTCAGCCCGGTTTAATAGGTCGTCTATTTTTAGAGTTCTTAGGGTTCGTAGCAAGTATGTTGAGCGTTCTGGATTTCTCTTGTAATTCTCTCTGAGACGATTCGTCTATTTTAGTGAAATCTCTGCAACTCCGTGGTCGTAGGCTGTTTTGCCCAACCACGTAATCTGTGTGTTTCGATTCTTTCTTTCTGCATATTTTGTTTTTTCACAACACACAACTTAAGTAATTTCTGCATTATTTTTTATTCTGTCTCTTCTTGCAGTAATCTCTGACCTTCGTCTTTTAAGTAAAGTGCAGTCATGTATGTTAGAATATCATGGCAATCGACATTGTTGTTACTTCCTTTTTTGCATACTGTTTGATTTTACAATGTTTGCAATTGTGGGTTAGCGGTCGATACCTAGATCACGTAAGACTCCTCTGGGAGCTCCCAATCCTTGGTCCAGTGCTTTCAGCTCGTATTCGCTTACAATCCTCGCTTCCGAAATTCTAGAGCGCGTTTTTACAAACACTTTGCACTTTCTCAACAATTGGTCTCAGTACTAAGTTATCAGGCCTGTTTGAAACTAAGCCAAACAAAAATTTCAGTAAAATAACATAACCAACTCCTTACCGAGGTAGCCCGCTACCTCACTCTATGTCAAGTTCTCATTTCTAACGCTCATTTAAGTTGAATTTTCATTCCATTCTTTAGTATGGGAAGCTATAGTCTCATATATAAGCTCTATAGTTATTTAGAATACTCAAAAGTTCAATTTCTAATATGCTTATATCTAAAATTTAATTAAATATATGGTCTATATACGCGCTTTCATGCCGCTCTCAAATACAACTTTTTAGATATTATTGCTTTCGTCCTCTCGCTCCCGCTCCAAGTGACTTAAGTCTATACACATGCTAAAAATGGTTCATAGAGAGAGAGAGAGAGCAGCATATACTACCCCTCCTTGAAGCCATCAAGGTATTCAAAGCAATACAGATTTCATTTTTCTATTATTTGTATCGGTAACAGATCGTAAACACTGAACCTACAGCTTTAGCTTTACCCACAAGTTGGGACATAAAGTTTGTCGAAACAGTTATAAATTTATGTGCTTGCTTTTCGTAATTTCTCCATTGCCCTCATCTGGTCACTTTGTACATATCACTATCACTGTATATGGAACACTACACAAAATTGCCAATTTGGATGACACAAACGTAGAGCCTCAACGAGACCTCTAATCTAGCAATCAGAGGTTGTTTCCATCTTACACCATAAAACACATGTGTCAACATATTTGTTTTTCTCTCTTGATGATGTCATGAATCATAACATTTAGACATTATCACGCCAGAGCTGGTCTTGCCAAGGTCAGTTTCCAGCCAAAATCAGTTGCCTTTTAGCAGCTACAACCGATTGTTGCTGAACTAAAACTAGATGAGTCACTGCCCCAGGTTGCATTGGTGCTGTAGCAACTATTTATGCAGAAGGCAAGATCAGAAAATGATAGTAAAAAGTTGGTAATAGAATCACAAGATCTACAATTCACATAATCACATCAACACCTTACTCTCTTTCTCTATAAACCCTAAAGCCTCAAACTGCCCAGTGCCCACCCACTCACCACCGACCATTTTCTCCTACACAGTAACCAATGCCCAGTTCCCATACCAAATAGGAAACTGCATTAAATTCTCAAACATTTGGAACACGCTTGGAACTTATTATAAATTATGCCATTAAATAGCAAGAAGCCGATCTTTGATATAGTTCTATACTTGTGTAGTTATGTTTTCTACAATTCTACTTTGATTCTTTTGGTTGAAGATGCAAAGACTCACAAACCTAGTGGTAGCTGTAAACTCTGTCAAATTTTCCATCCACCCAAATCGAATCACCATTCCCAGAACACCACATTCTACACAATGTTAAAAACATATAATTGTTGGATCCTCGCTGACTACAACAACTGTCGCAAATGTTGAGCCCATAAGGCTGAACTTGGATGGGCTTATGATAACATAGTGAAATTCATTCTTATGTTATGAAGGTTGATTTATATGACCCTAGTGCATAGTTGTCAAAAAAATCTTATGATTCACGATTCGTATCCTACGATTCGATTCGATTCACCCATGAAACGATGTGAATCCCTTGGTGAATCTTTAATGGACAAAAAATTATTTGAATCCCAATTCAAGAGTCTGAATCTTACGATTCGTTTGCGATTCAGACCGATTCTACGATTCACCTTCGATTCATCAAAATGTCTAATTGAGTTGCAGCATCAGTTTAAGAAATAATACTTCCTACATTACTTCCTACATTTATGTCTTTTTTGCAAAATGCATTTGTTTTAAATTACTGGGGCGTTTGTCTCAAGTCCAAACCTAAGTCACCTAGAGCGGGAGCGAAGCGGAGGCGCGAACTGGAGCGGGAGCGAGAAAACGTCTAATTTCATAAGGATTGCATTTGAGAGCGTCACGAGAGCGTCTATATATAATATTTATTTAATATAATTATATGAAGAAAACTAATATTTTCATATGAAAGTGATTTACACATGATAATATTTTTTTTATTATAGGGTTTGTAAGTATTCGTTTGTCAAATAGGTTGCTTCAATAAGGAAGAATAATGTTTAAATAGTTGAATTATCAAACTAACATGTAATAAGTTGAGATTAATCATCAAATATAGTCCAAGCTAATAGTATTTTGGCTTTAAAAAGTAATTCGCCTACGAAAACGAGCTCTCTATTTTCTGGAGCGCCTTTAGAGCGAGGTTTGGTCTCGAAAGCGCCAGAGGGAGGTTTGGGAGCGGGAGCGATGCCCCTTCGAGAGGTTTTAGGTGACTAAGGTCCAAACTAATAGTTTTCTATTATTTTCAATCTCCTTGGCATCTTGTAGTTCCTTTCTCCACATGCCTGTCTTTTTTATCTTTTAGATGTGTGAAACTCCTAATCGCTAGTTACGGATGCGAGTTTCCAATATTTTGAGCTTCGTTTTTGTAAAAATATGAATATTTTGTTCAATAATGATATAGCTTTATGAAATATTTCATTATATCTACATAAAAATATTGCAAGCTGAATCTTTACGATTCACGATTTGATTCGATTTACGATTCAATGGAGGTGAATTTTGATTCACTATCTGAATCCCAATTTGACAACTATGCCCTAGTGTACTTTCATCAATAGCCCTTTCTTTCATAAGGGGGATTTAGCACCCGCGCAACTCCAGGAACTTTTCCTTTACCGGGAAATGAGCTAACTTTATTAGTAAGGCAAATCGGCTAGCCATTGAAAGGGGCTTTAGACCATTTGATGACTCAGAGTCTACGTTTGAATTCGGAATCCCCTTGCGATGACGTTGACAGCTATGCAAAGGAGAAAATAACAAACGACAATCCGGGGTAAATGTCATTTCACACATCAATTTTCACTGTTTTGACTTCTTAGAAAATGGTTTTAGAAAACTTTCTTTTAATATAATCAGTAAAAATTTTACAGCCTTATCTATAAATATTATTTAAGTTTGTGCCTTAATTACAATAACCCCTAAATCTTGAACCTATAAAAAATGATGTCAAGGAATGTCGAATAATGTACCTGCACTCTTTCAGTAAGCAACTACAGGTCTTAAGAGCATCTACAGCATCAGCTGATGGAATGACCAACATTGTGCAGGCCAACAACACAGCTACTTTGGCGATATGGCTCTTTAGAACACTCCTCATAGCTTCCGTTGACAATTGAAATATCCCTTTTCCCTAGCAAACAAAAAAAGGGCGAACAATTAAACTCTGGAAATTCAGATAAAAATGAGAAAGTTCATGTCTGCACACAGAAAATGTGTAAGAGAAGCTACCTCAGGTCTGGTAGCACTCTTTACGCTATCTGACGATATCTTGATTAAGCTGTATGAGAGAACACTTGAACTAACTTTGTCCAATCTACAAAATACTTTATAAGATCTTAACAACCCAGAATGCTTTGGAAATCTGCTAGACAGCAGCGTTTTCACATTGACATTGCAACAGTTAAGATGAACCATCCTCCTGCGGTATCTTCCATCACCGGCAAGTTGAACTTTGGAACACCAGCTAATGCTTTCAACGTTAGACAGGTACATTAAGTGTGCTGAAGATGCCATGGTCAAACTATTGACTTCTCAGCAAAATTGAGAATCATCCAAATTGATCTGCAGGTCTCTTCTTTTTCCTGCCAAAACTTCATCAAGTTTAGATATTTCCTATATTCTTAGTTTTTCCTCTGAAGAAAATATCCACGAAATGACAAAATTACACCGAAGAAAAAAGGAGCTTGAAATTTCTTAGGATTTCACAGATTTTGACACATGGGCTTACTGTGATAAACACTTGCTCCAGGATGTGAATTGACTTGCTGGACTCCGACATTTCAATATTAGATAGTATTTCAACTTTGAAGTCCTGCGAGGTTTCCCTATTTTAATCTCTGGTTCTATATTCAGGTTTCTCTCTCGTAAGGCTTCAAAGTGTTTACGGGAACAGTTAAAGGTATGACTTCCATTTTAGATATTTATGAATCATGATGAATAGCTTAGACAGCCTACTTTGAACAATGGAGGACAGAAGGCTATTTGTGTAGATGGACTTGGATCATGTTCACGTCAAGGACTTCACAACCTATGGCTGAAAACAAAACCTTCATCAATATCCAGTGACGCAAAAACAGTTTTAACTGCATTCACATGGATAGGACTGTGAAGAACGGAACCACAATGGTAATTAGCCTCCACATGGAAATAGATAGCTCAACGTAAAACCAACTTTAAACCATAGAGGACAGAATCCCATTGTCCTCTTGTCTTTGTGGTTTTGCAAGCAGCAAAACCACAGAGAAGACAAATCTCAACTACCAAATCATCAAGTGAGTTCCCTAGCATTATAAATATCGAATGAAGCAAAATGGTTTCAACTGGAGTAGCATGGACGAGAATACGATACAACCATGATGGTAACTAGCTTCCACAATGAATTTTCTTTAGAAATGAGAAGCAAACATCAGACCTCACTCTTCATGCATGAAATCAACAGGACAAAACCTACAAATGGAGGGGGTTTGAGTCACATTGTGACTTGAAATCTATAACAGTAGAACTCTAACAGATTGGTGAACCCTCTTGCAGAAAGTGCTTGGCTTCTAAGTCTTAAGTTCTGCTTCACTCGATCGAAAACCCAAAACTGCCCCCATGTAAGACAGAAAAAGAGCTTAATTTGGTCACACCCAGCAAGTATAATGGAACCATAACTCAATAAACCCCCTACCTCTTATCTGATTTTATAGAGTGAACTATGGTCTATGGCCTTCCTCATCACCCATTTTCCCACATAATTACAAGCTTTTGGTTCCATGAAAGTCTAAGGAAGCCAGAGACAATCTACTAACTCCAAAAACACAAATTTCTAACATTTCCAAGAAAGCCAACAAATTACAACAATTTAGGAATCTGGGTTTTGCTAGTGATGACAGGAGAGTAACTTATTTGCCAAGATTGAGAACTGGGTACCAGAAAAATCAGACATTTTAACAGGAATGGGATACACCCATTTGAAATTTTATCAGAGCAATAGAATCAATTGCACTTAACTCCATTGAGTGACAGACACCCAGCAAATTGCAGTGTCGTCCAACAATCGAATTAAATGAAAAACAATAATGGAATATGATGTGCGTAGGGAGAAATAGAGAGAGTTAATAAGGAAACCAACCTCAGAAAGACGACGATCAGAGGTTAGGGGTGGAGAGGAGAAGAAGATGATTTTCATGGCAGGCTAAATATCTTCAAACGGATAGACACCAAAAAGGAGCGAGAGACGTTCTTTGAAGGGTCGGATAAGAAAAAAATCGTGTGGAAATTAAGGGCTCTCAACATAAACACGCCTCCTTCGCATTGTGGGTCGCCATTTTCCCATTCGTTTTGGTTGAACTTGAACCCCAGTCAATTAGGTTCCCGAGCCCCTTACTTGCGAGAAAATAGTCAGTGTTACGGGGATATTGAAGACCATATATCACAGAACACTCTAAGGGCTAGTTTGGGAATGCTGTGGCGGTGGTAGAAAGCTGCTGTGTGTAAACACTGTAGAAAGCTGCTGTGAATTCTTGATAAAATGTCGTTTGGTAAATATTACGTAGAAGCTGCTGTGAAATATTGATACAGTAATTTTGTGTTTGGTAAAATCAACTGTGAAGTTGCTGTGAGAGTGTAAAATGACAAAAATATATGACACGTGCCATTTTCGGAAAGATAACTATTGATATTTTAAAAAATTGTGAGGTCAAAATCGGTTGTGGATAAATTAATCAAAAGCACTTGCTGGAAAAGCATCTCCCCCCCTTGCTTCCTGAAAACTGCTGCGGGACAGCAGAAACTGTCCATAAAAGCAAAAATTTTATTTTTACCAAACACACTAAAACTGCTTCTGCTGTCGGAAAGCAGCTGTGCTGGCAGCAGAAGCATTCCCAAACTCACCCTAATTGGTTAATTATGTGATTATTTTTATACATTCATACAATAAAAAGTTAAATTGTATCGGCGGTACCCATAGATTGGATTTTGAGTGGATTTGATATCCATTGTTTCAATTGCACCATCCGCGATATTCATATTTTCGATTTGTTGCAACGGTGGTACCCTCCGTTAAATTTCCATCCATATGTTGGATGAAAATGTAAAAAGACTAGTGTGCCCTCACTCTAAAATTTTATAAAATTGCAATTTTTCGCTATAAATTTAAAAATGTTACATAATATTATTTTTCAAAATTTAATTATTTAATTTTATATTAAAATTAGACCATATATTTTCAAAAAATTAAAAATATTATACATGTTTAATAAAAAGTACAAGCTACCACGGTAAGTATTTCATGCGATGAAAAAAGTTATAGTATGTTTATAAATTATTACTATGACAAGTAAAAAATTAAATTTAAAAAATTAATATTCTATAAAATTTAGACTTCTGAGTAAAATAATTAAAATTTTAATTATTACTATGACAAGTAATTCTTTTTCATGTGCATTGCATAAATAAATAAATCAATTCAATATTTTAATAAAATTATTTGCAAAATGGTAGGAGTGAGAATTAGGGGCGCAATAGTATTTTTGTATGTTTTTCCATCCTACAGAGGGATGAAAAGTTAACGGGGTTACCACCGTTGCAACAAATTGAACCTATGTAACACCCCTCGTTTCCCGAGCCTTCCGTTCCGGACCGGAGAGTCCGGGAGGGTGCTACTCAAAATGAAGCGGCGGAAATCGAGAACAAAACATGCCATAGTTATATATTACAAACCATAATTGTCTCAAAGTAAACATTACATACTATTAAACAAGATGAACATTGTCTAGGTGTTCCATTTATTTAAAGATACTAATTCAACTAGATGAGTCTACGAACCCCTTAAGCCGGGCTCCCATCACCTAGACCTGTGGGGGAACTAAAACAAAGACCGCAGTTTTTCCAAAGTCAGCAAGAAATGCTGAGTAAATAAACACCCCAACGTGTAAACAGATAAGAGGCATATTTTCCTTTAGAGAACACGAGTTGTAATAAGGAACTGGGTACATGAATGCAATTTGAGCAATTATGGGATTATAAAAAAAATCGATATCCTCAAAACGCTGTCGTTTATAATTTCAATGGAATATTTTCACATCCATAAATTCAGCCCCTTTTAGGGGGGGGGGGGAATGGGGTATACTCCCATAATGCTGATCCATTAAGGGGGATAAGTCCATAACTCTGCACCACTTAGGTGGGGGGGGGGGGTATACTCTCATAACACTGCCCCAATAAGGGGGGATATATCGAAGTATAATATTTCTTTTCATTTCTCTGAAAGATTCACGATTCGTAATTAATGATGGCGGGAACAAACCAATCAATCATAATACACTTTTGAAGGAATCATTGAGACACGTTGTCAAAATTTCAAGTCAAGCACGCATACCATAAATCATATTTTGAGACGTAAAATCGTAAAAATATTTAGACACGAAAGGAAGACGGCACACTAGGTTAGGCATGTGTACTCACCTCAAGTAACGAGACAATTATCCCAACAAAGCTTCTAGGATATACGTAGCCCTCGTCTACGAACTTGTCACCTACAATTTATAATTCCTAAATTAATTACAAATTCAAAGTGTGCAAGTATGCTATGCAAAATTTCTCTAAGTCTCATTTGAAATTACCTCCATTATCCCACTAATTACTAGTGTGCCATATCTATATAATAAAACCGGTGACGTAAACAAATGTATTTTTCTTATAAAAATCACTACTTATATAAATACTAACTCTTAAAAATTATTAAGTAAGAAATCGTATATTAAATTTATATACTCTCATATTTAGAAAATAATAATCTATTTTACAACACATTTATTTGTAAGTGACTACAAAATTTAATTCAAACTAATTTAATTATTGCTTATCATTTATTATAAAATGTATATTCTATTAAAGAATAAATCCATAATTAAAACTCATAAAATGTTTATTCGAAGAGAATAATTGTTTAATCGCACATAATTTTATAACTTTATTTTGGAAAAATAATTTCTAATATCTACAAATAATAATAAAGTTTTATCTACTTATAAATAGAGGAGTTTAATTAAAATTTATTTTCCTATTTCACTTTCTAACTTAATTTATTTTATCAATATTAAGAAAATAATATATTTTACTCAAAACACTAATTTATAAGCACTTCAAATATTTATTTAACAAGTTATATTTTTATCTTGCATATTTTTAGAAGGAACAACAATATCACATACAAAATAATTCCTATAAAACTCTTAAATAGTCAAATTCATTTTTACATAATTAAAACAATATATAGAAATGTTAGAAATTATTTCTAATACGAAAACATTGCATTTTTTATTTTATATTTATATGCAGTTTATATAAACAACAACCATATCCCCCCAAATTCTCATAAATGACATATAATCACATCCCACTAATATTTATAGTTTTCACATGTGACAGTTCGTACCCTCAACTTTTCAAAAAGTACAAAACAACCCCCAAGCATGAACACACGTATAAATCTCACAACCCAACAATCCGATTCGATTTAGAGCTAACAAAATCAAGTTTGATGATCAATAATGAACCAGATGGTGATTTTAGAGTTACCCACGCGAAAAATCGCAAGAAACGGTCAAGATTTGGGTCCGGTTGAGTTTGCCGTCGATGGTGGCCGGCGGTGATGGTCGATTTCGACGATTCCGGCGTCTTCGATCGGCGCCTGCTATAGCTTCCTCGGGCCTCAGGGAGTCGTTTGGGATTGATTTGAGGGAGTGGGTAGCGCCGGGTGGTTCGGGCCGAGCTTCTCGTTGGCGTTAATGGCTGCCGGCGGCGTGTGGTGGCCCTGCGCAGCCACTTGCTGCCTCTGTTTCTCCTTAGTGGATCGAAACAGAGAGGGAAAGTGAGTGATTGGGTTGAAATATAGAGAGAGAGGCAGAGCTGTGGTGGTGGCGGCGTTGGTTGCCGTCGGGGAAAGCAACGGCGTTGTGGGCTGCTCTGTTTTCGTCGGTAGAAACAGAGGAATGAGAGGGAGTGAGACAGAGGGGGAGGCTGACAGGTGGAGGAGGAAGCGGAGAGAGTGGTGGCTGTGGTGGTGTTGCTGCCGGTGATGGAGGTGGTGGTGATGTACGGTGGTGGTGGTTTGTGAAGAGGAAGGAGAAGAAGTATAAGAAGGGGAAGAAGAGAGAGTGTTACGTGAGAAGAGGGAGGAATTTTGTGTTCTAAAACAAGTTCTGCAGTGTATTGAAGAATGGGAAGTTTTAAATTATTTTATTCTTTTTTTTCTTATTAATATTAAATTCACAATTATCTATTTACCCTCTAGGTTTTAGAGTTTCTTCTAATTAACCCTATAACCCCTCTTAATAAACTAGTTTATATTATCTCAAACTACAACCACATCCCCGTTTAGAGTGTATTTAACATCTAGACGTCATAAAAGCCAATAATTACCCCTAAATTAAAACGGGATATTACATCCTTCCCCCTTAAACAGAGCTTCGTCCGTGAAGCTTAAATCAAACGTTCGAACAATTGTTCATCGCAAACACAGGGTCTCCATGTTTACTTAGCATATAAGATATAATGAAATGCAATCTAAGGTGACATACAAATTTCCTTAATACTTATTTTATTAATACGTCACGTGATATTATATGCTAATACTTGATGTGCTGGGATTATGATGTGAAAATTTAAAGGGTTACATCCTCTCCCCCTTAGGAGAGTGACGTCCCCGGAACTCAATTTACCTCGTCAAAGAGGTGCGGATACTTTTTCCTCGTATCATCCTCTGCTTCCCAAGTAGCCTCTTCCGTTTGATGGTTTGTCCATAGGACCTTTACTAGCTTAGCACTCTTGGTACGTGTGTCCCTTGTCTTGGTATCTAGGATCTTGACAGGGTGCTCCTCGTAAGTCAAAGATGGGTCTAAATCAATTGGTTCAGGATCCAACACGTGGGATGAGTCAGGTACATATTTTTTCAGTTGCGAAACGTGAAAGACGTCTTGTACTCGTCCCAAATTAGAAGGTAGGTCTAGTCGGTACGCGACTTCTCCAATTCTCTCCAATGTCATATGGGCCGATAAACTTTGGGCTCAATTTCCCTTTCTGATTGAATCTTGTCACTCCCTTTGTAGGTGAAACTTTTAAAAACGTTTGTTCTCCCACTTGGAACTCTAATGGTCTCCTTTTATGTTCCGCATAGGACTTTTATCTGTCTTGTGCTGCCTTCATTCTCTGCTAGATGAGTCTCACTTGGTCGGTCATTTCTTCGATCATTTGTGGGCCTATAACCACTGAATCGCTTATGTCACTCCAACATAGAGGTGTTCGGCACTTTCTCCCATACAAAGCCTCGTGTGATGCCATGCCGATGCTTGCGTGGTAGCTGTTGTTGTATGAGAACTCTATTAGTGGTAACTTGTCGACCCATGATCCTTGGAAGTCCATGACGCAAGCCCTAAGCATGTCTTCCAAGGTTTGAATTGTTCTTTCCGTTTGTCCATAGGTGGCTGGGTGGAATGCCGTGCTAAAACGTAACTGGGTCCCTATTGCTTCCTGAAGCGCCTTCCAGAAGTGAGAGAGAAAGTTAGGGTCTCTGTCAGAAATTATTGAGCTTGGAACTCCATTATATCTCACTATGTTTTTGACATACGCGTCTGCTCTCTGCTCCATGTTCCACGTATCCTTCATCGGGATGAACCTTGCCGTCTTGGTCAATCGATCTACTACCACCCAAATCTGATTATGTCCATTCTTTGATGTTGGCAGTGTTGTCACAAAATCCATGGAAATGGAATCCCACTTCCAAACTGGTACGTCCAAAGGCTGAACTAGGCCCCCCATTCTCTTGTGTTCAAACTTCACCTTATGGCATGTTAAACATCGGGCTACGAATTCTGCTACTTCCTTCTTCATGTTGGGCCACCAAAATGCCTTCTTCAAATCTTTGTAGAGTTTGTCGCCTCCAGGATGTACTGCGTGGGGCGTGTTGTGCGCTTCACGCATCAACGTCCCCTTGATTTTTGCACACTTCTGCGATACACACCATCTTCCTTTGTAGCGTATGCTCCCATCTTCGTGAATCTTGAAGTCTTTGGCTTGTACTGCAACAATCTTCTTCTTAATTATTTCCTGTTTGACATCTCCTGCTTGATTACTCCTTATTTCCTCAAAGAAATTCGGTACTGCTATCATACTGCCAATTAAGTTCTGCAGTCCTACTTGATCCACGACTTCGATCTCGAGCTTTCTGAACTCGTAGCATAGCCATTCTGGTAGAACTATCATTGCATTCAAAGCATGGCTCGCCTTTTGACTCAATGCGCCAGCGACTACATTTTCCTTCCCTTCATGGTACTGGATACGCAAGTCATAGTCCTTGATGATTTCTAGCCATCTCCGTTGTCTGTTGTTCAACACCTTCTGTGTGAAGATGTATTTTAGGCTGCGGTGATCCGTATAAAGCTTACAAACTTCCCCATATAAATGATAATGTCTCCATATCTTTAGCGCGAAAACTGTTGCTGCCAACTCCAAGTCGTGTGTGGCGTAGTTCTCCTCTTGAGGTTTCAGATGTCATGATGCATAAGCAATCACCCTTCTTTCTTGCATAAGTACGCATCCTAGCCCCTTCTTCGATGCATCGCTGTATACCTCGAACTCGCCTGAATCATTTGGTAGAGCTAAAACTGGTGCTGTAGTTAGCTTTTACTTTAGTGTCTGAAACGCTTCTTCACAGCTTTCGTTCCACTGATACTTTACTGCCTTCTTCGTTAGTGCTGTCAATGGCCTGGCAATCTTGGAGAAGTCCTTCACAAAAACGCCTGTAGTAACCTGCTAAGCCAAGGAAACTCCTTATCTCGGATACGTTCTTCGGTGTTGGCCAAACTTTGACTGCTGAAATCTTTCATCGGTCCACTGATATTCCTTCTTTCCAGATGATGTGACCCATAAATGGTACATGATCCAATCAGAACTCGCACTTTGACAGCTTAGCGTATAATCGTTCTTGTCTCAGCGTCTGCAACACGTCCCTGAGATGTTCCTCGTGATCTTCCTCGCTCTTCGAGTACACAAGAATGTCATCAATAAAGACGAAAACGAATCGATCTATAAATGGCCTCATCACTCGGTTCATCAAATCCATAGATACCGCAGGTGGTTAAACCAAAAGGCATCACAATGAACTCATAATGGCCATATCTTGTTCTAAAGGTTGTCTTCGGGATATCCTGCTTGGCTACCCGAAGCTGATGGTACACCGATCTCAAATCAATCTTGGAGAAGACACTAGCCCCTTGCAATTGATTGAAGAGATCGTCGATGTGGGGTAGTGGGTACTTATTCTTGATGGTTGCATAGTTTAAGTCACGGTAGTCAATGCATAGCCTTAAGCTTCCATCTTTCTTCTTTACAAAATGCACTGGTGCTCCCCAGGGTGACACACTTGGCCGTATGTACCCCTTATCCAGGAGTTCTTGTAATTTCTCTTTCAGCTCCTTTAGTTATGCTGGTGTCATTCGGTACGACGCTTTTGAGATTGGCGCGGTTCCAGGAGCTAAGTCCAGAGTAAACGCCAATTCTCTTCTCGGTGGCATTCCTGGAATCTCGTCTGGGAATACGTCAGGAAACTCCTTTACAACTCGTATTTCCTCTGGCACATTCTCTTTCTTGGAAAAGTCTTGGATGTAACATAAGTAGGCAGAGTTCCCTTTCTTCACTTGGTTGACTATGGTCAGGGCTGACACTAGTCTAATACAAGGCTCCTTCGTGATTCCACGGTAAGAGATTCTTTCCCCGTTGGGTCCTCTTAACCGAACCTTCTGATCATAACCATCAATGACGGCTCGATATTTAATAAGCCAATCCATCCCTAGGATGACATCTATGCCTCTAAGATCAAACTTAATCAAGTCTGCAGGCAAGGTGCATGCTAGAATTTTCACTCCTACGCCTTCAAATACGGTGTCACATACTGCTATTTGGCCAGTGGGAGTTGCTACTGGTATAAATTTCTTAGCGTACTTATTCAAACCCAATTTCTCAACAAGTGATGATGATATGAGCATGATGCACCAGAATCAAATAATATAAAAGCTGGTTGCTCATGGATAAGGAAAGTAACCGTGACAACTCCATAAGCAGCATCAGCCTCCGTCTTGGTCATGACAGCAATCCTTCCCACATTCTGAGTTCCAACTCCTCCTACACCAGCTACATTGTTGTTGTTGCCTCTTTGTCCAGCATTGTTGTTGCGGTTCTGAGCTCCATGTTGTCCTGCATTCCCCTGGTTGTAGTTTGGTTGCCACCCATAGCCATTCCCTCCATTGTTCTGGTTGTTGCGGTTGCCAAAGTTCCTGTCTCCATATCCAATTTGTAGGGTCCTGGGTTGCTGGTTCCCATAATGCTGGAGGTTCCCCAAGTAGTTGTACTGGGTTGGCCTATGATAGTTTCCTCCTTGGTTCCCTTGCTGGTTCTTGGCTGGTTGGGAACGACATTCATAAGCTCGATGCCCCTTTTACCACAGTTGTGACATGTGATTAGGTTCCCCATACAGTCAGTTCTTGGGTGGTTCCGCTGACATCTGCAGCAGTTGTAGCGGCGAACTGTCTGAGCTGCTTGATTCTGCTGGTTGCCCCGGTTCTGATGGTTCCCTTCATTTTTTGGCTTAAACTTCTTGTCCCTTGTCGGATTATTTCTACTACCTACCGCTTCGTCCGCCTTGCGTTTCCCACGAACCTCATCTTGTATCTCTTGGATTTTCCACATGTCAGCTGCTCGGTCGCAGGCCTCGTGCAAGGTGTCGTATCTGCTGCACATAATTTTCTATATCTGGAGGTGCAGACATCCAATGAACTTTGCTACCTTGCTTTCCTCATTAGGTACCGTGTTTCCCGCGAACCTGGACAAATCCACGAATTTCTCGAAATAGTCCGTCACGGAGCCGTTTCCCTGCCTTAGGTTCTGGAACTCATTGTACATCCTAGTCCTGACATGGCTTGGATAGAACCTTGATCTCATAGCAGCCTTGAAAGCTTCTCAACCAAAGTTGGGTCGAGCCATTAGGGCCTCATGATTGGTTGTCCACCGATGTCCCGCCTTCCCAGTCAAGTGAAGGTCTGCACAGTTAACCTTTTTGGTCTTCAGGGCATAGGACAGCCCTGAGTATCTTTTCGAAATTCGTGATCCAATCCTCCAGTTCAGTGGGGTCTTCCTTTCCTGCAAATTCGCAAGGGTTATGATCCGCTATCTGCTTGGAATAGCTTCGCTCTTCGCGCTCCTCATTTCTAGCAATGATTCTGGCCATGTGGGTGACCAGTTGGGCCATCTCTGGTGGGTTGTCTCCTCTAGCTGCCATTTTTCTTTGGTGGAGCCTCCTGGTGTAGTATTGCAGGGGTCTATTAGTCATATCCCTACACTAACACCTATTATATTATGGCTTATTCTATCATGGGGTAATACTTAGGATTATTTACATCGTAAAGCATGATGTTAATCGATACTGCAAAAGTATCTTACATATCATGGAATAGGTACATAGAAAGGATCATTCCATAAACTTCACACACATATATAATATATCATGTCTATCTCACATAATGATAAAATTAGGTATGAAATTTCACACAAATTTTCACCAGCTTAGTTCCATTCCAAAATCAAATCTCGAATTTTATAATACTCATTCTCCATCGGGGGAGTAATATCATTGACACGCTCCAACTGCAAGTGTACAGCTGTCGTGTGTAGTAATAAATTCTGGAAATCCGGGTTGTCGAACCCAAGAGACTTCGTCGTAAACTAGCTATTAAATTTGTTCTTTATGTGGGCAAAGCGCAGTTGTTTTGTTCTATTGATCCTACTAAAATTAAAAACAAGTATCTCAATTAATCAATTGAATTGCTTCACGATTAATAAAGATGAACGATTATAAAATTTCTCAAAGTTGGGAAAAGTCAGGATATCTCTACGGGTGACTAGGTATTTCACACGATATTGGATTTATGTTTTGTTAACACTGCAACAACCCGGATCCTACGGTTCCTGCTAGTTCGACTTAACGATAATCCAAAGAATACTTTATTGAAATAAAAGGAGGAAACCTCCAACAATTTTGTACAAGAATAATAAAACATTGTTTGAATCCAAAAGAAATAACTACTAAAATATGTGTTCTAGTCAATCATACTCTTTGACTTGTGTGCGCGTTCCACCCCAGCTAGCTTAGTCAAACCTGCGGTTTTAAAATAGCAAAAGCCGACGCAGCAAAACATTTTATCAGTAAAAAATGAGTAAGAGTATACCACAACACGTAGAGACAGAGTTTTTGGCTAACACGAGAATATACACAGTAAAAATAAGCAGTAACCACAATTTTATTCTTGTATTTGGTTGAGGCATAACACGAGCGCCAACAGGTACGGTGTGGACAGAGAGGTCACGATGGAATAATAATAAAGTAGGGTACTTCTACGGGATATCACAGTCCATCCCGATTCTCCCTAAAGAACTAGTGAGACCTTAAGTGTCGACACCCCTATACAGTTGTGACCTAAACATGTATAGGTAGTACTCCTAGTTTTCACAATTAATAAGAGGGTTCAATGCCCCAGGGAAATCACACATAGGTGTTCCCGGCCTTAGCCTTCACACGCATCCTCTGTACACCGTTCCCCAATTCTATTATCGTACATTTATTGTTTGTTATTCCACGAGAGTAATAATTCACAATTTGAAATAGTGACCACATGCTTCTCAAATCGTTCAAAGATAAATCGCTGGAAGAATTCAAAGTATTGTAAAGCAGAAATTGAATTTGAAGTTTGAGATAACGCACACGAAACAACACATTTTGATATTTAAAGATGTTGTGCATATAAATTACCTGATAATGAAAAGAGATCGTCACACACAAGCAGGCTACGTCCTAGTGATAGGGATCCTCAACGAACTCGCCTCCTACGAATTTTGAATCTACAATAACACATATCCTATATTAACAAGAATTCGTCACACGACAATTTACAATTAAATGTCCTATATGAAATGCAAGCTAACCCCACTAGTCAACCAAAACACAAATATATTTTACTAATAAATATAAGTTAGTAATTAAATTTAATAAGATAGTAGTTGTTTTACAACAAATAAATATCCTAGAAATATTACCTATTATATTTATTTTACATATAAAAATATTTGAATCAAACAATTATACATGTGGGTAAAATATTAATTTTTTTTGAAATTTTACGAAAGCTCGTGTATTCTTCTCATACTGGAAATATAGGATTTTCTGTTTTCATGAAAAATGACATGTTTTTTTTTTTTTTTTTTTTTTTTTTTTTTACTAAAGTTTAGAAAAATGTGTTTTTCATAAATGTCACTATCTACATAAACTTTATTTGTATAAACAGAAACATATGTTTTTAAAGGTCCAAGAATTTGATATAGTAAAATAACAACAAACAAATCAAAATAAAGTAAATAAAACTATATATTGTTATTACTATTACTATGAAGTAATACTAGAAGATACTATGTTAGTACTACTACTAATATCATGTAGCAAAATAAGCAATAATATAACTCCGAAAACGGAGTTATCAATCATCTCAAAGGTCAGTCATGTAAAAATGTACCACTATATATATCTCTTAATCTAGCCAGTTAATCAACACATGGTAAGAACTCAAAATGTCTCTCCTGAAGGAAAGAAAGGACGCGGGTGGGTGGGACTTAATAAAACATAGACTACCCATAACCCCCCAATCGGCTTCGTCCAAATTTTAGACTTCGTTACCCTAAGTTCATTTTAAATTACCCTACAGGTTTTAGATTCCTTTTTGGATTGCCTGCTCTGATACCACTTGTAACACCCCTCGTTTCCCGAGCCTTCCGTTCCGGACCGGAGAGCCCGGGAGGGTGCTACTCAAAAAGAAGCGGCGGAAATCGAGAACAAAACATGCCATAGTTATATATTGCAAAACATAATTGTCTCTAAGTAAACATTACATACTATTAAACAAGATGAACATTGTCTAGGTGTTCAATTTATTTAAAGATACTAATACCACTAGATGAGTCCGCGAACCCCTTAAGCCGGGCTCCCATCACCTAGACCTGCGGGGGAAATAAAACAAAGACCACAGTTTTTCCAAAGTCAGCAAGAAATGCTGAGTAAGTAAACACCGCAACGTGTAAATAAATAAGAGGCATATTTTCCTTTAGAGAACACGAGTTGTAATAAGGAACTGCGTACATGAAAGCAATTTGACCAATTATGGGATTATATAAATTTTCGATATCCTCAAAACGCTGTCGTTTATAATTTCAATGGAATTTCTTCACATCCGTAAATTCAGCCCCTCTTAGGGGGAGGGGGGGGGGTATACTCCCATAATGCTGCCCCATTAAGGGGGATAAGTCCATAAATCTGCCCCACTTAAGGGGGGGGGGGAGTATACTCTCATAACACTGCTCCAATAAGGGGGGATATAACCAAGTACAATATTTCTTTTCATTTCTATGAAAGATTCACGATTCGTAATTAATGATGGCGGGAACAAACCAATCAATCATAATACACTCTTGAAGGATTCGTTGAGACACGTTGTCAAAATTTCAAGTCAAGCACGCATACCATAAATCATATTTTGAGATGTAAAATCGTAAAAATATTTAGACACGAAAGGAGGACGGCACACTAGGTTAGGCATGTGTACTCACCTCAAGTAACGAGACAATTATCCCAACAAAGCTTCTACGGATATACGTAGCCCTCGTCTACGAACTTGTTTCCTACAATTTATAATTCCTAAATTAATTACAAATCTAAAGTGTGCAAGTATGCTATGCAAAATTTCTCTAAGTCTCACTTGAAATCACCCCCCCCACTATCCCACTAATTACTAGCGTGCTATATCTATATAATAACAGGTGACGTAAGCAATTGTATTTTTCTTATAACAATCACTACTTATATAAATACTAATTCTTAAAAATTATTAAGTAAGAAATTGTATATTAAATATATATACTCTCATATTTAGAAAATAATAATGCATTTTACAACACACTTATTTGTAAGTGACTTCAAAATTTAATTCAAACTAATTTAATTATTGCTAATAATTTATTATAAAATGTATATTCAATTAAATAATTAATCCATAATGAAAACTCACAAAATGTTTATTCGAAGAGAATAAGTGTTTAGTCGCACATAATTTTATAACTTTATTTTGGAGAAATAATTTCTAATATCTATAAATAATAATCAAATTTTATCTACTTATAAATATTGAAGTTTACTTAAAAGTTATTTTCCTATTTAACTTTATAACTTATTTTATTTTATCAATATTAAGAAAATAACATATTTTACTCAAAACACTAATTTATAAGCACTTCAAATATTCATTTAACAAGTTATATTTTTATTGCATAATTTTAGGAGGAACAACAATATCACATACTGAATAATTCCTATAAAATTTTTAAATAGTCAAATTCATTTTTACATTATTAAAACAATATCTAGAAATGTTAGAAAATTTTTCGAATACAAAAAAATTGTATTTTTTATTTTATATTTATATGCAGTTTATATAAACAACAACCACATCCCCCAAGTTCTCATAAATGACATATAATCACCTCCCACTAATATTTACAATTTTCACATGTGGCAGTTTATACCCTAAACTTTTTAGAAAGTACAAAACAACCCCCCAAGCATGAACACACGTATAAATTTCACAACCCAATAACCCGATTCGATTTAGAGCTAACAAAATCAAGTTTTAATGATCAGTAATGAACCAGAGGGTGATTTAAGAGTTACCCAAGCGAAAAATCGCGAGAAACGGTCAAGATTTGGGTCCGGTTGAGTTTGCCGTCGATGGTGGCCGGTGGTGATGGTCGATTCCGACGTCCTCTGCTTCGATTGGCCCCGAATATAGCTTCCTCGGGCCTCAGGGAGTTGTTTGGGAATGATTTGAGGGAGTGGGTAGTGCCGGCTGGTTCGGGCTGAGCTTATCACTGGCGTTAATGGCTGCCGGCGGCGTGTGGTGGCCCTGGTCTTCTCTGCAGCCACTTGCTTCCTCTGTTTCTCCTTTGCGGATCGAAACAGATGGGGGAGGTGAGTGATTGGGTCGAAATATAGAGAGAGAGGAAGAGCTGTGGTGGCGGCGGCGTTGGTTGCCTTCGGGGAAAGCAGCGGCGTTGTGGGCTGCTCTGTTTTCGTCGGTAGAAACAGAGGAATGAGAGGGAGTGAGACAGAGGGGGAGGCTAAGAGGTGGAGGAGGAAGATGAGAGAGTGGTGGTTGTGGTGGTGTTGCTACCAGTGATGGAGGTGGTGGTGACGTACGGTGGTGGTGGTGGTTTGTGAAGAGGAAGGAGAAGAGTTATAAGAAGGGGAAGAAGAGAGAGTGTTACGTGAGAAGAGGGAGAAAATTTTGTGTTCTAAAACCAGTTCTGCAATGTATTGAAGAATGGGAAGTTTTAAAATTTTTATTCTTTTTCTTTATTAATATTAAATTCACAATTATCTATTTACCCTCTAGGTTTTAGAGTTTCTTCAAATTACAACTATAACCCCTCTTAATTAACTAATTTATATTATCTCAAACTACAACCACATCCCCGTTTAGCGTATATTTAACATCTAGACGTCATAAAAGCCAATAATTACCCCTAAATTAAAACGGGGTTTTATAAACTATGGGTACTCTGAATGCTACAATTGAAATTATGAGTACCAAATCCACACAAAAACTAAACTATGGGTACCGCCGATGCAATTTAGCCTACAATTAACATGGTAGAATTAACACTATCAACTAATTAGAGTGTCCCGTGATACTACGCCACCAGTATCCGCGTGATACTGAATATTTCTCATTGCCTACTCCGATTTGCGCCTAAGAGACCAATCCGTGTACATATTATGGGTTAAAAGACACTTTACACCCCCAATATTTAGGCAAAAAGACACTAGACACCTATGTTTATTTGAAAAATTCCACTTTACACCCTTGTAACTAACTGACCCGAACGAGTGTTAGAAAAAAAAACAATTTTACATTTGAAATTGTAACAAAATTACCCCACTATTTATACCATTTCTTCTCACTATTCTCTTCCTTCCACACCCAAACCTAGCCGCCTCCAGTTCTTCTTCTTCTTCACCATATTTCACTACCTCCGTGAATAGACATATCAAAATCTGACTCAAATTCTCGGAAAGCAGATCTCTCCAAGAGCTCAAAGAGAAACTAATGGCTTCCAATGGCAACACCAGCAATGAATCCATGTGGGAATACCCGTTATGGGAGGGATACGACAGAGTCCATGTCATCTTCCTGAAGTTCCTCCGTTTGGTTGTTTTAGGAGGCGGCCTTGGTGGGTCTGGTCTCTCCGGCTAGAATGCACCATCAACGCAGCAAAATCTTGAAGCTTTCGAAATGGCGTATGAAGGATGAACCCACAGAGCACTCACGCCCTTTCAATCGCCAAGCTATCCCTAACCCTGATATAGACTCAAACCAAGGAAGTCTCTCAATCTCCTATCCTCCTCCTTCGACACCTAACCCTAGCCGCCTTCAGTTCTTCTTCTTCACCTCCACCTACTCTAACTCTCATCTCTTTTGTGAAGATACCAGTATCAAAATCCATTTCAAATTATTTGAAAGCAGAAGTCCCCAAGAGCTCAGAGACAAATCGATAAATTGCAGGGGAAAAATCAACAATGAATCAATGTGTGGAATATCTTTCTGGGGGGATCTCGGGGGATACTATGGAGATGATTTCATCCTCTTGAAATTAGTCCCACTCGTTGTTTCAGGTTGCGACCTTAGCGGGTCTATTCTGTATCACCCTCAAAATTTCATCACTGAAACTATGGGCGTGCCCCTATCATGGAGAGTCACTCACCATGATCAAGAATAAGGATCTTTTGTTTCAGATTCACAAAAATTACTTTAATACATAACAGAGTTCACAACTCTTGTTCTACGTTAATACAAATCATTATACTACAACAGCGGAATAGTGAGATTACTACTTTATTTTGGCTATATGAAGTTTCACCTAGTATGTGACGTCCCCATCCTTGGCGTAACATTGAGGATCAAAGGAGCTGTAGGGTTTTGATGCAGGATGCTCATCGGAAATACAATTGAAATTTCCTGATCAAATCCCTCCATGAATCGGAGGTTAAGCTATCATAACGTAATGAAGGAGGTATTGTGTACCTTGCAAGTTTGTGTGATCACAAAGAAGAATAGCATCCTCGTATCTACGGTATCCAAACCTTGGGATTGAGAACTGGGATCTCCATCACGCCATGTGCTAGATATGTCAAATGAGGGATCAAGCAATCACGCAAAACGGGACAACGTGGCTGAGGGGTTGGCCGAGCTCCTCGTGTCGTCGAGTGTGGGGGGTTCGGCCACCTCTTTGGCTTCTCTCCTTGCTCCGTTATTTCACTCATTGACAACTCTTGTGAAATAATAGAGCTAGGACTCCCATTTTATAGTCAATAACTCCTTATTAATTACAAATTTCCCCATTAATAATCATGTCCATACACAGATTAGTCCACTTTGCAACTTAGTCCAACTAACTTTGCATGTGGTTGCGTTTTGATCCTTGATCCTTATAATTGTTAATTAGTAAGTTTAATATTTTTGGTGTGTAACCTTGTAGGTTTCTATCAAGTTGGCGGTACAAATTACAAATATTTAGAGATTTCTAGCAACACGTCAATGCTACCCAACTAATAGAAATAGTTTGTGATCCTACAAACCTTGTGCCAAATCTTACCGTGTTGTATTGTCTCTTTGTCTCTATATCCAGATTGGACACGAGACATAAACATCACCGTATATCCAATCCATACTTTCTCGATCCTGGGAATAGACTTATCTGTACAAATAACATCAATATCTCATATTGATTTATCTGAGTCTAGCCAGACATTCCATAAGTACTACTCCTCGAGTGGCATGTGGATATTTTCTCCCATTATGTGGGAGGGAAAAATCTTCTCTACGTCACTATCATCTCTCACATTGCTTCCTATTATGTCTGATTGCCGCCTTTATAGTTACTCAGTTACGGTGTAACGTTTGACGAGAGCAAAACATGATATTTCACAACTAGAGTATCTAGTGACTTCAAGTCTAAGGACTACAACACCATCGTCACTAAGAGAAGCACTTGAAAAATTCACATAATTTATATGTAGCCTTCTCGTGGTGGGTCAATCCAGTATGCCATTACTCCTAATGCATACCCATATCTGAGACTTGATGTCTCCATATCAATCTACCCACATACTAGTCTCCATGCACAGTGATCGTCCTATTGGTCAATATACTGGACTAAGGATATTTAAGATAAACAAAAATTGAAATCTAAGGAATTTATTATATTAAATATCTCCATAAATAATAAATGAATGTTCTAGCCAAAATAATGTTCATGCTAAAATAAGATTGTCTCTAGCCAAAACATTGTTCATACTAAAATGAGGCCCGAATGGGTTCCCCTCTGGCAGACTGCACTTGAATAGTGAATTAGATACTTCATACCGCTCATGCCTTTCTTGCTCTTGGAAGAGCTGTCTCAAATGTATGATCATGTGATACGCCTCCATGTTCTCATGTTGCTTCTGAAGCTCAGAGTTTATGGTGCAAAGCATAAGGCAAGTCACATCAGTAGAGTCATCTACGATCTTCTGATGTGCCTTTCTTTCAGCAAGAGTAGCTTCATCAGCTGGTTCTCTAATATGTACATCTTATTTTCTTGCTTGAAAACAATTATGAAGTTTCTGTACCAGTCAAGGAAATTAATTTCAGACAACTTGTCCTTCTCAAAGACAGAACGCAATCATAGAGTCGATGTTTAATTGTTTTCCATTGAAATTATACAAAATGAGAAATATACAATTCTAGTATTTGTGAACAATAAATTAAATTTAACAATGACTAGATTATAAATATAGTTCCACTATTTTTCTCAAATTAATAGCCCTCTCTATTTATGCAAAAAATGTCATATACTTTCAAGTGGGCAAGATCCATATTTCACCTTCTCTTGAGCTTGCTTTAGCAAGTCACCCAAAAGTTAGTTATTTTGGTAGGAACAACTTTCAATTGCATCCTATGCAACTCTTGGTTCAATTGGGCAAATAATTCTTTATTTATCTATCTCATAGATAATTCCAATTGCCTTGCATCTAAGCTTTCAAATCTATTGAAGTAGCTCAGTTGCGTTTAACCTCTTATTTCAACAATCGCACATTACTAGCTTGTGTCGTCGCACCACATCATGAAGAATTAAGTCGCCTTGCTTTGGCAAACCCGAACTTAGTAATCCCTGATTATGACGAGTGTTAAGCGAGAGAAGGGAAAACACAATATTTATCGTTGAGGAATTTCTTTATCAATTTTGATTTGTTGATCACATCAACTGATCTACTTATTTGGATTGGGTATTCCCAATTAAAAGATCCAACTGTTTAATTATTCTCTTGTTACGTTTTGCATGCATCAACCATAAACCAAAAATAAATAACAAGACAATAAATAAATAAATAAATAAATAAATAAATAAATAAATAAATAAATAAATAAATAAATAAATAAATAAATAAATAAATAAAACGTGGTATGGATGTGGCCCCCAAAACTAAGATATTCCCAATCCAATGAGAATATCTATAAGCCCTAAAGTGACAAGCTCATCTTTATGTGCCTCCACCTTTAGTCCATGCGTCCTAGCTTTGTGGCTCTTCATTGTCTTGTGGTTTCTTTAGTCTTTGATCTTCTTCTCCATACCTTGTCTATATTATATCTAATTCTAGCTAGCATCTACAAAAATAGAGAGACCTCACAGGCGAGGGAGAAGACGACACGCATGCCGTATACATCAAAACTAAACCAAAACAAACCACAAAATAAATATCTACAACCTAGGCAACATCAAACCACCATACGATAAAACACATAAATAGTTAATATCCAATTTTATCGCGCTTGGTCAATTTTAGTTGAATTTGGGATTTCTAGGGTTAAAAACGTGAAACGGCTGCGCCAATCCAATTGGCCAAAACCGGTTTGGACTAGCCGAACCAGTCAGACCAGCCCACACCGTCAAACTGGTGGCTGGCCGAGCCTGGTAGGCCGTTCGGCCTTAGTCCGCGTGCCAAAGGAAGGCGCGGGTTGGCTAGGCCGAACCCGAGAAGGCAAGTTTCAAAAGCATTTCCCTTCCTTGTGGGAAGATTTTCAATTTTGGGACAAACACACATTTCCCCCCAAATTGTGCCCAAACAGTAGCTTTTCAAATCACCAAAACATACATCATATGTATACGAAATCAGTCAATCTTTACATTGTATGTAAAATTGACTTATTTTCTATTGAATCATATTCGAATCGCATCATTATACGAATATTATTTTTTCGCAAAATTTAACGATACAGTTTAAAAACTAATAAAACAGGTAACACATAAATCGCGTTATGCGTTACGAATTTTGGATCTGATACCACTGTAGGGTTTTGTTGCACGATGCACAAAAAAATAAAAAATTTCCTGATCCAATCCCTCCATGAATCGCATGTTAGGCTATCATAACGTGATAAAGGAGATATTGTGTACCTTGTAATTTTGTGTGATCACAACGAAGAATAACGTCCTCGTCTCTACGGTATCCACACCTTGGGATTGAGAAATGAGATCTCCTTCACGCCTTGTGCTAGCTACGTCAAAATAGGGATCAAGCAATCACGCAAAATAGGACAACTTGGCCGAGGGGTCGGCCGAGCTCCTTGTGTCGTCGGGTATGGGGGGTTCGGCCACCTCTTTGGCTTCTCTTCTTGCTTTGTTATTTCACTCAATGACAACTATTGTGAAATAATAGAGCTATGCCTCCGCTTTTATAGTCAATAACTCCTTATTGACTACAAATTGCCCCATTACTAATCATGCACATACACAAATTAGTCAACTTTGCAACTTAGTCCAACTAACTATGCATGTGGTTGCGTTTTGATCATTGATCCATTTAATTGTTAATTAGTCATACTAATTAACATCCTTTCCAGTTTAATCTTTTTTGTGTGTGACCCTGTAGGTTTCTATTAAGTTGGCAGTAACAATTACAAACATTGAGCGGTGTCTAGCAACACATTAATGCAACTCAACTAATAGAAATAGTCAGTGATCCGACAAACCTTGTGCCCAATGTTACCGGGTTATATTGTCTCTTTGTCTCTATATCCGGATTGGACACGAGACATAAACGTCACACTCGTATATCCAACCCATAATTTCTCGATCCTGGGAATAGACTTATCTGTATAGATAACATCAATATCTCATATTGATTTATCTGAGTCTAGCCAGACATTCCATAAGCACTACCACTCGAGTGGCATGTGGGTATTTGCTCCCATTGTGTGGGAGGGAAAAATCCTCTCTACGTCACTACCATCTCTCATATTGCTTCCTATCATGTCTGATTACCGCCATTATAGTTACCCAATTACTGTGTAACGTTTGACGAGATCAAAACCTGATATTTCACAACTAGAGTATCTAATGACTTCAAGTCTAAGGACTACAACACCATTGTCAGTACGAGAAGCACTTGTGACATTCACATAATTTATATGTAGCCTTTTCGTAGTGGATCAATACAATATGCCATTACTCCAAATGCATACCCATGTGTCAGACTTTATATCTCCATATCAATCTAACCACATACTAGTCTCCATGCATAGTGGTCGTCATATTAGTCAATATACTAGACTAAGGATATTTAAGATAAACAACAATTGTAATCTAAGGACTTTATTATATTAAATATATCCATAAATAATAAATGAATGTTCTAGCCAAAACATTGTTCATACTAAAATAAGATTGTCTCTAGGGCATCTCCTCCAACATGAGCACCCTCGGAGCCACCTTCTACTACATTCCAAGCCTTGCTTGATCAAACTCTATCAGTGTCCCTGGGAATTGATGTTGTGCTTTAAGTGATTAGTAGCTTAACCAAACACATTATTACGATTTCTAAAATCTCATTTTCAAGTAGTGGAAATAATGTCTTCTCGAGTGATAAGTTCCCAAAATACTGCATCTCAGTACATGGAAATAGAGAGTCTAATTAAATAGAAATGGCAAGTACAAGTAACGAGTTAAGTAAGCGTAAGTGATGCGCTCAAACATTTAATATTTAACGTGCGAGTCAAAGATAGTAGAGACATTATAGTCAAACACGCATTTTGAGGAGTAAGGGTTGAGCCTACAAACTCACCTAAAAGTTCTGATAGTGTATTTATAAAAGCAGAGCACCCTTCACGTTTTAATACTTAAAAAAAAACTCAAAATTTCTTAACTTTTCAAAACTAGAGAGAGCTATCTTTCCATTTAGAGGTTCCTATGGTGTAAGTCAAACGATACTTTTGCTAACACAGTGAGACAATTATTTTGGGAGACCTTTTGCTCTGGATTAAACAGCATCTATAGGAAGAGAAATCGCCTTAGAAGATTGATCCTATGCTCGAGATTGTCTCTGATCTTTCTGAATTCTTTATGTGATTTACCATACTTCATAACTTCTTGTATTTTACGTTTTAATGTAACTTTTTGCTTTCTCTGTTCTTCTTCGACTTCTCCGATCATCGGTCCAGCGCCTACAACAACCAGCACGAAATTCATCCATTCTGAAATAAATGAATTATATTTGCTCCCAAGTGTGTATTTGCCTCGGACAAAGCCTTTTTTTCATATGCAAGCGCCCGGATGCAACATATATCGGAACCTCATCCATTACAATAGAAATTCGACCTTTTTGATTAATGTTGTATTTTCTGTTTACCTCTTCCGACAAACCTTTTATTATACACAAGTGCTCCCGTGCAGTTTCAAAATCTCATGCACGATTGAGGGGTTAAAATCACCAAACTATCTTCCATTTGTGTCAAACATTATTTATGAAAATAATTATATTGTGATCGTGTGTATAGATGATCTTGAATGTGATTAGCCGGCTCGCTTTCTAGCCTTGTTTACCAATTATAAGTCTTCTCTTTGTATTTCTCCCCTAAACCAAATTGTCAGTTTGCAAAAACTGTCTTGGTTTTCTGCATACCATTATCTAATACTAAACTATACTAAATCAACTGTTCCATATGTGTTAAAAAGTTAAAAATTATGTAAACAATACCATAATACAACTGTAATATTCATATATGTAGTAGTTGTTGTGGAATATTTGATAAAGTGAAGAAATTCAGAATTTTTGATGAAGGAGATGAAGATGATGATTTGGTGTAGGCTAAGGCGGTCTAGGACCTCTCTTCAAGATAGTGATTTCCCCCACTAGTCGGTGCAAAATGGGCTGCCCGGAAATGCTATCTCCCGATACAATGCCTACCACGGTGGAGAAGAACAAGATTGCACTTCTTGTCTTCTCCTAAATTAGAACCCAACGCGATAAAAATAGAGATCAAGATATAGTATATGAAAGTAGATAACTTTTTGAAGCTACTTCAGAATTTTTCTATGTTTTTACTCTATGGCTAGTGCTCTGTATTTATATGAATTGAGAAGGTGCAACAGCACCCCTCTGACTCGATTAGATAGACACTAGAAGTGGAAGGGCACAACCTTCCTAAAAGACACATCCAGTGAAGAAGGTATACGACCCTCTAATGGAGATAGCCACAAATTTAAAAAAGGTTACAACTGCCAAGCAGTTAGTAACCAAATGACACAAAAGAGACTTTGTTCTAACAGTCATAAAGAAGATATTGCCTTCTGCACTAACATGGCAATAACAAACAAATATTATAAAATAAATACACATCTAAAAGTAAGAAAAAAGAGAATTTATTATTAAGGATATAACATTTTACAACAGTAGTTTCATTCATACCTGTCTTAAATCATCCATGATGTCCATATGGCTTATGGGACAATGCATGCTGTGAGCCCCAAAGCAGTTATTCCTTAGGACCAGCCAACTATTTCCCCATGATAATAGATTTGTACCTTAATATTTGCTTGGTAAATCTTGGCATCAAACCAATTTCTTTTAAGTTTTTCCGAATTTCTGGGTTTAGTGTCCTAACTTTGATGCTTCACCGAAGGGATGTTTAGCTTAATCGAGTAATAATAATGTTTATAATTCCTCCAAAATGACAAAACTGCAATTATATGAAGTTTTTGGGCGTCACATCTGATTCGAATTTAAATCAATTACCGAACATAAGAAGACAAGTTGATATCCTCCTCATCTTCTTCTAATCGTTGATATCGAGACTACAGGGATAAAACAGCCATATGCTCCAGGAAATGACGTAATTAAAATAGAATATCCAATTTCATTGTCGATCCTAATGAGGCACACCTTAGTCTATAAATGTTAACATCAAACCTCTTCTTTGAGAGAGCTGGCAATTTGCTCTCTCTAATTTTATCTGGTTTTGTGACCAAATTATGCAAAGAAGATGAAAACCGCACCCCATTTGTCACGAAACTTATTGTGCATCATTTTTAACCTTTTCATCATCCATATCGTAATATCGGTTGATTCAGCTGCTCTTCCCGCTCCTCCAGGTATTCACTGCTTTTTTTAATTCAATTATGACATGTTTGTTTCGTAAAACATTTTACATGTTTAGGTAATTTGGTAAAAATACAAAACCAAATTATTGTATTTATATACTTTTTTATCTGTTAGTCAATTTGTTTTACATCGTCCAATTACGTACCCAGGGAGAACTACGTCACTAAAGTCAATATATAAAAGACAAATAATAATCTTTCAACTTTAGAGAAAAATATAAACTGCTGATGTGTCTCTCTATATTAATTAGTACTGCTCAATCATAAAACATATTGATTATGTGAAAGGTTAATGGAGAGACGCTGACAGGTTAATTCAATAGTTAGCACCGGATGAAAATAAAGAAAACCCAACAATACATGGATAATAAAGATACGTGTGTTTGATTGCACAGAGTGAATTTTGTTCTTTTTAGCTTCGTCAAGATAGCTAATTTCTTAGGCTACCTGAAATATCAAAGGATAATAGTGCGACGTCGAGAAAGGAATCAGTGGGAATTGTGAAGATTTTGATTGCACACAGTTAATTTTGTCATAATGATTCTTTACTCTACATACGAGTTGCCTGCGCAAATGATTATTTTGTAATAGAAATAAATTGTTTCATATGCAATTTAACTAGACGGACACAAATCTTTTGGGCTCTTCTGAGTAGGCACGCACCTTCAAACTTAATCTTTTAAGGTTCTTTTGAATCGACACACAATAACACAAATGATGTACATACAAATTGCCTAACAACGTGGGATAAAATATAAATTCATCCTAAAGCAAAGTGCAAAAGAAATAATAGTAATTTTTTAATCATTTAAATAACACAGTCGGATATAGCTCACTGTCGAGGAAATTTTTTATTTGGAACACAGCCCAATTCATTTTTTTAAGAGTTATTGCTTATGCAATTCTTGTGTTGGTCGCGCACTTGTTGCCACAGTTCACTTGTGCTCCAGCGAGGAATTAAATCACGTGTGACATGAAACAATAGCTACCCGAATAATTAAATTTGACTATCTCAATTTTTTTTTTTTTCACTATTTTCATCTCAAGTTTCTATATACAAAGGGTGGAAAATTAAGTTTGCTAACTTACATTATTTTTAGAGTTCAGAATTCAGTATATTGCATATATTGAGTAGCTTTAACTTTTAAGTATCAAAAAAGCATTTTATTGCGTTCTTATGTTCCTGTTCCTCTAGATAACTTAGGTAGTGCAAAAAGAAGTCCATCCCAAATGATGGCTTCGATAGTCAAACACACGACCTCCTATCAGTCAGCACTTGGCCAACCACCTTAGAGATATTCCAATTAATGTTTTTTTCAACACTAACATAAATCCTGGTTTATGCAGCAAGCTGCCCATTAAATCTCACCTCATTCCCATTCAAACCAACCGGCGAATGCATCGGCTCCAAAGACAAGATCACCGTCTGGGGAGGCGTCTCCACCACAACCTGCTGCAGAAACGCCCTCCAAACGCTGTCTCTCGCGCTCGCCCACCACGCACAATCCAACACCACCAACACCACCACCACCACCACCACCACCAACATCTTCATATCGCAACAACAGTGGACGAGTTGCGGCACCATCTCCTTGTCCCAGCAACAAAATGTCTCAGCAAAGCCATGTGGCTTTACAGATTTTCATTACAAAATCGACGACGTCTGCTCCAATGTTTCATTGTCTTCTATTCAGTCTATGACAGACTATGACGGCACTTTGCAGAAGTGCAAGGGTTTCGGTTCCGCGTTTAACGATGTGTGCAGAGAATGCACGGCGGGGATAGTGCAAATGAGGGATACGATGTTGGATAGATATGTAGGACAAGTTAGAAAGAAGGTGAAACCAGGATGTGCTTTGGCTGCTGTTACTTCTGTTGCTGCTGGGATGTTGGATGATCCGTTGTCGGTTGATGATTTCTATCGATGCTTGCGTTCCTTAGATGTCTATGGTAAGAACTAAATAAATTTCTCTTCATGAGGGATGTTATACCTTACTGGTATATTTTCATCGTTTGACTTCACCGCTTCTTTCTGTGTCAAATAATCACTATATCATTATATTTTTCTTTCTTAAAGACTACTCCACTCCCTGTTCAAGAAAAAAAATTATACTACAGGCATTCAGGAAATAGCCAATTCAGTAAATTCATACACTCAAAGTACATCCTTAAAATTTGTGAAAAGTCCACTGCTCCAAAAAAGTGGCGCGGGACGAGGCGGTACTTGTGATATTTCCTGCTCCTTGAGAGGTACCAAATAAATGACTACTTGAATCAGGATTTTGAGCATAAAGAGAGTATCAATCTGAGAAGTCCACATAAAAAGTGATCTAAAATGGTGAAAGAATTCCAGTGATATGTAGCATTCCTCTATTGCTTTATTTCATTTTCCGTAATTCGGATACTGTAATTTGAGAAATGATTTCTTTTCCCTTTGCAGGAGCTGGTTACATCAAAATCCGAGGTAAATATTATCCTCCTATGATCCAATTAATATCAGTTTAAGCCATGAGAAAATGATTTCATATTTACCCGAAACCTTTTATCTTAATCAGCTTCAGTAGCGAAAACACTACTAGCACTCCTCTTAGCCACCACAGCAATGACAATCGCCATCATGCTAATCAAATACGTGACGAGAAACACAAAGCGCGAGCTCAAACCACTACAAATCAAAACCATCAGCAAATGGACGGGCCTCTACCGATTCTCCAAAGCAGAGATCGAGAACGCCATACACTTTGGAGCAGAAGTCAAATTCCTAGGAAGGGGAAGCGCGGGCCAGGTCTTCCAGGTAACTGCAGTAATATCAGTATAGAAATTTATAGGGATTTATATGTAAATATCATGCTTGTATATTGATATATACAGATATAATACATCCGGTCCGATTGAGGACTTTTCATAATTTTACACCAGGGCATCCTACCAAGCGGACAAGTGGTGGCAGTGAAGCAAATTTACAAGAGCAACACGTCGGATTCTTTCAGTCAAGAGGTTGAGTACCTTTCGAGGGTTCGGCACAAGAACTTGGTCGCGCTCTTTGGCTGCTGCGTGGAGGATGGGGAACAGTACTTGGTTTATGAGTATTGCTCGTCGGGGAACTTGGCTCAGCAGCTCCTGAGTAACAATTCAATTCATTTGATGCCTGCTTTTGTTTTCTAAATGAAATTGTTTTTCTGATGGTTAGTGTTGTGTGTGCAGAGAAAGATACACCGTTGACGTGGGGAAAAAGAGTGCAGATCTTGAGGGACTGCGCGATCGCGCTCAGGTACCTCCATCGACATACTGATGGATGCATTGTTCACAGAGATATTAAGGTAAGTTATTAGATATTGTCTGTACCTAAAGCTATTACATTAAAGAGCATATCTAATAGATCATGCCAAATGTACTGTTAGCCTAAAAGTGAAGAAGTCAGTGAAATATTGAGGTCCGGATATGCAAACAAGCATGCATTTTAAGAAACACGCATATTCCTCTTTATATTTAGAGAACTAGAATGTAGAAATGTAAAGGAATGTGTGTATGATATCTTCACTTATGCATTTGAAAATTGCATAATTTAACTAGTTAACTCATAAATTATTTATACTTTGGAGTGGATCTTCAAAATGCATATTATGGAAAGTCTAAAACATGCAAATTGTACATTTTTCACCTCCCTCAGCTGGAGAGGCTCTAAGAGTTTTTGAGAATTACATCATATTGCCGGTTCAAATCCAAGACCTAATGCAGGGTCTTTGAACGCTCTACCATTGAGCTAGCACCCATTTACGAGGCTATAAGAGTTGTATAATATAGGCTAGCCTAAAATATATATGATAAAAAGTGTGAGTTATGGGGTACTCACCATCTTATTATATGAACTTCTTTCTTGTCTAAAAAAGACTCAAATTTGCTATTTACTATTCACTCTCCTGTCTTCATAGCTCACCAATATCCTTCTGACGGAGGGCATGGAACCGAAGCTGTCTGATTTTGGCTTGGCGAAGATGCTGAACATGGAGCAGAGCAAGGTTTTCACAGATGTTCGGGGAACTATAGGCTACATGGACCCCGAGTACATGATCAATGCCCACCTGACTTGCGCGAGTGACATCTACAGCTTCGGTATCGTCATGTTGCAAGTTTTATCCGGGCAAAGAGTGATCGAGCTAGATCTTGATGCCCGGGATCAGCTCACCAGGAAGGTATGCACTTGTATATTGAGAGAAAAAATTACCTTTCGTCCCATTTTATGTGTCGTGATTCCACGATTCTCGTGGATTAAGATATACTTTCGACTTGGTAAATTTATAAAATTGTACACTCTCTTAGAGTATCACCAACTTTATGAGCTGGCCCTAGTGGCATTATTTTATAATTGTTCATCAAGCAATTAACAGCTCTGAATTACAGTTAAACTTTCTTATATTTTTTTATCTTGAATTTATTTTTGTCAAAGATTTAAGTCTGGTGGATATTTGTTTCATCGTTTACACCAGTTGTTGGCAGGGCCGGCCCTATAGCTAGGCAGCCGAGGCGGCCGCCTTAGGCCCCCTGGCCGGCACGGCCCCCGTGTACTAACTGTAATTTTTTTTAAATATAGCTATAGTTCAGTTAATTAAATAATTCAATGTAAACTTTTAGTGAAGACAATCTCAGTTTAGTGGTAACGATTGTCTTTGCCACAAGTTTGATTTAAGTTCGAATCTCGTAGGTGACGAATGTGATTTTTTTTGTTTTTTTAACGGAAAATTTTAAAGTTGAAGAACATTAATTAAAGCTAACATGAATCTCATAATTTATACATAATTATTAGAAGTCTACAAATATTTAATTTAACATACTATTTTACGAATATTTTCAAACTTTGGGGCCCCAAAATCATTTCTCGCCTTAGGCCCCCAAGTGTCTTGGGCCGGCCCTGGTTGTTGGAGCTGATATTTGGGCAAAACTTGTCTAAATTTAGGCCAAACTCTGTTTTTCTCCATCTGTTGGAGATGCTTTTACATAATAATACTATTCTTATGAGGGAAATATGTTAGAATTTATAAAAGGTTGTGACGGAAGGAAAAAAAAAGAATCTGAAAAGTAACCTTCTGTGTAAAGAGAACATATAAAATGAGACAAGAGGGAATACGACAGGAAATGGCGTAAATGACAGAGGCTTAAGGACGTTTTCGTGCAGGCTAAGGATGTAAGCATGGGGATTCGTCCGCTGACAGACTTTGAGGACCCAAAATTGAAGGGGAAGGTTAACCGAGTGGACTTTGAATCCATACTCCAGATTGCTGAACTTTGTGTTGCACGATCAAGCAAAGGTCGACCGGATATAGATGTCGTCCTCAATGAGTTGGATAAGGCTTGGAAGAACGCAGAGGCTGAAGAGGTAAATTTGACTAACTGCAACTTAATACTGTGATGTGCTCTTTTTTGTTATGCCAAACGCCTTAACAATCATAGAACTAACTGGTAGCCTTAAAATAAGTTAAAGAATTCATAAAAAATATACAAAAAAAAAATGTGTTCCTTATTCTAAAAAATAAAGAAATTGTGATCCGGCTGTATAAGTTTCATGGTTCCGCCATTGGGTACTCGTATATTACTCTTATTTCTGTTTATGAGTAAGTGCTCGCGCGCCCTCAGTACTACAGATTTGTCCATATATTACAAAATACCCGATAGATTATTCACATATTTTCGTTACACTGCAGAAAGCAAGAAAGGAGGCAAACTCAGCGACGTCATCAGAATCCAGAACAACGGGAGACAGTCTAGTGTGACATACACGACACACATGATTCTGGTCTAGCATATGAATCTCTATCTGTGTAAATAAATTCGCTGTGAAGTTTTAGGTTGGCGTAAATCGCGAAATAAACGCGAGAATATGTGTGAGCGTGTGTGTACGATAGATTGAAAGGTGAGTTTAAGTTCGGTTCCAACTAGCAGTTTCATTGTTCGATTGATCGCGTTGTTTCCGACATGTACAGAGATCGAGCCATATATCTTCTTTACCCAGTTTAAATGCAAGATATACTCCACAATAGAGTTTAAACTAAGCATGAACTAATAGAATAAATAGAGCAAGGGCATATTTATGTGTTTCTGTATACCTAGGGGGTCATATTGTAGATATGCAATATTATAAACAGGCGGGAGTATAAACTTCTTCTCCCACCTTTGAATTATGTTATGGAAGAATCATTTTCTGTTTCACAACTGAAAGGGGAGTATGCAGATAGATATGCAGCACGGATACTCTATAAGGGGGGATTGAATAGAGTATGCCAACTTTTTGCAAAAATTGTGGAGGAGAAGAGTTTTAGTTCAAGAGAAATGGAGTTCAAGGTCTTGAAAATAGTTTCAAGCCTTTGAAGTGAAATACAGTTTGGAATAAAACATACAAGTCTTTTTCAAGGCCTTGAAAAGAGTTTCAAACCCTTGAAAGCAGACTAGTTTGAATGCTAGAAAAACTGAGTATGTAAATGAACTGTAAATGCAAGAGACAAGTGATTTATAGAGTTCAGCCCACTTGGACCTACGTCTCTACCTCAGGGATCTTCTTCCTACAGGATTTTCAACTGAATTCTTATTAATCTAAAGCTAAGCCCTTGATCTCAAGCACAGAGAGTTGCCTTACTCTGTTAAGCTTGTGGTTCTCTCTAACCTATCTAGTACCTGCTCTAGCTAACTGATTAACTAAAAATTCTCTATTGTTCACTTTGAACAATCCTTCAGATTGAAAGATAGAAGTAATACAAGAATGATCTACAAATAAAGCACAAGACAGAAGAACACTGAAGTGTAGAACTGCAGTGAAGAATGCAGTGATCTTCTGTGAGTTGGATTGTGAGAGTGATGAACTTCTTTGATGCTTGTCAATCCAGAAATGAGTCTCTCTTTTTGCCCCTTGAATGTTATATCTTGTTGCTTCAAAATGAGCTCTATTTATACTGTTTGAAGCTCTGCAAATCTTCCCATATTTTCAGCAACAACTTCATGTTTTGTAAGCAACAAACTTTGACTCTCTTAACAGCCTTCTCCAACGGATAGTTGATCATGATCTTCATAGATATTGTTGTGATCTTGTCCTTAAGAAATCTGAGAGGCTGTCATGAATGTCTGATTGATCACAGAATCATTTTCTCTTGATATTTCCTTTCCTGTAAAAGCCAAATTAGGAACAAATCCTGCAGACTTAGGAAATAAAATTTCTCTGCAGAACTGAGTCAAACAGATGAATTAATTTATGTTAGATATATCAAAACAGTTTGTCTTTCATCATCAAACAATAAAACATCAAGCATAGGGGTGATAGAGATAGAATCAGATCAGAAGAGTTGAGAAAAACTCCCCCTTAGAACATGCATACAGGTCAGACAGTTTCAAGGATTTGAATACTGATTCAAGGCCTCTGCTGTTTCAAGCCTGTGAAACATGATTCAAGGCTTTGAAAACTAGTTCAAGGCCTTGAAATAACTAAGTATTTCAAGTCCATGAAACCTTTGACCTTACAACAACTTTCTCTCTCCTCTTCTCTGTCTACATGGTATCAGAGCCTTTTGGCTCGTCGCCATCTCTCGCCGATCCCTACCATTCCAGATCTCGGCGACTATCTTCAGTTCTCCAGTGATTTTCCGGCAATTTCCGACCTCTTCTTCTTCTACAAACATTAAAAAACCTTCATTAATGGCAATCTATACCCCTTCCTCGAGATTCGCCTGCAATTAATGGAGACTCCAATTCTGGTCTACTGAGTTCTTACCTCTAGTTGATCTGCCGAGTTTTGCCAAGTTGCTTGTTTTTTCTGCCGAGTTTTGTCGAGTTGACCGAGTTCTCTGGAAATTTACCGAGTTTCACTGATTTTGCTGCTATCTTCCATGGAGTCGTCTCTTCCATCAGGATTGCTGTTCTTGATCTCTAACCTCAAGAGTTTGATTCAGTTGAAGCTTGATAAATCTATTTATATGCTACGACGTGCTCAAATTGAAGTTGTTCTTCAAGCCAATTCGCTTTATGATCAATTTCGTTGTCCTTCACCGCCGACGACCATATCGTCCGATTCTGGTACTCTCGATCCTTATCATTCGTTTGATTCTTGGAAAACAATAGATCAACACCTCAAGACTTGTCTCATCACATCCATTTCTCCATCTGTTTTGCCTCTCATTTTGCATTTATCTACTGCATATGAGATCTGAAATGCTTTAGCACAGGGATTTACTTCTATGTCTCGTTCACTCGCGCATCAATTGAAATGCCAGTTCTACAACATGTTAGAGCACAACTACATTTTAGTACTTGTTCATCTTTGTGTACTTCTTGTGAAATTGTCAAATCTCACAAATTACCTATTTCTATGTTTGTATCTCAGGTCAAAAGACCCTTTGACCTTATTCACTCAGACATTTGGGGTCCTTCTCGTGTTGAATCATGTTCAAAATACAAGTACTATATTCTTGTGTTTGATGATTGTACTAGATATTGCTGGCTTTATCCACTCCTAGCAAAGAATCATGCTTATTCACAATACACTCACTTCTATTCATATGTTAAAACTCAGTTCAATGCCTTTATCAAAACCATTAGGACTGCTAATGGTACAAAGTACATCAATATTCTGTTTGGTATCTACCAAGAAAACCAAGGCACTGTGCATCAAACCTCATGTCCACACACACCAGAACAAAATGGTAGAGTGGGGAGGATACACAGACAATTAGTTCAAAATGCACTTTCCCTATTGTTTCATGCACCCATTCCTATTAAAGTTTGGCTTGAAGTTATAGTCACAACCAACTTTCTCATAAATAGACTTCCTAAAGTCACATTACATCATGTATCCTCCTATCAGAAACTCTTCAATCAGAAACCTGATTACTCACACCCCAAAGTTTTTGGTTGTCTATGCTTCCCTTGGCTTAGACCATACACCAAACATAAACTTCAAAATAGATCCACTCCATGTGTGTTTCTAGGCTACTGTCCTCATACTAAAGGCTATAAGTGCCTAGAAACTGTTACTTCTCAAGTTTACATATCTAGACATGTTAAGTTATTTGAATCACACTTCCCTTTTCTTTTAATTCTACATCTTCTCAAACTCTAAAGTCTCCCTCCTATATTTCTTCCTGGTTACAATTTCCTCCCAATTTCTCACCACCTCCACCTACGACACTCTCTTCCTTACCTACACCACATACAACAATGTCAGCATTCCTACAACACCTCTATCACTTCAACCTCACACTGATCATTCACACACAAATGAATCTCTGTCTCCATCTCCTTTAGTTTCCAGTGATACCACTCCTGTTTCAGTTCCATCTTTGCCTGTTCTCTCCATGACAACTAGAGCAAGGAAGGGGATCTACAAACCCAATCCTAAATATGTCTCTCAAGTGTGTACTGCAACTTCTTCTGCCCCAGACCATGATCCCAGCTTTGTTGCAGAAGCTCTGAAACACCCTAATTGGATTCTTGCAATGAAAGAATAAATTGCAGGCCTGCATAAGCAACACACATGGGATCTTGTTACCCTACCACCACACATAGTTCCTATTGGTTGCAAATTGGGTTTTAAGATAAAAAGACATGCATATGGTACTTGTTGACGAATAAATTCTCAAGTATAAGATATCGTCTCAATTAATAATATCCGGTAAGTCCGGAGTCGAATCCACAAGGAGAGGAGGGTTAGATAGTGACTTACTATCACTAGAATAAACGAAACTAAGCTACTAACTAAAGAAATCAAAGGAAATTTCTCATAGGCTTTAAAGCTAGCCAAGCTATCAAATCCACCACATAAGTGATGGAGCAAATTGAGATTTGAGAATTCACTAAACTAAATAACTAAAAAGGAGTGAAATCACAAGTAGAGAGGGGCTAGGGATCACCAGTTTCTCTAGTGACCAATCCTCCTATTAGATTCAAGCCCGGTTCTCAAATCACATGTAGCATTCCAAAAGAAAATGCGTCAAGAAGAGATTGCTTATTGCACTTCAACTCGCCATAAATGAAGTGCGTAATCCTAACACGCTAATCAAGCTTTAAAGAGGCTATTCAAATGATATTTCCAAACTCCAAGTGTTTCAAGCATCAAACATATGTAAACACACATAGATGATTCCACGTGAAAGATCAAGCAACAAATGAGATTTGTAAACTTTCACTCAAATCACCTAACTAGTACTCAATTTCTCAAAGTTAGGATTGACAAGTTCCTCTCACTCTAACACAATCCTCAAATCAAACACGTCAAGCATATTCGCACATCTACCTATTCAATGCATCAAATATATCAACATGAGAGATCCAAACATTTCCCTAAGCATTCAAGTGAACCCAATCCAACCCATTCATCTTTGAAGTTCAACTTGAATCAATAGGAAGATTGGGCCACTAGATAGTCCCAAATCTCTCAAGCAAGTGACTTAGCTAAACATGAGTATAAATGCAAGAGAGATAAATATAATTATCATTTCATTCATCATACTTGAATCCAACACTAGTTATCACCAATTATTCCTCAAAACTTGATTCAAATACACCAAACTAAGCTACAAATTTATGAAGAAAATGCTAAACTAAGCTATGAATAACCTAATTGTCTGTATCTACTACTGCTGCTACTGTCAAGAAAACACAAGAACAGAGGAATCAGTAACAAGCATCAGCATAAAACTAAGAAAACAGAGCAACCCGAAGCTCTTAGGAGCAACTTGAAATTTCCCAAAATATGACCTCCTCTATCCCTCTCTTACTATATCTCTTGTTCTTAGACATGAGTGTTCTCAAGATAGATCTCAGGAGCACAAGAACAATACCAGAAATGGATGAAATGGGAGAGAGAGAGGAGAAAAACAGAGACTGTAACTGTGTATTGTGACCAAAGGTGTGGAGAGAGCTTTTTCATTATGCAAAATTGGCTTCTATAGATTTGTTAGATGGATTTCTTAGCCTCCAAGTCTTCATCCTCACCCTCCAATTCGTCCAAGGCCCTCTCTGTCGTCGATTTGTAGTAGCTCAAGAACCCTAGGTGAATTGGGGGTTTTGTATTCTTAGCGTCTTGGGTCAAATGGAGGGAAGAGGGCTGTAGAACGTGGGCTAGGGAGCATTGTGGGACCGATTTTATGCGATTTGGTCGGGTTTTGGGCTAGTTCAAAGCTTCCAACGAAGCTTCCATGGCTTCCCGTGGGTTCTCTGTGTTTAGCGTCGTCGGGGAGAGAGAAAGTGGCCTGTGCTGAGCTAATTTAGCCGAAATTGCAAGGCATCCCCCTCTAGTTTGCTGGGGGCTTTAAAGATTCCCTCAGCACTTCATTATAATGCTAAAGCAGCCCCTATCTTAGGATATATGCACAAAACCCCTCATCTGTTATGTTCTCTTAAACATGAAACTTAAATACTTTGTAAAAATCCAATAAAGCCCCGAATCTGTTAGGATGACTTCACACAAGCCTCTTGATGTAACTTTAGCCTCTCAAATCTTAAATTTAAGTTTTCTAACTTATTATTAATTTCTCTTGGCCCTCCAAATCCCTTTAGTTGATCTTTCAAGCTCTCCCAAGCTAGCCTCTTGCATTTCAAAGAACATCTTTTCCTACAAAATAAGAGAAAAACAACCAAAACTAGAAAGACAAGCATAAGTCTAGAAATAGGGATTATAATGAATAAATTACACTTAAAAGCACGTTATGAAGAGTTCAATAACCTACTAAAATGTGCAATTTACAATCCTTAACAGTACTATTGCCAGATACAAAGCTAGACTAGTAGGAAAAGGGTCTCATCAACAATGGCATTGATTATTCAGAGAAATTTAGCTCTGTGATCAGAAAACAAACTGTTAGAATTGTTCTCACTATAGCTCTTACAAGACAGTGGTGCATCAAGCAATTAGATGTAAGCAATGCTTTTCTTCATGGTACCATCACTGAAGAAGTCTATATGCAGCAACCACCTGGGTTTCATGAGCCTAATCATCCACATTTAGTTTGTAAACTTCACAAGTCTCTCTATGGACTTAAACAACCGGCTATAGCATGGTACCCTATGCTCTCCTCTTGTCTATTGAAAGGAGGATTTCATATGAGCAAGGCTGATACCTCTTTCTTTATCTTACATAAGGGCTCTCTTACTGCTGTGGTTTTGATATGGGCTATGTTCACACCCTCATTGATCTTCTCAAGACACAATTTACTATGAAAGACTTGGGAAATTTTTCTTACTTCTTGGGGATTCAAATTAGCACTAACACACAAGGCTTTCATCTACAGCAGTCTAAGTATGCTTCTGATCTGTTAGCTAGAGCTGAGATGACTGACTGCAAGCCTTGTGCTTCGCCACTAGCTACCAAGACCTTACTCATAAATGTTGATCTAGCTCCTTTCTCTCAAGTTTCTATCTATAGAAGTTTATTTGGAGCTCTTCAATATCTCACAGTTACCAGACATGCCATACAATTTTCAGTCAACAAGGTATGCCAACATCTTCACAATCCCAGACAGCGTGACTTTGTTAATGTCACGAGAAATCTAAGATATGTAAAAGGAACTCTCTATAGTGGAATTCAATTTCGACCCAGCACAAGTCTTCACTTGAATGCATTTGCAGATTCATATTGGGGTGGTGACTCAGAAGACAGAAGAATCACTTTAGGGTTTTGCATCTTTCTGGGATCTAACCTCATCTCTTTGAGCTCTAAGAAACACCACACAGTGTCCAGAAGTTCATCTGAAGCGGAGTATAGAGCCATGGCTTCTACTTCTGCAGAAGTTAAGTGGCTAAGTTACTTTTTAAATGACTTGCATGTTAAATCACCAAGTACTCTTCTGTTGTTGTGTGATAACAGATCATGTACCAATCGTGTGTTCCATGCTAGAATCAAACACGTAGAGATTTATTTCTAATTCATTAGAGAGAAAGTTGTCTCCAACAAGCTAAGAGTAGATCATGTTTCCTCCTCTCAGCAATTGGCTGATGTTCTTACAAAAGCATTGCCAATTGCTTCTTTCCAATAGGTTCTTCCTCAGCTCAATTTGTTCTCATTCCAATCCACTCAAAGATTGGAGAATCACTGAAGGAAAGAAGAGTCTTCAATTGAGGGACAATATAAGAAATAAATTGAGCAAGGGCATTGAAAGTATGTAATGCAGGTATAAACATGATCTTGACACTCTAGAAGGGGTAGGGGGTTGTTGGAATAGATGCCCTAGAGGCAATCTAATATTTAGTATGAACATTGTTATTGGCTAGAATATTCATTTATTATATACCGTGATATTTAATATAATGAAGTCCTTAGATACAATGTGTTGTTTATCTTATTTATTCCTAGTCCACTATATTGATTTATAGGACAATCAAATATAGACTAGTATGTGCGTAGATTGATATTGAGATATCAAGTCTAACGCATGGGTATGCATTAGGGGTAATGGCATACTGGATTGACCCACAACGAGAAGGATGCATTAGATTATGTTAAGTCACAATCGCTTCTCGTAGTGCTAATATAATTGCAATCCTTAGACTTAAAGTCACTAGATACTCTAATTGTGAAATATCGTGCTTTGATGTTATCAAACTTACACCGTAACTGGGTAATCATAAAGGTAGTTATCGGGAATGATAGGAAGCAAGCTTAGAGATCGTAGTGATCTAGAGAGGATTTCCCCCCCCCCCATAATGGGAGTAAATATCCACGGCCACTCGAAGGATGAGGCTTATTGAATGTCTGGCCAGACTCAGATAAATCAATATGGAGATATTGATGTTATCTGTTTGTATAAGCATATTCTCAGGATCGAGGAACTATGGATTGGATATACGAGTGTGACTATTTATGTCTCGTGTCCAATCCGGATATGGAGGAAAAGGGATAGTGCAATATGACATATTGGGCACAAGAGGTTTGTCGGGATCACTGACTATTTATATTAGTTGGGTGGCATGAATGTGTTGCTAGACACCGCTCCATGTTAGTAATAAGTTACTACCAACTAAGTAGAAATCTATGGGGTCACACGTCAAATAAAGTAGAACTAGATTTGGGGGTAATTAATATGATTAATTAATAAGAAGGATCAATGTGCAACACCTTGCAAACTTGGTAGGACTAATATGCAAGGAAGGGACTAATCCAAGTTCATGTAGAACTAGGAAGGACCTTTATGTAGTTAACAAGGAGTTGTTGGACTATATAAAGGAGGCTCTAGCTTCCTTCCCACAAAAAAATTGGGAGAGAGCAAAAGAGAGAGCAAGACAAAGCTTAGAGGCCGCCGCCCCTAAGCCCGTTCGCCCCCTTCCCGTCGGCGCCAAAAGAGGAGGGCCGAAACCCTCCTTTTGTCCCTCGTTGCTTGATTTGTTCTTCCCTCTTCCTCCGGTACAAGCTGGCACTTTTGAAGGAAGAATCTAGATCTCACCTCTAGACGTGGATCAACCGTAGAGACGAGGACATCATTCTTCGTGTGATCTCTCAAACCAAAAGGTACCCAATTACTATGTCCCTTATCATGTTATGATGTCTCTTCCTGTGATCATTAGTGGGATTTGAGTATGATTAAATTTTTGTTATTCCGCTGCTTTACCTACGTCAAAACCCAACAGCGGTAACTGAACCTGGTTGTAGTGCATAACATGATTTTATGTGTTACGATTTCAGTCTATACACTGTATTATTGTTATTACGCGAAAATTGAATTTAATTGGCATAGTAGACGCAAATTGAATTTGATTCAATATAAACAAGATCTAATTTAACATTGGATGTTAGAATTGGTGAGTTTAATCACATAGGATGTAAATTATTGGGTTCTTGAAAATTTGGGTTCATGGGCACATAGTTGAAAATGAGTTTTCAATTATGGAAACAATTTTATAGAAACATCTATAAAAGAAACAACCAAATTTGGGCAACAAGGAAGAAGGGAAGGAGGCTAGGGCCGAAACCCTAGCCGTCCGCCCCCCTCCCTTGCGCGCCAAGCAAGGTCGGGGGTCACATAGGGCAGCCAGCCTTGGGCCGGGCCCAAGTTGCGGGCGGCGGTCCTTGGGGTTCGGCCTAGTCTTAGGTTGGACCCCTTGGCCGTTGTAACCCTAATTACCCAATTCAATTAAAATTGAACAAAGCGTTAAAAAATAATTTTTACTATATTATGTGATTTGTTGCATGGTGGATGGATATGGCCTAGGTTGTGGATGTTTATTGCTTTGTGGTTTGGTTTACGGCCTGCGAGCTGATCAAATTAATGTAAAAATTAATTAAGCTTTACGACCTGCAAGTCGTCTTTTCTCCTCGACATGTGAGGCTTTTAGTATTTATTTATTCTAGATGTTAGGCTATAATTAGAATATTTAGATGATAGCCAAGAGCATGGAGAAGAAGACCGGGGGACTAAAGAAACCAAAAGACAAAGAAGACACCCCCTAGGCGTGCGGCTATGGTGGAGCACATGGAGATGAGCTTGTCACTTTAGGGCAATTGGATAGTATCATTGGCTTGATAATTTCTTAGTCTAGGGGCCATATCCATGCCACGTTTTTTTATTTATTTTGTGGATGTTTATTATTTATGTCTTGTTATTTATTTTTGTGTGTATGGCGATACTAGCAAAACGTTAACAAGATAATAAAAAACAAGGATGGTCTTTTATTGTGGATTGCCCAATCCAAATAAGTAGATCATGTTGATTAGATCAACCAAACAAATTAAGAAAATTAAATCCCTCTTTTGCCTTCTCTTGCCAAAACACCCTTCATGATCATGGTTCATTAAAATTCAGGCTTGCCAAAGCAAGGCGATTTTAATTTACCTTGGTGTGTTGCGGACGACACAAGCTAGTAATGTGTGTATGTTGAAGCAAGAGGTTGGACGCAACTGGGTATGACTCAATTGGATTGATGAACCTAGAGGCATGACAATTAGGCGTTATCCATTGGATAAAGAATAAAGATTTATTCACCTAATCGGACCAAGATTTGCATGGGATGCAATTGGAATAGTTCCTACCTAAGTAGCCTATTCTTGGGTGACTTGCCAAAGCAAACTCAAGAAGAAGTGAAAAAGGGATATTGGACCTACTAGAAAATATAATGGTATTTTCTGCATTAATTGTGAGGGCTATTAATCCGAGAAAAATAGTGGGAGCTATATTTGATTATCTAACCATTGTTGAATATAGTTAAATTGTTCAAAATACTAAAATTGCACATTTCTCGTTTTGTAGAATTCCAAATGGAAAATAACAATGCATCGACTTCATCCCTACGATCTGTCCTTGAGAAGGATAAACTGTCTGGAACGAATTTCCTTGACTGGTACAGAAACTTAAGGATTGTCCTTAAGCATGAAAAGAAGTTGTACGTCTTGGACACTCCAATTCCAGCCCCACCACAAGATGAGTCTGTTCTAGCGGATGTGAGGGCACGTCAGAAACATATTGATGATTCTAATGACGTGACTTGCCTCATGCTTTGCACCATGACTCCTGAGCTTCAGAAGCAGCACGAGAATATGGAAAGCCTATAATATGATCATACACCTGAAACAATTGTTTCCGAAACAGGCAAGGCATGAGCGCTATGACGTGTCTAAAGCATTATTCAATATTAGTCTTGCAGAGGGGAATCCAGTAGGGCCTCATGTGCTCCGAATGATCGGATACATAGAGAACCTCGAGAGACTGGGATTCCCACTAGGCCAAGATTTGGCAACTGATCTTGTCTTGCAATCGTTGCCTGACAGTAAATCAGTTCATCATAAACTATAATATGAACGAGATCAGTAAGACTCTACCAGACTTATTGAACATGCTAAAGACAGCAGAACAGAGCGTCAACAAAGGAAAAGGCAAGGCCATAATGATGGTGCATAGGAAGAAGGGCAAAGGAGTTTCCTCTACTTCCAAAGGAAAGCGCAAGAAAGTTGCGAAATCCAAAGAAGCCCTAAATCCTAGTGGAGGCGTGGCTAAAGGTGAATGTCACTACTGCAGCCAGCCGGGTCACTGGAGGAGGAATATCCCTAAATATCTGGAGGATAAGAAGCTTGGAATAGTGATTCCACCACCACCAGATATTTATGTTATAGACGTCAATCTTTCTATTTCTTCATCTTGGGTATTGGATACTAGATGTGGTTCTCACATTTGTCGAAATGTGCAAGATTTGAAAAGAAGTATAAGATTGGCTAAATGGGAGATAGATATGCGCGTCGGGAATGGAGCAAGAGTTGCTGCATTACCTGTAGGCGTTAATGAAATATCTTTGCCTTCTGGACTTATTTTAGAATTAGACAATTTCTTTTATGTGCCTGCTATGAGCAGAAATCTTATTTCAATTTCTTGTTTGGACTAGAAGGGTATTTCTATTTTAATAAAGGACAAGTGTTTCTCCATTTGTTTTGATAGTATGCACTATTGTAGTGCGCATTTGTCTAATGAATTGTATATCCTTGATCTAAATAGTCCAATCTATAACATAAATACTAAAAGGATTAAAACTAATGATTTAAATCCTACATATCTATGGCATTGTCGTTTAGGCCATATAAATGAGAAACACATATCTAGACTCCATAAGGATGGTTTTCTAGACTCATTTGATTTAGAATCATATCAGACATGTGAATCTTGTTTATTAGGAAAAATGACAAAGTCTCCTTTCAATAAGAAAGGTGAAAGGACTAGTGAGTTATTGGCACTCATACATACCGATATATGCGGGCCGTTCCCCACGCCTGCCAGAGGTGGATTTGTATACATTATGAAGGCCAAATCCGAATCCTTTGAATTGTTCAAGGAATTCAAGAATGAAGTAAAGAAGCAACTTGGTAAAAGTATTAAGGCTCTACGATCGGATCGTGGAGGAGAATACTTAAGCCAAGAGTTTGATGAGTATCTTAGAGAGTGTGGGATAGTATCCCACCTCAATCCACCCGGAACGCCACAATGGAATGGCGTGTCCGAGAGGAGGAATCGCACACTACTAGATATGGTGCGATCTATGATGTCTCAATCAGATCATCCGATATCATTTTGGGGACATGCTCTAATGATGGCAGCTTTTACCATTAACCGTGTTTCATCCAAATCAGTCATGAAGACACCATATGAGATATGGACTGGGAAGCGTCCCATAGTGTCGTTTATGAGGATTTGGGGCTGCGACGTTTATGTAAAACGTTTACAAACAGACAAGCTCGGGCCCAAAGCGGATAAGTGAAAATTTTTGGGATATCCTAAGGAAACTAAATGATATTATTTCTACAATCCCACCGAGAACAAAGTGTTTGTTGCCCAGACCGACGTGTTTCTAGAAAGAGAGTTTGTCTCTAAAGAAGCAAGTGGGAGGGCTGCAAAACTTGAAGAGATTCAAGAACCACAAATCACGGAACCGATGATGGAACATGAGCATGAACCAGAAGTTGTTGTGGAAGAACCTGTTCAGGTAACACAGGAACTCCGTAGATCAGGTAGAGTGCGTCATGAGCCAGACAGGTATGGACTTCTCGTGACTGAGCTCGATGACGTACCACTCATAGATGATGAGCCTGTAACCTACGGAGAGGCCATGAAAGGCCCAGACTCTAAGAAGTGGCTAGAAGCCATGAGATCCAAAATGGATTCCATGTACACCAACAAAGTATGGACTTTGGTGGAACCACCCGAAGGGGCTCGGCCCATAGGGTGCAAGTGGGTCTTCAAGAAGAAGACCGACATGGATGGCAATGTAGTTGCCTATAAGGGGCGCTTGGTAGCCAAAGGGTATAGACAGATTCATGGTATTGACTATGATGAGACCTTTTCACCAGTCGCCATGACTAAATCCATTCGAATCCTACTTGCTATTGCAGCATACTACGACTATGAGATTTGGCAGATGGATGTCAAAATAGCGTTCCTTTATGTGAACCTCCTTGAGGATGTGTACATGACACAACCAGAGGGTTTTGAGGATTCCGATGGAAATAAATTCTGTAAGCTTCAAAGATCCATTTATGGATTAAAGCAAGCTTCTAGGAGTTGGAATCGGCGTTTTGATGACGCGGTCAAAGAGTTTGGCTTCATCAAGAACGAAGACGAGCCTTGTTTTTACAAGAATGTTAGTGGGAGCTCTGTAGTATTTCTGGTCTTGTATGTGGATGACATACTAATCATTGGAAACGACATTCCTACTTGCAATTTTTTAAAGCTTGGGCTAGGAAAGTGTTTTGCAGTGAAGGACTTAGGAGATGCAACATATATACTTGGTATAAAGATCTATAGGGATAGATCTAGAAAGCTGCTCGGCCTAAGTCAAAGTACATATATAGACAAGGTGTTGAAGAGGTTCAATATGCAAGATTCCGAGAGGGAATTCTTGCCCATGTCGCATAGAGTCACTCTTTCCAAGAATGACTGTCCCTCCAATGAGATTGAGAAGGACCGCATGAGTATGATACCCTATGCTTCGGCCATAGGATCCATCATGTACGCCATGTTGTTTACTAGACCAGACGTATCATACGCGTTGAGTATGGTGAGCAGATATCAGTCCAATCCGAGTGAGAGTCACTGGATTGCTGTCAAGAACATCCTAAAGTACTTGAGAAGAACTAAGGATGCATTCTTGATATTTGGAGGTAAGGAAGAGCTAAGTGTAATGGGTTACACTGATGCGAGCTTCCAAACCGACAAAGATGACTACATATCGCAGTCCTGATACGTGCTTTGCCTGAATGGAGGAGCTGTGAGTTGGAGGAGTTCCACGAAAGGGACAATTGCTGATTCTACAACAGAAGCTGAGTACATTGCTGCTGCGGAAGCAGCAAAAGAGGCAGTTTAGATAAAGAAGTTTATCACTGAGCTCGGTGTGGTCCCTAGCATCGTGGATCCCATAGAGTTGTACTTTGACAACTCAGGGGCGATCGCACAAGCCAAGGAACCAAGATCACACTAGAAATCAAAGCATGCACTTAGGAGATTCCATCTTATTCATGATATGATCGATCGAGGAGATGTGAAGATGTGCAAGATTCCAACGGGTGACAATCTTTCAGATCCGCTCACAAAACCTCTTGTGCAGCGAAAGCATGATGGGCACGCTAGATCTATAGGCATACGAGATGCGCCAGATTGGCTCTAGTGCAAGTGGGAGACTGTTGGAATAGATGCCCTAGAGGCAAACTAATTTTTAGTATGAACATTGTTATTAGCTAGAATATTCATTTATTATATATTGTGATATAATATAATGAAGTCCTTAGATACAATGTGTTGTTTATCTTAAATATCCCTATTCCACTATATTGATTAATAGGACAATCAAATATAGGCTAGTATGTGTGTAGATTGATATTGAGATATCAAGTATAACGCACGGGTATGCATTAGGGGTAATGGCATACTGGATTGACCCACAACGAGAAGGATGCATTAGATTATGTTAAGTCACAATCGCTTCTCGTAGTGCTAATATAATTGCAATCGTTAGACTTGAAGTCACTAGATACTCTAGTTGTGAAATATCGTGCTTTGATGTTATCAAACGTTACACCGTAACTGGGTAATCATAAAGGTACTCATCGGGCATGATAGGAAGCAAGCTTACAGATCGTAGTGATGTAGAGAGGATTTGCCCCCCACATAATGGGATTAAATATCCACGGCCACTCGAGGGATGAGGCTTATTGAATGTCTGGCCAGACTCAGATAAATCAATATGGAGATATTGATGTTATCTGTTTGTATAAGCATATTCCCAGGATCGAGGAACTATGGATTGGATATACGAGTGTGACTATTTATGTCTCGTGTCCAATCCGGATATGGAGGAAAAGGGATAGTGCAATATGACATATTGGGCACAAGAGGTTTGTCGGGATCACTGACTATTTATATTAGTTGGGTGGAATGGATATGTTGCTAGACACCGCTCCATGTTAGTAATAAGTTACTACCAACTAAGTAGAAACATATGGGGTCACACGTCAAATAAAGTAGAACTAGATTTGGAGGTAATTTATATGATTAATTAATAAGAAGGATCAATGTGCAACACCTTGCAAACTTGGTAGGACTAATATGCAAGGAAGGGACTAATCCAAGTTCATGTAGAACTAGGAAGGACCTTTATGTAGTTAACAAGGAGTTGTTGGACTATATAAAGGAGGCTCTAGCTTCCTTCCCACAAAAAATTTTATTAGACATAACACAAGAGAGTGGGAAAGAGAAAAAGAGAGATCAAGACAAATCTTAGAGGCCGCCGCCCCTAAGCCCGTTTGCCCCCTTCCCTTCGGCGCCAAAAGATGAGGGCCGAAACCCTCATTTTGTCCCTCGTTGCTTGATTCTTTCTTCCCTCTTCCTCTAGTCCAAGATAGCACTTGTGAAGGAAGAACCTAGATCTCACCTCTAGACGTGGATCAACTGTAGAGACGAGGACATCATTCTTCGTGTGATCTCTCAAACCAAAAGGTACACAATTAATATGTCCCTTATCATGTTATGATGTCTCTTCCTGTGATCCTTGTTGGGATTTGAGTAGGATTAAATTTTTGTTATTCCGCTGCGTTACCTACGTCGAAACCCAACAGGGGTTGAATAGAGTATGGAAACTTTTGCTAAAATTGAACTTTTAAAACTCTAACACAAGGAACTAACGAAATCTCAAGGCTTTGAAAAGATTTGGAAAGGATTGAAACAGGTTAAGACTGTCTGAAGCTTCAAAGCTTTGAGACAAGAAATTCTCCAAAGCTTTGGAGCTTCCTATATTGTGCAGACTAGTTTGCAGAATGAATAAACAGAAAATTAAAGCAATGAACAAAAGGTATTTTTACAGATTTCAGTCACAATGGGACCTACTCTCTGCCCGAGGGACTTGATGCCTCCAGCATTTGAACACACTTATTATTAATCACTCAGATTTAGCCCTAGATCTCAAGCCTAAGTGAGTTACCTTACACCTATACAACTTGTGGTTCCAAATCAATCTAGTTTCAGCTATAATATGATGAAACAATAAGAACATCTTGTTTTTCACTTGAACAACTAACTTCTAGAAGTTTCTCATAAGAAGAAAACAGAAAATAGATAAGAAATGAATGCTCATAAGTGTTCTTCAGAATCTGCATGATTGATCTTCTTCTGCAGTGTTGAATCCTTGTTTGAGCGAAGAGTTGTATGTGTAGATCTTCCATGAATCAAACTCTCTTAACTTTTCCAGTTGATAAGCTCTCTACAGCTCTTTGAAATTCAAATATCTCTTATAAAAAACTGCAGTAACCACTTGAGTGATTTCAGGAACAAACTCCCTGAAAATCCTCTCCCTTCAACAGCTTCTTTCAACAACTATATTTGAATAGCAGATTTGATTTGATTTGATAGGAGGGTTTGAACGGAAAAAAACCCTGCACAAATTAATCACAACAACACAACCAACCTAGAGAACCTAGCACAGATATGCTGATCTGCTTGGCAGATAAGTTTACATAGTAAACTCAGCTAGAATCTATTTTGCAGATTTTAATTCTATGCACATATAACCTGTATATGTGATCATAACAATAATGAAAGTATAATTATGACTTAAAAAAAGTCATTAACCAATCACATAAATAGTTAAAACAACCTGCAACAAGAATCAGTTAGTCACAGAATTAACTATCAGAGGCTCAAGGTTAACCTCCAAAGCTTTGGAGCTTTGGATGTCTTTAAGAACTTTGACCTACTAACTCTGATCCTTGATGCAATCAATCTGAGAAATCTGTTAGCATTAGAAACACAATATAACAATTGAGGAATATTTGTAAGAGATGAAATAATTCTTATAAGCAATATCCAATCTTTTTTCAAGCTTGCAACACACAAATTGTCAGCTAGCACTTAACAAGTGTATAAGCATAGTCATGCTTCAAAGCTTTGGAGATTTGAAACTATATCTTGAGTAAATCTGTCTTTCATCATCTTTAAGATATAAACTCCCCTTGAGTTCATACATATCATCAATTCTAAGAGACTAAATTATCAGGCTTATTTGTGTGTTTCCGTATACCTAGGTGGTCATATCGTAGATATACAAAATTGTAAACTGGCGAGAGTATAAAACTCTTCTCCTACCTTTGAATTCTGTTATGGAAGAATCATTTTCAGTTTCACAACTTTCTCTCTCCTCTCCTCTTTCTACATGAACGGCTGAATCAAAGAACGAAGTAGCTCAACATTCTAATTCTAACTAGTCCATCGATATAACATTGGCTGTTTCTTACGTTTATGAGGAAGACAATATATTGGTTGTTTTTAGTAACATCATATCCGATTAGGAAAAAATAAATTTAAGTAGGAGGATGCACTTAAAACTAGGTGGGTGTTCCAATAACAACATGACACTTTGTTAAAAAAAGAAAATATACACGAATTATATTTGAAATATCAAATGAATTAAATATATGTAGATAATCTAGAACATGGTCCTAGTTTATAGTCACGTGGACTAATAAGCAACACACAACTGGCTACCTTATGGTGTCCTTGTACACCGGATCATGCCGTGTCAGCTTATGGGGAATTATTTATGAGACAGGGTCCCTTCCGTAGATTGCAGCTCGCACGAGAGCCAAGTGATCAAGTAGTTTGGATGCTGGAATAAGGCTCGTGGCAGATGGTTAGCATCCCATATGCGATCCATATATGCTATGGAGCTGACTTGTTCGACCATCTGTATGTACAAGTTCGATATTGCTTAACTGCCTCACATGAGGTCGTGTTACTCAGTACAGCCACGTAATTCCCCATTTGCTGACCTAATTGGACTTATATATATAAATTGGTCACATTCTCCTAAAGGACGAGAGGTTAATTCGACATTATTATCGCCATATTACCACATATAAGGTGCCTTCTACTCTATGACATACGCGGCTTATTTTCCTTCCCATTTACCCTAAATCTCTATGTTGTCCATTTTTGATTACCTGTTAGATTATATCCCTTGTTACCCATAACTGTAACACAATTTATTAGCCCAATCAGTCCCTCTTGTAAACAATTTGGTAAACTTGACGTGAAATAGGGATTTTATCAAACAAAAAAAGTAAACCTAACTAGATATCATGGCGGAGATGAAGGACACACTGGGAATGGATCTCTTCGTAACCCCGATATATCGGGGGACCAAGATCGACAAAACACCGTTAATCCTACGGTGGCGGCCATAAGTGTCGGGAGTCACTACAAGAAACCTGATGAATCAGATGAGACAAACCATAAACAACATGTGGAGAAACCCGCCCAATTGCTACGCGACTCGTGTATTCAGGACCCCTACGACAGCGATCCCGGAGAATCAGAGTAATAAACCTTATGATTTATGCCCGCCTCAGATCCAGATCCATAACCTTCGTGGTCTATCGGAGATGAGCCAAGGGTCGCGCCAAAACTGGCCATAACTCCACTATAACAAAGGCTTGATAGCTTCATGGTCAGCCAAAACCCGATCCCCAACATATTGGAATACATGCCTCCTTTCCCTATGGAGGTGTATTTGATGCCCAATCATGTGGGACATAAATCACCAAAGTGGGTGAATTTCGAAAAATTCGATAAGAATGCTCAAGAGCGTGTGAGAGGTTCATTGACTCGCCGAGACCTTATGGCGCATATAAGAACTTCAGACTGCAAGAATTCTTCAAATCCCTATAGCAAGTAGCATAAAAAGTGGTACATATTGAGGATCACCAGAGCTTGTACTAGTTGTCATCAACGACCACATTCTTCATCTACGTTATCTAACCACTTCTACATTTGGTGAACACGATGTAAAGCTTAAACAAGCTTTCCAGTGATCCAATCATGTCATGCAAAAGAGATGGTCATAACGGGACTAGTTTGCCCAATCACTGTGAGGGCTTTCTCACGAGTCGAGACAACCCACAATTGATCAACCCACACGATCCAACCACAGTTAACCCTACTACATCAGCTGTAAAATGATGCGCAATTTAGCGTGCTATTTGCAAGTATACGAATCAAGTAATATAGAGAGTATTTTCAACTCGGATTATCGATCCCACAGGGACTTTGCAGGTTTTTTAGTAATCAGTTTTAACGAACAGAGTGTAAAAAGGAGGAATATTTTGAAAGTTTGCTTACTAACTAAGTACTGAAAGTAAATAACTGGAACGTAAATCTTTTTGTGAGAATTTTTTGAATAATCTTAAAGTTGTAAAACTAGGGTTCGAGATACTAGATTAAAGGATCCCCTAGGGTTTCTTCAGATTTTCATTCTAGTGTTATATGAAAACACACATCAGTTATTTATCCGTGCCATGTACCAGTTGCGCAGTATCTTTTCTTTTCCTGCACGCTATCACGATTCTGCAGACTTTTGGATTCCTGTTAAGCTGCCTAGGTCTGCAGTCTTGTTCTAAGTCTGTTAGGGTTTCTAACCTGTCCTAAAGGCCCTGGTCAGATTCTCTAACAGTTGGTCAAATGATTTGAGGCTAGTCCTAACTCCCCTTCGCTGGTCGGCCCACCGTGGTAAGGTGCTAAATTATGTCTTCTCTTCCTAACCCTAACCAGACGCTTTCACCTACCAGCTCAGGTCTGTAGCAATTCTGGGTAGCTACTCCGGTCATGCATAAATAGTAAAATTCAAAGACAAAATAACAAATAAAGCTGCTGATGTTAAGAAACTGCAATCATGAATCCATAGTCAAAAAGTTGAACTAATCACTGAGTACGAATCCCTAGGTTCACCGAGAACATAGGTAAAATGTTTAGCTACTAAAACTCATAACGTAAATCACAAAGTTTCTGAATAAAAGAGAGAAGAAGAGCAAACGGGTGTCTTGAATCTAGATTCGCGTTTCCGTGCTCTCCGGGGATGCTCAGATTTCTCCTTGGGTGTGTTGTTCCTTTAAAACGAGCATGGACGAGTCTTTATATAGTGTTGAAGAAGTTTCTGGAAACTGCCGATATTTACGAAACTGCCACCGACCAAAACCGCCTCTGAGTACGTGTTGTGTGCGTAAAATACGCACACAGTGGCCCTGGGGTGTGTCTGTCTCTCTCCTAATGTGCGTATTTTGCTTCCTGTGTGCGTATAATACGCTGTGTGGGTATAATACGCACATGACGTGCGTAAATACGCACACAGTGCATTCAGTCTCCACTTCTCTTCTTTCTTTGTGCGTATAAAAGACCCTAATACGCACACACTGAGTCTGCCTGCCAAAAATCACCCCATGTCCTTGAGGGTATGCGTATAATACACACACAGTAAACTTCTCAGCTCACATTCTGCCTCCTTTGCCTCGGCCTGCGTTTTGACTCGAAACTTGTCGAAATTACCAAAATACCCCTGGGTCAAAACCGCTCCAAATTCTGCCTAATCCTGACTATGGTCCTAGAAAGACTGCTGACTGAATCGGGGCGCCAAAATCCAAACTCGACTTCTGAAAACCTGGGCCCCGTGCCAAAATGACCACCCCTGGGTCAGAACTGTCCCGAAAATCGTCACGAACATGAAACAGCTGATCGCGACTTCGGGCACTGGGACCCGAGACTCCTACTTGGGTTTGGCCTGTTTGGGACCCACACTTGACGGGATGTCGGTTTTTCGGCCGGACTCCGTTTTAGCATTATGACCTGTTTTCGGAAAGCCCTTGACGTCTTCGTTCTTTTGCCCCTGGTTTTACTTCAAAATTCCAAATCAATCTCAAGATATCGCCAACCGAGCGTATCCCGGTCATTGTCGGTTGTGGCATTTTCTGCTTCCTCGGTCGGTTTTCACTGCCCGTTTCTTCTCCAGTCTTGCCGTTTTCTGTTCCACTCTCCCTTTTATTCAAATCCTGCCCCGAACATTTTCTGCACATTTCCTGAGGCGAACCCGGTTCTGTCTCGGCTTGCATCCTAATGCACTTACCGAACCTGTTCCTGTAACGAAAACATAAACAAACCGCCGATCATATCCAATAAAAGTACGAAATACGCATAAATTTACGAAGAGCAAATAAACATCTCGTTCCTATTTCCGAGGCTTTCTGCGGGTGAATTCTGGCTAAAACACGGCTTTCCGACGCAAAGGTACGTCAATTCAGGCTAAAAGATAACCCCATATTTGGGCGTTATCAAATACCCCCACACTAAACTTTGCTCGTCCCGAGCAAACTGTAACACCCCTCGTTTCCCGAGCTTTCCGTTCCGGAACGGAGAGCCTAGGAGGGTGCTACTCAAAAATGAAGCGGCGGAAATCAAGAACAACACATCCGATAGTTATATATTACAACTCTTAATTTGTCTACAATACACTGTACAAAGATGATATTATACTAAGAGTGCGCCTTATTAAAAATGATATCAATTACTAGATGAGTCTCGAATCTCGCTACTCCGTAATCCCAACTCTTAGACCTGCGGGGGAAAGAAACAAGACCGCAGTTTTTCCAAAGTCAGCAAGAAATACTGAGTAAGTAAACACCCCAACGTGTAAACAGGGAAGAGGCATGCTTTTCTTTAAAGAACACGAATAATAACAAGGAATCAGATATAGTAGTGTAAAATGACCCAGTATGAGAAGATATAAATTTCCAATATTCTCAAGATATTACCATTTATGATTCCAATGAAATATTTCCAAACCACCATACTGTCCCGATTAGGGATAATCTCATAATACTGTCCCAATTATGGGAAAATCTCAATTATGTAATTCCTTTTCATTTTCTCATGAAAGTCCATGTTTATTAATTAGTTGTAGCGGGGAACGAACCAATCCATCGCAATAATCCATCACAGTATCTCATAAGTAACCAACCATATCCCATGCATCCAAGACCTTAAGTGCCGGCACCCCCCTAAGACTTCTTGCGGCCAGAGAGGTGAGTACATGGAGCAGCTCGGGGCTAAATGCAACCGAGCAAAATATCACAATATAAAAGTATCCAAATATGGTTCCACCGCACAACTGTTTCCACTTTACGTTATTACGCATTATTAATTTCAAGTGATAGTTTACAAAAGAATCATTCAGACAAGTATTTGAAATCTCAAGTCGAACACGTATATCACAAGTCACATTTTGAGACATAAAATTATAAAAATATTTGGACACGAAAGGAGGACGGCACACTAGGTTAGGCACGTTTACTTACCTCGAATAGTAAGACAAATAGCACGATAGAGCTTCTACGGGTATACGTATCCCTCGTCTACGAACTCGTCACCTACAATTTATAATTCCTAAATTAATTACAAGTTTAATCGTGCAAGTAGGATATGCAAAATTTCTATAAGTCTCATTTAAAATTCCCCCCCCCATTATCCCATTAATTATTAGCATGTAATAATAAGCCGATGACGTAGACAATTGTATTTTTCTCATAAAAATTACTACTTATATAAATACCATCTCTTAAAAATTATAATGTGAGAAATCGTATATTAAATTTATACACTCTCATATTTACAAAATAATAATCTATTTTACAACACATTTATTTATAAGTTACTACAAAATTTAATTCAAGCTAATTTAATTATTGCTAGTTATTTATTATAAAAAGTATATACTATTAAAGAGTTAAATCCGTACAAAATGTTTATTCAAAGAGAACAAGTGTTTAGTCTCACATAATTATAACTTTATTTTGGAAAATAATTTCTAATATCTACAAATAACAATCAAGCTCTAACTATTTATAAATGGAGGAAATTTTCTTAAAAGTTATTTTCCTATTTCACTTTCTAACTTATTTTATTCTATCAACATTAAGAAAATAACATATTTTACACTAATTTATAATTACTTGAAATATTTATTTAATCACACTAATTTATATGATTAAACCAACTATATAATTTATCTTTGCTTATTTTTCAAGAAAACAATAATATTTCATATTAAATAATACATATATAATTTTAATAGTAAAAACATCCTTTACATAATTAAAACAGTAACTAGAAATATTATAAATTAATTCTCATACAAATTTACAAATTTAATTTTATATCTTATATGCAGCTTATGTAAACGACAAATAGGTCTCCCAACTTTTCATAAATGACATATAATAACCTTTTACTAGCAAAAAACAGTTTCACCATGCTATACTTGCAACCCCCAACTTTCTGAAAATACAAAAACTACCCCCCAAGCATGAACACACTTACAAATCTCACAACCCAACAACTCGATTCGATTCAGAGCTAACAAAATCAAGTTTTGATGATCAATAACGAACTAGAGGGTGATTTAGAAGTTACCCACACCAAAAATCGCGAAAAACGGTCGAGTATTGGGTCCGGTTGGGTTCGCCGTCGATGGTGGCCGGCGGTGATGGTTGAATCCGACGCTTCCGGCGTCCTCTGCTTCGATTGGCGCCGGCTATGGCTTCCTCGGGCCTCAAGGAGTCGTTTGGTACCGATTTTAAGGGGTGGGTGCGTCGGATTTGGAGACGCCGAGCTTTCGCCGGCGTTAATGGAGGAGGCCGGCGACGTGGTGGCTCCAGGGCGTTTCTGCAGCAACTTGCTGCTGCTGTGGCCTCTCCTAGGCTCGAAACAGGGAGAGGATGATGGTGGTGAGGCCGAAACAGGGGGAGACAGAGAGGTGCAGGTGGCGGTGGCGGTGTTTCTCGCCGTCGGGGATTTCGCCGGAGATGGCAGCGGCTTGAGCCGCTGCTGTTTCTGCTGGGTTTTTCGCCGGAGGGAGAGAGAGAGTGAGAGAGAGAGATCTGGGGAGGGGCAGAGAGGATCAAGTGGTGGTGGTGGTGGTTGTTCACCGACGGGAACAGCGGCGGCCTTGTGCCGCTGGCAGAGAGGGAGACGGAGAGAGAGGGACAGAGAGATGGCGGAGGAGGTGGTGACTGTGATGGTGGTGGCGTTGGGGGTGGTGGTGTTGCCCGTGGGTGGTGGAGATGGAGGTGGTGCCGTCGGTGGTGGAGGCTATGGTGGTGGTGGCGGTCTGTGAAGTGATGTGGGGGAAGAAGCAGAACAGAAGGTGAATTAAATAAAGAAGGAGAAGAGAGAGAGAGAGATTGTTATTGGGGATTGGGAGATTCACCGAAAAATGGGAAAAAAATCAATTTTTTATTTTTTTTTTAAATTATATATTAGCATTGTTAGTGTGTATTGGTAGCACCACTAGATAGAGAAATCAAGTGTGTTGGGCACACTACTAGAGTAGGCAATTTAGCATTTAGCATAAAAATGAATAAAATAATAGAAACAAATACCCAACAACGAAATCGTTTTATAGAATTAGTATTCGAGCTTCCAGTCTATATTTTGAACCCGAAAAATTATCCAATATGTTACTCGTAAATAAAATCAAATTTCTCGAATAATTTACCAATTTACCCTTCGTATTAAAATGGGGTATTACACAAACTCTAGCTATATACTACCAATGCATACTATCCCGAATCAATCCAGAGCGGTGTAACTGCACTTATTTAAAAACAGTATTACTATGTTAAAAACAGTGTATCTTTTTGGTGAGACTGGGCAATCTCTTCAACTCAAACTGAACATCATCTAACACTCATATTCCCCTAGATTTTAGAAACTGCGGTGATCGGAAGAACTCGCGGCCAGCCTAGGTTAGGAACAAGCACGGACACCACTTACTTCTGCTTTTGCACGCAAACCGAACGTATCCCTAACGCACACCTTTCGTGCTTTTACTCCGGGTGTAATGTAACTCTGCCGGCTTTGGGACAGTAGGATAAGTCATTTAGAAGCGATGTCCTAAACGTCACAGCACACTCACACATACCCCAATCTCACACTCCCTCACAAAGATAATAGAAACTGTCCCAAATCACCTAAGATTCTAGACACTCAATTTCCCCAGTCCCGGTGTAACTGCCGTTCTCGCGTTCACAACTGTGAACGAATGTAAAACTGCGATAAAAATTGGTGGCCTGGCGTTTTGAAATAAAATCAATCAAGCACCCTGAGTTTTCTGCCTTTGATACTCTCTTTCTTTTTTCTTTTCTTCCTTTCTTCTTCTTCTTCTTCTTCTTCTTCTTCTTCTTCTTCTTCTTCTTCTTCTTCTTCTTCTTCTTCTTCTTCTTCTTCTTCTTCTTCTTCTTCTTCTTCTTCTTCTTCTTCTTCTTCTTCTTCTTCTTCTTCTTCTTCTTCTTCTTCTTCTTCTTCTTCTTCTTCTTCTTCTTCTTCTTCTTCTTCTTCTTCTTCTTCTTCTTCTTCTTCTTCTTCTTCTTCTTCTTCTTCTTCTTCTTCTTCTTCTTCTTCTTCTTCTTCTTCTTCTTCTTCTTCTTCTTCTTCTTCTTCTTCTTCTTCTTCTTCTTCTTCTTCTTCTTCTTCTTCTTCTTCTTCTTCTTCTTCTTCTTCTTCTTCTTCTTCTTCTTCTTCTTCTTCTTCTTCTTCTTCTTCTTCTTCTTCTTCTTCTTCTTCTTCTTCTTCTTCTTCTTCTTCTTCTTCTTCTTCTTCTTCTTCTTCTTCTTCTTCTTTTATTTTTCTTTGTTTATGGGCAACTCAGTAAACAACAATAATATAAACCAGGTCAACTCTATGATAAACCAAAAATGTGGGGTGGCAGAAAAATACTAAAATAAAATCTGAAACGACCACCCCCACACTAATTTCGAACCATGTAGTCAATCTGTAAAATAATCGCGCTTTTCCAACCGATCCTCCTCACTCCAAGGATGTCTAAATAGCACAGCGCGTCCTCCAATCAACCCTGTCAACCCCAAGTCCCCCATGTTGTGCGGAAAATTCACGCACTACGGCTCTCCTCCTGTGCTCACGGTGTAATGTCGTGAGTCACCGCCACACCGAAGTGTGCTGCCTTCACTATCTCACCCTTACACACCCTCAACTATAAAAATATGACGCTCATCCACTATCAAATATGACAATTCTGCTCTACCCCAGAAAATCCCCCTCAACTCAACTCCCTCGTGCCATGACGCGTAGGAAGGGTAAAAATACTGACAATGATGCGAGTATAAAAAAACGGCTTCCTAAGTCAAATGGTTACCAAGAAAAGGGTTAATGGAATAACGGGGCTCACTAGTGGACCTAAAGTGCGGGACAGGACATGAGGTCCCCTATGAACTATCACTACACCAAATGATGTGGTGACCGTGATGGCGGGTTGACGACGACCTAGTGACGGTGGTCTGGCAGCTAGTGGGATACATTGCTCGAGAGACAGCTACTTGGTTTTCTGGAGTGCATTGGCTCTATTAACTCCCCTAGACAGATTCTCGCAGCTCTTCCTCACCTAAGTTCGTCCATTTCGGGAAATTTTCTATCATTATGCTCTCTCCAGTTTTAAGCTAAATCCTTCGCCCAGTCTCAAAATTTTCAATTTTCATCATTTTTTTTAATTTTTCATTAATAATAATTTTTTTAAGAAACGTAATGCAGTTACAACGCCACCACCCCCACACTGGATGGTGCCATGCCCTCATGGTACTATTCATCAGGCATATAATCTAGATTGGATGAGCTGGCTTGCCTCATCGAATGGGAACAACTGGTAGCATATGCAGGAAAATAAAGCGAGAGACAGAAATTAAACATGTGCACCCGGAGTCGTTTCTTAAAAGTGCTGAATTTTATGGAAATTCCGGTCGAGAAGGACCGCTGACCGGTCACCGGAAAATTTCTCGACGGAAGTTGTGAACATTCCGGCTCTATATGTGCTCTTCAAATGTGCAATCCCGGAGCACCATTGTGTGTGACAATGTGCTCCCATATGGTCGAGTATACTTTCGTACACCGGATTCGATTGCTCTGTTCTGCAGAAAAACTGTTCCTGAAAAATCCCCAACTCGTACGAGTCCCTGTGATGGTCGAGTGTGCCAGAGCGCACCAGGGTCGATTCTTCAAGTTTTCAGTAATCTGTCTTTTCTCTCTTCTTTCGCCTTTCCTTCCGAAATTTTTTTTTGAATTTGCTTCAAACTCCACAGATCTGTGTTCTCCTTGAAGAGAAACTCTCGGTTGTCTTCCACCCCCACACTTGCTCAGTACAAGTTTCTGAAAACCGAAGCAAGTATGATGATCCTTGCGGCGAGAGGATTCCGGAAACGTCTTCAAAACTTGATGTCAAACACTTTTGAAAAATTTTGTTCTTGGAGCTTGAGAGCTATGAAGGTAGAGAGAGAAAGAAGAGAGGCCAAAATGACCCCATACCCGTCGGCCTTAAAAACCCTACTTTGCCAAAATTATGAAAATGCCCTTCATTTAATATTTGAAAAAACTGAAGTTTTGTGCATATAATACGCATAATGTGCGTATTATACGCACACAGTGGCATTGGGCTGAAAATTTTCAATTTTTTTTTACAAGGTTGGGCTGCTGCATGCGTATTATACGCACACAACAACTCATCGATGTAAATAACTTTTTTTTTCAAATTTTGCAGTCTGGGCTGCTGTGTGCGCATAATACGCACGGGCTGTGCGTAAAATACGCACACCGCAACCTGGACATAGATTTTTTTTCTCTCTACCCCGTGTGTGCATATTATACGCACAGGATGTGCGTAAAATACGCACACAGAGTATTTCAGCTCCGCTTTGTTCTCGTTTTATGCTCTGCTGTATCTGCACATGCTTAATTCAAAGTTAATACGCACTCATCTTACCTCTCTCAAAATTCAAAACTTTAATAAATCTGAAACAATTTAAACTAACTTACTATGTCGGGTTGCCTCCCAACCAGCGCTTGTAATTTACGGTCGACGGCCCGACCCAATTACCTCATGTTTTCTCAAGGGACGACAAAACAGTCCACCTTGACGTCCGCTTCCCGGCTCAAATATGGCTTGACCCGGTTTCCGCTCACCCTGAAAGTTGTACTGTCATGCAGAATCTCCAATTCAACCGCATCCCATGAATGTACCTCTTTGATGATAAACAGTCCTGACCACCGAGATCTCAATTTTCCCGTGAAAAGCTGCTTCTGAGAATCGCAAAGATATACTTTCTTCCCTACTTGAAACTGCTTCGACTGTGCTGAACATTGATGGCTTGGGAGCGGTTTCAGCTCTAGGGTTGGTGGCTCTTTGAGTGACGGGACCAGGGCCAATTTCTTCCCACCTTTTTCGTCCATCTGTAAAGTGGTCCGGTTTTCATCTTGCATGGCCTGCTCCTCCTAGGATCTCTCCTCGTTCTCTCTGTCCACTCTGTCAATCTCTTCACATATATAGCTCATCCATCTCCTCATTTTCCCAGCCTTCTTCGACTACCTCCACTGCAAAGATGTCTTCATGTTCATAATAATTCGGTAGTTGCAGATTTTTGAAAACGTTGAACTTCACCTTGTCTTCATTAATCTGCATAGTCAGTTCTCCGCTGTTGCAGTTTATCATGGCTTCTGCAGTGGCTAGAAACGGTCTGCCTAGAATGAGTGGTACGTGTCCTGCCTCCATGTCCAGAATTACAAAATCTGCGGGAAAAATCAATTCTCCGACTTTCACAAGAATATCTTCAATAACTCCGTAAGCCTGCTTCACGGATCCGTCTGCCATTTGCAGCTTGATTCTGGTGGGCCTGAGTTCACCGACTTTCAAATTTTTGAAAATCGACAAGGGCATCAGATTGATGCTGGCCCCTAGGTCACACAGAGTCTTTCTTGTGTAAGAATTACCTAGAGTGACCGGAATAAAAAAACTGCCAGGATCCTTCCTCTTCCTCGATAGCCCATTCTTCATACAGTTGCTCACTTCTGCCGCCAGGTTTATAGTCTCGAAATCGCTCATTCGCCTCCTCCCGTACAGAATGTCCTTGAGGAATTTGGCGTAAGTGGGCATCTTCGCCAAAGCCTCAGCAAAGGGTATGTTGATCTGTAGCTGCTTGAATATCTCGAGAAACTTGGCGTAGTCCTTGCTATCATCCCTCTTTCGTGTCTTCAAAGGGTACGACACTTCCTTGGAGACAGGTACCGTTTCTGCTTCCTTTTTATCCTGCACTGCATCTTGCTCAACCGAGCCCTTCGGCTGGGGGCGGTCGGCTGAGCTGTTATCCTGGCCAAATACTTCCCGCTCAATTCCCTTCGATTTTTTTGCACGTGCATGGCTAGGGTACTGCGGATCCTGTAGTGCTACTCCACTCTGAGTGGTGATGGCACTAATCTGAGCATGTGGATTATTAACAGTGGTCAAGGGTAAGTTCCCTGGTGCTCTCTCAGTTAGCTGGGGTGCTAACTGCCCAACATGTACTTCCAAAGTGCGCAGTGATATTTTGGTATATTGTAGGTCAGCTGCAAAGGCGTCCATCTGTGTAAACCGTGATTCCATAGTCTGAAGCATGGACTCGATTTTCTTCATCTGACTGTCGTACTACTGTGCAGATGGGCCCGGCTGAATCTGCGGTACCGGTACGGCCTGCTGAGCCGGTGGCTTGTGCTTTTATCCTGGCGCATAAATTGCGGAATTCGGGTTTCCGTACCGGAACCCGGGATGATCTCTCGTGCCCGGTCTGTACCGGCTCGGATCCCACTGCTGTTGTACGTAATTGGCATTTTCGTTTCTGAGCCCCTCAATGGCTGTGCCCAAATCTGGTTCGTCTACAGCCGCAACAGTCTTCTTTTCTGAGTAAACCTTCTTGACCAAATCTTGAACAATCTTGGCCAGATTTTCTATCCGGTCGTCTTCCATAGGCTAAGCTCGGGTGGTGATCATGCGATCGTCAAACAAGAGAGTGTCTTGTTTGGCTAACTGCTTCATTAGCTCATAGCCACCGTCCTTGTCCACATGGTATACAAAATTTCCTCCGGCTTCTCTATCAATCCTGTCAGCACTTTCCCTGTCTATGGCATGGTAGAATACCTGCAGGATCTTCAAGTCTCCAAAACCGTGGTTCGGGCATCTCTTCACCAATCTCATCAATATGTCCCATGCGTCTACCACCGTCTCCCCCATCTTCTGCTTGAATGACATAATCTCGCTTTGTAGCTGAATGACCCGGGAAGCGGGGTAAAATTTGGCCAGAAAATCATTGACGCACCCCTCCCATGTAGTGACGGATCTGGGTGGTCGGAATTCGAGCCAGACCTTGTTGCAATAGTCCTCGAACTTCTCGATAAAGTCTTTCGGGTCTTCGTCAGCTTTGCCATAGAATGGGCAGAGGATCTGAACAGTCTGGATATTGGAGGGTTTTATATCGAAGTGTTCTGTGGTGATCTCGGGCACCACAATAGCTGGCTCATGTCCTCGCGTGGGGACCTCAAAATTTTCCACCAACGCCTTTCCAGATCTGTTTTATGTCTTGTGGTTGTTCCGGGCAGCAAAACCTGCTACGATCAGATCTTCGATGTACCGAGCCATCTGGGCCAAAGTCCGTGTCTCGGGCAATTCTGTTGTTCCTTCAGTATTGTCGCCCATCTTGCTTTCTCAGTTTCTGCGGTTTTGGTCTCTCTAAAGCTGTTCTGGATTGTCGAGTGGCTGCACCAAGTCCTGTGGCAATCTGGGCATCAACTAAACAGTCCTAAAAAACGAGACTTCAAGAGCAGTGAGATAACGAAAAAATTTTAAAAAACATATAAAAGTAAAAGGAAAAACTCTAAAAATTAATTATGACTACTGAATAAACCCTAAAAAGTCCCCGACAATGGCGCCAAAAACTTGATGCGCAATTTAGCGTGCTATTCGCAAGTATACGAATCAAGTAATATAGAGAGTATTTTCACCTCGGATTATCGATCCCACAGGGACTTTGTAGGTTTTTCTAGTAATCAGTTTTAACGGACAGAGTGCAAAAAGGAGGAATATTTTGACAGTTTGCTTACTAAGTACTGAAAGTAAATAATTGAAACGTAAATCTTTTTGTGAGAATTTTCTAAATAATCTTAAGGTTGTAAAACTAGGGTTCGAGATACTAGATTCCAGGATCCCCTAGGGTTTCTTCAGATTTTCGTTCTAGTTTGATATGAAAACACACAACAGTTATTTATCCGTGCCACATACCAGTTGCGCAATATCTTTTCTTTTCCTGCACGTTATCATGATTATGCAGACTTTTGGGTTCCTGTTAAGCTACCTAGGTCTGCATTCTCGTTCTAAGTCTGTTAGGGTTTCTAACCTGTCATAAAGGCCCGGGTCAGATTCTCTAACAGTTGGTCAAACGATTTGAAGCTAGTCCTAACTTTACTTCGCTAGTCGGTCGATCGGGATAAGGTGTCAAATTCTGTCTTCTCTACCTAACCCTAACCAGACGTTTTCACCTACCGACTCGGGTCTGTAGCAATTCTGGGTAGCTACTCCGATCATGCATGAACAGTAAAATTCAAAGACAGAATAACGAATAAAGCTGCTGATATTAAGAAACTGCAATCATGAATCCATAGTCAAAACGTAGAACTAATCACTGAGTACGAAACCCTAGGTTCACCGAGAACCTAGGTAAAAAATTTAGTTACTGTGCACAAGAGATTCCGGCGGGAAGACCTCCGTGTACACCGTATGTAGAGGATCAGAGATGGCACAGGAAGAGTTGGGTTGTGTGTAGGGAGAGAGTAAGGCAGTAGTAATGTCTGAGAGAGAGACAGAGGTTTGGCAGAGCTTCCGCGTATGGCTAATGTGTTCTCTTTTGTATGGAAAGGTTAACGTCCTATATATAACGGAGAATGTGACCGTTGCAGTGTGGTTAATGCGCCCATCAATGGCGGCTTAATTAGCTTAACCGCAACGGCACGTTCGTCCGCCCATATAGGGACCGTTACAGCACGTTATGCGCGAATACCGGAACCGTTATGAGGTTGACCGCGTTTGACCGGATTGACCGGGTTTATGGAGCTCGTGCCATAAATCTCTCAAAAGCAGTTACTAAAGGTCGCGTGCGGGCTTGGCTCGCACGCGACAGGACTTACTCTAGCCTCCAAACCACTAAGTCCCTACAAGTCCCGTGCAGTGGTATGCGAGGGCTCTGTCTCGCAGCCCCCACATGGATCAGCGCGGCTGGTGATCCAGTGTGTGTGGAGCACAATATGGTGTGCTGGATGGTTGCCACGCGGCCAAGATCTGCTAACCCAAAAGGCCCTATCTACATTAGCCCCCTTTCTGCGCGTGAAGGCTCATAGCTGTATAGACTTCCATGCGCGGAAACCAACATGCGCGTCGCCGCCACGCACCAATTCAAACATGAGAAAATTCAGCCCCCATGCGTGCCATTATGACCTAAAACCCCTAGAGTCGTCCCGTCTGGCCTTTAGGGTTTTAGGCGTGACGTCAGCTTGTCCTGCGATTGCGCGATTTGACGGTGACGGTTGCGATTCAACTACTGAAAGGACGCAACCCTTCATTGTTTTTGGATAAATACTTTGTACTCTCCATTGTTGCAAAGCATCACTTATTTCTCTTAAAGTGAATGGTACCCGGAAGTCTTCGAGAGCAGATTCAGATAATCAATCACCAGTTCAGAACTGCAAATCGTCTTCTTCAACTGTGCGTATCCAAGCAGGCTTCACGAAAACAAGGTTGGCCTTGCTCAATTTCGATTTATAATACTAGTATATGCTTCAAACTGCGTTGAATCTGTAAACCCATGACATATAATCTGTTGAAACTTGTAAGAAAGCTTCAAGCTTTGGACCCAATTTTGGCTTAATCCTTCGATGATAAGGACCTTGGATGTAGGGTTTTGAAATCCCCGATAATGCAATCAATTTCCAACTGCTAATTTCTGAAATTGATACCAGAAACTGTTCATCTTTCCTTCCATAGATCTTGAATCTTCGAAATTCAAACTGAAGTGTGGCATATTTCTCCCCCTTTTTTCTTGCTCTTCCTCAGGAATGGTCAAGACAAAAGGAACCAAACCCACCAAGGAGGACGAAGAGATACCTGATCTTCCGCAAGCTTTTTGGCGAAAAGCCCCCTATCTGGGTGGCAAAGATTTCTACCACGCGAGGGTTAAGGCAAAGAAACTGCCTGCTTCTGTCCCCAATGAGGGATTGCTGACGTTGACTTCTCCAGTTAACTCAGCCTTGCTCGAGTTGATTGGCTGTGAGGACGTGGTTCGATTGGGAATCGAAAATGGGTACTTCCCCTATGCTGCGATTTCCACCCAAGCTTTTGTCCAGAAATTGGACTACATGGATGAGTGGATCGACCATGTGTTGACCGATCATGCTGCGACCCTCAATGAGGCCGGCTTATACTTTGCTGTTCGTGCTATGAAGGGTGCTGCCGTGAAGCTGGACCAGTCCATGCTTCTAAACCTTCTTTCCCGCTACTCGCCTGCGACTCACACTTTCCACTTTGCTGAGTTCGAGGCTGCCCCCACACTCGAGGACGTGCATATGCTGTACGATATGTCTCCCATGGGTGAAGTGGACCCTTTGAGTCCCTTGAGGACGGATGCGGAGATCGCTTTGTACACGCAGATGGAGGAGTGCCTATCAGAGGTAAAGAAAATCTCCACCCGGTGGACCACTACCAAAGCCCTTCCCAATTGGCAGTTGGTTGACACGTCTGCGAAGAATACTTGGAATAAATGGGTGCAGTACTTCTTTCGTGACTACGCGAACAGCAGCATCACTAAGAAGCTTCTGAGTCAAGACCCGGAGGCCAAGAATTACGTGGAGGGTAAGGGCCATCACTTGACCCTTTGCGCTTTCCTTTGTGCCTGGCTGTCGAGGTACTTAATCGATGGTCACCCGCACGATGGGGTCTTCTACCATGTTCTGCCGCTCGCTGTGAAACTAGCCCTTGGCCAGAGAGTCGCACTTGGACCCTTGGTCTTGGGCACATTGTACTATAGATTGGATCAGCTGGTTGTGGCCATGAAGGAGTCGCGTGGCCGCCTCGACATACTGACCTTTGTCAACATTGCCTTCTTGACGATGTGGATCTTTGAGCGGTGGCCTTCTTATACTGCCTCCAAGCCCAACAAGTGGTGTCCCCCAGGCGAGATGGAGGAGCGTAACTGCGGCAGAGCTGCGAGGTGGTTCGGAGCGAACAATACCAAGTGCGTTTGGAGCCTGATATGCGACAACCGGAAAGAGTTCGTTGCCAGGCCCTATGCTGTGCGTATTGAGAATGTGCAGTGGTTTACAAGGCTGTACCCTTCTAAAGGTATTGTCTTCTCAGAAGAGCTCCTCTTCGAAGAGGGATCGCATTTCCATGAGCGCTATCGCGAATTCTTTTGCTGGTGCCTGCGAGGTTCTCTTCCTGCTCTCGCCGAGCACATTCGTGAGCTCGCACCAAGGTATGAGAGGATTACCGTGGATGTTGACCCCACTCGAGCTTCTCCCCAGTTTGGCTTTGATGCAGTGGCACCCTCAATCTGGCCACAGTCCATTATCAGAGGTTGCTATAGGCGCTTGCTGACAAAGGAGTGCAAAATAGTCTTTATGAACAATCTTCCTTTCGAGCAGCCTGCAGGTAACCGCGAGGATGGTTATTCTAAGAACTGGCTCGCATACTGGATCGCCCAGCACGTCAGGTTTGAGACGCAGTAGGCTCCTCAGCCAAGCAGAGCTCCTTTGATCAAAAGAAACTCTTTTCCGTTTCGTCCCAATTGCAGTCTGAGCGAGTCTGAATATGGTTGCTACTCATTGTTGGATCATGAGAACCATTTGTGCCCTGACGTCATTCTGAATGAAAAGATCGCCGCAGTTAAGAAAGGCGACTCGCATGTCATCAGATATAGCGAGACATTTGCTAAGGTAAGCAACTTTTTTGCCGTATGCGTTAAGCTTCTTGATTTCCACATGTTGATGCCTTTATTCTACACTGTTTGCTGTAGTGTCATGTGCGGAGATTCGCATCTTGTGATCGTTCCAAGTCGCTGGTTAACACCATTGTTGCCACAAGAAGACAAGGACAGTCGTTCCTGCTAGCATCGAGGATGGACCCCGAGGTCGAAACCAGGATTCGCGCAGTCATGAATGCTTTTGCTGACTCGCTGATAGATAATGCTCCGGCCTTGTCTCCACCCAGAGATAATCCATCTCCTCCAGCGACTGCAGCGCCGAGAGCGAAGAGACCCAGGCAAAAGGGAATTACAATATCTTCCCCTAGGAGCGCTCCAACTTCTCCTCCAGCGAAGTCCCTTTCTGCCAAGGACAAAGGCAAAGGTCGCATGCCCGGTAAAGCGCGGAAGGAGCTCGCGGTTGAGACCTTCGTTCCATTCAACCAGGAGGAAGAAGAGGAGAGGCAGGAGTCCAGGGAAGGTGATGAAGAAGAAGAAGAAAGAACAATTGTGATACATGAGGAAGAATCAGGAGGTACCTCCATCGCGTTTCCCTTCTCATTATCATAATTCTTTTGCAACTTGATCTTGAACCAATCGTTTCTTCGCAGATGATGATGATGATGAAACCATCGGTGGCTTTTTGGCCAAGAGACAGAAGAGGGATGCTCATTCTGGCCTTTCGGACGAACCCATAAGCGAGGACGTTCTCGCCGAGTCTAGGAAGACAGCCGCGGAAGCTGCTGAAAGGAGGAGGCAACGAGAAGAGGAGGAGCTCGAGCGTGTGAGGCAGCGGAGCCTCGAAGAGCAACATGTCGACGACTTAGTGCGTCCAGCTGATGAGGAAGATGTGCTTCCCGAAGAGGTGACTCCTCAAGCTGAGGAGGAGGATACGGCTCCAGAAGAGGATGCAACAGCTTTGGAGCAAGCCCAGGCAGATTTTGAAGAAAACGCAGGCGGCAATAAAGGTGAGATTTTTAATCTCGCAGTAACTTATCGAGATGTTATTGTGGGTGCGTTAAAGCATGGTGTGTCAAAGGCCGACATTCGCCGTTGGCTAGTAGGCAAGTGCGGTGAACCCTCAGGTAATCACTTGATCGATATGCGTGAACTAAGATTAGTAACTCGAAGCGTAATCATGACTAGCTTCTTCGCGCCCCAGGTCATGCTCCTTTTAAAGACATGCTTAATGAGGACACACTAATAGGGCATGGTTCCACGTCTTTAGTGTATGACGAAGACACTGCAATCCCACCTTCGCGTGGAGGTGCTTGCTCTTAGCTTTAGCAAAAGATAGTAAAATAACGTATGATACAATTTACCTCACATCATCGCATTTTGTATCGCAGGTATTGCTGATGAAGCCGTGTTGGAGCAAAGAAGTCAAACTTCTGCATCCTATGTCCCAGTGCCGAGTTCTCATACCGAGAAGCCCGTCGCAGCTGCTGAATACGCAACAGAGCCTTTTGAGGACATCATCAACCTTTCTGATGATGCCGAAGCTGACGCTGTGTTAGTGGAGGAAGATTCCCATGCTGGCGCTGAGGAAGTAAGAATAAGTACTGTCGATGCTACCGCATCTGAAAGTGTCCCTCGCCAAGCAACTTCGGCTGCCACTATGCCTCCAGCGATGACTGAGCCTGTGACGCCACTTCCTGCGTGGAGCTTTTGGGGCTCGTAGGTCGGGGCTGCAATCGCAACTGGTGCGGCTTATACTCTTCCTTTTAACTATGAGGAGTTAGAGCTCGCAGCTGACAGGAGAGCTATGGAGCGTGGACGGTCTTCGACCACTCCAGCAATGCGCATTCCTTCTCTTTGTGAGATCCTTGAAGGAACTGGTACGTCGTGGCTTGCTGTTTGCATCTCGCATTATTCATTTGCGAGTTTGATATCGTAACTTAGCTTTGTCACTGCTTTAGGTTTGAAGCAAGCCGATGTGGACTGGCTAGTTCGGATGCGTCTCACCTATCCTCAATCATTTGTGAGATCTCTGGAGATAGGGCCCTTTGACAGAAGGCTGTTTCTTACTGAGGCCATTTGGATTTTGGAGCAGCTGTCTGCAGCCACACCTGCGACCATTTCTGCTCAGAGTGCTGAATTGCTTTTTGGCATGTGCCAAAATCTTCTGACTAAAGTCCAAGGCAGGCTGGGTTTCAAGTTTCTTATGAAAAGAGTTACTTTGATTTGCGCAGCCGTAACTTTAAAACTCGGCCACCAAAACCTCGTAGCTGAGAAGCAGGAGGTGGAGCAGCAAAAGCAAAAGGTTGAAGAGGCTCTGAAGCTCTATCATGAGATGAATGCCAAGTGCGAGCAATTGAAGCGAGAAGTGGAGCAGGTAGAGGATCTGAGCCGTCAGTTCACCCTTAATGACTCCTTGATCAAGAATTTACTTTGACTTTTGAATTTCAAAAGTAGAAAACAAATAGCAGAAACATTAATGTAATGTTACTAGAAACATTAATGTAATGTTGCTAGGGTTTCTCCCACTTTTTTTTAACAAAAGAATCGACATGCCCGTTTTACCCTTTCCGGGATTTGATGGAGTATCTCTGTGCATATCTAATTATGACATCAGCAATTGATATTCTGCTTGATTTCGCGCTAATTTCTCGTAAGATAAGCACGCTTTCCTTGGGAAGTCCATCCGAATCATGACCATCCGTCATTTATTAGGATACGCAACTGAATCGTCGTAGCCTTTAGTAGGGTAATTGATCGTTACCGCTTTTCAAGGCGTAAGTGATTGACCTTACCCTCTTTTCGAATTCTGCTGACTCATCTTGGCAACTGAAGAGTCTCCACAAGGTCTATATAAACCCTGTCTTTGCCATTTGGGTTCTTCATCCCAAAAATGTGCTTTTCCGTGAGTCCTTACGACTGCTGGCTTCAACGCTTGTTTTTCGTTGATTCATGGCAACTCCAAGTCATGAGACCTGAGTTTGCGCTTTGTGCCATAGAAATAGTTTCCAAGATCCGCTTTATGAGGCTTACTAATCTTTGTAAACTTCATAAAGAAAATGGAGATGATATCTCATGTGTATTCGAAGAATTCTCTTCGTCTATTATGTTTGCAGGTCATGTTTCCGGCCGCCTCCCGTTGAGGTGCAGCGCCGTAGTGACCTTGCTACCGACTCGTAATAAACGGCGGAATTCTCCTCCAGTATCACGGGAGGAGAACTTACTGCCCCCACGTTCGTGAGCTCAGGGTGGCGAACCGTTGCGTTCATCCCCGTCTACAAGGAGCCCTTGCCCTTTGGAGCTTCTGCTTGCCTGTTGAACACCGGAACCGGTGGTTCCTCAAGCACATCTCATGGGATGTTGATCTGACAAGGGCTTTGTCAAATACTGGGATCTTGAACGTATGGCTTCTTGTGGCTCTCGTAGGACGTTCCTTTTATAGCAAGATCCTACTTGCAACAGATCTTCATGCCCCAGATCTGTGCATTGCATAGCTGGTGTTAGGACCATTAGGTTCATCCTTTTTCAGTCGGGATTCCCGCGATGTGTAACTTCAAGCTTGCATTGTAAGCCATGTTGGCTGCGTAGTTAGATTTGAGCTTTTTCGCTTGTAAGCTGCTATCTAGACAGATAAATTGTAAGTCTTTTCGACTCATAATGATAAATGGCTTTTGTATTATCTGCTGTCTCGTTACAACAAAATACAACTTCGCATGCGTATCGGCATATTTCGCCTTTTGTAATGCCACATACATACTTCGCATTTGCTATCTGCCGTATAAATTCGCAGATATGTTATTGGATCGTTCGAGATCGTATTTGCGTAGCTGTGCCATCTTTGTAGATGGGCTTGTGATTCATCTTCAGATTCAAGTGCAGGTGCTATGTCATTAGATAGACCTTTTGGAGATCACTTAAGATTATGACAGATTTAAGTACGAATTTCTTAAATCGCATTCATATAACGCCGCTATCACATTAGATAGGCTTGAAGAATCATTTAAGATCACGTTCGAATATGTTGCTATCACAATAGATAGGCTTGAAAGATGGCTTGATACTGCTTTCACATGAACTGCTATCGTGGCAGATAGGCTTAGAAGATCAATTAAGATCATTTTTCGCATGAGCTGCTATCGTAGCAGATAGATGATCAATTAAGATCGCATTGACATAGGCTGCTATCGTGACAGATAGGCTTAGAAGATCAGTTAAGATCGCGTTTGCATAGGTTGCTATCGTAACAGATAGGCTTAGATGATCAATAAAGATCGCATTTGCATAGGCTGCTATCGTGACAGATAGGCTTAGAAGATCAATTAAGATCGCATTTGCATAGGTTGCTATCGTAACAGATAGGCTTAGATGATCAATTAAGATCGCATTTCGCATAGGCTGCTATCGTAACAGATAGGCTTAGAAGATCGATTTAGATCGCATTTGCATAGGTTGCTATCGTGACAGATAGGCTTAGAAGATCGATTAAGATCGCATTTGCATAGGCTGCTATCGTGACAGATAGGCTTAGAAGATCAATTAAGATCGCATTTGCATAGGCTGCTATCATGACAGATAGGCTTAGAAGATCAATTAAGATCGCATTTGCATAGGCTGCTATCATGACAGATAGGCTTAGAAGATCAATTAAGATCGCATTTGCATAGGTTGCTATTGTGGCGGATAGCCCATTGTTAACAGTATAACGAACTAAATAAAGCAACATTAATAGCTAGAAATATGAAATTCTCATTTGGGAGAATCCTTTTATTATAATGCTCTCATATGGGAGAGATAAGCTTACAATTCTCTCATTTGGGAGAGAAGATTGTGTGAATCATAGCCATACGATACATGAGGCAACGTTATAATAAAACGCATAAAATGAGAGAAGTCAGGGATAGTACTTCTTAATCCAGCGCATGTTGACTGAGCTTGGGGTTGAGGTCGTTCCGTGCAACCTCCGTATGCTACAGTAACCACTGTCGAAGACTTCTGTGACTTCGAAGGGTCCTTCCCAATTAGCTGCGAACTTTGGGTGAGCCGCTTCTCGCATGCAATGATCAGATGCGCGCAGGACCAAATCTCCAACTGCGAACTCTCTTCGCTGGACCGTCTTATTGTAAGCACGAGCGATCCTCTCTTGATACCGCTTGTTGGTCCTTTTAGCTTGCTCTCGCTTTTCCTCTAGCAAGACTAAGTCATGATCGCGTTGATTGTCGTACAATGCATGGAAGGCCAATCTCGCCGAATTGACTCTCACCTCCGCAGGTACCACGGCCTCAGCTCCATAGCATAGGAGGAACGGTGAGACCCCCGTGGGTGTCCTTGGAGAAGTCCGGTAAGCCCACAGGGCTATGTTTAAAGAATCAGCCCACTTCTTGTGGTCATCTGCGAGCATCTTGCTCAAAATCCTCAACAGCGTTTTGTTGGTCGCTTCGGCTTGCCCGTTCCCCTTCGGGTAGTAGGGGGTGGAACATATTTGCCTGATATTGTACTCTGCCAGCTTTGCAGCCACCTGGCGATTAACAAAAGGAGTACCATTATCCGAAAGGATAGTGTTGGGAATTCCGAACCTGCATATAATGTTTTCTTGGATGAAATTGACCACAGCTAGCGCATTTGCCATCTTTAATGGTATCGCCTCTACCCATTTAGTGAACAGCTCAGTTGCGGTGAGAATAAAATGATTCCCGTGTGAAGTTGGTCGGATGGGGCCAATGAAATCCAACGCCCATGTGTGAAATGGCCATGGCGTTCCCAATGCATGTAGGTCCACAGCAGGAGCATGCACTAGGTTTCCTTTGAATTGACACTCCTGGCAACGTCTTACTTTGGTGCGGCAATCGGCCTCCATCGTAGGCCAGAAATATCCGATCGAGAGGAGCTTCCTGCATAGTTTCGCACCTCCTTGGTGTTCTACCTGATGGGAAAGGTCCATGACTTCTTGTGCTTCCCTGTCGTCTAGACATCGCAGCAAGTTGCCTTCATGACCTCTTCGCCAAAGTAAGTTCTCTTGCACCACATACCGGGATGCTTTCCTTTTCAACTTCTCCGCTTCTTTTCTCGATTCGGGTACGGTACCCTGGGTGAGAAAATCAAAGAGTGGTTTCCTCCAATCCGCATCATCGTCGGTTAGAGCGATGAGCAAGGAATCCTTGATCAGTGCGCAACTCTCGCACTTTCCTTGTATCAGGGCAGCGGCTGTTGACATATCCGGCCAATGAATGCCATATCTCTGAGCCTTCCGATAGATTGACACCTCGCTTTCTCCGCAAGCATGTTGGTGAATCTTCTCCAGCAACAATTGTCCCTCTTGCTCGGAGACACATCGCATGAGTATTCCGCCAGGGCCCTTGTAGTAAAGGGTGTTGTCATGTATGCAATACCCCCTTGTAAGTGCCCAGCTTTCGCTGCTTGTGCCTTCTGCAATAGCTCGCAAAATTGTTTTTCTCCAGTCCGTATCATCCATGTGTTCATCGTCGCACGCGTCTTCTGTCAACGTCGACGATGTTCGCACCTCAATGGAGATCCTTGCGGGACATTTGTCTGTACTAACCTTGGATCCCAAAGTGGCCAAAGCATCTGCATGTCTGTTGTCTGCTCGGGGCTTGTGCTCGTACCTCACATCGCAGACTTGCTGCACTAGCTTTTGTACCAGAGTGCGGTAGGACAGAAGGTTAATCTCCTTCAAACCGTACTCGCCCGAGGCTTGCTTGACGATCAACTTGGAGTCTCCCATGACCGTCAAATTGCTTACTTCCGAGGCTTTTGCTGCACGCAGCCCCGCTATGAGGGCTTCATATTCTGCCTCGTTGTTGGTGACTGTGAAGTCGAGCTTTGCGGACATCTGTATGACCTCCCCATCTGGCTTGGTCAAGACTATCCCAATGCCTCCGCATTTCCTTGTTGACTACCCGTCGAAATGGAGCGTCCAATAAGGTACATCGATCGCATAGATCTCAGGTCCCTCGAGTTCCTCTTCGATCACGGGCTCATGACTGTTGTCGGGGAATTGTGCCAACAAATCCGCTACCGCCTGCGACTTGATCGCTCGTGGTCGCACACATGTGATATCGTATTGAGAGATGGTCATGTACCATTTCGCCAATCTTCCTCCAGGAGTAGTGTGAGTTAGCAGATATCGTATGGGATCGCTTTTTGTAACCACCACTACTTTGTGCGACGCGAAGTAATGTCTCAACTTCTCTATTATGAAGAATAAGGCAAGGCAATGACGCTCAATGTCCGTGTACCTTGATTCTGCGGGCTGCACAATGCGAGAGATGTAGTAGATAGGCCTATCCTGGCCTTCGTACTCCTGAGCCAAGATTGCTCCTATGGATTTCCTGGTTGACGTCAGATACAGTAAAAGCGGTGACCCCAACTGAAGACGTCAGCAGTTCTTTCAGCTTCCCAAATGCAACTTCGTGCTCCGGGGTCCAGTTGTATGCGGCATCTTTCTTGAGGAGATTACTGAAGTAGAAAGTAACCTCGGCAATCGCAGGGATGAATCTTCGCAGATATCATAGTTTCCCCAAGAATGTTTTCAAGGCACTCTGGTCGTGCGGCGGGGTCATGCTGACGATGGCTGAAACCTTTGCAGGGTAAGGCTCTATTCCTTGGCGATGTACCACGCATCCAAAGAATTTTCCCGATGTTACCCCGAATGCGCATTTCATAGGGTTCATCTTCAGCTGAAAGCGTCTGCATCTGTTGAACACCTTCCGCAAATCTGCCAGGTGGTCTGCCTCTTGCTTGGATTTAACCACGAGGTCATCCACGTAAAACTCCACTTCCTTGTGCATCATGTCGTGGAATAGGGCCATCATAGCCCGCTGGTAGGTTGCACCTGCGTTTTTGAGACCAAAGGGCATCACCGTGTAGTTGAACACTCCCACCGGAGTGATGAAGGCAGTCTTTCGTGCATCTTCGGGGTCCATCTTGATTTGGTTGTACCCGCTGAAGTCGTCTATGAAACTGAACATGCAATGACCCGCTGTCGAATCGATTAGTAAATCGATGTTTGGGAGCGGAAAATCGTCCTTGGGGCAAAAACGATTGAGATCTCGGAAGTCCACGCAGATGCGAAGCTGTCCGTTCTTCTTTACCACTAGCACAATGTTGGCCAGCCATGTTGGGTGATGATTCGGCTCCATGAACTTGGCATCCAGGAGTTTGACGATCTCCTGTTTGATCTTCACATTAAGCTCCGGCCTGAAGCTTCTTGTGCTCTGCTTTATCGGTTTAGAACCCGGGATGATGTCTAAACGATGCATAGTGATGCTTGTGTCCAGTCCGGGCATCTCATCATACTCCCATGCGAACACGTCTTTGTACTCAGTTAGGAGCTGTAGCAGTCCTTTCTCCTCCTCGCTTGTGAGGTCCGCGCTTAGAAAGACTGGCCTCTTCTTTTCCTCGTTCGGGCTGAGGAACACTTCCTTTAGCTCTTGCTTCTGTGTTCTGGGTCTGTCTTCCATGCATTCGGGTGCTTCTTTGAGCTTCTCATCTGGAGTGCTCTGCATTGGTCTTTCTGTGACCGCAATCTGCTCGATCTGGTTGATTTGCCCAGGGATACCCCCATGCCCGTGTGAGGACATCCCCGCGCACCTTCATATGCGATAGCACTTCTTCCCATTGGCATAGAAGCACTCTATCTCCTTGCCCTCAGGGTCATGCTTTGCTATTCTCTTCAAAGTGTACACGTTCTTTCGCTGGTAAGCGATTCGCGGCGCCTCTTCGCGTGTGGGCGGCTTTTCCTTGGCATCCTCCCTTGTCACCATCACTCCCGCAGGTGACTGATCCTTGATATCTTCCCAAAGAGGTAAAGGAGTAGGGTTGAACGGCCCCGGTGTTTGCTCGTCCGCCATCTCGGTGAACCACACCGCCTCGCTGAGATGTGCTTCATCCATGTTGAATGGATTCGTTGAAGCCGGTATCTCGACTATTCTGTCGTTCCAGATGGCTTTCATGACTTGGTGGGCTGTTGAAGGGACCGCGTCAAAGCGATGAATCCAGGCTCGACCTATGATCATGTGATACGTAGTGTTCGCATCTATGACATAGAACTTCGCTGAGCACTTGATTTTGCCGATTTGAACGCCCAGGCGGATCCATCCAATCGTCATTCTAGAATCGCTTCGAAATCCCATCAGCGGAGATGGACGCCTGAAAATCTTATGCCCGGGGATCCCTGCTAGCTTCAGCGTGTGGAGCGAAACGACGTTGACCGCTGCTCCTCCATCGACGAATGATCGTTTGAACTCGACGCCATTGATGATGGCCGTCACGTACAGAGGCCTCTGGTGGCTCGCATCTGTCTTTTTGTCGCTGGCAGAAAAGGTCATAATCTTTTCTGTAGAGCGAGACGCCCTGATGACTTTCCCGTTGGAGACTACAAGATCCTCCTCGTAGTCCTCCGCTATCCTCAAGATTTCTTTCGTCATTTCTATCCGGCACTTCTCTGAGAAGTTCATCTCGTCGAAGAATCTGCTAAAGCCGTGCGACCCCTTCATCCGATCGGCACGTTCATCTTCTGTGTCCACACTGTATTCCTCGTCATCATGGACTTCGGCAATGATGGATAGACCATCCTCTGCGACTTCTTCCAAGTCCACAATCGAGATCATGGCGACCTCTTTGCCTTTTGAGTCTTGCTCCGCATGGGCAGGAAGTGGATTGTTACGCACATCCTTCCTGTGATCACTGACGATCAGCTCGCCGTTCTTCATCTTCTGGTTGAATACAATCCTGAGCTTCTTACATTCCGCTGTGGGGTGCATGACCTTGCCGTGGTACTCGCACCACTTCGGGTCCCTCACCATCTCCTTGGAGGGTATCTTCTCGAGCGGCGGTAGGACACCGTCCTTGCTCCACTGCCTGCAGAGGTCGCTTGCCTCCTCCACCGAACATGGAAGAGGTGGTACGTCGAAGTTCACAACCTTCGCTTGCTTCTGGGGTGAAACTGTATTGACCTCAGCTTCGCGTCCCCTCTTGTAACTGAATCTCCCGATCTTGTAGGTGGTGCCGCTCGAAGATCGCTCCGGAGCGTTCTTCTTTTTCTGCCTCTCAACTATAGGCTCGATGTTCTTCGTGCATTCGATTAGCTTTGAAAACCTAGGTGTTTGCAAATTGATGAGCATACCTTTGTATTCGTCTCGCATGCACTGCAGGCATATCTCTACAAGCCGACTTTCGAGCATTGGATCTTTGCATTCCAATGACTTCGCCCTGAACTTCTTGATGAAAGTTATTCCATCCTCCTCGCGCTTCTGATACATCCGCGAGAGGTGGATCATCGTCACCTTTTCTTCCATCTGGAAGAACTTGGTATAGAACTTCTGGACCATGTCGTCCCAAGTTTTCACGGATCCAGCCTCCAACGTTCGGTACCACTTGTACGCTACGTTTCCCAAGGATTTTGGGAACTCTCGCATCAGCAATTTGGAATCAGCTCCGTATGGCCCCATGACATCAATGAAACGCATGACATGCTCATGAGCGTTCCCATTGACATCCTCGAACTTGTCCCATTTAGGAGCCTTATACCCCACCGGGTTAGGCATGAGATAGATCTCCCTCGGGATGGGTGGATCGTTGTCTAGCTTTGGAATTATGGTATCCGCGAATGATTGATGAGCCAGAATAGTGTCCATGCGCTTCTGTAGAGACGTCATACATTCTAAGATGCTTCCCTCGGTAACAGGAGGAGGGGTTGCCCCAGGCGGAGGCGACACGTATGCCGCCGGAGGATTGGGGACATATTGGCTGTTCGCATTGCCCCAGACCGCCGTTGGCGGAGGCAAGGGATACTGCGAAGCCGGATTAGAAGCCAAATCCGGAGGCTGAGGAGTATGAGCAGTGAGAGGCAACATCTGAGCTGTTGACCCCTGAATTGAAGGCAGCTGCGTAGTCGCCGGTGGTGTCTGCAGATTAGGGTTGGGAGGTGTGGTCGACACTCCCAATCCTGAAGTGGTAGGGGCTCCTCCTCCTTGAGAGACGACGATGGCTGGTGAAGGGTTTGGTGCAAGGGTGCCCAGAACGGCCAGGATCCGTTCTAGCTGCGCAGACTGAGCTTTGAGAGCTTTCGCCTGACCTTGGACGGTGGCGTCCAAGGATTCTAGCGTCGGTGCCTCGCCGGGGGTCGCAGGAGTACGGCGGGTCTCCTCTCCTGAGGCAGCTTCGGTGGAAGGCGATCTGTTGCTAACATCATCCTCCTGAGACATGGTTGCTTTTGTTGGTAAGTTCACGTCGGGCTCACCAAAATGTGCACAAGAGATTCCGGCGGGAAGACCTCCGTGTACACCGTATGTAGAGGATCAGAGATGGCACAGGAAGAGTTGGGTTGTGTGTAGGGAGAGAGTAAGGCAGTAGTAATGTCTGAGAGAGAGACAGAGGTTTGGCAGAGCTTCCGCGTATGGCTAATGTGTTCTCTTTTGTATGGAAAGGTTAACGTCCTATATATAACGGAGAATGTGACCGTTGCAGTGTGGTTAATGCGCCCATCAATGGCGGCTTAATTAGCTTAACCGCAACGGCACGTTCGTCCGCCCATATAGGGACCGTTACAGCACGTTATGCGCGAATACCGGAACCGTTATGAGGTTGACCGGATTGACCGGGTTTATGGAGCTCGTGCCATAAATCTCTCAAAAGCAGTTACTACAGGTCGCGTGCGGGCTTAGCTCGCACGCGACAGGACTTACTCTAGCCTCCAAACCACTAAGTCCCTACAAGTCCCGTGCAGTGGTATGCGAGGGCTCTGTCTCGCAGCCCCCACATGGATCAGCGCGGCTGGTGATCCAGTGTGTGTGGAGCACAATATGGTGTGCTGGATGGTTGCCACGTGGCCAAGATCTGCTAACCCAAAAGGCCCTATCTACAGTTACTAAAACTCATAACGTAAATCACAAAGTTTTTGAATAAAAGAGAGAAGAAGAGCAAACGGGTGTCTTGAATCTGGATTCGCGTTTCCGTGCTCTCTGAGGATGCTCAGATTTCTCCTTGGGTGTGTTGTTCCTTTAAAACGAGCCTGGACGAGTCTTTATATAGTGCTGAAGAAGTTTCTAGAAACTGCCTATTTTTACGAACTTGCCACCGACCAAAACCGCCTCGGAGTACGTGTTGTGTGCGTAAAATATGCACAAGGTGTGCCTAAAATACGCACACAATGGCCATGGGGTGTGTCTATCTCTCTCCTGATGTGCGTATTTTGCTTCCTGTGTGCGTATAATACGATGTGTGTGTATAATACGCACGGGATGTGCGTAAAATACGCACACAGTGCATTCAGTCTCCACTTCTCTTCTTCTCTTTGCGCGCATAAAAGACCATGTGTGCGTATAATACGCACAGGATGTGCGTATAATATGCACACAGTGAGTATGCCTGCCAAAAATCACCCCATGTCCTTGTTGTGTGCGTATAATACGCGCATAGTAAACTTCTCAGCTCAGTTTTTGCCTCCTTTGCCTCGGCCTGCATTTTGACCCAAAACTTGTCGAAATTACCAAAATACCCGTGGGTTAAAACCAATCCAAATTATGCCCAATCCTGACTCTGGTCCTAGAAAGACTGCTGATTGAATCGGGGCGCCAAAATCCAAACTCGACTTCCGAAAACCCGGGCCCGCTGCCAAGATGACCAAAATACCCCTGGGTCAGAACTGTCCCGGAAATCGTCACGAACATGAAGCAGCTGATCGCGACTCCGGACACCGGGACCCGAGACTCCTACTTGGGTGTGGCCTGTCTGGGTTCCACACTTCACGGGATGTCGGTTTTTCGGCTGGACTCCGTTTTAGCATTATGACATGTTTTCAGAAATCCCTTGACGCCTTCGTTCTTTTGCCCCTAGTTTCACTTCAAAATTCCAAATCAAGCTCAAGATATCGTCAACCGAGCGTATCCCGGTCATTCTCGGTGCTGGCGTTTTCTGCTTCCTCGGTCGGTTTTCACTGCCCGTTTCTTCTCCAGTCTTTCTGTTTTCTATTCCACTCTCCCTTTTACCAGTGTAGGTCAAATCCTGCCCCGAGCATTTTCTGCCCATTTCTCGAGGCGACCTAGTTCTGTCTCGGCACACATCCCTATGCACTTCCCGAACCTGTTTCTGTAACGAAAACATGAACAAACCCGCGATCATATCCAATAAAAGTACGAAATACACAGAAATTTACGAAGAGTAAATAAACGTCTCGTTCCTATTTCCGAGGCTTTCTGAGGGTGAATTCTGGCTAAAACACGACTTTCCGACACAAAGGAACGTCAATTCAGGCTAAAAGATAACCCCATATTTGGGCGTTATCATACAATCATCTGTACAAGCTTTAGACGCCAATATGCAAACTCAAATGTCCCAAAGGATGCATCTCATTAGGGACATATCCAACACCATGAATCAGAGGAATGAGGTTCTCTCTAGAGAGATCTCTCCCGTGGAACACACTTTGAATACGTCAAGTGTACCACCTCTGTCACTCCAGACCCTACGCAAACGGAGGGTGTAATGGAAAACAACCATATGTTGCCAACTACAGTGAGGAGGAGTATTTCCTCTGGGCTCAACACTTCTGGAGTGACTCCCAGCATCACCCGAAAAAATCAAAAATCACAAGCCCATGATAAGACCACATCACTTTAGAAGATAAAAAAATGTGCTGTTGGCTACCTCAGCATGCGCGACATGCACCAAATCAGGCCATATCAGCAGTTGGGGACCTTGAGACCGAGACCCTTGCAAATGGCACCTCACTTCGGAGTTAGGGGGTTTAGTGGTTTGGAGGCTAGAACGAGGATTGTTGGGAATGGGAGTCGTCTCGCTCGCGACCCGTATATGCCACAGAGACGACTTGTGCCACCTACTGTATATATACTTGTCTTACGCCACATGTGACGTTTCGCCGAGAATTGGGCCATACCCGTTTCACATGGGTCGTGGTTTTCCCGTACGCCACGTAATTCCCATTGGTTTCCCTAATTATATCAGTATATGTATAGAAGATACTATTGCCCGCACGACACAATACTAGCGTTGGTTTACTAGTTGAATCACTGTACAAGCTGTTTGATCCAATCTGATGGACGGAGAAGGAAACTCGGGAGACAAGTCTTTGCCTATCCCTTGCGGTACCAAGCCACCATCTTCTTCCTCGTATAAGCTCTCTCGCCTCAAACCCTAGCCATGAATCTGACCCATCACTATGGCCCCCATCCTGTCTTGGAGGCCACGCAATTCGCTGTTCCGCTACCTCCTTCTCATGCGGGAGGCGGAGCTCTGCCTAACTTGGTTCTTTCCTTGTTTAACAAGGGACAAGAGATCAGGGAGCTACTTCCCGTCTAGCCGATTAAAACGGCTACCACATACCAAGATTAGACACTTTCACCCATTTTCTTGACCTATTCGTCGCAACTAAAATTCAACAAAATCCACCACCCAATCCTCAAAATCCCGTTCATGGCCCCTTTATGTCGCCACATCAACTTCAACTTAGTAATGGCATGTTGAAGTCGTCATCATAGGAGGCTCTTTAGCAGTAGCGCTGCTAAAAGGCTAATTTGAGTACTTTATGCGGCATGGCCATCATGGTCGTCTCTGCGACCCGAGTTGATCCTCTTATATGCTCTCTATATGAAAGAGACATGACTCCTCACCAATTGATTGAAAATCAACTTCAGTTCTACCAATTACAAAAAACATTCATGGATTATCAGTGAAGGAGTAAGCTAGAATAAGGGGAGTCAGTTGATTACAATCTTAGTAAAGCGGAGGCATTGCAAATTCAAGCTAAGAATGAAAGATCAAGGGTTTTATGTTTCTCCTTTCAGTAGTGAACAATACACAATTTACTTCTTAAGGTTCTAATATGTATTTGAGATTTTCTAAAAAAATGTATTTGAGATGAATTGATTTCAAGATCTTGTAAGGGTATCTTCAACCCATGTCACCCCCAATCCCCCTCCCATGGGCCCACCATTTCTCCCCCCTCCCCATCCCCTCTCCCAAACTACTACTCATCTCCAACCCATTTCTTTCCTCCACCCAACAAAATTAGTTTTCAATATATATACATAGTTAACGATTTAAAAATAAATGATTAATACTGAAAATAGTAAATACAAAATAAGTGCCAATATTTGCTGTGTATATTTGTATCGTTATGATTCAACAAATTTGAGTTTTCTAACCGTGTTTTTTAATTATTTAATAATTTTAATTGTTAATTGTATAAAAATAAGATTTATCAAATTTTCAACAATATAAGATTACAGATATTTTTTCATAAATATAGTTTCGAATAATTGAGAATACACTATTGATTTTTATAAATGATAATAAAATAAATTATATTAATTCTAATAAAAGTGCATAATATAACCACAAAATATTAGTAAGTGTAGTTGCATTGCCAAAAATTAATTTAATTAACCACCTCATGTAGGAGGAGGGGCATGTCCACGGGGAAATCCCCGTTAATCATCGCACACTTGAAGGAAAAAAATGTCTCCCTAGTAACCCCCTTACCCATGGTGTTGGACTTGAACTATATTTTTATACGATTTTCCATTCACCATCCCCTTCCCCTCATGAGATTGGGAAATGCCATTAGGCCATCTCCAAACATGTCGCATTTCCCTCTCCCCCGACCTACCCTTCCTCTCACGGGCCCACCAAGTCCCCCCTCACCCTCACCCTCCCCCTCCCCCAAACTACACAACCATTCCCCTCCACCACTTAATTAAGTTTATTTTGTTAAAATATATTTAATAGTTTAAAAATAAATTATTAATAGCGATAAAAAATAAATCCGAAATAATATTTAATATAAATATATATTCACAAAAATAATAAAAAAATAATAATAACAATAATGACAACAACACTTTTATTCCAAAAAAAACACGTTTATTTTGCAAAATAACGATTACAAGTACTAGAATATTAGTAATTAAACAATATTACAACCAACAACTAGTAGAAAGTACTAAAACACACAAAATAGCGCAATAAAATAAATTAGCAACAATTACATAGAAATGTTCATTTGTTATTCGAATGGATTGAAGTTTGCGTCGGACACATAGGTCGAACAACTCGGATGATGATGACAACAATTTATATACGCCTGAAGGGCTGGCGCTAATATTTATCCACAATATTCACATGAGATAAATTTGGACCAAAGAATTGGCAACATATCACTTAATGAATAAGATGTGTCGTTGCCACATTCGCTCATTGGACGCCAATCAACAACTACGTGCGACTTAGTTGAACATGTTTGGAATACACAAGGGGCAAAATATTATATTGTGTATTGTTTTAATCCCATTGTATTATTTTTCAATCCCGTTATATTTTATTCGTCTTTGTCTTATTCTAGCTGTGATTCAATAAATTTAGCATCTTTTTAACCGTGTTTCTAAAGTAATTAATAAATATAATTGCTAATTATAAAAAATAATAAGATATATCAAATTGACAATAAAATAAAATAACGATAATTTTTTGTCATTTTTTGTTCAATTATCGAAAAAATCTTATTTATTTTTTTGTAATAAAAATAATAATTAAAATATACTATTCATAATTAAAAACATATATTATAATAATAATAAAATAGTATTAAGTTAAAAAAAACATATTCCAAAATTGAATTATTTAGCTATAATGGATGGGGGAGGGGAGGGAATATGAGGGGGAAATGCACACCCTAACCATCCCCCACCCATGCCTAAATTCTCCTCCCACCTTCCCCTTTCCCCTCACCCTACATAAGGTCACAAGCTGTGCATAAACTAGACTTAACAATTATAAAAACTTAAAAAAAAAAAAAGATAAATAACTCTCTAATTAGAGTAGAAAAAGAAACGCGAGAAATCGGGATGGAGTTTGGAATCGTGCCCATCTCGATGCTGCTACCAAGCCAGCAGCCGAAGGTTTCTCCAAGAGTAGAAATGTCGAGACTCAAAAAGTGTGAAAGCTTTTCTTAAAAAAAAAAAAGTGTGAAAGCTTTCTCCGAACTTTTTGAAAGAAGATGTACCAACCATCCCTTTTTTAACTTTCTAAAATAGATTTGACATTGACAGCCACATTCCCAAGGGATACTACTCCCCGTTGAATTCGGAGGGACTTTGGTAGTTGCGTTGCGTGTAGTCTGCGTAAATCGCGGGACGAATCTGCCATCAAAATTACTATTAAAGGAGAAAAGACACTTTCACGCCCTTGTACTATCAAGGAAGGACACTTTCACACCCTTCTGTTCCGTAAATGACACTTCATGGTTCAAACGTTAGGATACTTAGGGTGAGTTTGGGAATGCTTTTGCTGCCAGCACAGCTGTTTTCCGACAGCAGAAGCAATTTTAGTGTGTTTGGTAAAAATAAAATTTCTGTTTTTCCAGACAGTTTCTGCTGTCCGACAGCAGTTTTCAGGAAGCAAGGGGGGAGATGCTTTTTCAGAAAGTGTTTTTGATTAATTAATCTACAACCGATTTTGACCTTAAAATTTTTTAAAATATCAATAGTTATATTTCCGGAAATGACACGTGTCATATATTTTTGTCATTTTACCTTCTCACAACAACTTCACAGTTGATTTTACCAAACACAAAATTACTATATCAATATTTCACAGCAGCTTCTACGTAATATTTACCAAACAACATTTTATCAAGAACTCACAGCAACTTTCTACAGTGTTTTCACACAGCAGCTTTTTACCACCGCCACAGCATTCCAAAACTAGCCCTTACTCCACCATCTACCTAACACGTTAGCCTAGCGTGGGTAATGTTGAGGATTTCGAATATTATTTTGTGCAGAGAGATAGAATATCTTTAAAAGAGTGTCTGTTTATAGAGTCTATGTTTTTGAGACAAAATAAAGTAGCTAACAATGTGATCTGAAAATGTGTTAAATCTTTTCATAATATTTTTGATCTTTCTTAACACTACAATTTTATGAAAAAGTTAGCCAACTTTTGTTTTATATTTTTAGCTAAACTAGTCGGTCTAAGTGACCCCTAAAATATACTGGAAAGACTCTAGCGAAACAGACCAAGTATAGCTACATATTGTAATTAGAGAGTTTTGCCAGTTTTATTTGTAAGTTTGTAATTGTGTTTTCTTTTGTAGAGAGATACCAGTCTTCTGGTAAAGTTGTATCACATCGTGTCGTGGGGTCAGATTAGAAATTAGCAGGCCTAAGTCCGACGCTCTGTGGACGACAAGGTAGTACAACGACCATCTAAATAATTGGGACTTTGTTCATCTTACAAGTCTTTAGTGAACCATGGGATGCAGTCCAATATGATGCGGGGTTTTTTTTCATTTACCAATCAACGTTTGATGTGCATTTGCAAAATAAGGGACCCAATCAGACAATTTAAAGAACGAGAGCTACAATCCGACAATTCTGATAACATAGAGGTGTGCAACCTGTAATTAAGCATATATACACATTACAATCTCAGAGCTTGTTTGGTATCCGTTTAAAAACAAGAAAAACAGTGGAAAAAAAACGTACCGAAAAAACACGTTTAAAAACAGAATTAAAAAACTGTTTGGTATCCGTTTAAAAACAGTGTTTAAAATCAAAAACACGTTTGGCAACATTATCAAATTTCAATGTTAATTTGCTTAAAAATCATTTTTACGTACAATACCGACATATATTTGATATTTGTTGCATCTAATCATAGTTGAAATATCTTTAAATACCAATAGTATGAAAAAAACATCAAAAAAACACCACATTTGCTGCTTTTTTAAACAGCTGTTTTTCAGCATGTTTTTGTTTTTAAACAGACAGAAAAACATTGCATACCAAATGCGTTTAAAAAAACAACCCTGTTTTTAATCAAAGTTGATTAAAAACAGGGATGACAAACATGCACTCACTCGATCTGGCATCACACAACACCTCCTTCTCCAGCTGATAAGTCAAAGTTTCTCACTCCAAAAACGCCACATGTGGTATTCACACTCCAACACATGCACTCACTTTTTAGTTTTCAAAAAGACAAGTCCCAAAAAGTCCACTGAAACCTGAAGAAAAGTCAACACTTTTAAATCTCTCCTCCACCGAAAACAAAATCGACCACCGCCCTTTTGTTTTCTTCCTAAAACCAACCTCATTTAAATCCACACTCTCCCATCATTTTTTGGAAGATCTGAACTACATTTACCTCTCTACGCTCCATCAAAACCCCCTCTCTCTCTATCTCTCTATCTCGATCCATCTTAAAGCTTGGTTTTCTATCTTTCTTCTAATGACGATGGATGTAAGTTGCTGTTCTGATCAGTCTAATGTAGAGTTTCTGATGACAAAAAAAAAAAAAAAAAAAAAAAAGAGTACTGATACGACGTATACGTACGTTTTTTTGTGTTAGCAGGAGGAGCAGTATTATTACTGGAAGAAGAGTGGGCAGATACCGGCGTTTGGGAACTGGGATTACGCCAACGAGATGCCCATCACGCAGTACTTTGACTGCGCAAGGCAGGCGGGTTTGATTCGGTACAGCAACTCTTCCGGCGAGTGTGGTGTGGTTGCCGATCTCTACGCCGTTGATTTCAACAAACCTTCCAAGGTTAGTTCACTTTCGACTAGTAGTATTGTTTTCTTTTCTTGGTGTGAACATGGGACTTTGAGAGTAGGGGGAAGGATATCACTGACCGATCGATCGTTTGGTCACGTGATTAACCAATTAAATAGTCATTACTACTATTACTTCCTATTTAGTGGTATTTATTGATAGTAGATATTCTATATTCAATTTTTTCACGCATTTTACGGTGGTAATTTAACTTATTTAGCTATTTGCAAATTTGTTTCCACTCTGTTTCTTCTTATTCGTCCCATTTGACTTCTTTAAATTGTATTTGAGTCATTTTGTCTGGGTGATTTGGATCTTAAAACTATGCGATTTTTTGATAATTCTTTCACCGTGTTATAGACCGTGTTATTGAGTAATTTTTTACTCTACGACACTATAAAAAATTGTTAAAAAATTACATCATTTTGTTATTCAAATCACCGGGTTAAAGTGGTCTGGTGAATAGTGAAAAAAAGTCAAATGGGTTGAAAAAAAAAAGAAACAGAGTGGTTCTATGATTCCGTTTGATTGGCAATAAAATATTTTCTCAAATTCCAGTGTCTGATTCACTATTCCGTAAAATAATTTAGCAAGTAATTTTCTTTTGCTTTAACGATGTTAAATGATTAAAAAGTTTTCTAATCCGGAAGACATTTTTCATATTGTATTGACCAGCTCTCCCACCATGACAGGCACCACCTCAAATATTGCTAGCACCACCACAACCTCCTGCAGCCACTGCCTCCACCATCACTGCCATCACCTCCTGCTCCGGTGCCACCACTGTCGCTGCCACCACTTCCACCACCACCTTCTCCTGCCGCCGCCACCTTCAACTCCACCACCATGTAGCCACCACCTGTTTTTCAATTTTCAAATAAGAAATATTTATTCGTTGAACCAATAAGTTGTAGGATTGTTATATTTTATATTTATATGATACGCAAGTAAAAGAATTACAAGTATTAACCAAACACATGAAAACAATTACAAGGAAAAAGAATTCCCAATAAATATCTTAGACGTAAAAAATTTTAGTTTTACTGCCAACCAAATGGAGCCGGACATGTTCAGTATGGCGTCATGAATAGTCTGCTAGTGGTTGTTTACGGAGCCGGTACTAATCTTATTTTTAAAATTATGGTAATACAAAAGTATCCCACCATGCGTCACACTGCCTGAGCCTGCTTAGTTCTCGGTCTAACCATCGCCAACTAATTATTAGAGCGCGAATTTTTACTACTCAATGTATACACTCCGTTCCCTTTCTTTCTTCACATGTTAGACTTTTTAACTCGTATCTAGGTCATTTTGATCGGGTGATTTGCATCGCAAGACGATGCGATTTTTTGATAATCTTTTACCGTGTTATAGAACAACCCTCTTCAACACCATAAAAATATCATAAAAAAATTGCATCATTTTCCTACCCAAATTACCGGGACAAATATTATAAAAATGGTCTTACTTGAATGTTACTACTACTATTAATCTAATTGGATACATCAAACAGGACAAATACTGATGGACCATGCATGTGAATTAACGTGGTGGCATTTGCAGGCAAGATCAGCAGGTACTTGTAACAATACGACAGTCAAGAAGAAGAAGAACAGATATCCAGAACCGCAACTTGCGGAGGAGAAAAAGCACGTGATCACCCAGAAGAAGAAGATGACGACTGCAGTGGTGGCTGACGTGACCAAACCCCAACTGCCAAACAAACACCGCCGTGGGACCACCGTCGATTGTGGCGGAAGAGAGGGTAATCCTCGGCAAAAACTGCCTCCCACCACTATTGCTATCAAACCTGTGGACGAAGATCTTTACAAGATCCCATCGGAGCTTATTCGCACTACCAAACGCGTAAGTCAGCAACTTTTTATTGGCTTCTTAAGAGTTGTAGCTAGCTTTAATTTAAACTGAGGACTCAAACAATTATTTTCAATTGTCGCTTCTTCTAATTCACACAGCAGTATAAGAATGAGAATGAGTGATACAGAAAAAATAAATAATTTCATGTATGTCATGTAATTTCTGAATTAGAGCATCGTGTCATATTTGTACTTGAAGCAAGCAAGATAATTACTCGGAGTCACTGATAAAAATACTGAAGTTTATGAGGGACAAGGGGAAAACTGAGGGTATGTTGGGGGCTATTGTGAAAAAGTTTTGAGGGGCAAAAATGAAAAGGGTTGGAATAGTGTTAGAACATCTGGATCCAAGGTTTTGTTCATCTTGAAAACTAATGCTCATAATCCTGGACAAAAATACTAATAATTCTTGGGGTCAGTGTGGATTCAGCCAGATTCTACAGAAGCCTGTAAAATCAATTGTGATGCGAGCAAGCTAGTCTGGACACGGTGTTACCTTGTTAGATCAGCTATTTTCATGTGTACTTTTTTGTGTTGCAGAAGAGAAGGCTTGGACTGTTCTCAAGGTGCTTGATTCCAGCTTGCATGGTGTAGATCGTTTCAGCTCAGAACATAGGCTGCTGATTATTCTCACAATATATACTACAAATTTACATAACAAAGAGGACATCAATAGTGACTTACAATGTGTACTGTCTATGTGTGCTTCTGATAATTTGAGCATGATGAAGACGTTTTCTTTGACTATTTCTAACATTTTAATTGTACTTTCTTCCTAAAGGCTTATAATTTATACCTTATACCCATCTTGATGTAGAATTTTGAATGTTATTATGCTGAGTTTGTACTGTGTTTGTTGTTATGTTTTTGCTTGATTAATGCATTTACTTTCTCATCTACTTTTATCGTTTTATGGTTACTCTTATGGATTGTCGATTTAGTGGTTTTTATTGCTAACTTCCTCCCGTGAGGACAGATTTTGGGTTCACTACAATGCAATCCATGGTTATATAACGTCACATTCCCATGGATTCAATCAGATTCCCATGGATCTCATGGATTCAATCATTTTCTTAATATGCTATGCTGCTTATATATCGCGATCGTGAGACTTGGCAGACGGATGTTAAAATGTTTCTTTATGGAAATTTTGTTGAGGATGTGTATATGACACAACCCGAGGGTTTTGTTGATTCAGAGGAAGCAATCTATTTACAGATTAAAGTAATGATTTGAAATCTTCAATTTGATGATGCAATCAAAGAGTTATGTTTCATCAAAGTACGAAGATGAACGTTGTGTATACATAAAGGTTAGTGGAGCACATTTGTATTGTTGGTCTTGTATGTGGATGACATATTGTTCTTTCGGAATGATGTTCCTACTTTGCAATATGTTAAAGACTGGTTATATATTTTGTTTTTAAAAAGACTGGTTACAGACTGTTTTAAAATGAAAGAATTAGGCGATGCAACATATATACTTGGTGTAAAGATCTATAGAGATAGATCAAGAAGGTTGCTTGGCCTAAGTCAGAGTACGTACATTGACAAGGTGTTGAAACAGTTCAACGTGCAAGATTCCGAGAAAGGATTCTTAATATTGTCACATGAGTTAGTCTTTCTAAGACTAATTGTCCATCCATGCAGATTGTGAAGGACCGCATGATGAAGATTCCTTATACCTAAACAATTGGATGTTGGTGATTTTAGTGTCATCGGTCATTTTGTGTAATTGAATTTACTTATGACCAACATATACATTGGCGTATACGTTGTACACGTTAGGAGGTGTGGAGTACACGCGTGCACACGATTATGTTAATGTCTTGGACAACGAACACCCAGACGATTGCGTGGAAAATTGGATTTTGGACATTTATTGCTTCACAAAAAATGTCTCCGATTTTGTTTCGTCTTGAAAAACCGGACTGAAATCACAACTGTTATAACCGCTGCGTTGTCGGTTATAAGCGACGTGATTAACCACCTCCCCCTCCTTTAACTTGCCACTTTGGTCGAATGAAGAACACAGAGAGAAAACCTGAGTTCGGATTACCATAAAAACCATACTCGTTCTTGAACAAATCTTTGTTTTATTCGATTATTGATTTCGTGCGTATACCACCGAAATGCTTTAATCTGAGAGTGATTCACACGACTCAGAGATTATTCAGACCTTTGATTCCTATATACACACACAGATTTCCAACATTGGATCTATCATGTAGGTCATGTTATGTACTAGGACATACGTGTCATATGCTTTGAGCATGGCATGTATGTACCATTCGAATCCCAATTAGAGTCATTTGATAGCTTTCAAGAATATCCTTAAGTACTTGAGAAGGACTAAGGACGATTTCTTAGTATCCGGAAGAGAGGAAAATCTCACTTTAAGAGGTTACACTGATGCGAGCTTCCAAACTGACAAAGATTATTTCAGATCACAGTCAAGTATTGTGTTTTGTCTTAATGGAGGAGGTGTGAGATGGAAAAGTTCAAAGCAAGAAACAGTTGTCGATTCTACCATAGAGGATGAGTAAATTGCTGCATTAGATGCATCAGAGGAAGCTGTTTGGACTAGGAAGTTCGTTTGGAAGGAGTTGTCCCTAGTATTTTGGATCCCATAGCACTCTATTGTTACAAAAATGGTGCGATCGCACAAGATAAGGAACCAAGATCTCACCGGCGATCCAAGCACATACTTAGGAGATTCCATCTTATTCAAGAGATCATTGATAGAGGAGAGGTGTAGATATGCAAAGTACCAACATATGACAATCTCGCAGACCCACTTACCAAACCCCTTTCTTAGCGTAAGCATGGGGCCACACTAGATTTATAGGCATACGAGATGCACCAGATTGGTTCTAGTGCAAGTGGGAGACTATTGGTGTATGCCCTATAGACAATCTATATTATCGTGGACACAACGAAGTTCTTAGAATGCATGGTCTTAGTGCAAGCGGGAGACTGTTGGTGTATGCCCTAGTCTTGTATTATTGATCATTAGGACGACTGTGATGCATTGAGACTATTATGTGGGTAGATTTTTATGAGATATAAATTCTAACACATGGGTATGCATTACGAGTGACGGCATACTGGATTGAGCTGCCATGAGAACACTACATGGATGTTATGCGAGTGCCATAAGTGCTTCTCAAAGTGACAATGGCGTTGTTGTCCTAAGAATTGATGCCACTTGTGTACAAGGAAATCCTTGGGAGAGATCCAAGTGTACACCTCAACTAGGGATTAGAGTAAGAACACAGAGAAGTGCAGGGTGTGAGTAGGGAGAGAGTAAGCAATGGTAACCGCGTGAGAGAGAGAGAGACAGCTTAATGATAGTGCTTCGGTGAATCCAGAAGCCAAGAACATCCAAGAGGAACCAGAAGATTGCAATGGAGGGCTAACGATCATATATATAGTAGGGAAGTGACCGTTGTGAGGGGTTAATGCGCCCATAAATGGCAGCTTAATGATAGACCCGTAACGGCACGTTCGACCGTATATATAGGGAACGTTACGCACCTGCCCGCATATACCGGAGACCGTTATGAGATCGACCGGATTTATAGGACGTGGTCATTAAGTCTCTCAAATAAGTTACAAATGGTCGCGCAGGAGCTTGGTTGTTGTTCGCGCGCGACAGAACTTATTCTAGCCTCCAAACCACAAGTCCCTACAAGTCCCGTGTGGTTAGCATCACGGGTGGCCCTGTCTCGCAACCCCCAAGTGTATGAGTATGAGCAGCGATTGGGTGTGTATGGAGCACAGTCAGATGTGGTGGATGGCTGTCACGTGGCTATGATCTGTCTCTCTGGAATGCACCATCTACATTATTCCCCTTTTGCGCGGATATCACGCGGGCGTTTTTTGCGCGCAAAATCAGCACGCGGGTCGTTTGAATTTTGAATAATTTAATGCTTGAAATCCTAGCCCCCATAAGCCGTCATCATTGCCTAGGGCTCTGTAAAAGGTAGGGGATTTCCGTTGTGCGGCTAATCAGTTGATATCCACAAATTTCCGCCAATTTTTGAGGCAAAATTGATTCGACGGATCCGATAGGTCACCATTTTCACCATTTTTGAGGTAACGTTGATTGAGCGATTCTGAACGGTCACACCTCTTCGAGATATTATATAAACCCTTTCACTATTATAAATCGAACTTTTTCCACCATTGTTAGTGCCAGAGTTTTATGAACCGGAAAGAGAATCAGCAAGGAGTTGAAATCTTTGATCAAATTCTTGACCAAATCACCGAAGCTGTTTGAGTACTTAAACGTCAGCAAGGTTTGTGATCCTCCCCCCTTTACTTGTGGATTTGACTAATGTTCTTCTTCTTTTTTTTTACATGCAACCCGACATGGGTTTGAGTTTGATGTTCATACTACTATTTATGATGTTCTTCGTACCCAAATAATAGTGTTGAGCTTCACATCTTGTTTTGCATATGCTTATTTGTGTTATAGAAATGGTTCCCAAGAATTCAAACAAAGAAGCCGTCGATTTGGACGAACTCAGCAAAGATTTGTGGTGCAAATCCCCTTACCTGGGCGGTGATGATTTCTTTTTGGCTGCTATCCAGGGGACCACCCTCAAGGAGTCTCCGCTATTTCAAATAAATTTCTCTGGGAATTGGCGGGGCACTATCGACTTTGGGGATGATAGTGTCCGCGAAACACTGTGTAAGTTCACAGGTTTCACAGGCTTGAAATACAGATCTATTTCAAGGCCTTGAACCAGCTTTTAAAGCCTTGAATCACAGGTTTCACAGGCTCGAAATAGCAGAGCATTCAAAGCCTTGAAATTGTCTAACTTGTATGCATACTCTAAGAGGGAGCTTTTCTAAGTTCTTCTGAACTTGTTCTAACTCTCTCAACCCTATATTTGATCTATTATTACTTGATGATGAAATAAAAAAGATTTTGATTCACTTAGGCTTCATCTAATTAACCTGTTTGACTTAGTTTTGCAGGGAAAATTTCATTTCCTATTTTGCAGGATTAGTTTCCTAACCTGGGTTTTGCAGGAAAGGAAACATTGAGAGAATGTGATTCTGTGATCAAGCAGACACTCATGACAGCTTCTCAATATGTTTAAAGACAAGATCAGCACATTATCCTTGGAGATTATGATCAACTATCCGTTGGGAAGACTGTTGGAGAAGTCAATGATTGTTGCCTAATAAACAGGAAGTTTGTTGCTAAAATCCAGGGAGATTTGTTGACCAATTGAGTTGTATAAATGGAGATCAATTTGAAGAATTTTATACAACACTCAACGGGCAAAAAGTGAGACACATTTTCAGAATTGACAAGCATCAAAGAAGAACATAATTCTCACAATCCATCTCACAAAAGATCACTGCATTCTTCACTGCAGTTCCACTTCCAGTGTTCTTCTATTCTGAGCTTAATTTGTATATCATTCTTATACTACTTCTAGCTCTCATTCTCAAGGATTGTTCAAATTGAACAATAGAGAATTCTTAGTTAATTAGTTAGCTAGAGCAGGTACTAGATAGATTAGTGAGAACCACAAGCTGTAACAGAGTAGGGCATATCTTTGTGCTTGAGATCTAGGGCTTAGCTTTTGATTAATAAGAATTGTGTTGAAAATCCTGAAGGGAGAAGATCCCTGAGGTAGAGACGTAGGTCCAAGTGGACTGAACTCTATAAATCCTGTGTCTCTTGCATCTTTACTCAATATTGCCCCTACCCTTTTTCAAAATCCTTTTTCAACCAAGTATAGTATTTCAAAAATTGGTTTCCAACGGCTTTAAAGATTTGAATATTCTCTGATCATTACAAATATTTTGAGATCAGAAAGAAATTGAAGTTTCCATTTTAAACTCAAACTCTTTTAGTATTTATCATCTTCTCTTCTCCTTCTCTCCGTATAAATCCTACTTCTCTCTCTATTCTTCTCCAAACCCTAATGAGCACAAGAAGAGCCTCTGACAGAATCAAGATGGCCGGTAGTTCAAAACCTAGTACAGAGAAGAAGAAAAAGACAGATGAGGATGAAGTTCAAACAATCAATGGGATTCAAGCTCTAGGAATCCCAGTGCAGAAGCAGTCACAGAACTTCCTCCACCTATGAAGAAAGCTAAGAAGGATGTGACACCATCTTCGGACAAGAAGCAAAAGAAGAAAGAGAAAACTACTGTAGAAAAGCAAGAAGAAACAAATATCTCCAGTCCCAAGAAGCTGAAGAGAAAGAAGAAGGCCTCTCAAGCTGAAAAAGGGAAAAGAAAAGGTGACAGTGGAAGAACCAAACGACAATGTGGAAAGAGCCTTGCATATCTACTCAAATAACTCTGCTCCTGATGAAACTTGGTTCATCACAAACACTTACAAAGGTCAGTGGTTGAATGGTTTTGCCTCTAGGCCTATTGCTTCTGTAGCTTTGTTAGTCTTCCTATGTTGCTTGGAATGAATCTTCCTAAGAGTAGGGCATATCTCTCTGCTTGAGATCTAGGGCTTAACTTTTAATTAATAAGAATTGTGTTGAAAATCCTGTAGGGAGAAGATCCCTGAGGTAGAGACCTAGGTCCAAGTGGACTAAACTCTATAAAAACCGTGTCTCTTGCATTTATCATTTCATTCTCACACTTGTTTTACACAGCTTTCAAACTAGTCTGTTTTTAAGGACTTGAAAAAGACTTGTCTGTCTTTCATTTAAACTGTATTTCTCTTCAAAGGCTTGAAAATGTTTTCAAGGCCTTGAACTTCATTTCTCTTCACAGATAACTCTTATCTTTGCAAGTTTTACAAAAAGTTGGCATACTTTATTCAACCCCCCTTCTAGAGTATTCATACTGCACTTCTACATGAATACTCCCCTTTCACACTGGTTCGTCAGAAAGTTGTCCAGACGCTGTTCCAAGGCTGACATATTTGCTGGCGCGCTTCCCCCTGGGGCTGATGATGGTGTTGCAGCAAGGCCCGAAATTTAAGGCATGTTGGGATCATAGGGAGGCGGAGGTGCATAACTCCCCTGGGCTCCAATCGCGTATGAAGGCAACAAGGGATTTTTAGCAAATGCAAGAGATGACTCTGATGGCAGCCTTTGTGGCTGGGGCATTGGACCATTGGGCAGAGAGGGCTGTGAACCAAGTGGGGAAGATGTGTGCGCCACAGGGGTTGCAGTTACCCCTGGTGGAGGCAACTGGGCTGCAAGTTGTGGAGCTAAAGTCCCATGAGCAGCGTTTTGAACGAGTCCTCCTAGGATCACCATGATATGGTCAATCTAGGAGGACTGAGCCTGCATAGCCTTGACTTAGCTTTGGGTTGTGTCTTGCAACATCTCCAAAGAGGGATTGCTCCCAGTATCTTTTTGGGCATTGATGTTGGTATTGGTGTTGGTTTTGGGGGTCTCCTCTCTCTCGGTTTCTTCCCCCAAAGGAGACTGATCACCATTACGGAGGTTGGCCTCAAGAGACATGGCCGTTTTGATTGATGAATACTTTAAAGGTTGAGAGTTCACGTCGGGTTCATCAAATTGTGTACAAGGAAATCATTGGGAGAGATCCAAGTGTACACCTCAACTAGGGGATTAGAGTAAGAACACAGAGAAGTGCAGGGTGTGAGTAGGGAGAGAGTAAGCAATGGTAACTGCGTGAGAGAGAGAGACATCTTAATGATAGAGCTTCGGTGAATCCAGAAGCCAAGAACATCCAAGAGGAACCAGAAGATTGCAATGGAGGGATCACGATCCTATATATAGTAGGTAAGTGACCGTTGTGAGGGGTTAATGCGCCCATAAATGGCAGCTTAATGATAAACCCGTAACGGCACGTTCGACCATATATATAGGGACCGTTACGCACCTGCCCGCATATACCGGAGACTGTTATGAGATCAAACGGGTTTATAGGACGTGGTCATTAAGTCTCTCAATTAGTTACAAATGGTCGCGCGCGACCTTGGTAATCGTTCCCGCGCGACGGACCTTACTCTAGCCTCCAAATCACAAGTCCCTCAAAGTCCCGTGTGGTTAGCATCGCGGGTGGCCTTGTCTCGCAGCCCCCAAGTGTATAAGTATGAGAAGCGATTGGGTGTGTATGGAGCACAGTCAGATGTGCTGGATGGCTGCTACGTGGCTATGATCTGTCTGTCTAGAATGCACCATCTACACCACTACATTACCTGGATGAGGAGTTAAATGTGTTGATATTGTCAAACATCACGTTGTCACAAGGTGATTATAAAGTTGGTAATTGAGCATGTTATGAACTATGCTGAGGGATGTGAATGATGTAGATATGATTTGTCCCTCCTACATGACGGGAGCAAATATCCATGGCCACTCGACGAGTGTGACTTAGGAAAATACATTGTCGTGCTCAAATGAATCAATATGAGGTATTGATGTAATTTATCTGTCTAAGGCTACTGAGAAAATCGAGAAACTATAGATTGAATATACAAGGGTGACAATCCATGTCTTTTGTCTTATATGGAGAAAATGATTTTACGACACAGTAACATTGGTAACAAAAGTTCATCAGATCACTACCATTCATATTACTTGGGTAGCACTGATGTATTTTTAGATACTACTCATCTTATCTAATTGTTATCGCCAACGTAATTAGGAACCTACAAGGTCACACATAAGAATGAATCAAACTGGAATTAATTGTTCATTAGTTGGACTAAGGAGCAATTATGGATTTTAGGCTTGAGTGCAAAGTAATCCTAACTGTTAGGATTAAAGGGCAAGTTGAATTCTCTCATCCCTATAAATACCCTTGCATTGTGGTTAGGGTTCTTACGCTTCCAGCACTATTCATATATGATACAAAATAGCTAGAATTTTAAGATAGAGATTCGAGCTAACACTTCCTTTCAGGTCCAGTAAATTTTGTGAGGCGAAGTCATCGATCATCCTCCAGCAGACTACCATTAGCGAAAAGGAAGTCAATTGGAATCGTTTGTGTGGATACTGTAGAAGTGCATCAATCTACAGTGTTTGTGATCTTCGCCAGTCAGCACCACTAAGGTAAGTTCTACATCCTTAGATTTCGCTCATTCAAATGGATCCTTGTTGGGTTTTAGGAAAAAGTTTTATTTATCTGCTAAGTTTGAGTGCCAATAACCCAACACCTTTGTCGTTTCATTCGAACCCATTCGTACTCGAGTCACTATCTCTTCGATATGCAGCTTAGAAGCTTCAGACTTATGATTTTACAAACTTGTTGACCGAACGAGATTGTCAAGTCCTGGTGAATAAACTGGGAAATATGAAGAGTGAAGGGAATATGAATGTCGATTTTGATAGTGAGAGAGGCCGTAATCTCAAATCTGTAGAAGTCTCTGGATTATAGCAGCAGGGTCTGGGTGTTTTTGTTGGGAGACACGGAAATACCCTTACACACAAACTATCTCAGTTGAGCTTGAGTTTGTATAGTTTTGTTTTATTGGGCTAATTTTTTCCCCACTAACTTGTTCAAAATATGAGCTGCAGATAAAGCCCAATACTAAAAAAACAAGTTTTACTGCAAAAGAAAAGAAGAAATCCCTACTGACTAGGGACCTACCTACAAACACAAGCAAATACACTATCTAACCCTTATGGACAAACGAGCTTCCCCTGCTCTGTCTTACCTATTATTTGCAGACGACTGTTTTATCTTTCAGAAATTCGGCCTTAACGATGTCTGGACTCTCAAATGGATTCTGCAACAATACTCTAAATGGTCGGGTCAAGAAATCAACTTCCAAAAATTGGAACTCTTCACAAGCCCCAATATGTCGGAGGAAGACAAGGTCCGGCTGAAAACCATCCTCAATATTACTATCGTTGACAAGCCGGGCAAATACCTCGGATTAGTGATGGACTTCACTCTCCCAAAAAAGGACATCTTCAACGGTATCCTCCAAAGATTCCAGCAAAAACTTACCGACTGGAAACGTAGCTCTATCTCGTTTGAAGGAAGGTGCATCCTCATCAAAGCCTGCCTGGCGGCCATTCCAACATACCTTCTTTCAGGCTTCCGAGCCCCGGTTTCTTTCCTGAAAGCTCTCAAAACCAAAATGATTACCTTCCTTTGGAGTAATGGAACAACAAAGGCATCCGATGGAAAATGTGGAAAGACCTCTGTACCCCAATCTCACATGGAGGTTTAGGCTTCAGAGATCTTCAATACTTCAACCAAGCCCTTCTTGCCAAGACGGCTGATCGCATCTGGAGCTTTTGATTAGCAAAATATTAAAAGGAAAGTACTGCCAGAGACGCGACTTATTCCACACAACCACAACTCCTTCATCGGCATCATGGGGGTGGAATAGCCTCATTTGGGGGAAAGCTCTCTTTCACACTGGAACCCGCTGGGTTCTAGGTAACGGGAGATCTATTAAGCCAGCTTCTAACAGATGGATCCCAGGAAGCAACACTCTCATCTCACCTGGACCGAATAATGGTCTTGCCAACCTCACTGTAAACTTCTTCATCAACGAAGCTACGAAATCATGGGTTACCCCTCTCCTGCGAAGCTTCTACAACGAGGAAACAACAAGACTAATCCTGAACATCTACATCCCCAACTCTAGCCACGAAGACAAACCCATTTGGTCAGCCACCACAAATGGACTTTTCACTGTCAAATCGGCCTACCACTTAGCGGCATGCACTTTCTTTCCAGCTCAGCCGCCAAACCAAAACATCTGGAACACCATCAGAAAGCTTAATCTCCCCCCTAAATTCAAACGCTTCTTGTGGAAATATCCACACAACATTATCCCAAGCAGAATCTGCCTCCAGAAAAGGGGCTATGCGGGACCAACATCATGCCCGCGGTGCTCCAGTCACGAAGAAACAACCAACCACATCCTCTTTTCAAATGCGACTTCTCCAATCATGTTGGGAAAGGTTCCCGATTCGGCTTCAACTTCCAGAGAGGCTAGCCACCACCAACTACCGCGGTTATCTTCAACATCTTAGATTCCCTTCATCACGAGTTAGACAAAAACATGTTTGTCCTCATCCTTTGGCAAATATGGCTACACAGAAACGAAGCGGCCTGGAAAGGCTCAGTCATCCACCCGCTTAAAACCCTGGAAGCCATAGGTCATCTGGAACGTTCCATCCGCATCTCGAACTCAACCATCAAGTCAGGGAATGTCAGCTTCAATCCTCAGGGTGGCACCAAACTGCCCATCAGCTTCACACAAAGGACTACCGACCCTAGTTAGCCGGTAACAACACTTCAATTGGACGCAGCATGGAACATGATAAAGATTTCAGCACCGCGGCATGGATTCATAACGACATCGATGACATCAAAGGCCAGACCTGTTTCCGATCAATCTCCTCCTTATCAGCAAAAGCTCAAGGCATTCTGGAACTCCTTAAATGTCTCCTTTATAGCGGCTACAGAAATGTCAACATACACATCGATAGTGCCCAGACAGTACAGAACCTTTGCAAATTGAGACAGGACGACACCATTCGCACAATAATCCACGATATCCTATCTCTAGCCACTTCCTTCGACGCTATTTCTATTAGCTATGTTAGTCGCGAAACTGTTGCACAGGCACACACTATGGCACATTCCTTGTTTCAACTGATCAATTAATACACAACGTTCTTTTCTTCTAAAAAAATTGATCAGATGGGTAAAGAGTACAATAAATCATTCTGTTGGGGCTTGAGAGAATTAATAAAAGCTCAACTTGGTTGTGTGCCTCGTGTACTGCCTGCGAGTGGGCAAAAAGTTCACTTTACGACATTGCTTCACACTAGCCAAATTCTAATATAATCAAGGAATTAGTAACTTACTAGCCAGTACATTTCCATGTAGGGTTTGATTAAGAGTTTCATCTATTTAAATCGACTATGTAGGGAAATGCTTCGAGAAAGAGAAGTGTTACCAGACATTTTCGGAGAGAAATGGACGTGTCTTGTCGGGCTCAATTTCTTTTTTTCCTTTATAAAGTAAAAAAAAAAATATGACTCGTGATTATAATCGTATGAAAACAGCTAGTAGGTTTGTTTGAATGACTGGTTTTTTATTTTTTGAGGATGAGTTGTTAAGATGAGGAGAGAGTATAAAAATAATCTGTCATCTCAACCTCTCATTCTCAAAGAAAACTAAAATCTAAAAACCAAAAAAATCATTTATCCAAACAATCTTAATATTTAGAGACGTACAGTTTAGTCTACTGATGCGTAGATATTTTCTTTCTCTCTATATATAAATCCTCCAACCTCTCCAATCACCTCACAGTGTTCTCACCAACAAACTTACTTTTAACGAGTCTATAACTTGGAAAACTCCACTGGTCATCAAAAATTAGAAGCTCAAGGAGTAGGGATATTTAAGATAAATTAATTAATGGACTAGGGATACTTAAGATAAACAACACATTTGTAATCTACTTACTTTATTATATTAAATATCTCCATAAATAATACAATGATTATTCTAGCCAAAACAATGGTCATACTAAATAAGATTGCCTCTAAGGCTTCTATTCCAACACATTTAACCCCTCGTGTTTGGGTGTATACCAATACCCCCTGTCAGATACAAAAAACCCTGTCAGTGGATGGACATTGGACGAATACCACCCTTCTGTTAGTGTCAACTAGTGAATGGTACAATCTTGGTTTTTTATGACCATTTTGCCTTTATTGTATTTTTGTGTTTATTGTTTTCCATGTTCTTGATGTCCACGATGTTCTTGGCCACTATTCTTGGTGTTCTTGAACACCACCTCCACCATCACCAAATCCCAACCAACACCACCAGCAACACCACTGAAACCCGCCAGCAACACATCCACCACCACCACTACCTGTTGGGTTTTGAACATGGAATCGCAGCGGAAGAAGATAATTATTCCGTTCAAATAACTCCAAGGATCACAAGTCAAGAACACATAACGATAGTAAAGGATTAATATGTGTTTACCTTTGGGTTCTCCTTTGATGACTTCAAACGCGAATAATGTCACGTTCTCTACGGTTGATCCACGCCTAGGATAGAGAATTAGACCTCCCAACCTTCTTGTGCTAGCTAGAACGGAGGAAGGAGACAACGAAATCACACAACAAAGCCACGAAGGAGGGATTCGGCCTCATTGTGTCGCCGACGGGTTGGGGCGGCGGGTAAGGGGCGGACGCCTCTTACTTGCTTGCTCTCAACTCTTTTCTCTCCTCTCAATATGTGTTATGAATAACATGTATTGAGAGGGAAGGAAGGAGTTCCTTTATATAGTCCAACTACTCCTAGTTGTTTCCGTAAAGGGCCCAACACTAATCATATCCATATATGGACTAGTATTATTTGCTAATTAGTCCTACTAAGTTAGCAACTTGTTGCAATATGATCCTTTTAATTAATCTCTATTAATTAAGTCTCTTGCCCAATTATATCCATATGGCGTGTGATCCCATAGGTTTCTACTTAATTGGTAGTAACTATTTACAAACATGGAGCGGTGTCTAGCAACACATCCATGCCACCCAATTAATAGAAATAGTAATCTCGACAAATCTTGTGATCTTATTATCTCATCCCTCTGTCTCATTATCCGGATTGGAAACAAGACATACAAGTCACACTCGTATATCCAATTCATGTTTCTCGATCTTGGGAATAGCCCTATCCATGCATATGACATCAATATCCCCATATTGATTCAGATGAGTCTGGCCAGACGTTCCATAGGCGCCATTCCTCGAGTGGCCTCGGATATTTTCTCCCGTTATGTGGGAGGGACAAATCCTATCTACATCACTCACCATCTCTAAGCTTGCTTCCTATTGTGCCCAACAAGCGCTTTTATAACTACCCAGTTATGGAGTAGCGTTTGACGTTGTCAAAGCACAATATTCCACAACTAGAGGATCTAGTGACTTCAAGTCTAAGTATGATAATATCCTATCACCGCGAGAAGCGCTTGTGACTTTACATAACTTGTATGTATCCCTCTCAGATTTGGGTCAATACAGTATGTCATTACTCCTAATACATGCCCATGTGTTGGATCATGATATCTCCATATCAATCCAACCCCATACTAGTCTATAGATGATCGTCCTGTTAATCATTATATTTGACTTGAGATATTTAAGATAAACAACACGATTTGTAAATCTAAGGGCATCTAGGGAATCTATTCCAACATTCTCCCACTTGCACTAGAGCCAATCTGGTGCATCGCATATGCCAATCGCCCTAGTGTGCTCTTCATGCTTGCGCTGAACAAGTGGCTTCGTGAATGGATCTGCCAGATTATCATCTGTAGGAATCTTGCATATCTTCACATCTCCTCTATCGATAATATCTCGATTAAGATGGAACTTCCGGAGTACGTGTTTGGATTTCTGGTGTGATCTTGGTTCCTTAGATTGAGTGATCGCGCCTGTGTTGTAACAATACAACACTATGGCATCCTCAATTCTAGGAACTACACCAAACTCAGAAACAAACTTTCTAATCAAACATCTTCTTTTGCTGCACCAGTTGCAGCAATATACTCGGCCTCTGTTGTAGAATCAACAACCGTCTCTTGCTTGGAACTCTTCCAGATCACACCTTCTCCATTTAGGCAATACATAAATCCCGACTGCGATCTGAAATCATCTCTTTCGGTTTGGAAGCTTGCATCCGTGTAACCAGTTACATGCAACTCTTCCTCACCTCCAAATATCAAGAACGCATCCTTAGTTCTTCTCAAGTACTTGAGGATGTTCTTGACTACTATCCAGTGACTCTCACACGGATTAGACTAATATCTTCTCGCCATACTCAATGCGTATGATACGTCTGGTCTAGTACATAACATGGCGTACATGATAGATCCTATGGCCGAGGCATAGGGGATCTTACTCATGCGGTCCATCTCAATCTTATTGGATAAACAATCACTCTCCGAAAGAATAATTCCATGTTACATGGGCAATAATCCCTTCTTGGAATCTTGCATGTTGAACCGGTTCAACACCTTGTCTATATATGTACTTTGACTTAGGCCTAACAACCTCTTGGATATATCCCTATAGATCTTTATACCGAGTATATAGGCTGCTTCTCCTAAGTATTTCATTGAGAAACACTTTCCTAGCCAATCCTTAACTGATTGCAACATAGGAATGTCGTTTCCAATGAGTAGTATGTCATCCACATACAAGACCAGGAACGCTATGGAGCTCCCACTAACCTTCTTGTAGACACAAGACTCATCTTCGTTCTTGATGAAGTCAAACTCTTTGACAGCTTCATCAAAATGTCGATTCCAACTCCTAGAAGCTTGCTTCAATCCATAAATGGATCGTTGAAGCTTACAGAATTTATTTGCATGCTCTGGATCTACAAAACCTTCTGGTTGTGTCATGTACACATCCTCGAGAAGATTCCCATAAAGGAATGCTGTTTTGACATCCATCTGCCAAATATCATAGTCATAGTAAGCCGCAATTGCAAGTAGGATTCAGATGGATTTGGTCACAGCGACTGGGGAAAAAGTTTCATCATAGTCTATATCATGAATCTGTCTGAATCCTTTAGCCACCAATCGGCCCTTATAGGTAACTACATTACCATCCATGTCGGTCTTCTTCTTGAAGACCATTTGCACCCAATGGGGCGTGCCCCTTGGGGTGGTTCCACCAAAGTCCATACTTGGTTTGTGTACATGGATTCCATCTCGGATCTCATGGCTTTTCGACACTTATGAGAGTCCGGCCCCTGCATGGCCTCTCCATAGGTAGTAGGCTCATCTCCTATGAGCACAGTGTCACCAGTTTCCGTCACGAGAAGTCCATACCTCTCTGGCTCTTAGCGCACTCTACTCGACCTACGAAGCTCTTGTGTTACTTGAACATGTTGCTCCACAAACTGTTGTGGTTCCTGTTCATGTTCCATAACTGAATCAGTAATTTGTGGTTCTTGAACTTCTTAAAGTTCTACAGTCGTCCCACTTGCTTATTTAGAGACAAATTCTCTTTCTAGAAACACGCCGGTCCGAGCAACAAAAACTTTGTTTATCGGTTGGATTGTAGAAGTAATTGCCCTTAGTTTCCTTAGGGTATCCCACAAACTTACACTTATCCGATTTCGGCCCGAGTTTGTCTGGCTGTAAACGTTTTACATAAACATCGCATCCCCATATCCTCATAAACGACACTGTGGGACGGCTCCCACTCCACATCTCATGTGGTGTCTTCATGACAAATTTGGATGGGACACGGTTAATGGTGAAAGCTGCACACATTAAAGCATATCCCCAAAGAGATAAAGGAAGAACCGTTTGACACATCATAGATCTCACCATGTCCAACAAGGTTCGATTCCTCTTCTCCGATACGTCATTCCATTGTGGCGTTCCTTGTGGAGTGAGTTGAGATAATATCCCACACTCTCTAAGATAATAATCAAACTCTTGGCTCAAGTACTCACCTCCTCGATCTGATCGTAGAGCTTTGCTACTTTTGCCAAATTGCTTCTCTACTTCATTCTTAAATTCCTTGAATTTCTCAAAAGATTCGGATTTAGCCTTCATAAGGTATACAAATCCATATCTACTGAAAGCATCAGTGAATGTAATGAAGTAGACATAACCACCTCTGGCAGGTGTAGCAAACGACCCACACACATCAGTATGTATGAGTGCTAATTGCTCACTAGTCCTTTCACCTTTCTTGTTGAAAGGGGACTTTGTCATCTTTCCTAACAAACAAGCCTCACATGTCTCATATGATTCAAAATCGAATGAGTCTAGAAATCCATCCTTATGGAGTCTAGATACACGTTTCTCATTTATATGGCCTAGACGACAATACCATAGATAAGCAGGATTTAAATCATTCATCTTAATCCTCTTAGTATTTGTGTTATAGATTGGATAGCTTAGATCAAGGATATATAATCCATTAAATAATTGCGCACTACAATAGTGAATACTATCAAAATAAATGGAACAACAATTGTGCTTTATTGAAATAGTAAAACCTTTCTTGTCCAAACAAGATACGGAAATAATTTTCTTACTCATAGCAGGAACATAAAAGCAATTATCTAATTCTAATACTAATCCAGAAGGCAGAGATAGCCTATACACGCCTATAGCCAATCCAGCAACTCTTGCTCCATTCCCAATGCGCAAGTCCACCTCTCCTTTGCTAATATTCTACTTCTACTTAGATCCTGCATATTTTGAAAAATATGAGATCCACATCTAGTATCCAATACCCATGATGAAGAAGTAGTTAAATTAACATCTATAACAAATACCTGGTGGTTGTGGGATCACTATCCCAAGCCTTTTATCCTCCAGATATTGTGGGCAATTCCTCTTCCAGTGTCCATGCTGACTGCAGTAGTGACAATCACCCTTGATCACGCCTTTGGCCACGCCACCAGCAGGTTTAAGAGCAGTTTCCTTGGGTTTAGCAACTGCCTTGCCTTTACCCTTGGAAGTATAGGCAAACCTTTTACCCTTTCCTTTCTGCACCATCATTATGGCCTTGCCCTTTCCCTTGTTGATGGATTGTTCAGCTGTCCTCAACATATTGAGTAGCTATGGCAGAAGCTTGGCGATCTCATTCATGTTATAGTTCATGATGAACTGTCCATAACTATCCGGCAACGATTGCAGAATGAGATCTGTGGCCAACTCTTGACCAATCGGGGACCCTAGGCGATCGAGATTTTCAAGATACCCGATCATCCGCAACACATGCGGTCCTACTGGGTTCCCTTCTGCCAAGTGACTCTTGAACACTGCCCGAGAAACCTCATACCGTTCAACCCTTGCCTGCTCTTGGAAGAGCTGCTTCAGGTGTTCGATCATATCGACTGCATTCATGTTCTCATGTTGCTTCTGAAGCTCAGGAGACATGGTGCAAAGCATAAGGCAGGCCGCATCATTAGCATCATCAACACGTTTCTGATACACCTTTAGGGCTGCTGGGGTATTGTTCTCTGGACCCTCTGGAACGTCTTCTTCTAGTGTGTACAGTTTCTTTTCTTGTTTAAGAACAGTTCTTAAATTTCCGTACCATTCCAGAAAGTTGGATCCAGAAAGCTTGTCCTTCTCAAGAACAGCCCGTAGGGAGTGTGATGAATTCGATGAATTGTTTGCCATGAGAATTCTACAAAAACGAGAAATATACAAGATTTTAGTATGATTTTACTATACTCAATAATGGCTAGATTATTAAATATAGATCCCACTATTTTTCTCGGATTAATAACCCTCCATATTAATGCGGAAAATATCCTTATATTTTCTAGTGGGCCAAGATCCATATTTTTCCTTTTCCGAGCTTGCTTTGGCAAGTCACCTGGAATTGGTTATTTAGGTAGGAACCATTCTAATTACATCATATGTAACTCTTTGTTCAATTGGGAAAATAACCATTATTTATCCATCCCCATGAATAATCCCAATTGTATGCCTCTAGGTTCTTTTAATCTTATTAAATCTACCTAGTTGTGTCCAACCTCTTACTTAAACAATTGCACATTGTTACGTGCCTTCGCATCTAATCACGACAAACCATGTTGCCATGATTTGGCACGCACAATCATGGGATATAGTGATCATGATGAGAGTTTAAATAACGAGAAGGCATAAACATAATATTTTGATTGACGGATTTTCTTTTCAATTTTAATTTGTATTGTTGATCTATATCAACATGATCTATATGTTTGAGTTTTGGGCAAAACTCCAAACCATAGATCCGGGTTGTCTAATTTCTTATTATCCTAATCGCATGCATCAACCGTACACCAATCACAAAATAATAAGACAATAAAATAAACAACCACAACAAAATAAACGTGATGTGGATATGGCCTTTCTAGACTAAGATATTCCCAAACCTATGGGGGGCCGATCCCTTCCAGGAGTTGTTTCCAAAAACAACTCCTTCCTTGTTGCCCAATCCAAGTTGTTTCCACGTTGAAAAACCCTTTTTTCAAACATGTGACCAAACCCTAATCTTCAAAACAAGAAACTCACTAATTTGTTGCATCCAATTCACAATTAGATCTTGTTAGATTGAATCTCCATTCAATTGCATCTACTATGCTTAATTTGTCGTTTTACGCGATAAACATGAATTCAAAGTGTTAAAACAATCGAATCGTAACACATAAACTATGTTATGCTCTACAACCTGTGGCTCTGATACCACTGTAGGGTTTTGAACATGGAATCGCAGAGGAAGAAAATAATTATTCCGTTCAAATCCCTCCAAGGATCACAAGTCAAGAACACATAACGATAGTAAAGGATTAATATGTGTTTACCTTTGGGTTCTCCTTTGATGACTTCAAACGCGAATAATGTCACGTTCTCTACGGTTGATCCACGCCTAGGATAGAGAATTAGACCTCCCAACCTTCTTGTGCTAGCTAGAACGGAGGAAGGAGACAACGAAATCATGCAACAAAGCCACAAAAGGAGGGATTCGACCTCCTTGTGTGGCCGACGGGTAAGGGGCGGACGCCTCTTACTTGCTTGCTCTCAAATCTTTTCTCCTCTCAATATGTGTTATGAATAACATGTATTGAGAGGGAAGGAAGGAGTTCCTTTATATAGTCCAACTACTCCTAGTTTGTTCCATAAAGGGCCCAATACTAATCATATCCATATATGGACTAGTATTATTTGCTAATTAGTCCTACTAACTTAGCAACTTGTTGCAATATGATCCTTTTAATTAATCTCTATTAATTAAGTCTCTTGTCCAATTATATCCATATGGCGTGTGATCCCATAGGTTTCTACTTAATTGGCCGTAACTATTTATAAACATGGAGCGGTGTCTAGCAACACATCCATGCCACCCAATTAATAGAAATAGTCATCTCGACAAATCTTTTGATCTTATTATCGCATCCCTTTGTCTCATTATCCGGATTGGAAACGAGACATACAAGTCACACTCGTATATCCAATCCATGTTTCTCGATCCTGGGAATAGCCCTATCCATGCATATGACATCAATATCCCCATATTGATTCATATGAATCTGGCCAGACATTCCATAGGCGCCATCCCTCGAGTGGCCTCGGATATTTGCTCCCATTATGTGGGAGGGAAAAATCCTATCTACATCACTCACCATCTCTAAGCTTGCTTCCTATTGTGCCCAACAAACGCTTTTATAACTACCCAGTTACGGAGTAGTGTTTGACGTTGTCAAAGCACAATATTCCAACACTAGAGGATCTAGTGACTTCAAGTCTAAGGATGATAATATCCTATCACCGCGAGAAGCGCTTGTGACTTTACATTACTTGTATGTAGCCTTCTCGGATTTGGGTCAATCCAGTATGTCATTACTCCTAATACATACCCATGTGTTGGATCATGATATCTCCATATCAATCCAACCCCATACTAGTCTATAGATGATCGTCCTGTTAATCATTATATTTGACTAGGAATATTTAAGATAAGCAACACGATTTGTAAATCTAAGGACTTCATTATATTAAATATCTCCATAAATAATACAATGATTATTCTAGCCAATTCATACTATAATTAGATTGCCTCTAGGGCATCTATTCCAACACTACCACCACTGAAACAAACAAACAAACAACAACAAAAACACAACATAACAAAGAAGAAAAATTTAAGAAGAGGCTCATATCTATAATTAAAAACAGGCAAAGAAGATTGCACCTACCATGGCCGTGAAAACGAATTGCCCCGCCAGGAAAGTAACAATTTCTTAGCAACTTAGTTCAGTTCATCTCACTCATCATCGCCTAATAGAGGGGGGAAATCAAAATACAAACAAACCAAGCCACAAAACAGATGTGTAAAAAACAGAACAAATCAAAGGCACCGCCACGATTCTCGGTACCTTCTCAACCGGCGATGAGCCGCAACAACCAACATCCAGCAGCCTAAAAAAATCAGTCTCCCCATACAAACCCTGGGCCAAAGACGAAAAGAACGGATACAACTCGAACAGTTAGATCCGGTGTTGGGCCTCAATTCAAACTCCGGTGAGTTGCTCCAAAAGCTCCAACGACGGTGGTTCCAACGAAAAATAAAATCCGTCGCCAGAACTCTCGGTACTTTCTCAATCGGAGAAGAGTCGCGACAACCAACAACCAGCAGCCCAAAAAAATAAGTCTCCCCATGAAAACCCTGTGCCAAAGCCAAAAAGAATGGAGACAAATCGAAAAGTTCAGACCCGGTTGTTGGCCTCAATTCAAACATCGGTTAGATGGTCCAAAAGCTACGTCGTGGTTCCAATGACAAATCAAAGCCACCGCTAGAACTCTCGATACCTTCTCAACCAGATAAGAGAATATGGGATAAATACCAATCACCCATATCTGGTCCTTCTTCAACCCACATCTGGGTACCTATAATTCATCGAGATTGGGAAGCAGAAAGAGAAAGAGATATATATTTAGATCGAGAAAGAGGGAGGGAGACAGTGGGTGTTCTTGTTCGAGAGGCATGTGTTCTTGGTGTTCGATTGGATTTTGAAATATGGGATTAGGATGGGGATGGTGATGATGGTGAGTGCTTTCCTCAATTTGGTGGTACGATTGGGTTCGGCAACACAAGAATCTAGGGGTTGGGTTACAAATCTTCATCGTTGTTGTTGTTTTTGTTAGAGGTGGAGGAGGAGGATGGGGCGAGAGAGCGAAAAGAGAGGCTGTTAGGGTTAGAAATGAGGGGGTGAGGAGAAAAATGGATTATATTATTGTAATTTTTCTTGAAGGTGAGGGTACATATGTCTTTTTGCCCCTCCGTTAGTGTACCGTTAGCCACTAACTCTGAAAAGTGTGGTAATGGTATATCCGCAAACACGAGGTGCTAAATTGTATATAACCCATACTCGGAGACGATTTTTTATCTTTTACCAAAAAAAAAAAAATACACGTGAAATTATAAAATTTTGAGATTTGTTTAAGAACTAATAAATAAAGTTAAAAGACTTTAAGATTGACCGATCTATGTTAATAAAAACATATTTCATATCTCCAAATGATATGAAAATATATAATTTTGATGAAATATATTGCATTATCTTACGCGTATCAAATTATTAATTTAGAAACATCATTCTTATTGTGAAAAATCTTTCTCTCTCCTCAGTGAGAGCTTTCCTCTCAAAGTTTGGGAGCTTTCTTTCCTCCCTTTTGCATTCAAGGTTGTATATAGTTTTTGTTCTTTATCTTCGTTGGTTGTGAGCATCCAGATCATCACTTCCACCTTGGTTTTTAATTTTTGCTTGTTTTCTCTACTTCAAATTGAGATCCTCTTCTCATGCAACGTGGGTGCTGTTGCATTCCACCCCCTGGAAGCTCCTTCCCACCTTTACTCACCCTCGGCCTCAGTATAAAATAAAAATCAAAATAGCCTATTTATTACCCACCACCACATTCACTCCTCTTCACCACATCACCGCCTGGACACTAAACCCAGCTCATCCACTAGCTTTTTCTTCTCTTGCTTGGCGCCATTTCAAACCTTGTAGCCACCTAGTCGAAGCTCAACCCTACACACTCAGTTACTTCATAGCCCCCCAACCAACTAGCTTTTATTTCAATACCTCCTTCCACTGACATTCCTTTATTCCCCTATAAAATCGTAGCAAAAATCCTCCAAAGATCTCTTCAGCCACCTTACTGCGAAATTCATTACAGCCAACCACCCCCACGACCCCAACCTCAAACCTTCCTTTTTAAGTATCACACCTATCACTTTCAACTTTTACTTACCTCTATGTGTTACTTTCACCTACTCTTACCCTCCATCACTTTCACCTTATTCCTTTTGTTTCTCCACCCTACTATGGCACCACCCTTAGCCCCTCTTTTTCCCCAACCTCCACTGTCTCTAGGCCCCCGGGCTCAAAGAATGAAAGGTTTTGGTGTGCGACTACCGGCGGCGGCTTTCTATCAAGAACGTCCCCTTGATTAAAGAAAAGCCCTCGTTCAAGTCATTGACTCGTGTTCGTTCTCAAAAAACACCTTGCAGTGCTTACTCAGGAACATTTGTCCCTCTTCACACGGATTTTGAAGTTGAGGAACACAGGGGCACCTACTACAAGTTCAAGTCCGCATCCACGTCTGAGCTAGCGGCTGTGATCAACGGAGGACCGTACAACGTTGACGGTGCTCTGGTGATGTGGACCGCTGGCTCCCCAACTTCGACCTCCAAACCGTCGCCATTAACAGAATAGCGGTGTGGATTAGGTTGTATGACCTACCATTCGAGTGCTTTACCCCGATGGCCGGTAGCTATCTCGGTGCTCTGTTTGGTGAGGTGATGCATGTGGATGTTTGTTATGCGTCCTCGAGGTCTCATCCATACCTCCGTGTCCAAGTTTGGATTGACCCCAACAAACCCATGTTGGGAGGCTTCTTCCTTGAAAACTTGAAGGACGAGCTATTCTGGATTGAGTGCAGAATCGAGCAAGTCTATCGACTTTGAAAAGGCTGTGGACGTCTAGGGCACAACATGTCACAGTGCTGCACCCCTTTTATGCTCGCTAGTCAGCATATCAACGAGGTCCTCCAGGAACTGTTAGTGACTGTCCAAGCCCCAATTTATTTGGACGAGCATCGTCGGATGTATGAACCTAGTACCCGAGGCAGACGCCATAGCTCATCTCAGGGGGGGAGGGGGGGCTACCTCGCACGCAGGGTTGTTCCTTACGGCCAGAATGATGCACTAAATGGACCGGCTTTCTTCCCGGATATCATCTTCGACCCACCGTCGCCTCCGCAGTCGACACACCACCCCAGACGCCTTATCTAGTGGAGTTGCCGCATGATAGTTTGGACCTCAATGCTCCTCTGACGGTAGCAAAATCCTCCTCTCGAGATAGTTCTACACATGACCCACAACCTCACAATCTCCAGAACATTCCAGAGGAGGTTCCGGAAGTCCCACCGGTTGACACTGGCATTGAAGAACCGAATCTCATCGTGATCATCGACATTTAAGACTACCCGGACTTCATCATTCAACCTCCTCAGCCAGAGAATACACGGAACCTAACATGGCAACTGTTCCCCAATGATTTCTCCCTTCTTCAACACATGATGGATCTAGCCATCTCTGAAAATGCAGTTGATGAAGACAGTGACACCATGAAAGCCTTCGAAGCGCAATGGCATGGGTGGTTTAGCTTCATGCGATCGCTCAAAAAGTCGCAAAACATCACCATCATAAACAATATCGACAGCCCCATGGATGACGATGCGTACGTGGAGATGCACCCTCGGAAACCCCCGACATGGGAAGCTGATTTCCTTGATGATCTTCCGGTGTTTCCCACGCCTAACATCACTGTCAACGTCATCTTCACCCCAACCCTAACAAAACCCACGGAGGCCAGTTCACTCACTCAAAATACCATTTTGCCCCTGCTAAATGACGACATCACCAAGCCTGAGGTATCACTACCAGCCGCAACTTCGATGCTTCTCCCAAAGCCGCCTCATCCATCGGTTACGTCTATCTCTGCTTATCAGCCCCCTGCATCGACAGCTAAACAAACACGGCCCAGAAGTTGCTTCATCTCAATGAGGTTGGAGCTAGTAAGAAACAACAACCCTCAGCTTGCTTTGAAGTGGGGGAATGCAGCTACCACATACCACCTTTTCTCTGCCAAACCAACGGGCACCCACCGTACACCCCTGAGCCCATGCAAACTCGCAACCCAAAGCGAGAATCTCTGGACTCAGTTGATCAGGCAAACAACACTACCTCAGATAAAAAACAAAAAGTGCAGAAAGTCAATTCTTTCAAGGATTTATTTTCTACCAGTAGCACTGTTGAGGATTCGGGAGAGCCATCTCCGGACCGGCTGGCAGAGTTGTTGTAGGAGTTTGCGGATTACTTCAGGGTCTACAACGCAAAGTATGATGGACTCAACTAGGAGAGCGGAGAAGTGTCGTCTCCTCCCTCTCTATGAAACTTCTTAGCTGGAACTGCAAGGGTCTGGTCACCCTTTGACAGTTCGATCAGTTCGCAATTTGACCAAAAAATATCGTCCTAATGTACTTTTTCTTATGGAAACTAAGTCTGTAGTAGTTAATCTAGTTTTTCTTTCTGTCTCTTGAAATTTCAGTAGTATAGACGGGGTAGACAGCGTTGGAACCCGTGAAGGTTTGATGTTAGCATGGGATTCCACTGTCACCCTTAGAGTACTTGTAAAATGTAGCTGGTTCTTGGTAACCCTTGTAAAAGAAGCTACTAGTTCATGGTACTCAGTGTTCTTCTACGGCCATCCAGAGCAACAACAACAAAGTTCAGTCTTCGATCGACTAGAAGCTATTCTCTGTTCCCTCGACAAACCCTTTATTCTTATGGGCGATACAAACCAAATCACGAGTTCTCAATCTTGAGAAAATGATCACAAGTGGTGTCTTTTATACATGGACAAACAATAGGAAATACAAGGCAACCACCTTCGAAAGGCTAGATAAATCTTTCCATACAGTCAGTTGGATTGCCATGCACCCCAATGCTACGGAAATCTTAAAGCCTATCCAGCGGTCTGACCATAGCCCCCTTTTGATCGACACTGAGGCCGTTTTCCAAAGCCGCTCAATTTTCCATTGTTTTGAGCAGTTATGGCTTTATTACGAGGCAACTCGATCAATCACGGCTAAACTTTGGAATCTGGCGGTTTATGGATCACCTTGCTTGCGAAAACAAGGCTCACAATTGCTTATCTCAGAAATTGGAGTTGGCAAGCGTACAAAAGCTTGGATCACAAGATTGAAGAATCAACGACCTAGCTTCAGCGGCTACAGTTCCAAACCGCATATCAATCTTCAAGTAACTTTGCCATCTTGGGCGATCTTCTCAAGGAAGAATACCTGGCCCGCGCCAAGCTTGAAAACCTTTCACGCGACCACGAGGCTTACCAGGTCAACGCGCGAAACAACACTGGCTCAAAGTTGGCGATAGAAACACAAAGTTCTTTCATCGTGCAACCACTTTTTCCAAAATAAGAAATAGCATTGCATGAGTCACATCATCTGATGGGGTGCTTATCAATGATCCTGCTCCATTGTGAATGAGTTCATGGATCATCTTCAAGGAATCTACTGCTCTGCTCCTTCCGATGGGTCCACTACGGCGGAAATGACAATCATAGCCAACGTCACCCGTCGCTTGACTGACGCACAAATCAGGCAACTCGATATCCCCTTCACTGGCAAAGAAGTAAAAACTGCTGTCTTTCAACTACCGCCGAACAAAGCACCGGACCCTGATGGAATCATTGCGTGCTTTTATCAATCTTACTAGGACATCACGGGCCCACATTTCACGGCGGCGGTTTTGTATTTTCTCAACAGTGGACAAATGCTGAGTTCAGTAAACAAAACTTTCATTGCTCTCATTGCTAAATCGAAGGAAGATACCACGCCGGCGATTTCCGAACTTTCAGCCTCTGCAACACAATTTACAAAGTCAGTTCAAAGGTTCTGGCAAATTGGCTCAAGATGGTAATTTCAACCCTGATTTGAGATAACCAAAGTGCTTTCCTCGAATATCGCCTTATTTCAGATAACATCCTGGTCGCTCACGAGATCATCAATTACATTCGTAAAAAGAAAGAAGGGAAACGTTCCTTCTTTTCTCTGAAGCTTGACATGAACAAAGCCTTCGACCAAGTTAACTGGAAGTTCCTGATTCAGACTATGGCGCATATGGGTTCCAGCAAAAAATGGCTTTCCCTTATTCATTGCTTCATCTCAACTGTCTCTTACTGAATCATCACGAACGGCAACCCCTCGCAAGATTTTAAGCCGCGAAATGGACTTAGACAAGGCGGTCCATTAAGCCCGTTTTTGTTCATTTTGGTCATGGAGGTCCTTTAGGCATCTATCTCCAAAATCGCTCAGCAGGGCCATTGTCAAGGAATTGCTGTGAGCCGACGATCACCACATGTGCCACATTTTTCTTTGCCGACGAGTCTTGTTTATTCCAGGAATTCTTAGCCATCAACGTCTTGGAGCTAAAACAGGTCTTGGCTGACTTCTCAACCCACTCAAGACAGATAATCAATGCTCACCAGTCCAAACTCTTCATAAGCCCAAACATGACCCCTGAAGATGCAAACCTTCTGCAATCTGCCCTTCAGATTACCATCCGGGACAAGCCAAGCGTCTATTTGGGAACTGACATGGATTTCTCACTTTCAAAAGGGGCCATTTTCACAGGCATCCTACAAAGGTTCATTGACAAGCTCAACAATTGGAAGATTTCTACGTTGTCTTTCGCAGGATGATGTGTGTTAATCAAGAATTTCCTCAGCTCAATCCCTCTCTACCTCTTCTCGGTTTTCAGAGCACCCAAGTATTTCCTGAAACAACTTCGAAAAATCCTAGCCACTTTTGTTCGGAAAGGGGAAGAGAAACGGGCATTCATTGGAAAAAATGGGATGATCTCTGTAAGCCGGTCGCATAAGGAGGTTTGGGTTTTCGCTCCCTCAAAAACCTTAACCAGGCTCTTCTGGCAAAAATGGTGAACCGTATCGAACAACGAGCAGATTCTATCCTAGCGAAATTCCTTATAGGCAAATACTGCCAAAAACATTCTTTCCTTTCAACAAAGAAATCGTCCAATGTGTCTTGGGGCTAGAAGAGTATTCTGTAGGGAAAAGAACTTCTTCAACAAGGCCAAGTTTGGATACCGGGAGATGGGAAAACCATTCTTCCTTTCTCTTCCAATTGGATTCATGGTGTCCCATCACCCCTGTTACCAAATCTTTTCACCACAATTGACAACCCGACGCCGGATTTCTTTTACAAGGACGAGAAACAAGAATGACTACTTCCAATGCTCAGATGCTTCTTCACAAAGGAAGCAGAGCAAAAGATCTCACGCATTTATATCCCTACTCCAGGGCGCCCAGACAAGCTCGTTTGGGCTCACACGAAAAACGGGATCTTCTCGGTTAAATCAGCATGCCACCTAGCCAAAAAAATCGCTGAAACTTCTCCTGTCATTCCCTCAGCTACCGCGACAAGGTCACTTTCAAGTCATTCGATTCAACTGATAGTCAGATTCGACCGCCTTCCACTTACACCGAAGCTCAGTGCTTTCGGTTGGAAGATTGCGGTTAATGCTCTTCCTCACATGGATAATTTGCTCAAAAGAAAAATTGTCAACCACACATCTTGTGGCAGGTGCTCGGCCCAATCAGAGAACTTGAACCACATTTTCTTTGAATGTGGTCTCTCCTTTCATATTTGGCGTGGTTCTCGATTAGGGCTCGACCTCAGGAACTATCCTCTCACTACAGCACCAGAAATTATCACTGCAATTCTCTCAATGCTCCAGAACGAGGAGGACAAAGTTTACTTCGTCCAAACTCTTTGGCATATTTGGCTTAATAGAAATTCCGCGGCTATGAAAAACATTATTCAGAGCCCCGTTGATTCATTACAAGCCCTCCGTTGTGCCGCAAACGTTACAGTTTCATCACCACCATCCAGAATTGCAGAGAAAGCTTCGGTCAACACGCCATCCCACGGAAAATGTGGATCTTCCATCGCTTTGACTTATTGATGCTGCATGGGACAAAGACACGGGTAGTCCAGGTGGAGCTTGGGTGTTCTTTAATGCCCTTGGAGAGCGCTCTCATGAAGATAGCTTCCAATTTCAAAGCATGTCGGCTTTCTCGGCAGAAGCAACAACTCTCCTTCGCACACTAAAGTGGCTAAACTCAAATTGCAGGTCAAATGTCATTGTCGCCACGGATTGCGCTGTTTGAATCACAGCTCTAGAAAAGCGCAAACCAGGTTACGCTGAAAAAAACCCTGTAGATCCAACAAACAACTTTCTTTGGGAAGCTGTCAATTAAAAAGTTCCCAGAGTCGAGCTTGTTGAGCCGGATCGATTGGCAAAAAAGGCTTTGAGACAATCTTCACACCAGTCTTGGTCAGGAATAGCCTGATTTTGTTTCCCCTTTGCTTATTGTAAGCAATGTTTTTTATCAATATAAATTCTGCACTTCTACTCAAATATATATATATATATAAATATATTTATATATATTAATTTAAAATTTTATATATTTTTTAGTTTTCTAGAGTAGTTAGTAAAACTTGTTTTTAAAAGAAGGGGTACAATAGTATTTTTATATTTTTCCGTCCAATATGGACAAAAATTTAACCGAAAGATACCCACTAATACGGATAAACCGTATATCATCACCCGTATTATTTATTATCATCATCCGTATTATTTATTTATTTAATTTTTAGTCAATATTATTTAATTAGTTGTTTATTTAATTAGTTAGCACGATCGGGCCGAGCCCGTTAGGTCAAATCATCTAGTTAGGGTTTGTTAGTTTTCTATTTAAAGATTGTAATTTCATTGTTCAAAATGAATCAATCAAGAAGAAATCAAACGTGTTTAGTGTGTTTAGTTTGTGTTAGTGTCGTGTGTGTGCCTGAGTGATAGCAATTGTGCTATCAATTGGTGCTTTCATTGATTCCCACCAATCAACTGGTGAAATTATGACGAACGTATCGGCCAAAATTGCTTATTCGTTTGAATCTCTTGAGCCAACCTTCAATAAAGTTATGAAGCAACTAGCTCTGATCAAGGAAACGATCGATCAACTGCGGCTACAAGAAGCTGATCAGAAATTGCCGCCACAAGAGCCGCCGCCGCTGGAGGAAAGCCTGGAAGCTCTCTGTCGCGAAGTACTGAAGCAAGAACAACCAGAACCCAAACCAGAAGCAGGGATTGGCGAACAGTTAGAGGAACTGGAGGAACAACAGCAACAAGGACGACAACCGGCGCAAAACCCGCAGCCGCAGGTCAAGCCCCGATCTGCAGCCATCGAGGTCTCAACGTCGTCAGCACCGCCTCCCCTGCGACCACAACAGCAACAACAGGTAGCTCCATCAAGCGCAATATTAGCATCCCAAGCCGCAATTCCGGCAACCCAAGATTCGTCAACCCAGCCGGCGACCAAATTGGCGATGCCACTTGAAGATTGGTGAATCAATCAAGAAGAAATCAAACGTGTTTAGTGTGTTTAGTTTGTGTTAGTGTCGTGTGTGTGCCCGAGTGATAGCAATTGTGCTATCACCCACTTACACGAAAATCTAAAGTTTGGGATCGATGGTGCACAATTTTGAAATTTTGGGTACCCACTTCCTTGTTTTTGCAACTACGGGTACCTCCGGTGCAATTTAGCCCAAAAGGAATACAAAACGTCCTGGAAGTACGTAACCTTCTGGAATGATCTAGAATGAAGAGTCTGATGTCGGTTGTTACTACTAATTCCTTCTCTCAGTGGGATTATGAGTACATAGCCCTATAAAAGAGATATCTCTTCGTCTCTCTAAGTTGATCATCATCTTTCATCAATTACTTGCAACTTTGCCTCTGCTGGTTCACATCGCACAAGGTTACAACAACACATCCAAAGACAGAGAGTTCGATTTGGTCTTAAGAAGATGACTGACGACACCACCTTCCATCCATCAGAGCCAAAACTCTGCGCCAACGGATGCGGCTTCTTCGGGACGGCGGCAACCATGAACTTATGCTCCAAGTGCTACCGTGACTCCCGTGTCAAGGAAGAGCAAGCTATCTCCGAAAAAAACGCGGCCGATAAGCTCGCCAAGAAGACTAAACAAACAGCGGACACAAAAGACGAGGGATTTAAGTTTGATGCACTGCGGAGTGGGCTGCCTGTGGAGACCGTGACAGCGGCGAAGCCAGGAATTGAGACAGTAGTGCCTAACAATCGTTGCATGACTTGCCGAAAGAAGGTTGGATTGATCGGGTTCAAGTGCCGGTGTGGATCGCAATTCTGCGGGACCCACAGGTACCCGGAGTTGCATGCATGCCCTTCGGACTACAAAGCATCCGGCCGTGATGCCATAGCGATGGCTAATCCGGAAGTAAAAGCTGATAAACTCGAGCACAGGCTTTGATGTTAAGCCTCAAAGTGCTACGAGAAGCGTTCATAGTATTGCTAGTTACATTGAATATTTTGGTAATGGTAATTTGATTTTTTTTTAAACGATTCAATTGTTTTTATTAAATTCAATCGGAAACATGAAATTTATGAGTTACTTTGACCAACTAATTTAGCTAAGGGTATCATACGAAAATGAGTTAATATTTCGTAATATTGTAGATCTTTTTTAACATTACAATATCATGAAAAGATCAGTGAACTTCCATGTTATACTGTTTCCTAAATTACTCATTTAAAGTGACCACAAAAGTCAATTGGGAAAGTTCTTGCAAAACGGGCTAAGTATAAGACAATGCTTATATGTTTCTCCTGCACTATGAAAACTTTTCATGACTGTATTTTCACCTAATAAGGCCACCGACACTAGTATAATAAAAAACTAGGACAATAATTTTGCCAATTTTTGGACTAAGTGACAGAGCCACAAACTAAAGAACATAGCGGTCCTGTTTGGGTAACATGGTTGGTCTTGTTTCGTTAACCAAACTAGGTGGATGTTTGGGTATGATGGTTTTAATTTTGAGGTTTTGACTTTTATGTGAGTGGAAAAATGAGTGGAACGTGAGACCTATAAATTTTGGGTTAAAGTTGGGTTAACTTTGTTTGGAGGTTAATCAAACCATGATATCCAAACATGGCCAGTATCGACCTTAGTTATTTCACCAACATATCAAGCTTATTCTAAGATTATTTCAATCCCAGATGCAGCAAGTACTCTATTATCAATGATTTTTGGACAAGATAGATAGGTGGATAAATTATTCAACGTGTGGTTGCGGTGAGGAGAGAGACAAATATGCATCGGCTCAATCACACATTCAATAGTCTATCTAATAACATGTCTCATCCAAACTAGGCCGCTATTATAATGTACTCATGGTGATCTGCATTTTCATATTATCCTTACCGCTTTGATGTTCGAACTCCTTGACACATACGCACCAACATGCTATATGAAAATGTGTTCCACAATCGAGTAGAATTAAGCTGCGAAATGGGTTGGAAGACCGTCGAACGGACCGGCCTGGACTGGCTAGTTCCAACGCTAAACGGACTCAAACCCACGGTGGTCCTAAATGAGCTCCATCTTGTCCTACCCATGGTCTCCACGGAATCCAAGATAATTGAGCCGTAGTATCGGCCGCCTCGCCAGAGACGTAGAAAGGATTAATTGGTCATCTCTTTGCACATATTTAACCACCAAATCATCCACGCAGAACTCCACTTGCTTGTGCATCAGATCATAGAAGAGAGCCATCATAGCTATTTGGTAAGTTTTTCCTGCATTTTTTATACCAGATGGCATGATTGTGTAATTAATGAAATACTCTGACAGCGCTGATGAATATGGTATTCTCTACGTTTTCTGGGTCCATTTTGATCTTGTTGTAGCCACTAAATCCATCCATGAAGGTGAACATTTGGTGTCCGGATGTGGAATCCACTAGCAGGTCAATGTTTGGTAAAGGGTAGTTGTCGTTTGGGCAGAATTTGTTGAAATTCCTTAAGTTCACACAGATGTGAACTGGCCTTTCTTATTGATTACTAGGAGAATGTTTCCCAACCAAGTGGAGTGATGCAAGGGCTTGAATATTTGGGCATTTAGCAGCTTCTTTACTTCTTCTTTAATTTTGAATTATAGTTCGGTGCGAAAGACTCTTGTGTATTGCTTTACTGGTCTTGCACTTGGAATGACATTCAATCTGTCCATGGTCACTTATGCATCTAGGCCTGACATTTCATTGTAATTCCATGCAAATACTTCGATGTATTCATAGCAACTTTTTGAGACCTTCTTTCTTATCTTGCTTGAGCTCTACGACAATGAAAATGAGTCTTTTCTACTCCCTTCTAGGTCTTGATCCACTTGTTTGAGGATCCTTTTGCGGCTTAGGGTTGTCTTGGAAGCATTCTGGGGCTTCCTTAATTTTTTCTTCTGCACATGTGAAATTTTCTTCGTGGGTACTAACCTGTAAAATCCCATGGACACCATCTCCCTGTGAAGTAGGTGACCCCACGCACCATCAGATGTAGTAGCAATTTTTGCCATTTTTGCAGAAGGTTATGAATTCATTACTTTGTGTATCGTGCTCTATGGATCTCTTTAGGGAGTAGATGCTATTTCTTGTTGGGGCAGAACCCTCGTCGCAAGACTGCTCATTTTCTCTGCAGAGCATCAGTCCCATAGGTAAATGATCTTTGATAGCCTCCCATTTTGGCGAGGGAGTAGGGATGAAAGGTCCCGCAGTCTGTTCTGTTCCAAGCTCATTCCAACAGAGTGCTTCTACAAAATGAGCTTCGTTGATATTGAAGGGAATGCTGGATGCTGGAATATCCACCACTCTCCCATGCCATATGGCCTTCATGAGGTGGTGCGTAGTGAGTCGACATCATAAAATCTATGGATGAAAGCTCTTCCCAAGATCATGTGGTCCATTGTGTCCGCATCTATTACATGGAACTTGGTGAGCAGTTGATCTTTCCCACATGCCAGTTTAACCTCGCAAATTCCACGGTCGTTTTGGAGTCATTTCCGAAGCCATAGAGTGGTGCAGGGCACATCACAGTCTTCTTTTCTGATATCCTTGCGAGTTTGCAACTACACAAGGGCAAAACACTAAATGAGGCACATCCATCAACCAGAGCTCTCTTGAATTCCAATCTGTTAACTGCATTTTTAATGTAAAAAGTTTCTTTTTCTTTTTTTTGCTCTTCTCCTTCTTATCTACTTCAGAGAAGCTCATGGTGGTGGATGTGGTGCATCGACTTGACGATTGCACCATTGATCGAGTCGCAGCTTTCTGAGTACTTGAAATATAGCCTTGGTCATTTCCATACAGAAAGCGTCCAAAAACCACATCTGATCATAATAAACTTGGATGTGTACACGATTTTGATTGCCCACGCTTCTTCAATGTCCTTGCTGTAATCTTCTACTTCATGGACTTCCATAGTTGTTCCTTCTTCTTCAGAATCTTCCACACAAGTGGTCACTGTGACATCTTTTCCATTTGGTTTAACGTTTGAGCACGAGGTGATGAGATTGTCTATCATATCTTTAATTGGTTTTTCGATGACAAGCTCCCTTTCTTGTACCTTCTAGTCTATCATCCAACGTAGCTTTCTGCACTCTTTAGTAGAGTGGGTGATATTTTCATGACGTTCGCACCACCTGGGGTCTCGCATCTATTCCCCAGTTAGTGGTTTCTCTAGAGCGAGGGGTACTCCATCTTTCCTCCACTATTTGTAGATCTTGACCATCTCTCCCACTGAGCAAGGGAATGGTGTAAATGAATGGGTTGGTGTTGGCTTGTCTTTCTAAAATTTCTTGGGGGAGGCTTCCTTTTGGGGCTTCTGGTGGGATAGCATGAACCTCAACATCTCTCTTTTGTAGTTGATGTACCTTCCAGTCTTAAAGGGAGGTTGCGGATTCGCATGCTTCTTCCTTTTGGTTACTTTGATGGGCTCAATGTTTCTACTGCACTCAAGTAGCCTATAAAATGTTGGCAGGTTGTGGTTGATGAGCAGTTCTTGGTATTCCACCAGCATCCTTTTGGAGGCAGATCTCGACGGGCCTTTGCTTAGGAATCTCTTTTGCCACTTTATACAAATTGAGGTTGAACTTCTTGATGAATGCGATCATCTTGTCTTTGGTCCACGGGAGAAAGGTGGATAGTTATAACATTCTCCTCGAATTAGAAGAACTTGGCGTATAAATTCTTCACGATGTACTCCCATATGTGATAGATTGGGTTCTAGAAATCTATATCAATTGTATACAACATGTCCAAGGGATTTACCGCAGCCCGAAGTTCTTGTCCGCTCCGTAAGGTCCACGTGATTCGATGAACCTCGTGACATGCTTTGGTGCATTCCCATTGCTTTCATCAAATTTCTCCCACTTTGGGGCTTTGTATCCTCATGATTGGGCATCAGATAGACTTCCATCGGGATGAGGTCTATACTTAGTGCTTGGCAATATGTTAGGTTTGGGATTTTGGCTAGCCATGAAATTTTCAAGTCTTTTTTTTGTAGCACTATTATAGCTGTCATTGGCGCACCGAAGTTCACGCCCCTGCGGAGGTTGGAAATTTGGATCTAAGGTTGAAAAGGATTGTAGGTACTGTGAATCTGGTTCTCCGGCATCGCCTGTGTGGGAGGATTCGATTAGAGGAAACATCATAGGGATTTCTCCCCACTTGAGGTCTGCGAGCCTTGGGAGTTTCCAGGAGTGCTTTCAGTGGATCCATTCACTCTTGGAGGCGTAGGCTGTGGGGGTAGATTCATACTGGAAATCAGTAGCTTTAGAGCTGTTTCCACTGCTAGAATTGCTCTAGGGAGCATGTCATGTCTTTGCGTATTTGCAGCTGTCATGTCATTCATGGCATGATTCATCTGGTTAAGGTGGATTTGCATAGTGGCTCATAAGGCTTGTATGGACGCGACCGTTGGATCAGCGATGCTATGTGGATTGTCCCTTGTGTGTCCTTCTCCAGTCGTGGTATGTAGTTAGAGTTACTCATTTGATTGATAAGATCCCTTTTCATGTCGGGCTTACCAATGTAAGCAAGTATAAGTGATGGGGCTTAATCAGTTGTGTTCTAGTTATAGGTAACAAGTATTGCAATCGAACAAGTACACCAAATATGAAGAACAGAGATGGAAACAGAGAGATTTACGAGCAAAGGGGAAGGAAATAATTCGTATATACCGTCAGAGGAGAGAGACATTTGTACCACTTGTGTTGTACCCTGAAGGGAGGGTGACCTCTCTACTTATACAAGTCCAATTGGGTTAGCCAAGGGGGATTACGTGGATGTATAGAGCTGCATGACCCATGTGAGGAAGGTTATGTGTAGGGTTTTAATCATGGATACGCAGCGGAAAAACATAATACATCAACTCAAAACCCTCCAAGGATCACAGGACAAGAGACATAACGATGGTAAGGGAAGAAATCAAGTTACACACCTTAGGGTTTCTCCTGTGATGACTTGTAACGTGAATTGTGTCACGTTCTCTATAGTTGATCCACGCCTAGAGTTGAGATCTAGATCTTCCTTATCCTTTGTGCTAGCTAGGAATGGAGGACGAGTAATAAGAAATCAAGCAACACGGGCCAACAAGGAGGTGGCGTTCTCCTTGGTGGCCGACGGGATAGGGGGCGGGGGAAAGGGGGCGGTCGGCCTCCTTTGCTTGCTTGCTTTCACTCCTTTTGTTCTCTCCCACTCAAGTTATGATCAAAAGAGTCATAAGTGTGGGAAGGAAGGAAGGAGCATCCTTTATATAGTCCAACAATTCCTTGCCAACTACCTAAAGGACCTATTCTAGTCCTACTAGAATTCGGTTTAGTCCCTTCCTTGCAAATTTGTCCAACTAAGTTTGCAAGGTGTTGCAAAGTGATCCTTCTAATTAATTAATCCAATTAATTAATTCCCAAATCTAGTTCAACTCTATATAGCGTGTGACCCCATAGGTTCTATCTAGTTGGTAGCAACTATTTGCTAATATGGAGCGGTTTCTAGCAAAACATCCATTCTAGCCAACTTATAGAATAGTCATCTTGACAACCTTTGTACAAGTAATTGTCTCATCCCTTTGTCTCTATATCCGGATTGGACACGAGACATACAAGTCACACTCATATATCCAATCCATAGTTTCTCGATCCATGGGAATAGCCTTATTCGTGCAAATAACATCAATATCCCATATTGATTTATTTGAGTCTGGCCAGACATTCTATAAGCACTATCACTCGAGTGGCCTAGGATATTTGCTCCCGTTATGTGGCAGGGACAAATTCTATCTACGTCCACTACGATCTCTAAGCTTGCTTCTTATTGTATCCAGTACACGCCTTTATAACTACCCAGTTACGGTGTAGCATTTAACGCTACCAAAATCACAATAATCCACAACTAAAATATCTAGTGACTTCAAGTCTAAGGATGACAATACCATTGCACCACGAGAAGCGCTTGTGACTCAACATAACGTGTATGTAGCCTTCTCGGAGATGGGTCAATCCAGTGCGTCATTACCCTTAACGCACACCTATGTGTTGGATCTTGATATCTCCATACCAATCCAACCCCATACTAGTCTATAGATGATTGTCTCCATTAATCATTATACTGGACTAGGGATATTTAAGATAAACAACACAATTGTAAATCTAAGGACTTCATTATATTAAATATCCAATAAATAATAAATGAATTTCTAGCCATAAATAAATTCATACTAAACTAGATTGCCTCTAGGGCATCTATTCCATCAGTCTCCCACTTGCACTAGAGCCAATCTGGCGCATCTCGTATGCCCATAATCCTAGTGTGCCCTTCATGCTTCCACTGCGTGAGCGGGTTTGTAAGCGGGTCTGACAGATTCTCATCTGTAGGAATCTTGCATATCCGAACGTCTCCTCTATCGATAATATCTCGAATCAGATGAAACTTCCTGAGCACGTGCTTGGATTTCTGGTGTGACATGGGTTCCTTTGATTGCGCGATCGCCCCTGTGTTGTCACAGTACAACTCAACTGGATCCGCAATTCTAGGAACCATACCAAGTTCAAATAAACTTTCTGATCCAAACAGCTTCCTTTGCTGCGCCATTTGCAGCAATGTACTCAGCCTCTGTTGTAGAACCAGCCACCGTCTCTTGCTTGGAACTCTTCCAGCTCACCGCTGCTTCATTCAGGAAAAACACATATCCCGACTGTGATCTAAAGTCATCTCTGTCGGTTTGGAAGCTTGCATCAGTGTAACCCCTTACACGCAACTCTTCCTCACCGCCAAATATCAAGAAAGCATCCTTAGTTCTTCTCAAGTACTTTAGGATGTTCTTGACTGCAATCCAGTGACTCTCACCTGGATTGGATTGGTATCTGCTTTTCATACTCAAGGCATATGACACATCTGGTCTAGTTAATAACATGGCGTACATTATAGATCCTATGGCCGAGGCATAGGGAATTCTACTCATGCGTTCCTTCTCAATCTCATTGGAAGGACAACCACTCTTCGAAACAGTGATTCCATGTGACATGGGCAAGAATCCCTTCTTGGAATCTTGCATGTTGAACCGTTTCAACACCTTGTCAATGTATTTACTTTGACTTAGGCCTAGCAGTCTCTTAGATCTATCTCTATAGATCTTTATACCGAGTATATAGGCTGCTTCCCCTAAGTACTTCATTGAGAAACACTTCCCTAGCCAATCTTTAACAGATTGTAGCATGGGAACGTCGTTTCCAATGAGTAGTATGTCATCTACATACAAGACCAGAAAAGCTACAGAGCTCCCACTAACCTTCTTGTAGACACAAGACTCATCTTCGTTCCTGATGAAGCCAAACTCTTTGACTACTTCATCAAAACGTCGATTCCAACTTCTAGAAGCTTGCTTCAATCCATAAATGGATCGTTGCAGCTTACAGACTTTGTTGGCTTGCTTTGGATCCTCAAAAGCCTCCGGCTGTATCATATACACGTCCTCGAGGAGATTCCCATAAAGGAATGCTGTTTTGACATCCATCTGCCAAATCTCATAGTCATGGTATGCTGCAATCGCAAGTAGGATTCGGATGGATTTGGTCATAGCGACTGGTGAAAAGGTTTCATCATAGTCAATACCATGAATCTGTCTAAATCCTTTAGCCAACAATCGGCCCTTATAGGTAATAACATTACCATCCATGTCGATCTTCTTCTTGAAGACCCACTTGCACCCTATGGGCCGCGCCCCTTCGGGTGGTTCCACCAAAGTCCATACTTTGTTGGTATACATGGATTCCATCTCGGATCTCATGGCTTCTAGCCACTTCTGAGAGTCTGGCCCTTTTATGGCCTCTTCATAGGTAGTAGGCTCATCATCCATGAGCATCGTGTCACCGGAATCGGTTACGAGAAGTCCATATCTCTCGGGTTCCTGGCGCACTCTACTAGATCTACGAAGTTCTTGTGTTACCTGAACAGTTTGCTCCACAACTGTTTGTGGTTCCTGTTCATGTTCCATAATCGGTTCAGTGATTTGTGGTTCTTGAATTTCTTCAAGTTCTACAGTCCTCCCACTTGCTTCTTTAGAGACAAACTCTCTTTCTAGAAACACGCCGGTCCGAGCAACAAACACTTTGTTCTCGGCTGGATTGTAGAAGTAGTAACCCTTAGTTTCCTTAGGGTACCCCCACAAACTTACACTTATCTAATTTTGGCCCTATCTTGTCTGATTGTAAACATTTTACATAGACATCTCAGCCCCAAATCCTCATGAACGACAATGTGGGACGCCTCCCACTCCACATCTCATATGGTGTCTTCATGACTGATTTAGATGGAACACGGTTAATGGTGAAAGCTGCACTTAATAGAGCGTGGCCCCAAAATTATAATGGAAGATTGGTTTGACAAATCATAGATCGAACCATATCCAATAGGGTTCGATTCCTCCTCTCAGACACGCCATTCTATTGTGGCGTTCCGGGTAGAGTGAGTTGGGACACGATCCCACACTCTCTAAGATATTCGTCAAACTCTTGGCTCAAGTATTCTCCTCCACGATCCGATCGTAGAGCCTTGATACTTTTGCCAAGTTGCTTCTCTACTTCATTCTTGAATTCTTTGAACACTTCAAAGGATTCAGATTTTGCCCTCATAAGGTACACAAATCCATATCTACTGTAATCATCAGTAAATGTAATGAAGTAGACATAACCACCCCTGGCAGGCGTGGCAAATGGCCCACACACATCAGTATGTATGAGCGCCAATTGCTCACTAGTCCTCTCACCTTTCTTATTGAAAGGGGACTTTGTCATTTTTCCCAATAAACAAGCCTCACATGTCTCATATGATTCAAAATCAAATGAGTCTAGCAATCCATCCTTATGGAGTCTAGATACACGTTTCTCGTTATGTGGCCTAAACGACAGTGCCATAAATAAGCAGGATTCAAATCATTTATTTTAATCCGCTTGGTATTAATGTTGTAGACAGGATTGCTTATATCAAGGACATACAGTCCATTAAATAATTGCGCACTACAATAGTGAATATTATTAAAATAAAAGGAACAACAATTGTTCTTTATTGAAATAATAAAACCTTCCTTGTCCAAAAAAGAAATAGAAATAATGTTTCTGCTCATACCACGCACAAAATATCAATTATTTAATTCTAAAACTAATCTTGAAGGTAGAGATAGCTCGCACACTCCCACGGCCAACGCAACAACTTTTGCTCCATTTCCAACTCGCAGGTCTATCTCCCCTTTGGCCAATCTTCTACTTCTCTTTAGATCCTGCACATTTCGACAAATGTGAGATCCACATCCAGTATCTAATACCCATGATGTAGAGACAGTTAAATTGACATCTACAACAAAAACACCTGGTGGTGGTGGAATCACTATTCCAAGCCTCTTGTCCTCCAGATATTTTGGGCAGTTCCACCTCCAGTGTCCAGGCTGACTACAGTAGTGACACTCACCTTTAGTCACACATTTGGCAATGCCACCAACAGGCTTAAGGGCAGGTTCCTTAGACTTGGCAACTGACTTGCCTTTGCCCTTGGAGGATGAGGCAAACCTTTTGCCCTTTCCTTTCTGCACCATCATAATGGCCTTGCCCTTACCCTTGTTGATGCTCTGTTCAGCTGTCCTCAACATATTGAGTAAATCTTGCAGTGGTTTCACGATCTCGTTCATGTTATAGTTCATGATGAACTGTCCATAACTCTTAGGCAACAATTGCAACACGAGATCGGTTTCCAACTCTTGGCCGAGCACGAACCCTAGTCGGGCGAGATTCTCCAAGTATCCGATCATACGGAGTACATGGGGTCCCACCGGGTTCCCTTCAGCAGATGACACTTGAACAATGCCTTAGAGACCTCATACCTCTCAACCCTTGCCTGCTCTTGGAAGAGCTGCTTCAGATGCTCGATCATATCGACAACGTTCATGTTTTCGTGTTGCTTCTGAAGCTCAGAAGTCATGGTACATAGCATAAGGCAGGCCGCATCATTAGCGTCATCAATACACGTTTCATACGCCTTTAGGGCTACAGGGGAATTGTTCTTTGGACCTACTGGAACTTGCTCCTCTATTGCGTACAGTTTCTTCTCTTGCTTGAGAACAATTCTCAAGTTTCTGTACCAATCAAGGAAATTGGTTCCAGAGAGCTTTTCCTTCTCAAGGACAGATCGTAGAGAATGTTGTGAACTCGATGAGTTGTTTGCCATTTGGAATTCTTTAAAAGGAAAATACGCAATTTTTAGTATTTGTGAATTTTTGACTATATTCAATAATGGCTAGTTTATCAAATATAGCTCCCACTATTTTTCTACGGATCAATAACCCTCAAGATATTAATGCGGAAAATATCCTTATATTTTCTAGTGGGCCAAGATTCATGTTTCATCTCCTTATGAGCTTGCTGTGGCAAGTCACCCATAATTTGACTACTTTAGGTAGGAACAATTCCAATTGCATCCCTTATGGACTCTTGGTTCAATTAGGCAAATAACTCCTTATTTATCAATCCTTATGGATAATCCCAATTGATTGTCTCTAAGTTTTAATCCTATTAAACACCTAGTTGCGCCCAACTTCTTACTTAAACAATTTGCACACGAGGTTTGCCATCGCACCACATCATTATTAACCAAGTCGCCATGCTTTGGCACGCACGATCTTCGGAATCATGATGATAATGAGTGTTTAAATAACGCGAAGACAAAAACGCAATATTTAAATTTTGAGGGATTTTTCAATTCAACTTTAATTGTTTTTATGATCCATATCAACTAATCTATCTATTTGAGTTTGGGAACAACTCCAAATAATAGATCCGGGTTGTCTAATTATCTTATTATCCTAATTGCATGCATCATCCATACACCAACCACAAAATAATAAGACAATAAAATAAACAACCACAAAACAAAATAAAACGTGATGTGGATATGACATTTTCTAGACTAAGATAATTCCAAGCCAATGGAATTATCTATGAACCCTAAAAGCAAACACATCTCCATGCGTCTTCATCTTTTAGTCCATCCTTCATAGTCATGTGGAATGCTCCATGCTCCATCTTTTGTGGCTTCCTTTGGCTTTGGGCTTCTTTTCTTCAATCTTGGCTAACTATTTATTCTATCTAGCACTAGCTAACAACTATACTAAATAAAATAAATCTCACAAGTTGAGAAAAAAATGGCTCGCACGCCATAAAACCCTAATTAATTATTACAACAAATTGATCAGCTCGTAGGCCGTAAACCAAACTAAAAAACTAAACAATCACACCAAACCACATCCTAAGGCCATATCCAATCACCATGCAATTTGCACATAAACAGTTAAAATCTAATTTTAACACGCATGGTCAATTTAAATTGATTTTAGGATTTTTTTTAGGGTTAAAACGGTCCATGGGGCCCATCAATCCAATTGCCCGAACCCCAAAAGAGGACCGCCAAGGCCTGGGGCCGGCCGGCCCCTAGCCCACACTGCTAGGCCGTGGGTTAGGGCTGCCCCAGCCCCTTGGCCATCCCTTACATGGGCGGTAAGCAAGGAGGGGCGGTCCCCTAGGGGGGCCGAACACGCTTTGGGAGTTGTTCTCGCTTGGTGCCCAAGTTTGGTTGTTTCCTTGTTTGAAAAGAACTCCTTCTTTCCATTGGATGCCCAAATCCTAGATCTAAGATCCTAAAATTTCTCAAACTCACCAATTCAAGCATCCAATGCAAAAACTAGGTCTTTTTATGATTGATTATTGACAAATTGCATCATATACTTGATTTGTCTTGTTTTACGCGATAAGCAATAAATTAAAAGTGTAAAACTATCAAAACGTAACACATAAACCACGTTTTTGCTCTACGACCTGTGGCTCTGATACCACTGTAGGGTTTTGATCATGGATACGCAGCGGAAAAACATAATACATCCATTCAATACCCTCCAAGGATCACAGGACAAGAGACATAACGATGGTAAGGGAAGAAATCAAGTTACACACCTTAGGGTTTCTCCTGTGATGACTTGTAACGTGAATTGTGTCACGTTCTCTATAGTTGATCCACGCCTAGAATTGAGATCTAGATCTTCCTTCTCCTTTGTGCTAGCTAGGAATGGAGGAAGAGGAATAAGAAATCACGCAACACGAGGCCACAAGGAGGTGGCGTCCTCCTTGGTGGCCGACGGGATAGGGGGCGGCGGCAAGGGGGGCAGTCGGCCTCCTTTGCTTGCTTGCTCGCTCTCCTTTTGTTCTCTCCCACTCAAGTTATGATCAAAAGAGTCATAAGTGTGGGAAGGAAGGAAGGAGCATCATTTATATAGTCCAACAATTCCTTGCCAACTACCTAAATGAACTATTCTAGTCCTACTAGAATTCGGGTTAGTCCCTTCCTTGCAAATTAGTCTTACTAAGTTTGCAAGGTGTTGCAAAGTGATCATTCTAATTAATTAATCATATTAATTAATTCTCAAATCTAGTTCAACTCTATATAGCGTGTGACCCCATATGTTCTATCTAGTTGGTAGCAACAATTTGCTAATATGGAGCGGTTTCTAGCAAAACATCCATTCTAGCCAACTAATATAATAGTCATCCGACAAACCTTGTACAAGTAATCGTCTCATCCCTTTGTCTCTATATCCGGATTGGACACGAGATATACAAGTCACACTCGTATATCCAATGCACAGTTTCTCGATCCTGGGAATAGCCTTATTCGTGCAAATAACATCATTATCCTATATTGATTTATTTGAGTCTGGCCAGACATTCTATAAGCACTATCCCTCGAGTGGCCTAGGATATTTGCTCCCGTTATGTGGGAGGGACAAATTCTATCTACGTCCACTACGATCTCTAAGCTTGCTTCTTATTGTATCCGGTACACGCCTTTATAACTACCCAGTTACGTGTAGCGTTTAATGCTACCAAAATCACAATAATTTACAACTAGAATATCTAGCGACTTCAAGTCTAAGGATGACAATACCATTGCACCACGAGTAGCACTTGTGACTTAACATAACGTGTATGTAGCCTTCTCGGAGATGGGTCATTCCAATGCGCCATTACCCTTAATGCACACCCATGTGTTGGATCATGATATCTCCATATCAATCCAACCCCATACTAGTCTATAGATGATTTTCCTATTAATCATTATACAGGACTAGGGATATTTAAGATAAACAACACAATTCTAAATCTAAGGACTTCATTATATTAAATATCAAATAAATAATATAATGAATGTTCTAGCCAAAATAAATTCATACTAAACTAGACTGCCTGTAGGGCATCTATTCCAACATTATGACCCATTTGGCTGACTACAGTAGTGACACTCACCTTTAGTCACACATTTGGAAATGCCACCAACAGGCTTAAGGGCAGGTTTTTGGCAACTGACTTGCCTTTGCCCTTGGAGGATGAGGCAAACCTTTTGCCCTTTCCTTTCTGCACCATCATAATGGCCTTGCCCTTACCCCTGTTGATGCTCTGTTCAGCTGTCCTCAACATATTGAGTAAATCTGGCAGTGGTTTCACGATCTCGTTCATGTTATGGTTCATGATGAATTGTCCATAACTCTCGGGCAACGGTTGCAACACGAGATCGGTTGCCAATTCTTGGCCGACCGGGAACCCCAGTCGGGCGAGATTCTCCAAGTACCCGATCATACAAGTACATGGGGTCCCACCGGGCTCCCTTCTGCCAGATGACACTTGAACAGTGCCTTAGAGACCTCATACCTCTCTACCCTTGTCTGCTCTTGGAAGAGCTGCTTCAGATGCTCGATCATATCGACAACATTCATGTTTTCGTGATGCTTCTGAAGCTCAGAAGTCATGGTGCATAGCATAAGGCAGGCCGCATCATTAGCGCCATCAACACGCTTTTGATACGCCTTTAGGGCAGCAGGTGTTTGGTTCTCTGGACCTTCTGGAACATGCTCCTCTATTGCGTACAGTTTCTTTTCTTGCTTGAGAAAAATTCTCAAGTTTCTGTACCAATCAAGAAAGTTGGTTCCAGAGAGCTTGTCCTTCTCAAGGACAGATCGTAGGGAATGTTGTGAACTCGATGAGTTGTTTGCCATTTGGAATTCTACAAAAGGAAAATACGCAATTTTTAGTATTTGTGAATTTTTGACTATATTCAATAATGGCTAGTTTATCAAATATAGCTCCCACTATTTTTCTACGGATTAATAACCCTCAAGATATTAATGCGGAAAATATCCTTATATTTTGTAGTGGGCCAAGTTCCATGTTTCATCTCCTTATGAGCTTGCTTTGGCAAGTCACCCATAATTTGACTACTTTAGGTAGGAACAATTCCAATTGCATCCCTTATGCAACTCTTGGTTCGATTAGGCAAATAACTCCTTATTTATCAATCCTTATGGATAATCCCAATTGATTGCCTCTAGGTTTCTTAATCATATTAATAGCCTAGTTGTGTTCAACCTCTTATTTAAACAATTTCACATTACTAGCTTGTGCCATCGCATTCCATCATTATGAACCAAGTCGCCATGCCTTGGCACGCACGAACTTGATAAATAATGATGATAATGAGTGTTTAAATAAAGAGAAGGCAAGAACACAATATTTGAATTTTGAGGGATTTTAAATTCAATTTTTAATTGTTTTGTTGATCAAAACTAATCTATCTATTTGAGTTTGGACACAACTCCAAATAATAGATCCGGGTTGTCTAATTATCTTATTATCCTAATTGCATGCATCATCCATACACCAACCACAAAATAATAAGACAATGAAGTAAACAACCACAAAACAAAAATAAACGTGATGTGGATATGGCCTTTTTCTAGACTAAGATAATTCCAAGCCAATGGAATTATCTATGAACCCTAAAAGCAAACACATCTCCATGCGTCTTGATAATTTAGTCCATCCTTCATAGTCATGTGGAATGCTCCATGCTCCATGCTCCATTCTTTGTGGCTCCTTTTGGCTTTGGGCTTCTTTTCTTCAATCTTGTCTAACAATCTACTCTATCTAGCACTAGCTAATAACTATACTAAATAAAATAAATCTCACAAGTTGAGAAAAAAAAATGGCTCGCAGGCCATAAAACCCTAATTAATTATTACAATTAATTGATCAGCTCGCAGGCCGTAAAACCAAACCACAAAATAAACATCCACATCAAACCACATCCTAAGGCCATATCCAATCACCATGCGATATGCACATAAACAGTTAAAATCCAATTTTAACGCGCTTGGTCAATTTTAATTGATTTTAGGATTTCTAGGGTTAAAACGGTCCATGGGCCCAACAATCCAATTGCCCGGGCCCATAATAGTGAACTGCAAGGCCCTAGGGCCGGCCCGGCCCCTAGCCCACGCGGCTAGGCAGCGGGCTAGGGGCGCCCGGCCCCTAGGGCGGCCAAGAATTGGGCGGCAAGCAAGAGGGGCGGTCCCCATAGGGGGCCGAACCTCTATAGAGAGTTGTTTCCAAAACAACTCCTTTGCTTCGTGCCCAAGTTTGGTTGTTTCCTTGTTTTGGAAGAACTCTTTCTTCCCCAAGGATGCCCAAACCCTAGATCTAAGATCCTAAAATTTCTCAAACTCACTAATTCATGCATCCAGTGCAAAAATTAGATCTTGTTATGATAGATTATTGAAAAATTGCATCCCATGCTTGATTTGTCTTGTTTTACGCAATAAACAATCAATTTAAGGTGTAAAACAACCAAAAACGTAACACGTAAACCACGTTTATGCTCTACGGCCTGTGGCTTTGATACCACTGTTGGGTTTTGATTCATGGATGCGCAACGGAAACAAGAATTAACCATGCAAAACCCTCCAAGGATCACAAGTCAAGATACATAACGATGGTAAAGGAAGAAATCAATAACACACCTTAGGGTTCTCCTTTGATGACTTCAAACGCCAATTGTGTCACGTTCTCTATGGTTGATCCACGCCTAGAGTTGATTTCTAGATCTCCCACTCCTTGGTGCTAGCCCGGAAAGAGGAAGAGGAAGAGGAATCACGCAAAACGAGACCAAACCAAGGAGGTTCGGCTTCCTTGGGGCCGACGGGGACGGGCAGCGGCGAGGGAGGGGAGGTCGGCTCCTTCCTTGCTTGTTGCTCTCTCCTTTTGTTCTCTCCCACTCTAGTTATGATCAATTATGAGCATAAGTTATGGGAATGAAGGAAGGAAGGTCCTTTATATAGTCCAACAACTCCTTGCCAACTACCTAAAGGACTTATTCTAGTCCTACTAGAATTCAATTTAGTCCCTTCCTTGCAAATTAGTCCCTACTAAGTTTGCAAGGTTTTGCAAAGTGTCCTTCTAATTAATTAATCCAATTAATTAATTCCCAAATCTAGTTCAACTCTATATAGAGTGTGACCCCATAGGTTCTATCTAGTTGGTAGCAACTATTTGCTAATATGGAGCGGTTTCTAGCAAAACATCCATTCTAGCCAACTAATAGAATAGTCATATTGACAACCTTTGTACAAGTAATTGTCTCATCCCTTTGTCTCTATATCCGGATTGACACGAGACATACAAGTCACACTCGTATATCCAATCCATAGTTTCTCGATCCATGGGAATAGCCTTATTCGTGCAAATAACATCAATATCCCATATTGATTTATTTGAGTCTGGCTAGACATTCTATAAGCACTATCCCTCGAGTGGCCTGGGATATTTGCTCCAGTTATGTCGAACGGACAAATTCTATCTACGCCACTACGATCTCTAAGCTTGCTTCTTATTGTATCCAGTACACGCCGTTATAACTACCCAGTTACGGTGTAGCGTTTAACGCTACCAAAATCACAATAATCCACAACTAGAATATCTAGTGACTTCAAGTCTAAGGATGACAATACCATTGCACCGCGAGAAGCGCTTTTGACTCAACATAACGTGTATGTAGCCTTCTCGGTGATGGATCAATCCAGTGTGTCATTACCCTTAATGCACACCTATGTGTTGGATCTTGATATCTCCATATCAATCCAACCCCATACTAGTCTATAGATGATTGTCCCATTAATCATTATACTGGACTAGGGATATTTAAGATAAACAACACAATTGTAAATCTAAGGACTTCATTATATTAAATATCCAATAAATAATAAATGAATTCCTAGCCACAAATAAATTCATACTAAACTAGATTGCCTCTAGGGATCTATTCCAACACTCTCCACCACAGTAAGTTTGACGAGGAGTAAGAAGACAAGAAATTATAATTAGTATTAACTCTAGTGTTATTATTATAATAATTGAGAATAATGGACTTGGACTAGGATAGAGTAAAAAGGAATGCATGGACCTAAACCATATATATAAGAAAATTGTTCAGGACCCATATGTAAACTTCTAGGGTTATCCATTTATGGTTAATGAAAATTTGCCTTCCCCTTCGGTCTCTCTTTCATCTTCTTCCTTCTCCCTGTAAGTTGTAGGGTTTTTCTTATCTATTTATGCTTTTCTTTCAACAAGCATTTTCAAAATGCAAACACTTCAATCCTTATTACAATTAGCGGTTATCAATCCTTAGTACAACTACCAAATACATTATTTCTTTTCCGAAAAGAGAAGTATGAAATTCAAGGAGTAAAGCTCGCCGAAAAAATGACAAAATGAAATTAGATACCACTCCATTTATTCTCTTTCTCCCTGACATGTTCCAACCGCAAGTGCACGGCTGTCGCGTGTAGTAATATCCGGGTTTTTCGAACTCAAATGACTTCTCGTGAATGAATTAGGATGATTAAGTTTAATGTGGGATATCAATTGAGTTGGTTTACTAATCTAAGAAACTAAATAACTAGCTAATTATTAAAACTGAGACTGAATATTAGAGACGAATATAACGATTTTCTCTAGGTTTACTAGGTTTCCAGCATTCATGAATTACAGTCTGAAACACAGATGATGAATTGATTTGCCAAACGAGCAAGGGTACTTTGAAGATTTCTCAACCAAAGTCTATACTTAGAGCACGTACCTTATTTCTCTAGCCTACGTACGTCTAAACATGCATCGTGATATTCTAACTTCCATTCAATGCTCACAGTTTGTGGTTGATTTCTCTAACCGGTAACTATGTACTTAATTCAATTATCCGGGAAAATCGTTGCTTTCAATAACCAATTATCTATGATCTTCATATATGTGATCAAACTACACAAAGATGGGTTAAGAACAAGAATTAAACATAGCACAACCATTCATCATCAGTTAAGTTTGAGCAACACGTGAATCATATTCATAATCGGCCAAAACGGCTTCAAGCCCAAGCTGCCATGGAGAAATCCCGATAATGAACTTAGCTACTGATATTCATGAGTAACACGATGATGTTTATGTTGTCCATGATAAAAAACAATGAAAAAGATAGAGAAGAGAAATCAGACGATGGAATCCTCACTCTCACGACAAACTCCAAGCTCCAAGCCTTCCCCCAATGTGTTCTTCTTTGTCTCCAGCAGCCTACTCTGCCCTTTAAGTCTAAAAAATTGTCATGTATAGGGCTGGGCACAGATTTTAATGTGTTTTGGACGAATTTGCAATTCAGCCCCTCTAGTTTGCAATTCTCGGACAGATTTCATAAGCTGATCTTGCGGGGGCCTTTTCTCCCTCATCCGGACTCCTTTTTGGGCCGATCTTATATCGTTGGAAAGCCCTCGATGTCTAATTTCTAATGGAGTATAACTCGATGTCTAATTTCTAATGGAGTTGGAAAGCCCTCGATGTCATGTGGAATGCTCCATGCTCCATGTCTAATCCGGGTTTGTTGAACCTGAAGGACTTCTCAAAAACGAATTAGGATGATTAACTTTAATGTGGGCTATGAATTGAGTTTTTTTTACTAATCTAAGAAAGTAAATAACAAGATAATTATTAAAACTATGAGTGAATATGAGAGACGAATATCAGGATTATCTCTAGGTTTACTAGGTTTCCACCTTTCATGAATTACGGTCTGAAACACAGATGATGAATTGATTTGCCAAACGAGCAAGGGTACTTTGAAGATTTCTCAACCAAAGTCCATACTTAGAGCACGTACCTGATTTCTCTAGCCTACGTACGTCTAGACATGCATTGTGATCTTCTAACTTCTACTTAATGCTCACAGTCTGTGGTTGATTTCTCTAACCGGTAACTATGCGCTTAATTCAATTATCCGGGCGATTTGTTGCTCTCACTAACCAATTACCTATGATATTCATATAGGTGATCAAACTACACAAAGATGGGTTGCGAACAAGAATTAAACATAGCACAACCATTCATCATCAATTAAGTTTAAGCAAAATGTGAATCAAATTCATAATTGGCCAAAACGGCTTCAAACCCTTGCTACCATGAAGAAATCCCGATAATGAACTTAACTACTGAGATTCATGAGTAACACGATGAAGTTTCTGCTGTTCATGATAAAAAACAAAAAAGATAGAGAAGAGAGATCAAACGATGGAATCTTCACTCTCACGAAGAACTCCAAGCTCCAAGACTTCCTCCAACATGTTATTCTTTGTCTCCAGCAGCCTACACTTCCCTCTAAGTCTAAAAAATCGTCATGTATAGGGCTGGGCACGAATTTTAATGTGTTTTGGCCGAATTTCTAATTCAGCCCCTCTAGTTTGCAATTCTCGGACATATTTCATAAGCTGATATTGCGCGGGCCTTTTCTCCCTCATCCGGACTCCTTTTTGGGCCGATCTTATATCGTTGGAAAGCCCTCGATGTCTAATTTCTAATGGAGTAGAACTCGATGTCTAATTTCTAATGGAGTTGGAAAGCCCTCGATGTCATGTGGAATGCTTCATGCTCCATGTCTAATCCGGGTTTGTTGAACTTGAAGGACTTCTCGAAAACGAATTAGGATGATTAACTTTAATGTGGGCTATGAATTGAGTTTTTTTTACTAATCTAAGAAAGTAAATAACAAGCTAATTATTAAAACTATGAGTGAATATGAGAGACGAATATCAGGATTATCTCTAGGTTTACTAGGTTTCCACCATTCATGAATTACGGTCTGAAACACAAATGATGAATTGATTTGCCAAACGAGCAAGGGTACTTTGAAGATTTCTCAACCAAAGTCCATACTTAGAGCACGTACCTGATTTCTCTAGCCTACGTATGTCTAGACATGCATTGTGATCTTCTAACTTCTACTCAATGCTCACAGTCTGTGGTTGATTTCTCTAACCGGTAACTATGCGCTTAATTCAATTATCCGGGCAATTCGTTGCTCTCACTAACCATTTACCTATGATATTCATAAAGGTGATCAAACTACACAAAGATGGGTTACGAACAAGAATTAAACATAGCACAACCATTCATCATCAATTAAGTTTAAGCAAAATGTGAATCAAATTCATAATTGGCCAAAACGGCTTCAAACCCTAGCTACCATGAAGAAATCCCGATAATGAACTTAGCTACTGAGATTCATGAGTGACACGATGAAGTTTCTGCTGTTCATGATAACAAACAATGAAAAAGATAGAGAAGAGAGATCAAACGATGGAATCTTCACTCTCACGAAGAACTCCAAGCTCCAAGACTTCCTCCAACGTGTTATTCTTTGTCTCCAGCAGCCTACACTTCCCTCTAAGTCTAAAAAATCGTCATGTATAGGGCTGGGCACGAATTTTAATGTGTTTTGGCCGAATTTGTAATTCAGCCCCTCTAGTTTGCAATTCTCGGACAGATTTCATAAGCTGATCTTGAGCAGTCCTTTTCTCCCTCATCCGGACTCCTTTTTGGGCCTATCTTATATCGTTGGAAAGCCCTTAATGTCTAATTTATAATAGAGTAGGTATTGATCCAAAAGTTTATATGTAACTCCAGATAAAGCCCGAATACAGAAGACTGGTCCAGTGAACTTTTCCAGGTCTTCTTCGTTTTTGCGTCATCTTCGGCGGATCATATCTTTCTCGTTCGGCTTTTGATTGAGCTCCATGACTTACCGTTGGAAAGTTCTTTGAGTATACGTTCATTTGGAACAGGTCTCACTATAGCAGGTCTTGTAGAACTCAAGATATCATCAAAATAGCGAAGGTTGGTTACTTTTGCTCCTCTAATTTCTCTTCTCTTCATTCTTTTTGACTTCCGAAGCTCGTTTCTTCAATCAAAATGCTCCTTGCGTGTCTTATTCCTGAAAATTACAACACGAACACACCCGAGAAGATCAACTGTGATAAAATCATGCAAATCATACGTAAACTATTCAAGAAACGCCCGGATTGTACTTTTGAGCTCAAAACATATTTTCTTCTCATTTTAGCTTGAATTCTCATCACTTTGCACAGAAACGCAACAAATAACACTGTAGTATGTATGTATGATAAATCTTATTAAGGATTTATCAAATACCCCCACACTTGCCATTTGCGCGTCTCGAGCAAAGTCTCATCTGCTGCATTCATCTGTCTACTAGCCGAGAAGACACAACGACTCAAACACGACTCACGACACAACAATGCAGCAATATGATGCAGATGAAATTCTGGACTCGATCTTAAAACAATTATTAAAACATCCAAATTCTCTCTTTTTTGGCAAGAATAGGCAATCTCCCTCTCATCAGCTGAAAAAATCATCAAGCTCTTACTAATCCTCTTTGAAATTCACATACACGTAGCAAGAATTTGAAATAAAAAATTATTCTATGCAAAAGATCACTAAGGTGTCCCCTTTCTTCCACCAATTCAAACCAATACACAAGCACGTCCTAAGCTTCATTGGGTATAATTCAGATCAAATTTAACTGCAGTCTTTCTTCGCCGAATCATTTGAGGTTTTCAGACCCTCTTAGCCTTTATTGCGTTTGAATGCAAATTATTCTGGTGAAGGGAGTCACAACTCCTGTGAAATCAGGCTTGACTCTATTTTTCCTTTCTAGCTCAGCTCATTTGGTGTTCTCCTTATTCTTAAGCACTTACTTTTATTTATTTTCATTTAAGCACATATCTCCTCTGTTTTTCAACCATGAGCTAGAGAGTGTGGGCTTTTTCGGTTAACTCTTGTGACCACCGTAAGGGATGGTGGTGTACGCCCCTCAACTTCACTTAGGCTGAGGCAACCATACCACATGAAACTAACTCAACACGAAGGTCCACCCCAGATCAACAAGTGACTACAAGTTTCCACTTGAAAACGGAATATTCAGCTACAATAAAACTCAATCTGATTAGCACACTATAGGAAACTTAGGTATACTTTACATGTCATTCTTTCACAACTTCCAAAAAACCTCGGGACATCCTTAGTGTAACCTCTACACTGAATACTCATGGAAATAGATTTGTCCTACTACGACACTTCCTACTCAAAAGGATTCATTCACTAAGCTCTCTTCAGTTTCAAGATCCACAATTGCCTTTTCTCAAAAAATTTAAATTTTCTACTTTTTATGGATTTTATATTTTCTCATTTTTTTTTTTGGAATTTTCACAATATCTTAACTCTATATGTAAGGCTTAGACTCGAAAAAAATGACATTACATAACTCAACTCTTTTTGGTGGGTATACCGACTTATTTAAAAGTGCATACAATATGTAAATCTAAATTATACAATATGACAATATAAGTAAAAACTCTACACAATACGACAATATAAGTAAAAACATAACATAACTCTACACACCATACGAACTAGACATTCTACATGTAACTGGCTATACAAAACAAATCAACTAGTAAACAGATAAACCACCCCCACACTGGATGCTTCGTTGTCCTCAACGAACTTAGAGATCATACAGAAGACTCAGCAATCAATGCGTAGGCCAATAGATGAGATGGAGTATAACATATATAATAAAAGAGACACAAAATCAGCTAAAGGAAAAAGATACTCACAGCCACCTCAAGGGTGGGGAAGAAATACGCGCCAAGCAGACCCCAAGCATTGGTAGTGACTCCTCCACCATGCTCCTATACAGTCAATGTGTTCTCGCACACCGGGGTCAACTTCCTCCTCTGTTAAAATCCATCTCTAAAGAATCCCCAACTCGCATGAACGAGTCCCCATGAAGGTCACGTGTGCCATGGCACACCGGGGTAGATTCTACCATATCAAGCTCATATAAGTCACTTGAAAACACCATTAGTCCCTCTCGCTCATCCCTCCAAATAAATAATTAAAATACAACACAACTGTATTAAAAAAACACTCCCTAAATTAAGCAAAAAATATGTTGGGTTGTCTCCCAAGAAGCGTCTTGTAATTTGAGGTCTACGACCCGACCCAGTTTCCTCAAATATGATAATTGGGGTTTTTCTCTCCATTTCCACTTCTTCCACTATCGATTTTATTTTTGTCTCTTCTCACGTGAGCATGCATGAGATGCATATGGTGCAAAGAAATTGTAGAAGACGGCCACAAAATTTTTTTTTCCTTTTGTGCTTCCACTCCTTGATCACCGGTCTTCTCGAGAATTCAATCACTACATCATGACCCCTTGTACCTTTTCTCTTCTTCTTCTTCTTCTTCTTCTTCTTCTTCTTCTTCTTCTTCTTCTTCTTCTTCTTCTTCTTCTTCTTCTTCTTCTTCTTCTTCTTCTTCTTCTTCTTCTTCTTCTTCTTCTTCTTCTTCTTCTTCTTCTTCTTCTTCTTCTTCTTCTTCTTCTTCTTCTTCTTCAAAATCAATATCATTGAGGATCGGCTATGTGGAAATAGAATCCCAAGTGGAACAATAATGGCAAGGAGTGTCGTCTTGACTGCTTCCTTCCCTAGCTCTTGTCTTGGAATAACATGTGGCAATTCATGAACCACATAAAATTGGGGTCTTTCTTCATCTCCGTGCAATGATTGCCTAGACTCATGGCATGCTTCATCTAGGTACATATCCTTAACGAGTGTAAATATCACATCCTTGGCGCACTCATGAGCTTGATCTTCAACAAAAACAGCTTCAATATCATTAGGCCATAAGCTTGAAATGTCAACACTCTCCCACTCATGCCATGACTCCGGAATTATGCGAGGAACAAGTTGTATAGGCTTCACAATATCATCCCACTCTTAGTCCGAATCTGATTCTTAAGCGGCCCAAGGATCTAGTACTTCATGATGAAAAATATTATATACATAGACCTCTGGGGGTTCTTCGTCTTCCTCTTTCAACTCCTCAACTAAGTCAGGAATGATGCTACTTGGTCCATCGTCATTATCTGCATATGCTAATGCACTCGAAAGGTTTGCCAAGTGTTGTCCCTGCAGCTGGACAGTTTCATCCATCCTGTTAATCCCTTCCTCCATTATGTCCATTTTAGCTAACATGAGCTTCAATATTTCTTTCATCTCCTCATCTTCTTGATTGCAAGGAAGAGGGGTGTACATATCTCCATAAGAGTAGTACGGTGAATAGTGTGGAAATTTCCCATAAGAATTATGCCACCACATGATCACCGAGATGTCTGCAAAATTATTCACTAGGAAGCAGGTGAGATCAACAAATAAATAAACGAAATCAAAAATAAAATTACCTAAAGTTAATAATTCTAACAAATTCAACCGAAGTCCCCAGCAACGGCGCCAAAATCTTAACACGTTCCAACCGCAAGTGTACGGCTGTCACGTGTAGTAATATCCGGTAAATCCGGGTTTGTTGAACCTGAAGGACTTCTCGAAAACGAATTAGGATGATTAACTTTAATGTGGGCTATGAATTGAGTTTTTTTTTTACTAATCTAAGAAATTAAATAACAAGCTAATTATTAAAACTATGAGTGAATATGAGAGACGAATATCAGGATTATCTCTAGGTTTACTAGGTTTCCACCATTTTTGAATTACGGTCTGAAACACAGATGATGAATTGATTTGCCAAACGAGCAAGGGTACCTTGAATATTTCTCAACCAAAGTCCATACTTAGAGCACGTACCTGATTTCTCTAGCCTACGTACGTCTAGACATGCATTGTGATCTTCTAACTTCTACTCAATGCTCACAGTCTGTGGTTGATTTCTCTAACCGGTAACTATGCGCTTAATTCAATTATCCGGGCGATTCGTTGCTCTCACTAACCAATTACCTATGATATTAATATAGGTGATCAAACTACACAAAGATGGGTTACGAACAAGAATTAAACATAGCACAACCACTCATCATCAATTAAGTTTAAGCAAAATGTTAATCAAATTCATAATCAGCCAAAACGGCTTCAAACCCTAGCTACCATGAAGAAATCCCGATAATGAACTTAGCTACTGATATTCATGAGTAACACGATGAAGTTTCTGCTGTTCATGATAAAAAACAATGAAAAAGATAGAGAAGAGAGATCAAACGATGGAATCTTCACTCTCACCAAGAACTCCAAGCTCCAAGACTTCCTCCAACGTGTTATTCTTTGTCTCCAGCAGCCTAAACTTCCCTCTAAGTCTCAAAAATCTTCATGTATAGGGATGGGCACGAATTTTAATGTGTTTTGGCCGAATTTGTAATTCAGCCCCTCTAGTTTGCAATTCTCGGACAGATTTCATAAGCTGATCTTGAGCAGTCCTTTTCTCCCTCATCCGGACTCCTTTTTGGGCCTATCTTATATCGTTGGAAAGCCCTTAATGTCTAATTTATAATAGAGTAGGTCTTGATCCAAAAGTTTATATGTAACTCCAGATAAAGCCCGAACACAGAAGACTGGTCCAGTGAACTTTTCCAGCTCTTTTTCGTTTTTGCGTCATCTTCGGCGGACCACATCTTTCTCGTCCGGATTTTGGTTGAGCTCCGTCACCTACCGTTGGAAATTTCTTTGAGTCTAATTTCATTTGGTATAGGTCTCACTATAGCAGGTCTTTTAGAACTCAAGATATCATCAAAATAGTGAAGGTTGGTCACTTTTGCTCCTCTAATTTCTCTTCTCTTCATTCTTCTTGACTTCCGAAGCTCGTTTCTTCTATCCAAATGCTCCTCGTGTGTCTTATTCCTTCAAATTACAACACGAACACACCCGCGAAGATAGTGACAAAATCATGCAAATCATACGTAAATTATTCAAGAAACGCCCGGATTGTACTTTTAAGCTCAAAACATTTTTTCTTCTCATTTTAGCTTGAATTCTTATCACTTTGCACCGAAACACAACAAATAACACTGTAGAATGTATGTAGGATAACTCTTATTAAGGATTTATCACTCCCCCTTTCTATTTTGGTACGTTTCCTTTGTTTCTCCCCATTTCCTCTTTTGGCAAATTTAAGATTGCAAAATACCCAAAATGGCCTTCTGAAATACCCGACAATTGATTTCAATGTGATATCTACAAAACAATTGGGCCACCACTTAACTCTGATTAGTGGCCCAATTTGTTAATTACCTCAACTAAACTAAACATACCCAACCAAAATTACACTTACCCAACCAACACTGATCCAACCCAATTTTTAAACCTAAATCGATCAAAACAAACAAAAAGAAGCACAACGCTTCATTTTCACCACAATTTTCTCTCACTACCTCTCTGTCTCTCTCTTTTTATTCCCGATCGTCTTTGTGTCTCTCCGTTCCACCACTGTGTACGGTGGTTTGGTGGTGGATTTACAACAGATCTCATCACTTTGTGGTCTGATCTTCACTTAAAACGAACATATCGTACCTTCTAAAACTCCCCCTTTCATAGATCTGTTCTGCGTATTTTAGGGTTTCTCCGAAACATGAACCCTAATCCTCTTCTTGGCTTCGAATCAGTTGATTCATGGGTATGTGACTCCTATGCCGAGATCGACGATGTCGGCTTGTGGGTTCCCGATTCAGAAGACTATGAGGAGGCCGAGTCCTTTCGGCTTCCAGATCCAGTTAAGTAAGGCGAGTCAACAAACTGTTACCGTGGCGATTCAAAGGGTGAGTCGACTATCTGTTAGCGTGGCGATTCGAAGGGTGAGAATTCGTCTTTGAGTGATGCGGATATAAATTTGAAATACAAGGATGAAATCGAAGTAAACGTGAAAATCATGCTTGATATTCTTCTACCCAAACACCGATCACCTAAAGCCATGGTGGGAGATTACAAATTCTAAACTTTAATTATGAGTTTCTGCTTCTTATATGCTCATGATTGTTCATCTTCTAAGGTTTGTGAACTGTGTTATCTATCGTACTCTGTTTGTTGTTTCTGATTTGTGCATATTCATATTCGTCTCCTTCTTCATGTGCTTGCTGTTCATCTGGGTTAATTCATACACATGGTACCCTATTTGACATGGGTTTGATCTGGGCTTCTCTGTTTGATGATGGTACCGTGTGCTATCTGGGCTACTCTTATCTATGCTATATGGGTTTGTGATCTTGGCTACTCTGTGTACGTTGTGATTGTGTTGATGTTCACCAACAATGCAATTATGATTTGTGCTATCTATGCTATCTATACCATTCTTGGCTGCTCTCTGTATGTTGTGATTGTGTTGATGTTCATCAACAATGTAAAAGAGTATCTGCTCAATGATGGATCCATCTTGAACATGGACTGAGAGTAGTTATGCACATGTATACAGTGTTGAACATGGACTTAATGTTACATAAACAGTTTGGTTGTATAGGTGTTAGAGTAAACACTGTGATTCATAGTGTGGTTCCACCTCAACCAAACACAACCAATCCAGTGATATTACTCCACAACTGGTTTGTGGATTGGTTGGTTTGATGCTAACACTTGATACAACTCAATGAATATTGTGATAGTATGAGAGTTGATTCAATTTGTTTGGTTTTATAGGTGTTAGAGTAAACATTGTGATCCAAATTGTGGTTCCACCTCAAACCAAAAAAACCAATCCAGTGATATTACTCCACAACTAGTTTGAGGATTGGTTGGTTTGATGCTAACACTTGATACAACTCAATGAATGCTGTGATTGTATGAGAGTTGATTCAATTTGTTTGGTTGTATAAGTGTTAGAGTAAACATTGTGATTCACATTGTGGTTCCACCTCAGCCAAAAACAACCAATCCATTGATATTACTCCACAACTGGTTTGAGGATTGGTACAAAATACATTCAAAAGGGTGGCATTGCCAAAATACATTCATACTTACAACTATGCATATGTGTAGCATAACACATCCATGCCTACAACTGTGTCTAGTTGCACAAAATATTCTATATATTATGTACTAGTGATCCAATAGTATGAATACTCTGGATCATACCCTAAACCTTCCAACAATGAAGGATTACCAATATTTTCTTGCATCTCCTTCATGTAATCAATGCAGTCCATTACTAGTTGAGTGTGGACTGTGAAATTTCTTGGTAACAGTGCCATTTTCTTCATCTTTCCCTCTTCTATGTGTGGAATCTTGAAATTGTTGTACCTCTAGCACCCAAAATCTCTATTATGACCAATTGGAGATCTAAGAACACGTTGTCAATTGTTTTCTCATCTTGTCCTTCATATGCCATTTGTACTGCACATATGAGATCCTCTGTTGACTTTGTTTGAATTTTACTTTGAAGACTTTGAATTGAATTGAAAAACCCCAAGTCTAGAATGTTGTAGTCATGTGAATTAGCTGGTTGATTGATAAGCTTCATGTTGAATCAATCACTTTGTGCAGCTTCTATAAATTTGTCATATGCATTTGACACATGAGGTGTTGCATTGTCTTGCTGAATGAGAATGTTCTTCGACATATTCTGTGGCCACTTTGACTTAATCTCTGGTATGATCTTGTTTATTAGCATGTCAGTCCTTATCTCTTTAGTGACAGATGCTATTGCTTTCACTTCAATAGTGCCTGCTGGTCTGTTAATTAATGATCTCCTAGCTGCCACCTCTTCGACAAATGGCCACACACCAATCTAGCCATCCCACACACATTCACCAGTTATGTCATACACAGGCCTTCTAACACAGCACATAAACATTAATTTACCTACATAGTATTTGCTTTGTCAATCATCATATGGTACTTCTTTCAGTGGTAGCAGAATGTATGAGTTCTTCAATTTCTGAATATAGAACCACTTCTCGTCTATATACACAATTTAATCCATGCTAATGTATGTGATCACACATTTTGAATTGACGAGTGCTTGTAGACACCATCTGATTCTGGCTATTTTGTGTGCCTCTGTTAGAGAGGGTGTACCCATGATTTTCTGCACTTCAATGCACCTTGATGTATCCATATCCATATGGATGATGCACTAACTCCAAAATTGAATGCAATTGAATTAATAATTCAGGTGTTAGTTGCTGGTTTGAACATAATGATATACTTGTGCAATAAATATGATGCAATTGTATTGCTGATTTGAATAAAATGATATATTTGTGCAATTTTACGGCTGGTTTGAACAGAATGCTATACTTGTGTAATTTAACGGCTGATTTTAACAGAATGCTATACTTGTGCAATAAACATGATGCAATTGTATTGCTGATTTGAACAAAATGGTATATTTGTGCAATTTTACGGCTGATTTGAACAAAATGCTATACTTGTGCAATAAACATGATGCAATTGTATTGCTGATTTGAACAGAATGGTATATTTGTGCAATTTTACGGCTTATTTGAACTGAATGCTATACTTGTTTCTTGGTATGGCTGATTTGAACAGAATGCTACACTTATGCAATTCAATGATAATACATTTCTGAGAATTGATGAATTAAACAAAAAAATACAAAAACAGAACTTACTGCTGCTTTTCTTATGTTGTGTCTGTCTTCTTTAAGAATAAGAAGAAATCTGGCCATGTCCAGGGGTGTCTTTGGCTTCAAATTGCCCTTCTGCCTTGATTTAACATCAATTGATACCCAGAATTTGTGGCTTCTTGGATCATTTTCCAGATTGCATATATTGTCTTCTTGTCCACGGCAAACTTTTCTCTTTCTTCTTTAAACATACCTTTGCTTGGCTTCAAGTTTGTCAAGCCAAGAAGAATAAAATCCTTTATGTCAAATCTTTAACCTTCTGTTAATCTTCTGTTTGCCATTTCTGCTACTAACCTTGTTGATTATGCAGGTAATGTGAATGAATAACTGGTGCAGTGGTCTTGCTGAGGTTGGGTATGCACAAAGAACTTTTATGGAGTTGTTGATGTGGATGAAGAATGGGGCTGAAGAGTGCTGAATCAGCTGCTTCTTCCACATATTTCCTTCATCTCTCTCTTTTTATTATTTTCAGTATTCTTATGAAGAACAATTTCTGGCTTTGTATTGTGTTTGTAATGTTTGTATTTATAGGACTCCTTATAAAGGTAGCCTGTTTAGGCTCCAAACTTTAATTTTTTTTGGTTTTGTGTTTTTGTGTTTATATTTGGAGGGAAAGCTTATTTTGAGCTTTGACATTAATCAGACCCATCAGCTCATTACTGTTCATGAGTTGATGGTTGCTTTTGGGCTCTATCCCCACAGAGGGGTATAACAGGTTTTTGGCCTTGATTTGGCCCTCCCTCTTAATCAACGAGCTTTCTCCCAGGGGGAGAATAGAAGAAACGCAGTGGTAACATATAAAGCAGAGCTCCTATAGTAGTCATGTTGACAATCATGTCTATCACGTGTGATTTGTAGCCCCATCATGCACCAAAATGTTGAATTGCGCAATAATACAAATTTATCTTTATAGTATCATCACGTAGACCATCTCAAGCTTCACCAGACACTCACGTGGCAAGTACCTACAGAAGTAGTAGAAATATTAATATATGCAACTAGTACGTGAGATTAAATTTATAATGTTGAGTTTGAATCTTGTTAACTTAAAGAAGTTGATCTCCAAGGAATGACTTTTCTTATACTCTCACCAACACTGTATCGAACTTGTATAGCCTTCCATAACCGGTAATCAGACTGTTGGAAAATGTTAGATGTATTACGTAGAAACTGTAAATATAAAATGAAGAAAATATGATCTGAAACAAAAAAATTACAGAAGAATGAGAACACACTGATTGATAATCTGTTTAATGAAGAAATTAAGTTTAAGACAGTCTCGTTGTACATGAAAGGCCGCGAAGTAATATTTCCTCCCATTGTGATGGTGCTTTATTTTATTTATGTACAGACACGGGCAAACTAATCCCCCATGATGAAAGTCTTCTAGTATTGTTGACGAAAGCACAATCTGTAGTACTGGCGAAATGAACATATGCTTGAAAGAATTTGAGTATGAGAGATTGATAGCAATAATTCGGATGGATAAAAATGAGAGAGAATGACTCCTTTTATAGGGACAAGTTGTTGGCATTTATGATCCGTTATAAATGTTCAAATTCGAACAGACCAGTTGCAACTTCTGAGAAGTTACAACTGTTCGGGTCAGGTTGTAACTATCTTGGTTTGGAATCACAGATTAGTAAATATTATTTAACTAATTTGACTGGATTTATAATTATTCTCTGGCTCAAAAAGATGAAGCTCAACCAACCACCACACACCACACTGCGCCACATCACAGCCCGACCCGATCCAATCCATTTCGAGTTGCCTGGTCGCGATGCGCGCGCGCGTTTGTGATGGTTCAGACCATAGCTAGGTCCTCCCTCATTAACAAAATCTCTTCGCCAAAAAAGCGTGCCCTTAATATTCAAACACTGAGGAGTTAAACACTCCATCTCTCTCTTTTCCATGATGTGGGTTTATTAAAACTTGGGCATGTGAAGTGGCCAACTTCAACGCCTAATTTCTCATTCACCTGTTACTGGTTTTCGACAATTGAGATTTTGAATCGATCTCCTTGTTACCTAGTTTAAGAATATGTTAAACTCGGTCCCAACTTTTTATTGAGCTTGATGGAAACCGGGTAACAAAACGCCGTCGCGAACCATTTTTACTAAAATCCCCCACATGAATGAAATATTAGCGTTAATGATGAAAGTGTCAATCTCATTTGTAGGTTAATTCTCTCATTTGTAATTAATTGCGTAAATAAAGGTGGTCATAGACTTTGAACATTTTCCTTAGTGAGACAATATAGGGTATATTGGCTAGACAGTGTGCGAAACTGTTTTAACTACATTTTCGTGTCGTTTACCTAATCGATGGTAACCACACCACTAATACTGGAACATAGTTTCTTCTCATGGTTGTGTTAATTTTTCCTTGAAACACTTTGTGTGATTTTCATTAGTCTTTAGAGGAGTATATCTTTCATCCTCCTAGATTCGACCCCAGTTCCTACTCACATAGGTGGGACACATCCCTACTCTTCTTAACACGTGATCTCATTAAAATCATTGCTTACTTTGGTCATATCACTCTTCTACCTGGGAATGGGATTAAAAAATAGTTTCTTTAAGTGAGTTTATAACAGCACAAATAGTTAGGTTGTCCCTTTTGAACCTAGTTCATGGGATCTCCAGTCATCTAGGTTGGATTTTGTCGCTATTGTGCAATTCTTACGAGATATGCTTTAGCCCCATTCCTCTTGACGAACTTCCAACTAATTCTCTCGGCAGCCCTTTTGTCAGCGGATCCGCTATATTTTATTTGACTTTACATAATTGATCGAAATTATCCCTGTGAGAGAAGTTGCCTTATAGTGTTGTGTCTTCGACGCATATGTCGAGACTTACCTTTATATATTCTATTTTGTGCATTTGGCATAGCGGACTAATTGTCGTTGTGAATGCATATATCAGGCACATGCTGTGGCCATATTGGAATGTCTTCGAGGAAATGACGAAGACATTCTACTTCTTCACCTGCGTTGTCTAACGCTATGAATTCTGATCCCATAGTAGACCTTGTAATGCACGTCTTCTTGAAGACTTCCAACATATTGCCACAGAGCCCCAAGGTTGGTGTAATAAGTTGTGACTGTCATATCTCCCTGTTTAGTTGCAGGACATTTTCAACTGAAAAACTCTAGGTCCATTCTGCTGAGAATATCTTTCCAACGAATGAATCCAAATATCTCTTGAAGTCCTCTTATAGACCACACTACCTCCTATATGTTGGGATTTAGGCAGCCATAAACAGCGGAAGTACAAAACTTTTCTGCCTAAAACCCACCATGGATTCTAATGTGAAAAAGCGAAATCTGATGTTTAGAAACTTAGCTCAGTCGCACTGACTGGTGACGATCACAAACGTTTAAAGTGCACTGCCTCTACGGTATCCACAAGAACAATTTTCTGGCCTGGGCTCCCTCTTCGCTGGTGCTTGCCTGCTGGAGGAAGAAGAACGATTTTGTCTCACAAAATCCGGATGGACTGGGACGGCTCCTTTCAAACCTACCTATTTTGTATCTGATACGAATAGTGCTGAAAAGAATGAGAAAACTAGCCATGTGCCTGGGTATTTAGAGGGGTGCGAGAATTCAACTTGCTCTTTACCTGAAAGTTATGATTAGATTGCACTTAAGTATGAAATCCTTGATGACTCATTAGTCTCACTAATGAGAAATTAATTCCAGTTGGCTCAATATTTATGTGTTACCCTGTAGGTTCCTAATTACATTGGCTGTAACAACTACAAACATTGAGTGGTATTTAGCAATACATCAATGCTACCCAAATAAGAGGAATGTCAGTGATCTGACTAACCTCTATGACCAATGTTATTGATCTGACTAACCTCTATGACCAATCTGTCCATGTATTCAATTACACAAGGCATGGAATGTCACCCTTGTATATGCAATCTATAATTTCTCGATACTCTGAATACACTTACATAGAAAAATGGCATCAAAATGACAAGTCAGCATAGATGACGGCTGAAGAACAGGTAAGCTAAAACTAAAAAGGCCCATTCAATTTAGAGTGCTAACAACGACTAAGATTAGAACAACGAGCTTGATCGGACGGATGCTGCTACTCTGAGCTTCATGTCATTTGTTTGACTCTCAATTCATTTTAGTCCATCACCGAACAACCCAATATAAACAGTGCAATATGAAAAAAACTCCCTCTTATTTTTAATAAGTCCAAAATTTCATATTCAAATAGGAACTTCAAAGTTCCCGTGACCATAGTAACAGTGTTAAAATAAATATGGGCCCTGAGAGATTGATAAAATATATTATATGTAATAATTATAATGTAATTTAAAATAAAACCAATTATGTAATAATATGATCCTGAAGTAAACTGAACCTAATATCTACTATTTGGAATTTTAAAAACCTGGATCGAACCAAATAACATGTGGAGCCAAAAGGAATTGAACCAGTTAACACGATTCGGTCCGATTTGTAATTTGGTCGGATTAATTTGGAGCCATAATTTAACCTATCAATCAGTGGCGTGAAAGGGAGAATGAAAAAAGGCCAAATAGAAATATGTTTTTTTCTCTATAATACATAAAGCAAAACATATACAAAACTCGCCGAAAATATATAACCGTCTGGAATAATCTAGTAGAATGAAGAGTCGATGACTGTCGGTGCTACTAATTCCTATTCTCAGTGCGATTACGAGTTCATAACACACCCTATTTAAAGCAGATAGATCTCTACGTTTGTATTTCATCAATTGCTTGCAACTTTTCCTCTGCTGCTTCACATCTCACAAGGTTACTACAACACACCCAAAGACAGAGTTCGATTTGGTCTAAAGAAGATGACTGACGACACCACCTTCCATCCATCAGAGCCAAAACTCTGCGTCAACGGATGCGGCTTCTTCGGGACGGCCGCAACCATGAACTTATGCTCCAAGTGCTACCGCGATTCCCGTGTCAAGGAAGAGCAAGCTATCTCCGATAAAAACGCGGCTCATAAGCTCGTCAAGAAGACTAAAAAAACATCAGAAACAGGAGACGGAGGAATTTAATTTTGTTACGCTGCGGAGTGGGCTGCCTGTAGAGACCGTGACAGCGGCGAAGCCAGGAATTGAGACAGTACCTAACAATCGCTGCATGACTTGCCAAAAGAAGGTTGGACTAATCGGGTTCAAGTGCCGGTGCGGGTCGCAATTCTGTGGGACCCACAGGTACAAGGCGGCCGGCCGTGACGCCATAGCGATGGCTAATCCAGAAGTAAAAGCCGATAAACTCGAGCACAGGCTTTGATGTTAAGCTTCAAAGTATTAGTAGTAGAAGTTTGATTTTAGATTGTATTGCTTGTCACGTTGAATACTTTGGTAAAAGGAATTTGAGTTTCTCTTAAACATTCAACTGTCTTTATTTCTTCATTATCGTAGAAGAACGCCGTGACGGTTGGGAGGAATCTGAATAGAATAGGAAACATAAAACTCAGAAACTAAATCCTAATCAAAGCAAAAAAATTGCCGTCCCACAGTACCATGCTCAAGAAGGCGCACCACATCAGCATGTCATGTGGCGATCTACAACATTCATTAACGGACACTTATGTTCACTACGGTTCACCACTAGCCTTGTAGGTTATAGTAAAAAAATTATAATTTTATTGGAATATTTCCTCTCTTCGACTCACTCTACTTTCACGATACATGTCAAACTGAGAATAATGGACTAGGACTAGGATAGACTAAAAAGGAATGTAGGGCCTAAACCATAAATATAAGAAAATTGTTTAGGACCCATATATAAACTGCTAGGGTTATCCATTTATGGTTAATGAACATTTAGCTGCCCCTTCGGTCACTCTTTCATCTTCTTCCTTCTCCCCGTAAGTTGTAGGGTTTTTCTCATCTATTTATGCTTTTCTTTCAACAAGCATTTTCAAATTGCGAACACATCAATCCTTAGTACAATTAGCGGTTACCAATCTCTTTTTTCCCAGCATGAAGCGATAGAATAGCATAGAATAAATAAGGTCTTACAGAAGTTTCGAGGGGGCATACCCCCAGGAAGGAAAAAACAATGCAAAAGAAAAAGAAGATGAGGGCCTAGGCTAGGGACAAAATTGAACTTCTTTCCGAGCTGATTTTGCAACGGACTGCGCGGTAGAGACTTGACTACGGTCAACTATGGTCACTGTGTCGGAAATCAGACGACGAAGAAGATCCAAAACAGCCTGGAGAGTGACCTCATACTCAAAAGACGCCTTCCTAGGGTCGTGTAACTGTAAGATAAGGTTAGAACAGTCAGTGAGGAAGTGTTCATTGTAACACCCCCAAATGGCCCAAGCCGGAGACCCGGAGATGTCACTCTGTACCCGAAAGGAGCCCGGATACAAGGAGATTTTATAACATGGTTCGCAAGCACAAAACATCCACAACCAATAATTAACTCCAATTAAAACAATGTATTATCATAAACCTTCGTCCTAGCCACAAACCGGCATAAACAACTAAAGCGTTTAAACTACTAAGAGTTCAATTCCAAATGAAAAAATACTACTAATAATCCATGTGATGCGCGTCCCCTTCTATGCCCGATAACCTTCCTCTAGACCTGTGGTGCGGAATGAAAAAGAAACACCACAGTACAAAATCAGCATTGAAATACTGGTAAGCAAACATCCAAACATGTAAAACGATGATGGATAATTATAAACAATGACTCATTTGTAAGTAAGAGTTTTCCGCAAACACAGCAGTAATAAAGCTGACTCTTGTATTAAAACATAAGAGTTCCCAATTCCATAATATATTTCCAAACCAATTTCCATAATCATTAGGAAAAATCCAAATCCAGTGTTAACTTCATTCCGTTAACAAAATCAAACAAATCCATTATTACTTTGTTGTGACGGGGGAAAACCAAATAAACCACAGCTTCCATGACCTTAAGTGTCGACACCCCCCTAAGACTACGCCGGTCAGAGGAGTGAGTACATGCCGCTATCCGGGGACTTGCAACCGGATCAAAAAGAGACGGGACCGCAGCCAACACCGCCCAAAGAGAATAATAGAGTCCCGCACAACATCTTCCACTTTACGTTATAGTTCATTCATTATCATGGTGATGTTTTCATCAAAAACATTTAACAAGTAGAAATCGCATGTTCCAAGTCATGTATCACATTTTGAGACGTAACAAATCAAATATTCGTTTGACACGAAAGAGATAAGCACACTAGGCTTGGCACATTTACTTACCTCAAAGCAAATTCCAACAATAGCAATCAATCAACGTACTCTACGTACTCGTCGTCGACGAACTCGTTACCTACTGTAGATAATGCTTTCTGACATGACAGATCTTGGCCACGTGGCAGCCATCCAGCACACCATATTGTGCTCCACACACACTGGATCACCAGCCGAGCTGATCCATGTGGGGGCTGCGAGACAGAGCCCTCGCATACCACTGCACGGGACTTGTAGGGACTTTGTGGTTTGGAGGCTAGAGTAAGCCCTGTCGCGTGCGAGCCAAGCCCGCACGCGACCTTTAGTAACTGTTTTGAGAGATCTATGGCACGAGCTCCCTAGACCCGGTCAATCCGGTCAAACCCGGTCAACCTCGTAACGGTTCCGGTATTCGCGCACCACGTGCTCTAACGGTTCCTATATACTCGGACGAACGTGCCGTTATGGTTAAGCTAATTAAGCCGCCATTAATGGGCGCATTAACCACACTACAACGGTCATGTTCTCCAGTATATATAGATCGTCAACCTTTCCATACAAAAGAACACACTGCCATACGCGGAAGCTCTGCCAAACCTCTGTCTCTCTCTCAGACATTGCTACTGACTTACTCTCTCCCTACACACACCCCTACTCTTCCTGTGCGATCCTTGATCCACTACACACGGTGTACACGGAGGTCTCCCTGCCGGAATCTCTTGTGCACATTTTGGTGAACCCGACGTGAATCTTACCGGCAAAAGCAACCATGTCTCAGGAGGATGATGTCAGCAACCGATCGCCTTCCACCGAAACTCCCTCGGGAGACGAGACCCGCCGTACTCCGACGACTCCCGGCGAAGCACCGACGTTAGAGTCTTTGGACGCCACCGTCCAAAGTCAGGCGAAAGCTCTCAAGTCTCAATCCGCGCAATTAGAACAAATCTTGGCTGTTCTAGGCACCCTCGCGCCAAATCCTCCTCCAGCCACCGCTATCCCTCAGGGAGGAGGAACCCCTACTGCTCCAGGATTGGGAGTGCCAGCCACACCTCCCAACCCTCATCTGCAGACTCCACCGTCGACTGCACAACTGCCTTCGGTTCAAGGTTCAACGGCACAAATGCTGCCTCCTGCTGCTCACGCTCCTCAGCCCTCGGCTTTGGCGTCCAACCCAACTTTGCAGTACCCTTTGCCTCCCCCAACGATGATCTGGGGAAACGCGGGTACTCAGTATGCTCCCAATCCTCCGGCGGCATATGTGTCGCCACCGCCTACGGCAACCCCTCCAGCGACTACCGAGGGAAGTATTCCAGAATGCATGACGTCTTTGCAAAAGCGCGTGGACACCATCCTGGCTCATCAGTCATTCGCGGATACCATTATCCCGAAGTTAGACAATGATCCACCTATTCCACGAGAGATCTATCTCATGCCTAACCCGGCGGGGTACAAGGCTCCCAAATGGGATAAGTTCGAGGATGTCAATGGAAACTCTCATGAGCATGTCATGCGTTTCATTGATGTCATGGGTCCGTACGGAGCCGATCCCAAGCTGCTGATGCGAGAATTCCCAAAATCCCTTGGGAACGTAGCATACAAATGGTACCGGACATTGGAGGCCGGATCCGTGAAGACTTGGGACGACATGGTCCAGAAGTTCTATACCAAGTTCTTCCAGATGGAAGAAAAGGTGACAATGATCCATCTCTCGCGGATGTACCAGAAGCGCGAAGAGGACGGAATCACCTTCATCAAGAAATTCCGGGCGAAATCCTTGGAGTGCAAAGATCCAATGCCCGAAAGCCGGCTCGTGGAGATATGCCTACAGTGCATGCGAGATGAATACAAAGGTATGCTCATCAATTTGCAAACACCTACGTTTTCAAAACTAATCGAATGCACGAAGAACATCGAGCCCATAGTCGAGAGACAGAAAAAGAAGAACGCTCCAGAGCGACCTGCGAGCGGCACCACTTACAAGATCGGAAGGTTCAGCTACAAGCGGGGACGCGAAGCTGAGGTCAACACAGTTTCGCCCCAGAAACAAGCGAAGGTTGTGAATTTCGATGTACCGCCTCTGCCACGCTCGGTAGAGGAAGCGAGTGACCTCTGCAAACAGTGGCGCAAGGACGGCGTCCTGCCACCGCTCGAGAAAACACCCTCCAAGGAGATGGTGAGGGACCCTAAGTGGTGCGAGTACCACGGCAAGATCATGCATCCCACCGCCGAGTGCAAGAAACTCAGGTTCGCGTTCGATCAGAAGATGAAGAACGGCGAGCTAATTGTCAGCGACAACAGAAAGGACGTGCGCAACAACCCACTTCCTGCCCATACAGAGTCAGGATCGAAAGGTAAAGAGGTCGCCATGATCTCGATCGTAGACTTGGAGGAAGTCGCAGAGGATGGTCTACCCATCATTGCTGAGGTCCATCAAGACGAAGATTATAGCATGGACACGGAGGATGAACGTGCCGACCGCATGAAAGGGTCGCACGGCTTCAACAAATTCTTCGACGAGATGAATTTCTCCGAGAGGTGCCGGACTGATATGACAAAAGCAATCTTAAGGATAGCGGAGGATTACGAGGAGGACCTCGTGGTCTCCAACGGGAAAGTCATCAGGGCGTCTCGTTCCACAGAAAAGATCATGACCTTTTCTGCCAGCGACAAGAAGACGGATGCGAGTCACCAGAGGCCTCTGTACGTGACCGCCATCATCAATGGCGTCGAATTCAAGCGAGCATTCGTCGATGGAGGAGCAGCGGTCAACGTTGTTCCACTCCACACACTGAAGCTAGCAGGGATCCCCGAGCACAAGGTAGTCAAACGTCCGTCTCCACTGGTGGGATTCGGAAGCGACTCTAGAATGACGATCGGATGGATCCGCCTGGGCGTCCAGATTGGCAAGATCAAGTGCTCGGCGAAGTTCTATGTCATAGACGCGAACACCACATACCACATGATCATAGGTCGAGCCTGGATTCATCGCTTCGACGCAGTCCCTTCGACGGCTCACCAGGTTATGAAAGCTATCTGGAACGACAGAATAGTCGAGATACCGGCTTCGACTAACCCGTTCAACTTAGACGAAGCACATCTCAGCGAGGCGGTGTGGTTCACTGAAATGGCGGACGAGCAAACACCCGGGCCTTTCAACCCTACTCCTTTGCCTCTCTGGGAGGACATCAAGGACCAGTCACCTGCGGGCGTGATGGTGACAAGGGAAGATGCCAAGGAAAAGCCGCCTACACGCGAAGAGGCGCCACGTATCGCATATCATCGAAAGAATGTGTACACCTTGAAGAGGATCGCAAAGCATGACCCCGAGGGCAAGGAGATAGAGAGCTTCTACGCCAATGGGAAGAAATGCTATCGCATATGAAGGTGCGCGGGGATGTCCTCACGCGAGCATGGGGATATCCCTGGGCAAATCAATCAAATCGAGCAAGTTGCGCTGACAAAAGAGCCAACACAGGGCGCTCCAGACGAGAAACTCAAAGAAGCGCCTGAATGCATGGAAGACAGGCCAAGACCACAAAAGCAAGAACTAAAGGAAGTGTTCCTCAGCCCGAACGAGGAAAAGAAAAGGCCAGTCTTCCTGAGTGCGGACCTCACAAGCGAAGAGAAACAAGGACTGCTGCAGCTCCTAACTGAGTACAAGGACGTGTTCGCATGGGAATATGATGAGATGCCAGGTCTGGATACAAGCATCACCATGCATCGTTTAGACATCATCCCGGGGTCTAAACCGGTCAAGCAAAGCACCAGAAGCTTCAGGCCAGAACTCAACGTGAAGATCAAGCAGGAGATTGTCAAACTCCTAGATGCCAAGTTCATAGAGCCAAATCATCACCCCACATGGCTGGCCAACATCGTGCCGGTGGTGAAGAAGAACGGACAGCTTCGCATCTGCGTGGACTTCCGAGATCTCAATCGCTTCTGCCCTAAGGACGATTTCCCACTGCCCAACATCGATTTGCTCATCGATTCAACAGCAGGCCATCGCATGTTCAGTTTCATGGACGGTTTCAGCGGATACAATCAAATCAAGATGGATCCCGATGATGCGCGGAAAACTGCATTTATCACTCCTGTGGGGGTATTCAACTACACGGTAATGCCGTTCGGTCTTAAGAATGCGGGCGCAACCTATCAGCGGGCCATGATGGCTCTATTCCACGACATGATGCACCAAGAGGTGGAATTCTACGTGGATGACCTGGTGGTTAAATCCAAGCACGAAGCGGATCACCTTGCAGACCTGCGAAAGGTGTTCAACAGATGCAGGAGCTTTCAACTGAAAATGAACCCCATGAAATGCGCGTTCGGCGTGACCTCGGGGAAGTTCTTGGGATGCGTGGTCCATCGCCAAGGGATCGAGCCTGACCCTGCGAAAGTGTCAGCCATCACCAGGATGACGCCACCCCATAACCAAAGTACCTTGAAAACATTCTTGGGAAAACTGTCGTACCTGCGGAGATTCATCCCAGCAATTGCAGAAATCACATGCTGTTTCAGCACTCTTCTCAAGAAGGACGCCGCGTACAACTGGGCTCCGGACCACGAAGCTGCATTTGAAAAACTGAAAGAACTGCTCACGTCCTCAAAGATAATGATCGCGCCTCAGCTGGGATCACCGCTTCTGCTATATCTCACATCAACAAGGAGATCTATAGGAGCACTCTTGGCTCAGGAGTATGAAAGCCAAGAGAGGCCCATCTACTATATTTCTCGCATTGTGCAGCCTGCTGAATCAAGGTACACAGATATCGAACGTCATTGCCTTGCTTTATTCTTTGTGATAGAAAAGTTGAGACACTATTTCGCATCACACAAAGTAGTGGTGGTCACCAAGAGCGACCCCATAAGATACTTGCTAACTCACACTACTCCGGGCGGGAGACTGGCGAAATGGTACATGACCATCTCTCAATACGATATCACATGCGTGAAACCAAGAGCGATCAAGTCGCAGGCGGTAGCAGATCTGTTGGCACAGTTTCCCGACAACAGCCACGAACCCGTGATCGAAGAAGAGCTCGACGGCCCTGAAATCTACGCAATCGACGTGCCCTATTGGACCCTCCACTTCGACGGTTCGTCAACCAGGAAAGGCGGAGGCATTGGGATAGTCTTGACAAAGCCAGACGGGGAAGTCATACAGATGTCCGCAAAGCTCAACTTCGCAGTCACGAACAACGAAGCGGAATACGAGGCTCTCATTGTGGGGCTCCGTGCGGCGAAAGCTTTAGAAGTGAGTAACTTAACAGTCATGGGAGATTCCAAGCTGATTGTTAAGCAAGCCTCGGGCGAATATGGATTGAAGGAGATCAACCTCCTGTTTATCGCACCCTAGTACAGAAGCTTATGCAACAATTCTGCGATGTGAAGTACGAGCACAAGCCCCGAGCAGACAACAGGCACGCAGACGCCTTGGCAACTCTGGGATCTAAGGTCAGCATAGACAAATGCCCCGCAAGGATTTCCATCGAAGTGCGAACATCGTCGGCATTAACAGAAGATGCGTGCGACGACGAACACATGGATGATGCAGACTGGCGGAAAGCAATCCTGCAAGCTATTACGAAAGGCACCAGCAGCGAAAGCTGGGCACTCACAAAAGGATACTGCATCCACGACAACACCCTTTACTACAAGGGTCCTGGAGGAATACTCATGCGGTGTGTCTCCGAGCAAGAGGGACAACAGCTGTTAGAAAAGATTCACCAGCACGCTTGCGGAGAAAGCGAGGTGTCAATCTACAGAAAGGCTCAGAGATATGGTATTCATTGGCCAGGCATGTCAACAGCTGCAGCCCTGATACAAGGGAAGTGCGAAAGTTGCGCGCTAATCAAAGACTCTCTACTCGTCGCCCTAACCGATGACGACACGGACTGGAGGAAGCCACTATTTGATTTCCTCACCCAGGGCACCATGCCCGAATCGAGAAAAGAGGCCGAGAAATTGAAAAGGAAAGCGTCTCGATATGTGGTACAGGAAAACCTGCTTTGGCGAAGAGGTCACGAGGGCAACTTGCTGCGATGTCTAGACGGCAGAGAAGCACAAGAAGTCATGGACCTTTCTCATCAGGTGGAGCATCAAGGAGGTGCGAAATTATGCAGACAGCTCCTCTCAATCGGATACTTCTGGCCCACAATGGAAGTCGATTGCCGCACCAAAGTGCGACGCTGCCAAGAATGCCAATTCAAAGGGAACCTAGTGCACGCTCCCGCCGTGGACTTGCATGCATTAGGGACGCCATGGCCCTTTCACACATGGGCTCTGGACTTCATCGGTCCCATCCGACCGACGTCGCATGGGAACCATTTCATTCTCACCGCAACCGAGTTGTTCACCAAGTGGGTGGAAGCAATACCACTAAAGACGGCAAATGCGCTGGCTGTGGTCAACTTTATCCAAGAAAGCATCGTATACAGGTTCGGAATCCCAAACACCATTCTTTCAGATAACGGTACTCCTTTTGTTAATCGCCAGGTAGCTGCGAAATTAGCGGAGTACAATATCAGGCAGATATGTTCTACCCCTTACTACCCAAAGGGAAACGGACAAGCCGAAGCGACTAACAAGACGCTGTTGAGAATATTGAGCAAAATGGTCGCAGACGACCACAAGATGTGGGCCGACTCTCTAAGCATAGCTCTGTGGGCCTACAGAACTTCTCCAAGGACACCCACAGGGGTCTCGCCATTTCTACTGTGTTATGGGGCCGAAGCTGTGGTACCTGCGGAGGTAAGAGTCAATTCGGCAAGGCTGGCCTTCCACGCACTCTATGAAAATCAACGCGATCATGACTTAATCTTGCTGGAAGAAAAGCGAGAACAAGCCAAAAGGACTAACAAGCGGTACCAGGAAAGAATCGCTCGCGCCTACAACAAGACAGTCCAGCGAAGGGATTTCGCAGTCGGAGACTTGGTCTTGCGCGCATCTGACCACTGCATGCGAGAAGCAACTCACCCAAAGTTCGCAGCTAATTGGGAAGGACCCTTCGAAGTCACAAAAGTCTTCGATAGTGGCTACTGCAGCATACGAAGGTTGCACGGTACAACCTCAACTCCCAGTTCAATCAACATGCGTTGGATCAAGAAGTACTATCCCTGACTTCTCTCATTTCATACGTTTTATGATAACGTGCTTAATGTCTCATGTGGCTATGATTTACGCAATCTCCTCTCCCATATGAGAGGATTGTAATCCCATCTCTCCCATATGAGAGCGTTATAATAAAAGAATTCTCCCAAATGAGAAGTTCATATTTCTAGCTGTTTATATTGCTCTATTTAATTTGTTATTACTGTTAACAATGGTTTATTCGCTGCAATAGCAATCCATACAAACTGCGATCTTAAGTGATCATCTAAGCCTATCTCTTACGATAGCAGCCAATGCAATACGATCTTAAGTGATCGTCTAAAGCCTATCTCTCATGATAGCAGCCAATGCAATGCGATCTTAAGTGATCATCTAAAGCCTATCTCTCACGATAGCAGCCAATGCAATGCGATCTTAAGTGATCATTTAAGCCTATCTCTACGATAGCAGCTAATGCAAATGCGATCTTAAGTGATCGTCTAAGCCTATCTCTTACGATAGCAGCCAATGCAATACGATCTTAAGTGATCATCTAAAGCCTATCTCTTATGATAGCAGCCAATGCAATGCGATCTTAAGTGATCATCTAAGCCTATCTCTCACGATGGCAGCTAATGCAAATGCGATCTTAAGAGATCATCTAAGCCTATCTCTCACGATAGCAGCCAATGCAAATGCGATCTTAATTGATCATCTAAGTCTATCTCTCACGATAGCAGCCAACACAAATGCGATCTTAATTGATCATCTAAAGCCTATCTCTCGCGATAGCAGCCAACGCAAATGCGATCTTAATTGATCATCTAAAGCCTATCTCTTAAGATAGCAGCAAAGCGCAAATGCGATCTTAATTGATCATGTAAAGCCTATCTTGTACGATAGCAGCCAAACGCGAATACAATCTCAATTGGTCATCTAAGCCTATCTCAAGCCTATCTGTTACGATAGCAACTTATACACAAAACGATCCTACCTGATCTTCTCAAGCCTATCTGTTACGATAGCAACTTATATGCAAAGTGATTTTAGTTGATCACCCAAGCCTCTGCTACGATGGCAACGCATGCGCAAGATGATCTTACTGGATCTTCTAAAAGTTTATCTGTTGCGATAGCAATTTATGCGATAAACCATCTCAAACAATTCTCTAATAAAGCCTATCTTTTATGATAGCAATCCGCACCACTTAACGATCTTAATTGATCTGCTAAGGACTATCTGCTACGATAGCAATGTTGTGAAAACAATCTTAAAGGATCCACAACGGCCAACAACAAGCCCATCTGCTATGATGGCACAGCTGCGAAGATACGATCTCGAAACGATCTAGCGAAACACCCGCGAATCAATATATCGCAGATGCGAAACAATTACATAGCATTATGCAAGGCGAAATATGCCGAAACGCATGCGAGATTGTATTCTGTTGTAAAGAGAAAGCAGATAATACAGAAAGCTATTTATCATTACGAGTCAAATGACTTACAATTTATCTGTCTAGATAGCAGCTTACAAGCGAAAAGCTCGAATCTAACTACGCAGCCAACATGGCTTACAATACAATCGAAAAGTGGCTGGTAAGCCAGAGACACACTAGGGAACTCCCGACTAAGAAAAGGAGGAACCCACCGGTCCTAACACCGGCAGTTCAACAAGAACATCTGCGGCAAAAGATCTATAGCAAAAGGGATGCTGCCGCGAAGAGATCAACTTGTCATTTGCTACATCCCTAGCAGCAAGGTCGGGGATGCGATACGCCCAAGACCCCAAGGAATGACGAAAGCCTCTGTCTGATCAAGATAGGCGCCGGAGGAGCTTCCTGTTTTGACATATACTACTCTGCAAAACAGGCGAAGCAGTCATTCCACTGGTGATGGATTCCTTGTCATGTTGGACAAGGGCATTGACGAGCACCCTCAGTTCAAGAACGAAGAGGCAAGAAATCCTCCTCCAGGGATGCTGGAGGAGAATTCCGCCGTTCATTACGAGACGGTAGCACGGTCACTACGGCGCTGCACCTCGCCACGAGGCGGCCGGAAACATGACCTGCACACATAATACACGAAGAAATTTCTTCGAATACGCATGAGATATTATCTGCATCTTCTTTATGATGGTTATAAAGAGCAATAAGCCTCATAAAGTGGATCTTGGAAACTATTTCTACAGCACAAAGCGCAAACTCAGGATTCAAAACTTGAAGTTGCCATGAATCAACGAAAAACAAGCGTTGAAGCCAGCAGTCGTAAGGACTCACGGCAAAGCACATGTTTGGGATGAAGAACCCAAATAGCAAAGACAGGGTTTATATAGACCCTGTACAGACTCTTCGGTTGCCTAAGATGAGTCAGCAAAATTCAAAAAGAGGGTAAGTTCAATCACTTACGCCTTGAAAAGCGGTAACAATCAATTACCCTACTAAAGGCTACGACGATTCAGTTGCGTATCCTAATAAATGACGGATAGTCATGATTCGGATGGACTTCCCAACGGAAGCGTGCTTATCTGCCGAGAAATTAGCGCGAAAATCAAGCAGAGAATCAATTGCTGATGTCATAATTGAATATGCACAGAAATGTCCAATCAAATCCCGGAAAAGGGCAAAACGGGAAAATTCATTGTTCTTGTTAAAAAAAAAGGGGAGAAACCCTAGCAACATTACATTAATGTTCAAGACATTACATTAATGTTTCAGCTATTTTGCTTGCTATTTTTTAAAAATTCGAAAAATCAAAGCAAATTCTTGATTAAAGAGTCTTGGGGCTCGAACTGCTCGCTCAGCTTCTCCACCTGTTCCACTTCTTGCTTCAGTAGCTCGCATCTAGCATTCATCTCATGATACAGTTTTAGAGCTTCATCAACCCTTTGCTTCTGCTGCTCCACCTTCTGCATCTCAGCTGCGAGATTCTGGTGACCGAGTTTCAAAGTTACGGCCGCGCGAATCAGCGTGACTCTGTCCTTAAGAAACTTAAAGCCCATTCTGCCTTGGACTTTGGTCACGAGGTTTTGGCACATGCCACATAGCAGTTCAGCACTCTGGACCGAAATGGTCGCAGGCGTAGCCGCAGACAGCTGCTCCAGTATCCAGATGGCTTCAGTAAGGAACAGCCTCCTGTCAAAAGGCCCGATCTCCAGAGATCTCACAAACGAGCGAGGGTACCTGAGACGCATTCGAACCACCCAGTCTACATCGGTTTGCTTCAAACCTGAGGAGACGTCAAAGTTATAATGTCAAAGCTCGCAGGCGAATAATGCGACGTGCGAACAGTAAAGCTCTACTTACCAGTTCCTTCCAGAATCTCATGAAGAGAAGGAATGCGCGCTGCCGGGGCGGTTGAAGACTGTCCTCGCTCCATAGCTCTCCTATCAGCTGCGAGCTCTAATCTCTCGTAGTCGGGAGGAAGAATGTAGGCCGCACCAGCTGCGACTACATTCCCAACCTGCAAGCCCCAAAAGCTCCACGCAGGAATGGGTGCCTCTGACTCAGTCATCGCCGGAGGTGAAGGGACAGCCGTGGTCGCTTGTCGAAGGACACTCTCAGATGCGGAAGCATTAGCAGTAGTTGTCCTTACCTCGTCAGCACTAGCATGGACATCTTCATCCATCAACACAGTGTCAGCTCCAGCATCGTCGGAAAGCTCGATGATGTCCTCACGAGGCACACCCGCGTGGTCAGCAGCCGCGACGGACTTCTCGGTATGGGAGCTCGGAATTGGAACATAGGGCGCAGAAGGCTGACTTCTCTGCTCCAGCTCAGGTTCCTCAGCATGACCTGCGACATTAGATGCGATGATATGAGGTAACTTGCGCTATAAGTTATTCTGCTATCTTTACTAAAGCTAAGAATAAGCACCTCCACGCGAAGGTGGGATTGAGGTATCTTCGTCATACACTAAGGACGTGGAACCATGCCCTATCAGTGTGTCCTCACTAAGCAAGTCTGTAAGAGGAGCGTGACCTGGGATGCGAATAAACCAGTCATGATTTTGCCTCAAGTTGCTAAAGCCTAGTGCGTGCGTATCACTCGAATAATTACCTGAAGGTTCTCCGCATTTGTCTACTAACCAACGGAGAATGTCAGCCTTTGACACACCATGCTTTAATGCACCCACAATAACATCTCTATAAGTTACTGCGAGATTGAAGATCTCACCTTTGTCGCCGCCTGCGATTTCCTCGAAATCCGCTTGGACTTGCTCCAAGGCTGCTGCATCCTCTCCGAGAACCTCATCTTCCTCCTCCGCATGAGGAGCCACTTCTTCGGGAAGCTCGTCTTCCTCGACAATTGGACGCGCTAAGTCGTCAACATGCCGCTCTTCGAGGCTCCGCTGCTTCACACGCTCAAGCTCCTCTTCTTCCCGACACCTTCTCTCAGCAGCCTCCGCGGCTGTCTTCCGGGACTCAGCCAGAATGTCCTCGCTTATGGGATCATCTGGGATGCCAGAATGGGCATCTCTCTTTTGCCTCTTGGCTGCGAGGCCACCAGCGGTCTCATCATCATCATCTGCGAATACACGAATGGCTTAAAGAAAAGAAGTGCAAAGAAGTTACGATGACGGGAAAGGAAATGCGACGGAGGTACCTCCTGATTCTTCCTCATGCATCACAACTGTTGCTTCTTCTTCTTCATCACTTGCTTGGGGCTCCTGCCTCTCTTCCTCTCCCTCTTGATCGAAGGGAACGAAAGACTCAACTGCGAGCTCTTTCCGCACTTTGCTGGGCATGCGACCTTTGCCTTTGTCCTTGATAGAAAGGGACCTCACTGGAGGAGAAGCTGGAGCGCTTCTAGGGGAAGAAATCGTAATTCCCTTTTGCCTAGGTCTCTTCACTCTTGGCGCCGCAGTCGCTGGAGGAGACGGGTCATCTCCGGGAGGAGACGGAGCCGGAGGATTGTCTATCAGCGAGTCAGCAAAAGCATTCATGACTGCGCGAATCTTTGTTTCAACCTCAGTGTCCATCCTCCATGAAAGCAGGAACGGCTGCTGTTGTCTTCTGGTGGCAACAATGGTGTTGACCAGCGACTTGGAGCGATCACCAGCTGCGAATCTCTGCACATGACACTACAACAGTACAGAATAAGAGTGTCAGCACAAGGAAATCGAGAAAACTTAACACATGCGAAGAAAAGTGCTTACCTCAGCAAAAGCCTTGCTGTATCTGGCGACTTGCGTGTCGCCCTTCTTGATTGCGGCGACCTGCTCCTTCAGAATGAAATCAGGGCACAAATGGTTCTCACGGTCCCACAGTGAGTAGCAACCATACTCAGACTCGCTCAAACTGCAATTGGGGCGAAACGGAAAAGAGTTTCTTTTGAGCAAGGGGGCCCTACCTGGCTGCGCCGCCGACTCCGTCTCAATCCTCGTTTGCTGGGCAACCCAGTATGCGAGCCAGTTCTGGGAACAACCACCCTCGCGGGTACCCGCAGGCTGCTTGAAAGGAAGGTTGTTCATAAAAACCGTCTTGCACTCCTTTGTGAGCAAGCGCTTGTAGCATCCTCTGACAATGGACTGGGGCCAGATTGATGGGGCCACAGCGTCAAAACCAAACTGAGGAGAAACTCGAGTGGGGTCAACGTCCACGGTAAGCTTCTCATACCTCGGCGCGAGCTCACGAATATGTTCTGCAAGGGCAGGAAGGGAACCTCGCAGACACCAGCAAAAGAACTCGCGGTAGCGCTCATGGAAATGAGGTCCCCTTTCAAAGAGAAGCTCTTCTGAAAAGACCATGCCTTTAGAGGGGTACAGCTTTGGAAACCATCTCACATTCTCAATGCGCGTGGCATAGGGCCTGGCAATAAACTCCTTCCGTTTGTCGCATATCAAACTCCAAACGCACTTGGTGTTGCCTGTTCCGAACCATCTCGCAGCTCTTCCGCTGTTGCGCGCTTCTGTCTCGCCTGGGGGACACCACTTGTCAAGTTGGAGAGCAGTTGGGGCATAAGACGGCCAGCGCTCGAAAACCCACATTGTCAAAAAGGAAATATTGACAAAGGTCAGGACATCGAGGCGGCCACGCGACTCCCTCATAGCCAAAACCAGCTGATCGAGCCTATAATACAGCGTGCCCAAAACCAAGGGTCCGAGTGCGACTCTTTGGCCAAGAGCGAGCCTCACAGCAAGTGGCAACACATGGTAGAAAACTCCATCATGGGGGTGACCATCAATCAGGTACCTCGACAGCCAAGCACAGAGAAAAGCACAAAGGGTCAGGTGATAACCCTTGCCCTCTACGTAATTTTCGGCCTCTGGGTCCTCACCCAGAAGTTTCTTAGTGATGCTGCTGTTCGCATAGTCTCGGAAGAAGTACTGCAACCATTTGTTCCAGGTATTCTTCGCAGACGTATCAACCAGCTGCCAGTTTGGAAGGGGCTTCGTAGTAGTCCACCGAGTGGAAATTTTCTTCACCTCTGCTAGGCATTCCTCCATCTGCGTGTACAAGGCAATCTCCGCGGATGTCCTCAAGGGACTCAGAGGGTCCACCTCGCCCATGGGAGAAAGCTCGTACAGCATTTGAACGTCCTCGAGTGTCGGGGCAGCCTCGAACTCAGCAAAATGGAACGTATGAGTCGCAGGCGAGTAACGGGACAGAAGGTCTAGAAGCATGGACTGATCCAACTTCACGGCAGCACCCTTCATAGCACGGATAGCAAAGTATACGCCGGCTTCATTAAGAGTCTCGGCGTGATGATCCAACACGTGGTCAATCCACTCATCCATATAGTCCAATTTTTGGACGAACGCCTGAGTAGAAATCGCAGTGTATGGGAAGTGCCCGTTTTCGATCCCCAATCGAACTACATCCTCGGAACCAACCCACTCGAGCAGGGCTGAGTTAACTGGGCGAGTCAACGTCAGCAATCGCTCAACTGGAACAGGATCAGGCATCCTCTTCGCCTTTACCCTCGCATGGTAGAAATCTTTGCCGCCTAAAAAGGGGGCTTTTCGCCACAAGGCCTGTGGAAGGTCGGGTATCTCTTCATCTTCCTTGACGGGTCTGGTTACTCTTGTCTTGGCCATTCCTGCGAAAGATCAAGAAAAAAGGGGGGAGAAATACCACAGTTCAGTTTGAATTTTGGAATTCAAGATCTATGCAAAGGAAGACGAGCAGTTCCGGTATCGATTTCAGAAATTGGGGAGTTGCAAGATCCAATATTGTTGAAAGATTAAAACGAAGCAGGTTCAAAGATCAAAGCCTCTTCACAAATTTCATGGGTTTACAGATTCAACGCAGTTCAAGGCAAACACTGGTATTTTAAATCAAAAGTAAACGAGGCCAACCTGGTTTTCTTGAAGCCTGCTTGGATATGCACAATTGAAGAACACGGATTGCAGTTCTGAACTGGTGATTGATTATCTGGATCTGCTCTCGAAGATCTCCGGGTACCATTCACTTTAAGAGGAGAAAGTGATGCTTTGCAATAATGGGGGATACAAGGTATTTATCCAAAACAATGAAGGGTTGCGTCCTTTCGATAGTCGAATCGCAACCGTCACCGTCGAATCGCGCAATCACAGGACAAGCTGACGTCACGCCTAAAACCCTAAAGGTCAGATGGCACAACTCTAGGGGTTTTAGGTCATAATGACACGCACGGGGGCTGAACTTACCCGTATTTGAATTGGTGCGTGGCGGCGACGCGTATGTTGGTTTCCGCGCATGGAAGTCTATACGGCTATGAGTCTTCACGCGCAGAAAGGGGGCTAATGTAGATACTGCTTTCTGACATGACAGATCTTGGCCACGTGGCAGCCATCCAGCACACCATATTGTGCTCCACACACACTGGATCACCAGCCGAGCTGATCCATGTGGGGGCTGCGAGACAGAGCCCTCGCATACCACTGCACGGGACTTGTAGGGACTTTGTGGTTTGGAGGCTAGAGTAAGCCCTGTCGCGTGCGAGCCAAGCCCGCACGCGACCTTTAGTAACTGTTTTGAGAGATCTATGGCACGAGCTCCCTAGACCCGGTCAATCCGGTCAAACCCGGTCAACCTCGTAACGGTTCCGGTATTCGCGCACCACGTGCTCTAACGGTTCCTATATACTCGGACGAACGTGCCGTTATGGTTAAGCTAATTAAGCCGCCATTAATGGGCGCATTAACCACACTACAACGGTCATGTTCTCCAGTATATATAGATCGTCAACCTTTCCATACAAAAGAACACACTGCCATACGCGGAAGCTCTGCCAAACCTCTGTCTCTCTCTCAGACATTGCTACTGACTTACTCTCTCCCTACACACACCCCTACTCTTCCTGTGCGATCCTTGATCCACTACACACGGTGTACACGGAGGTCTCCCTGCCGGAATCTCTTGTGCACACCTACACATAACAATATGCTAATCAAACCAATATTCTAGCAATATACTTGCTATACTAATTACATGCATATGATAGTCCATGGTTTAGGGTTCTAACACTTCCCCAACATCTCATTAAAATCATGCCCCAAAATAAGCCCAAAGCTTTGCTTCAAAATCCCCTAACCTAAAACATACATAATCTACCATAACTCCACCAAATCTATTACTCCAGTTTCCCAAACAGATCATGGTCTACAAACAGTTCCATTGGATTCAAAACGTTCGAAATAATAAGTTTAGCCTGAAACGGATCTTAATTTCGATTCCTGAATCAAAAGTTACACTAGTTTCAAGTTTCCAACTTCATTCAAAGTATCCATACGGGAATTGTCAATCTTCATGAAACTTTTCCCCCAAGCATCTAGTTCATCCTATAATCATACTAAACCTAATATAACATGATTCCCACATTCAAATCAGATTGTTATCCACCTATTATGATCATTCAAACTCCCAAATCATTCAATCAAATTTCTCTTTCAAACTAGGGTTTCTTCCCAACACCCAAGAACATGATAAACCCTAAAACTTGATTAACAATCCTACGAATCCATGAACAATGATCCTAACAATAACAAACTGAAATTTAAAGATTACATGCAACATACATGAATCATGAACAAGTGATCACAAGATCAAGAGATCAACAAGAGAAAAGAGAAGAAGAAACAAAACACCCAAACCCGCTCAAACCCGCCGCCCATGGAGGCGGACGGAGAGAGAGACGGACGGGGTAGAGAAAAAGAAAGAGAGAAAGAAAAAGAGAAAGAAAGAAAAGAGAAAAAGAGAGAGAGAGAGAGAGAGAGAGAGAGAGAGAGAGTTACCTTGCCGGAAAAGAGAGAGAGAGACGGCGGCGGCGGCGGGGCTGCCGTCGGGTAGAGGGACGAGAGAGAGTGAGAGAGGGACGGATAGAGTGAGGGAGACGTGAGAGAGATTAGAAAAAAATAGGGAGAATGAGGGTTTTATGAGAGTTGGAAATAAAATCAACTTCATAAGTAGGAAACCCTCCTGGATTAGGAAACTTTTATGTAGGAAGAAATTTAGGTCAAAATACACTTATTTCCCCTTAGTTTTGCCAAAAGACAAACACCTCCCCCAAACTCAAGTAAAAGACACTAAAACCTTTGATTAAAGTCACAAAGTTCCCCCGAAACTCTCAAAGCATTATAATTAACTCTCTATAATTACATTAACTTCCAACACTTATAATAATATCACAAAATACCCGTAGTCACAAAACGGGGTATTTCATCCTTCCCTCCTTAAAGAGAACTTCGTCCTCGAAGTTTAAACAAAAACCTCCCTCCTAAAAGAGAAACTGTACTCGAAGTTTAGACTAAACTTTTAACCACAATAAGGTATACACCTCCCCTCCATAGTACGACTGCTACATGCAACCCTAAGGTCATGAATGATATGCAATATACTATAAGTAGTACTTTAATAAATAAATAAAAACCGAATTACGTGTAATCCTTCGGTTTACATCCTCTCCCCCTTAGAGGAGTGACGTCCTCGTAACTCAACATACCTCGTCAAACAGGTGAGGGTACTTCTTCCTCATATCATCTTCCGCTTCCCAAGTTGCCTCTTCAATGAGGTGGTTTGTCCATAAGACTTTTGCAATCTTGACACTCTTTTTAGGGGTGTTCCTTGTCTTGGTGTCTAAAATCTTGACAGGCTGTTCTTCATAACTCAAAGACGGGTCCAGTTCTACTGGTTCGGGATCTAATACATGAGATGCATCAGGCATATACTTCTTCAGTTGCGATACGTGAAATACGTTGTGAACACGACCTAAATTCGATGGTAAATCCAATCGATAAGCCACTTCTCCAATCTTCTCTATGACATCATATGGTCCAATGAATTTCGGGCTCAACTTCCCTTTCTGATTGAACCTCATGACTCCCTTAGTCGGCGATACTTTAAGAAATGCTTTTTCTCCAACTTAAAATTCTAACGGTCTTCTTTTCTGATCAGCGTAAGATTTCTGTCTATCCTGGGCTGCCTTCATTCGTTGCTGTATAAGTCTCACTTGATCTGTCATCTCTTCAATAAGTTGTGGACCAATTACTATCGTCTCACTTATGTCGTTCCAACACAATGGTGTTCTACACTTCCTTCCATACAACGCTTCATGTGGTGCCATTCCAATACTGGCGTGATAACTGTTATTGTAGGAGAATTCTATCAAAGGTAATCTATCAACCCATGACCCTTGAAAATCCATAACACACGATCTTAGCATATCTTCCAACGTTTGGATTGTTCTTTCGGTTTGTCCATCTGTAGCCGGGTGAAATGCCGTGCTAAACTTCAACTGAGTTCCTAGTGCCTCCTGGAGTGCTTTCCAGAAGTGAGAAAGAAAATTGGGATCTCTGTCGAAAACTATAGAGCTTGGTACTCCATGATATCTTACAATGTTCTTCATATACGCATCAACTCTTTGTTCCATATTCCATGTGTCTTTCATCGGAATAAACCTTGCTGTCTTGGTCAATCTGTCAACTACGACCCAAATCTGATTCATTCCATTCTTTGATGTCGGTAACGCAGTCACGAAATCCATCGAAATAGAATCCCACTTCCAAACTGGGACGTCTAATGGTTGTACTAAGCCTCCCATTCTTTTATGTTCAAACTTCACCTTTTGACAAGTTAGACATTTTGCCACAAATTCTGCCACTTCTTTCTTCATGTTAGGCCACCAAAACATCTTCTTCATGTCCTTATAAAGTTTGTCACCTCCTGGATGTACTGAGTAGGGTGTGTTGTGTGCTTCTCTCATCAACTTTTCCTTAATTTCCGTACACTTATGTGGTACACACCATCTTCCCTTGTAACGGATACTTCCATCTTCATGGATCTTGAAATCTTTTGCTTGGCCTTCTGCAATCTTCTTCTTTATCCTTTCCAGCTTCACATCTCCTGGCTGGTTACTCCTTATTTCTTCCAAGATATCTAGCACAACTGTCATATTCCCAAGGATACTCTTTACTCCTCCTTGTTTCACTACTTCAATTCCAAGTTTTCGGAACTCTCGGCATAGCCGATCTGGCAAAACTAGCATAGTATCCAAAGAATGGCTCGATTTCCGGCTTAACGCATCAGCTACTACGTTTTCCTTCCCTTCATGGTATTGGATACGCAAATCATAATCCTTTATGACTTCTAACCAACGTCTTTGCCTGTTATTTAGCTCTTTCTGCGTGAAGATGTACTTGAGACTGCTATGATCCGTATACAATCTACACACAGATCCATACAAGTGATGTCTCCATATCTTCAATGCGAATACAATTGCTGCAAGTTCTAAATCATGCGTAGCATAGTTCTCTTCATGAGTTTTCAGTTGTCTTGAAGCATAGGCGATAACTCTTCTTTCTTGCATAAGCACGCATCCTAAACCCTTCTTCGATGCAACACTGTAAACATCAAACTCGCCAGAATCATTGGGTAAAGCTAAGACAGGTGCCGTCGTTAACTTTTCCTTCAATGTCTGGAATGCTTCTTCACAATCTTCGCTCCACTTATACCTTACCGTCTTCTTGGTTAGCGTAGTAAGCGGTCTAGCGATTTTTGAGAAATCTTTCACGAAACGCCTGTAATATCCTGCTAATCCGAGAAAACTTCTTACTTCGGACACATTCTTTGGAGTAGGCCAATCTTTCACTGCTGAGATCTTTCCTGGATCCACGGATATTCCTTCCTTGGAGATTATGTGACCCAAAAATGGAACATGTTTTAGCCAAAACTCACACTTCGAGAGTTTAGCATAAAACTTCTCATGTCTCAAAGTTTCTAGCACTTCTTTGAGATGTTCTTCGTGTTCTTCCTCGCTTTTTGAATAAACAAGGATGTCATCAATAAAGACGACCACGAAACGATCTAGAAACGTCCTCATAACACGATTCATTAGATCCATAAATACTGCTGGAGCATTGGTTAGACCAAAAGGCATAACGGTAAACTCGTAGTGTCCATACCTCGTTCTAAAGGCTGTCTTCGGTATGTCCTTCTCGGCTACTCGAAGCTGGTGATACCATGATCTCAAGTCTATCTTTGAGAAAACACTCGCCCCTTGTAACTGATCAAACAAGTCGTCAATTCGGGGTAAAGGGTATTTGTTCTTGATTGTTGCGCTATTCAACTCGCTATAGTCAATGCACAACCTCAAGCTTCCGTCTTTCTTCTTCACAAAAAACATCGGTGCTCCCCACGGAGAAACACTCGGCCTTATATAACCCTTTTGAAGTAACTCTTGCAACTGATCATTTAGTTCTTTCAACTCTACGGGCGCCATTCTGTACGGTGCCTTTGAAATTGGAGCTGTTCCAGGTGCTAAGTCCATAGTGAATTCGATCTCCCTTCTAGGTGGCATTCCTGGAATTTCGTCCGGGAACACATCGGGAAAATCTCTAACTATTGGTATTTCTTCTAGCACATTCTCCTTCTTAGATATGTCTTGAACATAACACAAATAAGCACTATTCCCCTTTTTCACTTGATTGACTATGGTCAAACCTGACACTAGTCGGATACATGGTTCTTTTGTGATACCTCGGTAAGAAACTTTTTCTCCTTTTGGACCTTTAAGCCTTATCTTCTGATCGTGGCAGTCTATGACTGCTCGATATTTACCCAGCCAATCCATTCCCAATATAACATCTATTCCTCCAAGATCAAACTGTATCAGGTTTGCTGGTAGGGTACTAGTCGAAATCTTAACTTCTACTCCTTCAAAAATGGCGTCACATACTGTTACATGACCGGTTGGGGTAGCTACGGGGATGGATATTCTAGACGGCTTATTGAGACTCAATTTTTCCACAAACGATGATGAAATAAACGAATACGAAGCTCCGGAATCAAATAGAGTAAAAGCTGGTTGATCATGAACAAGAAATGTACCAGTGACTACTCCGTTTGCTGCTTCCGCTTCAGTCCTGCTCATGACAGCGATCCTTGCAATATTCCCATAGTTCCGGTTTCCGCCCTGTTTGTTGTTGTTGAACTGTCGGTTTCCTTGGTAATTGCCTCCTTGGTTCCCTAGTTGGTTATCATTTGGTTTCGATCGACACTCAAACGAGTGATGACCCTTCTTGCCACAGTGGTAGCAAGTGACAAGGTTTCCTTGACAGTCCTTTCCTGGATGATTCTGTTGACACTTCTTGCAGATATAACGGCGAGATTGCTCATCTCCATTATTCTGTTTGTTACCACGATACTGTCCTTGGTTACTTCCTCCGTGGTTAGACTTAAATCTCTTGTCCTGACCACCTTGGTGAGTCCTACCCTGATTGTTTCCATAGCCCACAGCGTTCTCAACCTTGCGTTTCCCACGCTTCTCATCTTGTGCCTCTTGAATACGCCAAACGGCTGCAGCTCTATCGTAAGCTTCCTGTAGAGTATCGTACGTCCTACACATCAAGTCTTTCTGCAGTTGAAGTTCGAGACCAGACATGAACTTCCTGACTTTAGTCGCTTCATCAGGCATCAGCTGACCTGCGAATCGGGATAATTCCATGAATTTGTTGAAGTACTCGGTTACGGAACCGTTCCCTTGTGTCAGATTTACGAAGTCTAAGTACTTTCGATCCTGGACATGGTCCGGATAAAAGCGAGTGCGAAGTGCGGTTTGAAGAGCTTCCCAATTGAAATTGGGTTGCGCCAAAAAGTTCTGACGCGTACTCCTTCACCATGTATTAGCTTCGTTCTTCAAGTAAAATGCTGCGCAAACCACTTTGCGGTCTTCGGGGCACTCAACTAGTTCAAGGATCTTATCCATCTCATCGATCCAATTCTCGAGCTCAACAGGATCCTCATTGCCTATGAAGTTCCCTGGCTTCATGTCTGCCACTTTCTTAGCCCAGTTTGCGTTATTCTGCTCTCCCTGGTTTTGTTCTGCGCCATCTGAGCAAATTGCGCGAAGGACTGCTCCATGTTTTTGTTGTTGTTGTTGTTGTTGTTTGGTGCGGCCATTGGTACTTGGCGATTTCTCCTGGTGTAGTATTGATGTGGTCTATCAGTCATAATCCCTACACTATAGCCTATTGTATTACTTATAAGGTACCAAAAAGTGCAAACAATCATGCATATGTGGCATGTAGTGCACAATTAAACAAGTAATGTCACACATTGATCATCATTTAACTCAATTACTCATGTATTTCCACATAGACTGATCGCGTCTCAACTTTTCATCTACTTCCAAAATTCGAAAAAGGATCAATCGATCAAGCAAAAATTGCGAATTTTGGTTTGCAACACCCTCTCTGAGTCTACTTTCATAATCAAGAAGAATAAACTCAATATCAATTGTGGAACTCAAAATATAAAGGAAATACCACAGCTGCTGTCACAGCCCACCAGAACAGAAACGTTGACTTTGAAAAGCCTTAAACTGACTTTAAAATTCTCAAAATAAGCTAGGCTTTCTCCCAGAGTTAGCCAAACGTGTCTAATAGTCGCCATAAAAATTTGAGGTCAAAGCAAGATCTGGAAGACAGGTAAACATCAAAAATGCTACAGCTAGTCACTTTGCAATTATGCTACTGAACCGTCAACTTTGAAAATTCGTAGCTAATTCTGCAGAACTCATATGGGGTTGAAATTTTTATGGGAGGTACCTGGGTATGTCTTCTTTCTGGGAAAAATTCAGGGAAAAATAAATCCAAAATTAAATACGTCTGCTACAACAAAAACTCACTGCTGCGCAGATTCAACAGCACCGAAAATCAAAGCTTTCGCGTTCTAACTCCATGAACACTTTCTAAGCCCATAATCAATGATAACAAGTATAACACAACCTTAATTCATCCAATCATACTCCAAAATTCAGAAAGTTAAATTTATAAAACTCCCCAAATCGGGTCTTCAAAACATAAACATCATTCATCCCAAAGCAAAACGCTAAGAATTTAACTCTAGCCCAAAGTGACTATTCAAGAATCGTTCTAAAACTTCAAATGTTGCTCGGCTCCATAGCCTTATTCAAACTAATAAATAAAACTTAAAAGCATCTAGTCTAAGAAATCTAAAGAACTCTAACAAGCTTAATCGTCGTCCTCATCGCTTTCGTCCATCTCTTCCTCTTCATTGGAATCATACTCGTGCTCTTCATTTTCACTCGGGTCTTCTTCACTTTCTTCATATTCCATGGGATCTTCTTCAATCTCGGGATATTCATCGACATCTTCCATTGGATCTTCTTCAACTTCCTCATCGTCACTAGAGTCTATAATAATCACCTCTTTTTCATCACTAGAGCTTATGTAGATCACGTCTTCTTCATCACTGGACTCTATCTCAATAACTGTATAACTTTGCCACTTAAGATAAGTCTCCATCAATAGCTTGCATATAAAATCTGCACTTACCGTCCATTCACCATGGCAACGATAATCCCTATCATTCAAACGATTCATCCTACCCATGATGTTACTATACTTCGTAATAATTTCTCCAAACATGGGTTTCATAGGTAGTGCCTTCACCATACAGTAAGCCTGAAAAGCTGGATTTCTATAACGATGAAAATCTAAGGCTTGGAATATATCTTCACAATATTGAACCACACGGTCACGAAAATATGGAAAATCTTCATCTTCGACCCAACGTGTCACAATAGGATGCTTCTCTACTGGAAACACACGCTTCCTTGCCGTATGCTTAGTTCTAGCCATCTACAAGAGAAAACAACTTAATAAATCTCTAATTTTAAAAGGCATAGACCGTAATCCAAATAACTACTCTTCGCATCCAATAATCATTCCCAAGACTCCAAATCGATGGTTACAAGACTCTTGAAGAAATTTCCCAACAAAGTCTCTTAAAAGTAGGCTTAAACTTAGAATTCAATTGGAATACTTCAAAGATTCGATTGGGTGGATGGGGCACTTGCTTTCTATCCTATTTTCTAAACACTTACACATAACAATCCTATTCATACTACCCAAATTCCCACGGCTTGTCAAATTTTAAGTTATTTCTCCTATATTCATTTTAGTTGCCCTAACAAGTTTCAAATTCCTTTTTAGAATGTCAGGCTCTGATACCACCTGTAACACCCCCAAATGGCCCAAGCCGGAGACCCGGGGATGTCACTCCGTACCCGAGAGGAGCCCGGATACAAGGAGATTTTATAACATGGTTCGCAAGCACAAAACATCCACAACCAATAATTAACTCCAATTAAAACAATGTATTATCATAAACCTTCGTCCTAGCCACAAACCGGCATAAACAACTAAAGCGTTTAAACTACTAAGAGTTCAATTCCAAATGAAACAATACTACTAATAATCCATGTGATGCGCGTCCCCTTCTATGCCCGATAACCTTCCTCTAGACCTGTGGTGCGGAATGAAAAAGAAACACCACAGTACAAAATCAACATTGAAATACTGGTAAGCAAACATCCAAACATGTAAAACGATGATGGATAATTATAAACAATGACTCATTTGTAAGTAAGAGTTTTTCGCAAACAAAACGGTAATAAAGCTGACTCTTGTATTAAAACACAAGAGTTCCCAATTCCATAATATATTTCCAAACCAATTTCCATAATCATTAGGAAAAATCCAAATCCAGTGTTAACTTCATTCCGTAAACAAAACCAAACAAATCCATTATTACTTTGTTGTGACGGGGGAAAACCAAATAAACCACACCTTCCATGACCTTAAGTGTCGACACCCCCCTAAGACTACGCCGGTCAGAGGAGTGAGTACATGCCGCTATCCGGGGACTTGCAACCGGATCAAAAAGAGACGGGACCGCAGCCAACACCGCCCAAAGAGAATAATAGAGTCCCGCACAACATCTTCCACTTTACGTTATAGTTCATTCATTATCATGGTGATGTTTTCATCAAAAACATTTAACAAGTAGAAATCGCATGTTCCAAGTCATGTATCACATTTTGAGACGTAACAAATCAAATATTCGTTTGACACGAAAGAGATAAGCACACTAGGCTTGGCACATTTACTTACCTCAAAGCAAATTCGAACAATAGCAATCAATCAACGTACTCTACGTACTCGTCGTCGACGAACTCGTTACCTACACATAACAATATGCTAATCAAACCAATATTCTAGCAATATACTTGCTATACTAATTACATGCATATAATAGTCCATGGTTTAGGGTTCTAACACTTCCCCAACATCTCATTAAAATCATGCCCCAAAATAAGCCCAAAGCTTTGCTTCAAAATCCCCTAACCTAAAACATACATAATCTACCATAACTCCACCAAATCTATTACTCCAGTTTCCCAAACAGATCATGGTCTACAAACAGTTCCATTGGATTCAAAACGTTCGAAATAATAAGTTTAGCCTCAAACGGATCTTAATTTCGATTCCTGAATCAAAAGTTACACTAGTTTCAAGTTTCCAACTTCATTCAAAATATCCGTACGGGAATTGTCAATCTTCATGAAACTTTTCCCCCAAGCATCTAGTTCATCCTATAATCATACTAAACCTAATATTACATGATTCCCACATTCAAATCAGATTGTTATCCACCTATTATGATCATTCAAACTCCCAAATCATTCAATCAAACTTCTCTTTCAAACTAGGGTTTCTTCCCAACACCAAGAACATGATAAACCCTAAAACTTGATTAACAATCCTACGAATCCATGAACAATGATCCTAACAATAACAAACTGAAATTTAAAGATTACATGCAACATACATGAATCATGAACAAGTGATCACAAGATCAAGAGATCAACAAGAGAAAAGAGAAGAAGAAACAAAACACCCAAACCCGCTCAAACCCGCCGCCCATGGAGGCGGACGGAGAGAGAGACGGACGGGGTAGAGAAAAAGAAAGAGAGAAAGAAAAAGAGAAAGAAAGAAAAGAGAAAAAGATAGAGAGAGAGAGAGAGAGAGTTACCTTGCCGGAAAAGAGAGAGAGAGACGGCGGCGGCGGCGGGGCTGTCGTCGGGTAGAGGGACGAGAGAGAGTGAGAGAGGGACGGATAGAGTGAGGGAGACGTGAGAGAGATTAGAAAAAAATAGGGAGAATGAGGGTTTTATGAGAGTTGGAAATAAAATCAACATCATAAGTAGGAAACCCTCCTGGATTAGGAAACTTTTATGTAGGAAGAAATTTAGGTCAAAAGACACTTATTTCCCCTTAGTTTTGCCAAAAGACAAACACCTCCCCCAAACTCAAGTAAAAGACACTAAAACCTTAAAGTCACAAAGTTCCCCCCAAACTCTCAAAGCATTATAATTAACTCTCTATAATTACATTAACTTCCCAACACTTATAATAATATCACAAAATACCCGTAGTCACAAAACGGGGTATTTCATTCATGACCTAAGTTCATAGCGTCACACCACTAACAATATAAAAGAGAGCAAATAATTCAGAGTGCAGGGCAGAGTGGGCGTAGATTTTGCGCTTTGAATTGAAAAGGATTTGTCCGTCCCCTGAGAAAGCCGCGAAACCTACGCCCGCATAACCTGTGTCATACTTCCAGGCACCGTCCATTTGGATGACGATGCTTTGACTAGCGGGGGTAATGTCCTGACGCCCTATCTGGAAAGGCGGGATTGGGACGGGCGCAGAAGCCATGGGCATGTCCTTTTTGATCGCTTGAGTTATTGCGAAGAACAAGAAGGCGGTGGAGGCCGCTACAGCACTGATACTAGTGGGGAGGCTCTCTTGATTCTTGAAGGTACCCCGGTTTCGAGCTTTCCATTAGGACCACATGATTGCAGTGAAGACACATAGGTTCTTGTGGTTCAGCCATTGGCAAAGGTTAAGGTTCGGGGGGGAGACAGGATGGTGTGGTGGAAGGGGGATGCATTCCAGGTATTTATGGCAAGGTTACAAGATCTGAAGATGTGGTTCGGGGTTTCGTCAGTGTTGGGGCATAGCCGGCAGGAAGGGGGTAAGCTGGGGATTCTGGATGATGAGGTTTTCCGCGTAGGGAGAGTGTTGGAGAGAATTTTCCAAAGAAAGAGCTTTATTTTTCCGGGAGAGGGAGGTTCCAAAGTGTTGTCCATTCACTGTGTGCTTTCTCTGGGGTAAAGGTTTCGAGAAGACCGGCCGGGGCATGGATGTTGCTAGAAGTTTTAGAAAGAAGGCGGTATCCGAATTTGGAATCTTTAGTACAAGTACCAAATACAGTATTTCTTTTCCGAAAGAGAGGAGTATGAAATTCAAGGAGTAAAGCTCACCAAAACAATGACAAAATGAAACAAGATAACAAATAAAGCAGAGCTCCTATAGTATTCATGTGGACAATCATGTCTACCACGTGAGATTTGTAGCCCGATCATCCAAAATGCTGAATTGCGCCAAAACACAAATCTATCTTTACAGTATCATCAACGTAGACCATCTCAAGCTTCACCGGACACTGAGGTGGCAAGGAGCTACAGAAGTAGTAGCAATATAAATATATGCAACTAATACTTCGGGACGGATGCGGCTTCTTCGGGACGGCCGCAACCATGAACTTATGCTCCAAGTGCTACCGCGATTCCCGTGTCAAGGAAGAGCAAGCTATCTCCGATAAAAACGCGGCTCATAAGCTCGTCAAGAAGACTAAACAAACATCAGAAACAGGAGACGAGGAATTTAATTTTGTTACGCTGCGGAGTGGGCTGCCTGTAGAGACCGTGACAGCGGCGAAGCCAGGAATTGAGACAGTACCTAACAATCGCTGCATGACTTGCCGAAAGAAGGTTGGACTAATCGGGTTCAAGTGCCGGTGCGGGTCGCAATTCTGTGGGACCCACAGGTACCCGGAGTTGCACGGATGTCCTTCGGACTACAAGGCGGCTGGCCGTGACGCCATAGCGATGGCTAATCCAGAAGTAAAAGCTGATAAACTCGAGCACAGGCTTTGATGTTAAGCTTCAAAGTATTAGTAGTAGAAGTTTGATTTTAGATTGTACTGCTTGTCACGTTGAATACTTTAGTAAAAGGAATTTGAGTTTCTCTTAAACCATTCAACTGTCTTTATTTCTTCATTATCGTAGAAGAACGCCGTGACGGTTGGGAGGAATCTGAATAGAATAGGAAACATGAAACTCAGAAACTCAATCCTAATCAAAGCAAAAAAATCAGTACCATGCTCAAGAAGGCGCACCACATCAGCATGTCATGTGGCGATCTACAACATTCATTAACGGACACTTATGTTCACTACGGTTCACCACTAGCCTTGTAGGTTATTGTAAAAAAATTATAATTATTGGAATATTTCCTCTCTTCGACTCACTCTACTTTCACGATACATGTCAAAACGTGAGTCGTTTAGAGCACCACATGTGATTTTTCTATGAGCACTTAAGAATTGCTCAAAGAAGGTTCCACTATATTTGATCATAAACAAAGCCTTACACAGCATTCACACTTAATCATTTATGACAATTCATGCATGCACCTACTGATGTTCATCTGATAAGGCACTCCAAATTATTGTCTTCATTATCAAAGATGTTGCTTCCCCCTTCTCTGATGCAAATTGGACTGGCAACCCTACTGGCAGAAGGAGGAGCTCTGGTTATGCTATTTCATGGGGTGCAATCAAATTACTTGGTCTGCTAGAAAATAGCCAGCTGTAGCAAGATCCTCACCTAAAGCTAAATACACGTCTATAGTTACTACAACTGCAAAATTGGCATGGTAAGAATGCTTTTACAAGAGTTCGATATTTTTTTCTAAATGTGCTATTTATTCATTGTGACAGTCTCTCTACTATTGCTGTGACGACCAATCTAATTTTCCACTCCAAAACAAAGCATGTGGAATTGGACTATCATTATATTAGAATGCTAGTGGCGAAAAAAACATCTTTATGTGACTTTTATGTTCCCAACAGAGATTAAATAATTGATACTTTTACCAAATGTTCATCTGCTAGGTTTGAAGAACTCATACACAAACTTTTGATGTTCTCTCCACCACAATAAGTTTGAGGAAGAGTAAGAAGACAAGAAATTGTAATTAGTATTAACTCTAGTGTTATTATTGTAATAACTGAGAATAATGGACTAGGGCTAGGATAGACTAAAAAGGAATGTAGGGACCTAAACCATAAATATAAGGAAATTATTCAGGACCCATATGTAAACTGCTAGGGTTATCCATTTATGGTTAATGAACATTTGGCTGCCCCTTCGGTCACTCTTTCATCTTCTTCCTTCTCCCCGTAAGTTGTAGGGTTTTTCTTATCTATTTATGCTTTTCTTTCAACAAGCATTTTCAAATTGTGAACACATCAATCCTTAGTACAATTAGCGGTTACCAATCTCTTTTTTCCCAGCATGAAGCGATAGAATAGCATAGAAGAAATAAGGTCTTACAGAAGTTTCGAGGGGGCATACCCCCTAGGAAGGAAAAAACAACGCAAAAGAAAAAGAAGATGAGGTCCTAGGCTAGAGAAAATATTGAACTTCTTTCTGAGCTTATTTTGCAACGGACTGCGCGGTAGAGACTTGACTACGGTCAACTTTGGTCACTGTGTCAGAAATCAGACGACGAAGAAGATCCAAAAGAGCCTGGAGAGTGACCTCATCCTCAAAAGACGCCTTCCTAGGGTCGTGTAACTGTAAGATAAGGATAGAACAGTCAGTGAGGAAGTGTTCATGACCTAAGTTCATAGCGTCATACCATTGACAAGCATAAAAGAGAGCAAATAATTCAGAGTGCAGGGCAGAGTGGGCGTAGATTTTGCGCTTTGAATTGAAAAGGAGCTGTCCGTCCCCTGAGAAAGTCGCGAAACCTACGCCCGCATAACCTGTGTCATACTTCCAGGCACCGTCGGTTTGGATGACAATGCTTTGACTAGCGGTGGTAATGTCCGGACGCCCTATCTGGAAAGGCGGGATTGGGACGGGTGCAGAAGCCATGGGCATGTCCTTTTTGATCGCTTGAGCTATTGCGAAGAACTAGAAGGCGGTGGAGGCCGCTACGGCACTGATACTAGTGGGGAGGCTCTCTTGATTCTAAAAGGTACCCCGGTTTCGAGCTTTCCATTAGGACCACATGATTGCAGTGAAGACACATAGGTTCTTGTGGTCATGTCGGAGGGTGGAGAGCCAGTGGTTCAGCCATTGGCAAAGGTTAAGGTTGGGGGAGACAAGATGGTGTGGTGGAAGGGGGATGCATTCCAGGTATTTATGGCAAGGTTACAAGATCTGAAGATGTGGTTCGGGGTTTCATCAGTGTTGGGGCATAGCCGGCAGGAAGGGGGTAAGTTGGGGATTCTGGATGATGGGGTTTTCCGCGTAGGGAGAGTGTTGGAGAGAATTTTCCAAAGAAAGAGCTTTATTTTCTCCGGGAGAGGGAGGTTACAAAGTTTTTTCCATTCACTGTGTGCTTTCTCTGGGGTAAAGGTTTCGAGAAGACCGGCCGAGTCATCGATGTTGCTAGCAGTTTCAGAGAGAAGGCGGTTTTCGAATTTGGAATCTTTAGTACAACTACCAAATACAGTATTTCTTTTCCGAAAGATAGGAGTGTGAAATTCAAGGAGTAAATCTCACCAAAACAATGACAAAATGAAACTAGATAACAAATAAAGCAGAGCTCATATAGTATTCATGTGGACAATCATGTCTTTCACGTGTGATTTGTAGCCCGATCATCCAAAATGCTGAATTGCGCCAAAATACGAATCTATCTTTACAGTATCATCAACGTAGACCATCTCAAGCTTCACCAGACACTGAGGTGGCAAGTAGCTACAGAAGTAGTAGCAATATAAGTATATGAAACTAGTACTTGAGATTAAATTTATAATGTTGAGTTTGCACTACTTAAGAGAATCTTGTTAACTTAAAGAAATTGACCTCCAAGGAACTCTCACCAACACAGTATCGACCTTGTAGAGCCTTCAATAACCGGTAATCAGACTGTTGGAAAAATGTTAAATGTATTACCTAGAAACTGGAAATATAAAATGCAAATAATATGATCGAAAACAAATAAAACTTACAGAAGAATGAAAACTCACTGATTGATAACATGCTGAATGAAGAAATGAAGTTTAAGACAGTCTCATTATGCATGAACGGCCGCGAAGTAATATCCCCTCCCATAGTGATGGTGCTTCGTTTTATTTATGTACAGACACAGGCAAACAAATCCCCATGATGAAAGTCTTCTTGTATTGTTGACGAAAGAACAATATGTAGTATTGGTGAAATGAACATATGCTTGAGAGAATTTGAGTATCATAGATTGATAGCACGAATTCGGATGGATAAAACTGAGAGAGAATGAATCATTTTATAGATACAAAGAGCTGGCATTTATGATCTGTCATAACAGTTAAAATTCGAACAGATAGTTGCAACTTTCTGAGAAGTTACAACTGTTCGAGTCGGGTTGTAACTATCTTTGTTTGGACTCACAGATTAGTAAATATTATTTAACTAATTGGGCTGGATTTATAATTATTCTCTGGCCCAAAAAGATAAAGCTCAACCAACCGCCACTCACCACACCGCGCAACGTCACGGCCCGACCCGATCCAATCCATTTCAAGTCGCACGGTCGCGATGCACGCGCGTGTTCGTGATGATTCAGACCTTAGCTAGGTCCTCCCTCATTAAAAAAATTTATTCGCCCTAAGGGCGTGCCCTTAATAGTCAAACATTGAGGATTTAAACACTCTATCTCTCTTTTTTCCACGATGCGGGTTTATTAAAAATTGGGCATGTGAAGTGGCCAAATTCAACGCCTAATTTCTCAATCACCCATTAATGGTTTTCGACAATTGATATTTTGAATCGATCTCCTTGTTAACTAGTTTAAGAATATGTTAAATTCGGTCCAAGCTTTTTAATGAGCTTGATGGAAACCATGTAACAAAACGCCGCCACGAACCATTTTTACTATAATCCCCCACATGAATGCAATATTAGCGTTAATGATGAAAGTTTCAATCTCATTTGTAGGTTTAATTCTCTCATTTGTAATTAATTGCGTAAATAAAGGTGGTCATAGACTTTGAACAATTTCCTTGGTGAGATAATATAGGGTATATTGGCTAGACAGTGTGCGAAACTCTTTGAACTACGTTTTTGTGTCGTTTACCTAACCGATAGTAACCACACCATTATTACTGGAACTTAGTTTGCTCTCGTGGTTGTGTTAATTTTTGCCTTAAAACACTTTGCCTGAATTTCATAAGTAGTCTTTAGAGGAGTATAGCATTTTCATCCTCCTAGATTCGACCCCAGTATCTACTCTGAAAGTGTGTAACGTAGGTGTAAACAGGTATATAAATACTCTAGAAGGGGGTTGAATAGAGTATGCTAGCTTTTTCCAAAACACAGGTTTTTGAAACTTAAGTAGAGCAAACTGTTGATATCTCAAATCTTTGAAAAGGATTTTAGAAGCTTGAAGATATAACAGCAGAGTATAGAGGCTCCAAAGCTTTGAGACTTGGAAAGCTGCAATGCTTTGAAACTTCCAATAAAACTGAATGTAAATGCAGAAAAAGTAAATAACAAGAACACAGAGATTTTACAGAGTTCAGTCACAATTGGACCTAGTCTCTTCCTGAGGGATCTAATCCCTCCAGGATTCAAACACAACTTCTTATTAATCACCCAAATTTAACCCTAGATCTCAAGCCTAAGTGAGCAACCTTACACTTATACAGCTTGTGGTTCCCAACCTATCTAGTTACAGGCTACAACCTGTTGAAACAATAAGAACCTCTTGGTGTTCACTTGAACAACCAAACTACTAAGTTTAGTGAGATTTTAGAGAATAAGAATAAATAATACAATTGAGTACAAGAAGAAGAACTCAGAAAAGATAAGGTGTTTAAGCCTGGAAGAGTTCTTTTGAATTTGAATGATCTTCAGTCTGCTGGAGTTGAATTCCTGAATGATTTGAAGAGCTGTATGAACTTGATCTTCCCAGTAAGTTGCTCTCTTAAAAACCACGATCTTTTTATCTCCTATAACTTTCTGCAATTCAAATTTAAGTAGCTGATCTCAGTCTGCAACTGACTTGAGAGATTTCAGGAACATAATTCCTAAAATATCTCCTATCAGATAAGCTCCTATCAACAGCTTAATTTGAATGCATTGCTGATCTGTTTATGGACGTTGCAGTGTCCAACAAACCTGCAAATACTAAGTAATCAAGATCAAACAAATAACAACACAATCTAGCAAAAAGATCTGCTTGAAACAGCAGCTATCAGTTAATGAAAAAACCTATGCTAGAGTTGCCTGCTGACAGTTCTGAGTTAACAAACATATTCAATCTCATGAGTATATCAAGTAACTATTATTGATCACACTATAATAGACACTAATCAGCTTGTATAATGTTCTAAGTAACACTGAATCCACCTGCATACAGGAAGATGATTAGAAGAGCTTAGCAGTAAAGAGTAACTAGAATATCTCAAAGCTTTGAAGCTTTGCCTGCTAACTCCACCAGAGTGAACATTGGATTCTCAATCCAACTTAGTCCTGCAATGATCAACTTAGAACATTGATTGCTAAATGAAATCATATAATTAATCCATATCATTACCAAAACATAACTAAAACCTGCACAAAAACAGTTAGATAACTCAGCATATAGGAACTGCTACAGTAACTCAAAGCTTTAAAGGTTTGGTATTTAGCAATTTCTTATGCTTGTGTTTCTCGCTTTCATCATCTAAGCTCTCTGCTTGTATATTCATAACATATTATTCATGAGCTTCAGACTTATCAATCTCCCCCTTCATGAAAGAAAAAACACATTATCTGGACACTGATATCCTGCAACTTGCAATCAGAAGTAAAAAATAACACATAATATGAATAACACAAGTCCAAATACCACAGAATTGCATAGATAACATCTATCAGATCCAGAATTTATTACAAACTATAAAACTAGATACTAAACATCCTCAAAACATAAAAAAAACTACTAAAAGTATAAAAGCGTATAAAACATAATCTTCTCCCCATTTTTGACTTTCATCAAAAGAGTAGAAGAAATGCAGGATTTGTTCAGAGTGTTTTTAAGAAAATAAGAAAAATAACCTAAACTTCAGGACTGAGAAGAGTAGAAATAATAGAGAGAATGGGTTCAAGGCTTTGAAGATCCTGAGGACTTTGCTTTTCCCTTGCCTTTGCCCTGAGTATCCACTTGCTCTTCTTCTGAGACTTCTGCATCTTCAGCATGTTCTTCAGTCTGCCTTCCTGTTTCTTCAGCTCCCATCTTCTCCACAACCTCATCAAACAACTTGCTAGATCTGCAGCTTCCTTTTCTGCTTTCTCTGCAGCAGTTTCCTCAGCATTTGCCTCATCTTCAAATTGTTCAAATAGATCTTTTGACGTCAGAACAACAGGAATAACTTTATTCTTCTTCTGTTTCTTCAGAGCTTCTCCTAGAACTTCTCTGAATCAATGCTGGTATCTCTGTTTCTGAAGAAGACACTTTCTCCAGATCCAAACTGTTAATGATCAGGTCAATCTTGTTAAGCACCAAAGATTTGAACTTAGTCGGGTCATTAGATAAGTCAAACATACTTTGTCTCAAATCCTCCACACCATCTTCCAGAACCTCAACCCTATCTATAATCTGTGAGAAATCCAGATTAATAAATATTATTTAACTCGAACAAACCTGTTGTTACAACTTTTCGGGTCGGGTTGTAACTATCTTGGTTTGGACTCACAGATTAATAAATATTATTTAACTAGTTGGGCTGGATTTATAATTATTCTCTGGCCCAAAAAGATAAAGCTCAACCAACCACCACGCACCACACCACGTCACGGCCTGGCCTGATCCAATTCATTTCGAGCCGCGCGGTAGCGATGCGCGCGCGCGTTTTTGATGGTTCGAACCTTAGCTAGGTCCTCCCTCATTAACAAAATTTCTTCGTCCAAAGGGCGTGCCCTTAATAGTCAAACATTAAGGAGTTAAACACTCTATCTCTCTCTTTTCCACTATGTGGGTTTATTAAAAATTGGGCATGTGAAGTGACCAAATTCAACGCCTAATTTCTTATTCATCCGTTAATAGTTTTCGAAAATTGAGATTTTGAATCGATCTCCTTGTTACCTAGTTTAAGAATATGTTAAGTTCGGTCCCATAGTTTTATTGAGATTGATGGAAATCGGGAAACAAAACGCCGTCGCAAACCATTTTTACTACGATCCCCCACATGAATGAAATATTAGCGTTAATGATGAAAGTGTCAATCTCATTTGTAGGTTTAATTCTCTCATTTGTAATTAACTGCATAAATAAAGGTGGTCATAGACTTTGAACATTTTCCTTAGTGAGATAATATAGGGTATATTGGCTAGACAGTGTGCGAAACTCTTTGAACTACGCGTTCGTGTCGTTTACCTAACCGATAGTAACCACGCCATTAATACTGGAACATAGTTTGTTCTCATGGTTGTGTTAATTTTTTCCTTGAAATACTTTGCCTGATTTTCATGAGTAGTCTTTAGAGGAGCATAGCATTTTCATCCTCCAAGATTCGAACCCAGTTCCTACTCACATAGGTGGGACACATCTGTACTCTTCTTAACACGTGGTCTCATTAAAATCATTGCTTACTTTGGTCATATCACTCTTCGACCTAGGAATGGGATTAAAACATAGTTTCTTTGAGTGAGTTTATAATTGCACAAATAGTTAGGTTGTCCCTTTTGAACCTAGTTCTTGGGATCTCCAGTCATCTAGTTAGGGTTTTGCCGCTATTGTGCAACTCTTAGGAGATATGCTTTAGCCCCATTCCTCTTGACGAACTTGCAACTAAATCTCTCGGCAGACCTTTTGACAGCGGATCCGCTATATTTTATGTGACTTTACATAATTGATCGAAATTACCCATGTGATAGAAGTTGCCTTATAGTGTTGTGTGTTTGACGCATATGTCGAGACTTAGCATTATATATGTTATTTTGTGCATTTGGCATAGCGGACTAATTGTCGCTGTGAATGAATATATCAGGCACATGTTGTGGCCATATTAGAAGGTCTTCGAGGAAATGACGAAGGCATTCTGCTTATTCCCCTGCCTTGTCTAAGGCTATGAATTCAGATCCCATAGTAGACCTTGCAATGCACGTCTTCTTGAAGACTTCCAACATATTGCCACAGAGCCATAAGCTTGGTGTAATAAGCGGTGACTGTCATATCTCCCTTTTTAGTTGCAGCAATGGCCATTTTCAACTGAAAAACTCTAGATCCATTCTGTTGAGAATATCTTTTCAACGAATGAATCCAAAACTCTCTTGAAGTCCTCTTATAGGCCACAATACCTCCTACATGTTGGGATTTTGGCAGCCATAAGCAGCGGAAGTACAAAACTTTTATGCCTAAAACCCACCATTGATTCCAGTGTGAAAGAGCAAAATCTGATGTTTAGAAACTTAACTCAGTCGCACTGGCTGGTGACGATCACAAACGTTGAAAGTGCACTGCCTCTAGGGTATCCACAAGAACGGTTCTGGACTGGACTCCCTCGTCGCTGGTGCTTGCCTGCCGGAGGAAGAAGAACGATTTTGTCTCGAAAAATCCGGATGGACTGGGACGGCTCCTTTCAAACCTAACTATTTTGTATCTGATACGAATAGTGCTGAAAAGTATGAGAAAACTAGCCATGGTGCTTGGGATGCGAGATTTCAACTTGCTCTTTAATCCTAAAAGTTATGAATAGATTTCACTTAAGTATGAAATCCTTAATGACTCGTTAGTCTCACTAATGAGAAATTAATTCCAGTTGGATCAATATTTATGTGTTACCCTGTAGGTTCCTAATTTCATTGGCAGTAACAACCACAAACATTTAGTGGTAAGCAATACATCAATGCTACCCAAGTAAGAGGAATGTCAGTGATCGGACTAACATCTATGACCAATGTTATCGTATTGTATAATCAATTTGTCCATGTATTCAATTAGACACAAGGCATGGAGTGTCACCCCTGTATATGCAATCTATAATTTCTCGATACTCTGAATACACTTACATAGAAAAATGACATTAAAATGACATGTCAGCATAGATGACGGCTGAAGAACAGGTAAGCTAAAACTAAAAAGGGCCCATTCAACTTAGAGTCCTAACAACGACTAAGATTAGAACAACGAGCTTGATCGGACAGATGCTGCTACTCTGAGCTTCATGTCATCTGTTTGACTCTCAATTCATTTTAGTCCATCACCGAACAACCCAATATAAACAGTGCAATATGAAAAAAACTCCCTCTTATTTTTAATAAGTCCAAAATTTCATATTCAAATAGGAACTTCAAAGTTCCCGTGACCATAGTAACAGTGTTAAAATAAATATGGGCCCTGAGATATTGATAAAATATATTATATGTAATAATTATAATGTAATTTAAAATAAAACCAATTATGTAATAATATGATCCTGAAGTAAACTGAACCTAATATCTACTATTTGGAATTTTAAAAACCTGGATCGAACCAAATAACATGTGGAACCAAAAGGAATTGAACCAGTTAACACGATTCGGTCCGATTTGCAATTTTGTCGGATTAATTTGGAGCCATAATTTAACCTATCAAATATCAGTGGCGTAAGTGGGAGAATGAAAAAAGGCCAAATAGAAATATGTTTTTTGCTCTATAATACATAAAGCAAAAGAAATACGAAACTCTCCGAAAATATATAACCTTCTGGAAATCTAGTAGAATGAAGAGTCGATGACTGTCGGTGCTAGTAATTCCTATTCTCAGTGGGATTACGAGTTCATAACACACCCTATTTAAAGCAGATAGATCTCTTCGTTTGTATTTCATCAATTGCTTGCAACTTTTCCTCTGCTGCTTCACATCTCACAAGGTTACTACAACACACCCAAAGACAAAGACTTCGATTTGGTCTAAAGAAGATGACTGACGACACCACCTTCCATCCATCAGAGCCAAAACTCTGCGTCAACGGATGCGGCTTCTTCGGGACGGCCGCAACCATGAACTTATGCTCCAAGTGCTACCGCGATTCCCGTGTCAAGGAAGAGCAAGCTATCTCCGATAAAAACGCGGCTCATAAGCTCGTCAAGAAGACTAAACAAACATCAGAAACAGGAGACGAGGAATTTAATTTTGTTACGCTGCGGAGTGGGCTGCCTGTAGAGACCGTGACAGCGGCGAAGCCAGGAATTGAGACAGTACCTAACAATCGCTGCATGACTTGCCAAAAGAAGGTTGGACTAATCGGGTTCAAGTGCCGGTGCGGGTCGCAATTCTGTGGGACCCACAGGTACAAGGCGGCCGGCCGTGACGCCATAGCGATGGCTAATCCAGAAGTAAAAGCTGATAAACTCGAGCACAGGCTTTGATGTTAAGCTTCAAAGTACTAGTAGTAGAAGTTTGATTTTAGATTGTACTGCTTGTCACGTTGAATACTTTGGTAAAAGGAATTTGAGTTTCTCTTAAACCATTCAACTGTCTTTATTTCTTCATTATCGTAGAAGAACGCCGTGACGGTTGGGAGGAATCTGAATAGAATAGGAAACATGAAACTCAGAAACTCAATCCTAATCAAAGCAAAAAAATTGCCGTCCCACAGTACCATGCTCAAGAAGGCGCACCACATCCGCATGTCATGTGGCGATCTACAACATTCATTAACGGACACTTATGTTCACTACGGTTCACCACTAGCCTTGTAGGTTATAGTAAAAAAATTATAATTTTATTGGAATATTTCCTCTCTTCGACTCACTCTACTTTCACGATACATGTCAAAACGTGAGTCGTTTAGAGCACCACATGTGATTTTTTTCTATGAGCACTTAAGAATTGCTCAAAGAAGGTTCCACTATATTTGATCATAAACAAAGCCTGACACAGCATTCACACTTAATCATTTATGACAGTTCCTGCATGCACCTACTGATGTTCATCTGATAAGGCACTCCAAATTATTGTCTTCATTATCAAAGATGTTGCTTCCCCCTTCTCTGATGCAAATTGGACTGGCAACCCTACTAGCAGAAGGAGGAGCTCTGGTTATGCTATTTCATGGGGTGCAATCAAATTACTTGGTCTGCTAGAAAATAGCCGGCTGTAGCAAGATCCTCACCTTAAGCTAAATACACGTCTATAGTTACTACAACTGCAAAATTGGCATGGTAAGAATGCTTTTACAAGAGTTCGATATTTTTTTTTTCCAAATGTGCTATTTATTCATTGTGACAGTCTCTCTACTATTGCTGTGACGACCAATCTAATTTTCCACTCCAAAACAAAGCATGTGGAATTGGACTATCATTATATTAGAATGCTAGTGACGAAAAAACATCTTTATGTGACTTTTATGTTCCCAACAGAGATAAAATAATTGATACTTTTACCAAATGTTCATTTGCTAGGTTTGAAGAACTCATACACAAACTTCTGATGTTCTCTCCACCATAATAAGTTTGAGGAGGAGTAAGAAGACAAGAAATTGTAATTAGTATTAACTCTGGTGTTATTATTGTAATAACTGAGAATAATGGACTTGGACTAGGATAGACTAAAAAGGAATGTAGGGACCTAAACCATAAATATAAGAAAATTGTTCAGGACCCATATATAAACTGCTAGGGTTATCCATTTATGGTTAATGAACATTTGGCTGCCCCTTCGGTCACTCTTTCATCTTCTTCCTTCTCCCCGTAAGTTGTAGGGTTTTGCTTATCTATTTATGCTTTTCTTTCAACAAGCATTTTCAAATTGTGAACACATGAAGCGATAGAATAGCATAGAATAAATAAGGTCTTACAGAAATTTCGAGGGGGCATACCCCCTAGGAAGGAAAAAACAACGCAAAAGAAAAAGAAGATGAGGGCCTAGGCTAGGGACAAAATTGAACTTCTTTCCGAGCTGATTTTGCAAGGGACTGCGCCGTAGAGACTTGACTACGGTCAACTTTGGTCACTGTGTCGGAAATCAGACGACGAAGAAGATCCAAAACAGCCTGGAGAGTGGCCTCATCCTCAAAAGACGCCTTCCTAGGGTCGTGTAACTGTAAGATAAGGTTAGAACAGTCAGTGAGGAAGTGTTCATGACCTAAGTTCATAGCGTCACACCATTGACAAGCATAAAAGAGAGCAAATAATTCAGAGTGCTGGGCAGAGTGGGCGTAGATTTTGCGCTTTGAATTGAAAAGGAGTTGTCCGTCCCCTGAGAAAGCCGCGAAACCTACGCCCGCATAACCTTTGTCATACTTCCAGGCACCGTCCGTTTGGATGACGATGCTTTGACTAGCGGGGTAATGTCCTGACGCCCTATCTGGAAAGGCGGGATTGGGTCGGGCGCAGAAGCCATGTGCTTGTCCTTTTTGATCGCTTGAGTTATTGCGAAGAACTAGAAGGCGGTAGAGGCCGCTTCGGCACTGATACTAGTGGGGAGGCTCTCTTGATTCTGGAAGGTACCCCGGTTTCGATCTTTCCATTAGGACCACATGATTGCAGTGAAGACACATAGGTTCTTGTGGAAATGTCGGAGGGTGGAGAGCTAGTGGTTCAGCCATTGGCAAAGGTTAAGGTTGGGGGGAGACAGGATGGTGTGGTGGAAGGGGGATGCATTCCAGGTATTTATGGCAAGGTTACAAGATCTGAAGATGTGGTTCGGGGTTTCATCAGTGTTGGGGTATAGCCGGCAGGAAGGGGGTAAGTTGAGGATTCTGGATGATGGGGTTTTCCGCGTAGGGTGAGTGTTGGAGAGAATTTTCCAAAGAAAGAGCTTTATTTTTTCCGGGAGAGGGAGGTTACAAAGTTTTTTCCATTCACTGTGTGCTTTCTCTGGGGTAAAGGTTTCGAGAAGACTGGCCGAGTCATGGATGTTGCTAGCAGTTTCAGAGAGAAGGTGGTATCCGAATTTGGAATCTTTAGTACAACTACCAAATACAGTATTTCTTTTCCGAAAGAGAGGAGTATGAAATTCAAGGAGTAAAGCTCACCAAAACAATGACAAAATGAAACTAGATAACAAATAAAGCAGAGCTCATATAGTATTCATGTGGACAATCATGTCTATCATGTGTGATTTGTAGCCCGATCATCCAAAATGCTGAATTGCGCCAAAATACGAATTTATCTTTACAGTATCATCAACGTAGACCATCTCAAGCTTCACCAGACACTCAGGTGGCAAGTAGCTACAGAAGTAGTAGCAATACAAATATATGCAACTAGTACTTGAGATTAAATTTATAATTTTGAGTTTGCACTACTTAAGAGAATCTTGTTAACTTAAAGAAGTTGACCTCCAAGGAACTCTCACCAACACAGTATCGACCTTGTAGAGACTTCAATAACCGGTAATCAGACTGTTGGAAAAATGTTAGATGTATTACCTAGAAACTGAAAATATAAAATGCAAAAAATATGATCGAAAACAAATAAAACTTACAGAAGAATGAAAACTCACTGATTGATAACATGCTGAATGAAGAAATGAAGTTTAAGACAGTCTCATAAAGCATGAACGGCCGCGAAGTAATATTCCCCCCCCCCCATTAGTGATGGTGCTTCGTTTTATTTATGTAAATACACAGGCAAACTACTCCCCATGATGAAAGTCTTCTTGTATTGTTGACGAAAGCACAATATGTAGTATTGGTGAAATGAACATAAGCTTGAGAGAATTTGAGTATCATAGATTGATAGCACGAATTCGGATGGATAAAACTGAGAGAGAATGACTCATTTTATAGATACAAAGAGCTGGCATTTATGATCCGTCATAACTGTTCAAATTCGAACAGATAGTTGCAACTTTCTGAGAAGTTACAACTGTTCGGGTCGGGTTGTAACTATCTTGGTTTGGACTCACAGATTAGTAAATATTATTTAACTAATTGGGCTCGATTTATAATTATTCTCTGGCACAAAAAGATAAAGCTCAACCAACCACCAGGCACCACACCGCGCAACGTCACGGCCCGACCCGATCCAATCCATTTCGAGCCACGCGGTCGCGATGCACGCGCGTGTTCGTGATGGCTCAGACATTAGCTAGGTCCTCCCTCATTAAAAAAAATTTCTCCGCCCAAAGGGCGTGCCCTTAATAGTCAAACATTGAGGATTTAAACACTCTATCTCTCTTTTTCCATGATGCAGGTTTATTAAAAATTGGGCATGTGGCCAACTTCAACGCCTAATTTTTCATTCACCCATTAATGGTTTTTGACAATCGAGATTTTGAATCGATCTCCTTGTTACCTAGTTTAAGAATATGTTAAATTCGATCCAAGCTTTTTAATGAGCTTGATGGAAACCGTGTAACAAAACGCCGTCACGAACCATTTTTACTATAATCCCCCACATGAATGAAATATTAGCGTTAATGATGAAAGTGTCAATCTCATTTGTAGGTTTAATTCTCTCATTTGTAATTAATTGCGTAAATAAAGGTGGTCATAGACTTTAAAAATTTTTCTTTGTGAGATAATATAGGGTATATTGGCTAGACAGTGTGCAAAACTCTTTGAACGACGTTTTCGTGTCGTTTACCTAACCGATAGTAACCACACCATTATTACTGGAACTTAGTTTGTTCTCGTGGTTGTGTTAATTTTTGCCTTAAAACATTTTGCCTGAATTTCATAAGTAGTCTTTAGAGGAGTATAGCATTTTCATCCTCTTTGATTCAACCCCAGTATCTACTCTGAAAGTGTGTAACGTAGGTGTAAACAGGTATATAAATACTCTAAAAGGGGGGTTGAATAGAGTATGCTAGCTTTTGCCAAAACACAGGTTTTTGAAACTTAAGTAGAGCAAACTGTTGATATCTCAAATCTTTGAAAAGGATTTGAGAAGCTTGAAGATATAATAGCAGAGTATAGAGGCTCCAAAGCTTTGAGACTTGGAAAGCTGCAAAGCTTTGAAACTTCCAATATAAACTGAATGTAAATGCAGCAAAAGTAAATAACAAGAACACAAAGATTTTACAGAGTTCAGTCACAATTGGACCTAGTCTATGCCTGAGGGATCTAATCCCTTCAGGATTCAAACACAACTTCTTATTAATCACCCAAATTTAGCCCTAGATCTCAAGCCTAAGTGAGCTACCTTACACTTATACAACCTGTGGTTCCCAACCTATCCAGTTACAGGCTACAACCTGTTGAAAAAATAAGAACCTCTTGGTGTTCACTTGAAAAACCAAACTACTAAGTTTAGTGAGATTTTAGAGAAGACGAATAAATAATACAATTGAGTACAAGAAGAACAACTCAGAAAAGATAAGATGTTTAGGCCTGGAAGAGTTCTTCTGAATTTGAAAGATCTTCAGTCTGCTGGAGTTGAATTTCTGAATGATTTGAAGAGCTGTATGAACTTGATCTTCCCTGTAAGTTGCTCTCTTCAAAACCACGATCTTTGTATCTCCGATAACTCTCTGAAATTTAAATTTAAGTAGCTGATCTCAGTCTGCAACTGACTTGAGAGATTTCAGGAACAGAATTCCTAAAATATCTCCTATCTGATAAGCTACTATCAACAGGTTAATTTGAATGCATTGATGATCTGTTTATGGACGTTGCAGTGTCCAACAAACCTGAAAATACTCAGTAAACAAGATCAAACAAATAACAATACAATCTAGCAAAAAAATCTGGTTGAAACAGCAGCTATCAGTTAATGAAAAAACCTATGATAGAGTTGTCTGCTGACAGTTCTGAGTTAACAAACATATTCAATCTCATGAGTATATCAAGTAACTATTATTGATCACACAATAATAGACACTAATCAGCTTGTATCAAGTTCTAAGTGACACTGAATCCACCTGCACACAGGAAGATGATTAGAAGAGCTTAGCAGTAAAGAGTAACTAGAATATCTCAAAGCTTTGAAGCTTTGCCTGCTAACTCCACCAGAGTGAACATTGGATTCTCAATCCAAATTTGTCCTGCAATGATCAACTTAGAACATTGATTCCTAAATGGAATCATATAATTAATCCATACCATTACTAAAACATAACTAAAACCTGCACAAAAACAGTTAGATAACTCAGCATATAGGAACTGCTACAGTAACTCAAAGCTTTAAAGGTTTGGTAGTTAGCAATTTCTTATGCTTCTGTTTCTGGCTTTCATCATCTAAGCTCTCTGCTTGTATATTCACAACATAATATTCATGAGCTTCAGACTTATCAATCTCCCCCTTCATGAAAGAAAAAACACATTATCTGGACACTGATATCCTGCAACTTACAATCATAAGTAAAAAAATAACACAGAATATGAATAATACAAGTCCAAATACCACATAATTGCATAGATAACATCTATCAGATCCATAATTTATTACAAACCATAAAACTAGATACTAAACATCCTCAAAAACATAAAAAAAACTACTAAAAGTATAAAAGCATATAAAACATAATATTCTCCCCCTTTTTGACTTTCATCAAAAGAGTAGAAGAAATGTAGGATCTGTTCAGAGTGTTTTTAAGAAAATAAGAAAAATAACCTAAACTTCAGGACTGAGAAGAGTAGAAATAATAAAGATAATGGGTTCAAGGCTTTGAATATCCTGAGGACTTTGCTTTTCCCTTGCCTTTTCCTTGAGTATCCTCTTGCTCTTCTTCTGAGACTTCTGCATCTTCAGCCTGTTCTTCAGTCTGCCTTCCTGTTTCTTCAGCTCCCATCTTCTCCACAACCTCATAAAACAGCTTGTCTAGATCTGCAACTTCCTTTTCTGCTTTCTCTGCAGCAGTTTCCTCAGCATTTGCCTCATTTTCTGATTGTTCAAAGAGATCTTTTGATGTCAGAACAACAGGAATACCTTTATTCTTCTTCTGTTTCTTGAGAGCTTCTCCTAGAACTGCAACAACCCCCTTATCCGGCTCGGGACAAGACCGGGAGGGCGATGCTTAATAGAAGCGGCGGAGATCAAAAGCAATACAATCCAAAACTTTTATTATATTATTAAAAAACATTGGATAGTCTCTTACACAGGCTCAATACTATTACACAACGCTTATCCAACATTATTAGATCACTACTGGTGACGTACATAGTTTAGATGAGTCTCGCGCCCCTTCTATGTTACAATCCCAGCTCCTAGACCTGCGGTGGGAAGGAAAACAAGAACCGCAGTTTCCAAAATCAGCTTGAAACACTGAGTGAGATACACCTTAGCGTGTAAAGCAAGGAGGATGAGATGTATTGCGTAGACACAAGTTAAAACATATCACATGATAGGAGTAAAGCATTTATCAGAGTTTGCAGCAGAATAAAATAGTAATACCAGTAACATTCATCCCGATATAAATCAACTTTCATAGCAGATATTGCTCACAGTAACCAGGGTAGACCAGGGTAGTCATAAGAACAGACCTCAATCGGATATCCAGATCGAGGGTTGGGAAAACCTTTCCCTGGGAAACCTTCCCGTGTAGGACGACAACGAGAGAGAAAACCTTTCCACCGTGCCTGGCGTTGTGGAGAACCTCTCCCGCCCCTACTTAAATAAACCATACTAGACCTTAAGTGTCGACACCCCCTTATGGATCGTAAGTCCATAAGAGAAGTACTAGATGGGACTCTAGCCAATAAGGCAAACAGCCGGGCCAACTAAGGGCCAAACTAACCCAATAAGGACAAATGAAGCCAACAAAGGGCAAATCCAAACCACTGGTTCCGGTACTTGTGAGCTCAGTTTCAAATCAATCATTTCGAACGTATTCAAACTTAAGTGAAGCATGTATATCGCAAAAACTCATTTTGAGACAGTAAATCATATATTGACACGAAAGAAGCTAGGCTAGCTAGGCTAGGCATGTAACTCACCTGAATCCAACTCAGCAGTCGTACAACGGATGTTCGACGAAACCTACGTCCACGTATCCGTCTCCTACAATATACAAATCTCTAGTCATAACGGTGTTACTTCTGAATAACGATTGCACTAGTCCTATACCAATGCTTGGCTAGGTCGTATACTAATTACACTTCTCACAGCTCTAATAAAACTCGTGTTCAAGTCTTATACATATATATATGTATTGAAGTATTATAAAGATACATTTGATATTAATCAAGTAAAATATTACTTATAATAATTATTTGGAGAAGCATGTAAAATTTAGATGAACCGTTTGATTATAGTCTTAATTACTAAGAGTATTAAGAAAATATAATATTATCAAATAGTAATTATAATGAATTATTTCGAGTAGAGAATTATAACATTATAATTGTTGTTAAAATGATTTAAAACTCACTAGTAAACTAAAGCAACATTTAGTAAGTGACTAAATCAATATTGATTGCTTAAACGTATATATACACATATATACACAAGTATTTTACTTATTTCTCCAGAAAATATTCATTTTAGCCAATTTCCAAAACATATATTTTCTTGCTACAAAATAAAACATTCGTTCAATTATGTATTTAATTGAAAATAACTTTTGTACATAAATACTACAAATACTTTTAATTTATCCTATATACATACATATATATATATACACACACACATATATATATACTAAACATATATATGTAGATATAATAGAGAAAGTATGAAAACACATCAGCCCCCTAACTAGCAGTTCAAAATAGAGCAACTAACTCCCCTAAAGTTTCTGAAAAATGCAATTTAACCCCCCTAAACATGAATTTTGGCACATATTCAATCTTACCAATCGAAATATGAATTCAAGCTACAATAACATGATTTTGATTATATAAAACAACTCGGGAGGTGATTTAAGGCTTACCCACTCCAAGAAACGCGAGAATCGGTCGAAAAACGAAGCGGGTCGAGACGCCGAAAAGGGTCGCCGGAAGTGATGGCCGACGGTGCTTCTCCGGTCACTGTTAGGCTCGGCTGAGCTCTCCTAGGGCTTGGTCGGACCTCCTAGAGGCTAGGTGGATAGAGAGAAAGGGGTGGTTGGCGCTGTTTCGGGTTACCCGAAGCTTGTCGCCGGCAAAAATGGTGTTCGCCGGAAAATTGGCGTCGGCTGTTGCTTGCAGCTTGTTGTGGCCTGTTGTTTCAGCTTGTTTTGATGCTACTGAGGTCAGGACAGGGAGGAAATTGAGAGGGAGGAGATGGACAGAGGAGAAGCAGAGGGTGGTGATGGCTTCGTTGGTTTCCCGAAGGCAACGACGGCGGCAGTGGCTCTGTTGCCGCTACTGCTTCTTGCTCTGTTCTGGGGCAGCGAAACAGAGAGAGATGGAGGGATAGAGAGAAGGTGAGGTTGTGACAGAAAGGGGAAGGGAAGAAACAGAGTGGTTGGAGGTGGGGGCTTCGGGCCTCTCGGGTCTCTTTCCCGACGGCGGCAGTGGCGGTGGTGGCTCTTCGCCGCTGCTCCTGCTGCTGTCGTCTTCGTCCAAGGCAGGGAGAAAGAGAGACAGAAAGGGAGAGCAGAGGTGAGTCAGAGATAGGGAGGTGGTGGTGTTGGTGGTCGGGGTGGTGTTGGTCGTGGTGGTGTGGTGAACGGTGGTGATGATGAAGTTGAGGATGGGGATGAAGATGATGATGATTGTGTTGTTGGGTGAGAGGAGAAAGAAGTCAGATTTATAGGGAGGTGGAGGGCGGTGGAAGTGGTGGGAGGTGGAGAAAATCTTGCCGAAGAAAAAATATTCTCCAAATAAGAATTCAAGTTGAAGAAGATGACAAGAGAAAAGTTATGGTGTGGCTGGTGCACCATTTGCTAGGGTGATTGTGTGCAACACTCATATAAAACTTCGCAGTGGTTGCACACACGCAAGTAATAACAATAAACAAAATATTCACCTATTAAGTTACGATTATTAGCGTAATATTTTATAAAAACTCATACGATAAGAAGGAAATAAACTAACCAAACATTATATTTAAAATATATATGTTATGTATATATATGTATTCGCAACTATATTTTTATTATTAATACTATTATTGTATTATTTAGTTCTCTAAATTACTAAATTAACCTTAGTAATTAGGCGGGGTATTACAAGAACTTCCTCTGAATCAATGCTGGTGTCTCTGCTTTCTGAAGAAGGCACTTTCTCCAGATCCAAACCTTTGATGATCAGGTCAAGCTTGTTAAGCACCAAAGATTTGAACTTAGTCAGGTCATTAGATAAGTCAAACATACTTTGTCTCAAATCCTCCACACCATCTTCCAGAACCTCAAACCTATCTATAATTTGTGAGAAATCCTGATTACCAGGCACCTTAGGGCTGAATCTGCTCTAGGGTTGATGAACTCATTTACTTCAGCTCCTTAACATTCAACTCTGAATAGAACTTCCACTTTCCTTTAGTAGTATACCCAATCCTTTGAAGGGATGCTTCATCAACTACCCCAAAACCAATAGTAATCTTCTATTCATCCTCCATAGCAATCCCAAAATGCTTGAAAAACAATGGTAAGATATTGGCATAGGGTAGGGAGTGGTTCCTAGTCCTAGTTCCACAATAGACCATATGCTCCATCACCAAAGTAGGAAGGTCTACCTTAAACCCTTGACAAATCAAATACATTAAGATCAGCACCTTGTCTGTTACCAACTATTTAGAATATTCTCTGGGGACAACGCATCTCATGATGATTCAGAACAAGATTTTGGCTTCACAGTTAAACACATAATGTGTTAAATGCTTGAGTTCAGAAGTGGTTCCCTCCAAGAAAAACTTGGTTTTGGCTTTCTCTAGAATTTCTTTCCTTTCAGGATAGTCACCAACCTTATACTTCCTAGGTACTCCCAAAACTTTGGAGAACACTTTGTGATCTAACCTAATGTCCCACCAGCCACTCTTGATGTGAGAATGTATCTGTCACTATCATCAAGTTCTTGTACTAGATTCAAATAAAATAGTCTGGTTAACTTAGGGTAAGCTTCAGAAGGAGGGCTCAACAGACTTCCAACAGATGAGTTTCTCAAACTCTTAATGTAGTCTAAATCCAAAATGTCCAATAACTCACTACTGATACTGATCAGACTACAAAAAGAAACCTTAGATGATGCATACCCATCCATCCATACAGTCTTAACTTCAGAATTAACAAACCAAGATTCAGGCAAGAGATTCTTACCAAAATTTGTGGCTTTCTTGGTTTTCACTGCACTGTGCTTAACCCTCTTCTTCTCAGGGGTTGCTTCACCCTTGTTTTTTGGAGTTGCTCCTGTTTTCTTATCACCAACCTTCTTCTCTTTTGATGATGGTACATTCTTCTTTTCCTTCTCAGCAGTCACTTCTTTCTTCTTCTTACTTGACTCTTCCTCCTGATCATTGTTCCCTTTTTCTTTCACCACTTCCTCTGTTGCAGATTCTGAATATGACCCAGCCCTTGCTTCTTCTTGAACTTCCTTCCCCTTCTTGGTCCTCTTTGCGGAGGAGAAGTCTCATGAACGTTGGCCGTGTCTTCTGAGTCTGATCCATGGATGGTGATCTTCCTGCAAGCCTTTCTCATCACCCTCTTGTTAGATGTCTTACATAGCTGCTTGATCCTTTCTGATTTTCACTCCATTTGGGTTAGGGTTTGAGAGAGATTGAGAGAATGGCGAGAGAGAGAGAGAGAGAGAGAGAGAGAGAGAGAGAGAGAGAGAGGGAGAGAGAGACAAAGAGATAGAAGTAGAGAATGAGAGAAAATAAGTCCTGAAGTTGGCTTAAGTAGGTAGATGAGTTTGACTAAAATTAGGATATTTTCATGCAAAAAGATTTCAGAAGATTTTCAAAGATATTTGTAGATTTATTCATCAAATCTCTAAACATTTGAAAAGATTCTGTAATTATCTAAAAAGATATTACAAAATTTTCATGATCCAATTTTTAAAGATAATGCAAATTCACTCACCAAAGCAGGGAAACAATAGTTCAAAGCTTTGAGAAGTTTCAGACTGTTACCGAAACTTCAAAGCTTTGAGCCATACTTTCAAGGCTTAAGAAAGTATGATCTCAAGGCTTTGAGATTCACACAGATAATACATATTGTAACTAATTACTCGCCCTAAACCAGTGCATCCTTTTGAACAAACACAATTCAAGCCTTAGGGATGCAAACCTCTCATCTAGCAGTGGTTTAGTGAAAATATCAGCTATTTGCTTAGAAGTATAAATAATGATGTCTCACATCTATGTGCTTTGTCCTTGAGTGCTGGACTGGATTTTTAGATATGGAAATGGCACTTGTATTGTCACAGTTGATAGGCACATTTTTTAAATCATATCCAAGGTCTCTTAGCTGTTGTGCAATCCATAAAACCTGTGAACAACAAGCTCCAGCTGCAATATATTCAGCTTCTGCAGTTGACAGAGCTACTGAATTTTGGTTCTTTGAATGCCAACTTATCAATGAAGATCCAAGAAATTGGCAGCATCCAGAAGTACTCTTTCTGTCTACTTTGTATCCTGCAAAGTCTGCATCTGAATATCCACTCAACAAAAAGTTAAACCTTCTTGATACCAAAGCCACAAGTCCTTGGTTCCATTTAAATATCTAAAAATCCTTTTCACATCAATTGAATGACTTTCTTTAGGATCAGCCTGAAACATTGCACACATGCATACACTAAACATAATATCTTGTCTACTAGCAGTTAGATACAGAAGTGAACCAATCATACCTCTGTATTCTTTCTGATTTACACTCTTACCAGTTGTGTCCTTGTCTAAAGATAGTGATAAAATCATAGGGGTCTTTACAACCTTGGACTGTGACATGTTATACTTATTTAACAAGTCCAGGGTGTACTTTCCTTGATGCACAAAAGTTCCTTTCTTCATTTGATGTACATGAAGTCCAAGGAAGAAATTCAGTTCTCCCATCAAGCTATTTTCAAATTCCCTGCACATTAGACTTGAAAACTCTTTTGAAAGAGAATAATTATTAGCACCAAATAGAATATCATCTACATATATCTGAACAACTAACATATCTTTTTCCTGAATCTTGATAAAAAGAGTTTTATCAACCAGACCTCTCTAAAAACCATTTTCCAACAAAAATTTTGAGAGTCTGTCATACCAAACCCTTGGAGCTTGCTTAAGTCCATATAAAGCTTTTTCCTGTTTGTAAACATAATCAGAAAAATTGTCATTTTAAAAACCTGGTGGTTGAGCAACATATACTTCTTCTAGTAAATATCCATTTAGGAAAGCACATTTGACATACATTTGAAAATTTTTTATGAGATTATGTGATGCAAATGCAAGAAGTATTCTAATAGCTTCTAACCTTGCAACAGGGGAAAATGTTTCCTCATAATCAATACTTCCCTCTTGATTGTATCCTTGCGCAACCAATCTTGCTTTGTTTCTCACGACCTTACCTTTTTTATCAAGCTTATTTCTGAACACCCATCTTGTTCCAATCACTGATTGATCCTTTGGTCTAGGAACCAAATTCCATACCTTGTTCCTTTCAAATTCATTCAGCTCATTCTGAATTGCAATGATCGAATCTGCATCTTCTAGTGCTTTTTTGAATTTTTTGGCTCAATGAGTGCTACAAAAGCACTGAATGCAAACAGGTTTCTCAATTGACCTCTTGTCTGAGTTCCAATTGTTGGATCTGATATAATATTCTCGGTAGGTTGATCTGAGAGATATTTGAACTTATTTCTGGGTGTCCAAGTGTATGGACCTTCAAGGCTTTGAGTTCTTGATACAGTAGAAGGAGCATCATATTTCCTGTCATTCTCAGTCTCAAGGCTTTGAGATTTTGGCTCAGCAGGGGGTTCAAGGCCTTGAGATTCTTCTGAAAATTTTTGGTACTTAGTTTTGCTCTTGTTGACTTTCTCAAGGTCTTCATCAGCCTCATATTTATTCAAACTAAGATCTGTAAAACTTTTACTCAGAGAATCATCAGTACTTTCATCAAGAACAACATGAATACTCTCCTCTACAACCGTAGATCTCTTATTGTAAACCCTGTAAGCTTTGCTGGTTTGAGAATAACCAAGAAACACACCTTCATCACTTCTAGCATCAAACTTGACAAGATTATCTTTGTCATTATTATGCACAAAATAAGTACAGCCAAAAGGCTTAAAGTAAGCAACACTAGGGTTCCTGCCTTTAAACAGTTCATAAGGAGTTTTCTTCAAAATTGGTCTGATCAAACATCTATTGAGCACATAGTTGGCAGTATTAACAGCTTCTGCCCACAGATTTTGGCAAATTACTTTAAAGTAGCATGGTTCTAGACATGTCTTCAAGAGTCCTATTTATTCTCTCAACTACTCTATTCTGTTGTGGAGTTCTACGTGAAAAAGAGTTGTGTGAAATGCCATGCTTTGCACAAAATAAATCAAAATCAAGTTGATTAAATTCCCTACCATGATCACTTCTAATAGATGCAACAGACAAATTTTTCAAAGTTTGAAGCTCTTTGCAAAGTTTAGAGAATTCAGATAATGCTTCATACTTTTCTCTAATAAACATAACCCAAGTATATCTACAGTAATCATCAACCACAACAAGCATATATCTCTTATCTCTGGGTGTTTGAACCCTCATAGGACCACACAAGTCCATATGCATCAATTCTAAGGGTCTGGAGGTACTTACAAAATTCTTTGGCTTGAATGAGCTTCTAGTTTGTTTACCTTGAGTACATGCCTTGCAAAACTCATCATCCTTGAATTTGAGGATTGGTAATCCCCTTACCAGATCTTTTGAGATGATCTTATTCAAAGAATGCATACTTATATGACCAAGCTTTATGTGCCATAGTTTTGAGTCATCCTTCAAAGCTTTGAGACACTTCAGACTATCACCTGAAACTTTGTCAGTACATAGTGCATAAACATTATGTGACCTAGGAGCAGTGAGTATGCAATTTCCTGATTTTTCATCTTGCACAACACATTTCTCCTTGTCAAAAACTACCTTATTACCCTTGTCACAAAGCTGGGAAATACTCAATAAATTATACTTAAGACCATCAACTAAATAAACATCAGAAATTGAATATGCATAATTGTTACCAACACTTCCAATACCAATTATGTTGCACTTTGCTTTGTCACCAAGTGTGATTGTTCCCTCTGATTGCTCTTTGAGCTCTGAGAATAAAGATTTCTTCCCACTCATATTTCTGGAACATCCACTATCCAATATCCATTTATGATCTTTCAAAGCTTTGGTGACATCCTGCAAAATTCAATCAATGCCTCAAAAGGCTATTAGACCAAGTGTAGAATTTGGTTTCATACTCAGAGTCAACCATATTAGGTGGTCTAACTCCTTTTGGAACCCAAATCTGTTTCATTTGTCCCTTAAGCTGATAAGGATAGGTGTTCCTCATTATGTGAGGTTTTGTCCTTCTAAAGGGGCAAGTTACTTTTATGTGTCCAATTTTACAGCAGTAATGACACTTTGGAGAATGTCTGATTCCTTCTTTCACAAAAGTGGTTTGGCTTTTCCTTGGAAAATTTGGGTTATATCCAAATACACTCTTGTATACAGAATGCATACTACCTCCAACCATAAGACTTAGCTTCTGTTCTGAGCCAGCAAAAGTTAAAAGAATTTTATTGGATTTTTGAAGCTTACTAGTCAATGAAATATTTTGTTGTTCCAAATAACCAGAATGATTTTTTAGATCAACAAACTTGTCAGTTAAAATGGTGTTTTGATCAACTACTTCTTTGACTTGTGATTTTAAAGTTTTGAATCTACTGTCCAAGGCTTTGAAGTCATTGTTAATTTTTAACTTAGTAGCTTCAAGACATTTGATCTGAAAAACCAAATCTAAATTTTCTTTTGCATGCTCATGAACCTTCATTTTCAAAGAATCAATCTCATTCTTGTAACTCTCCTCATTTAAAAACATGATTTCAAGAATTTCAGGCAATACATCAGAAGGACTAGATAAGAGATTTTTTACCATGTCTTCAATTGGATTCTCAGTAGAGTGGTCCTCTTGATGTCCAGCCATTAAACAGAGATTGGCTTTCTCATCATCAGAATCTGAGTCTGAAGAGTCTGAATCACTCCATGAGGCTACCATTGTCTTCTTCTTTCTGTTGTCATTTTCCTTCTTTGAAAATTTTCCGTTCTCTTTATTTTGAGGACAGTCTCTCACCAGGTGATCTGCATCTCCACATTCGTAGTAATTCATAACTGTAGGTTTATATGATTGTGAAGAAGACTTACCTTTCTGATCCTTGTTGGTTGAGGATCTGAACTTCTCTTTGTTGTAATCCTTATTCCCAAAGTTCCTCTTTTTCTTGAATTCTGGCCAAGGCTTTGGAAATCAAGGCTAATGCTTCCTCATCATCATCATCATCCTCTGGTTCAAGGCTTTGGGATTTTTCATTGTCTTTTGCCTTGAGTGTCAGATTCTTGATGTTGTCACTCAGTTCACCATCAACCTCCTTCATAGAAATCTCATGAGTGAGTAAGTTTCCTTGCAGATCATCAAGTTCCAGAATGCTTAAATCCTGAGATTCTTCAATAGCAGTAGTTTTAGGCTCCCATTTGGCTTTAGGCAAGCTTCTGAGAATCTCCCTGACTTTTTCTTCATTTGAGAATACTTTTCCCAAAGACTCCAAGTTGTTCACAATATATGTAAACCTTTTGAACATATCTTTGGTGGATTCACCAGAATTCATCTTAAACAGTTCATAGAGCCTCAAAAGGATATTAATCTTTGTCTGCTTGACTTGGCTAGTTCCTTCATAGGTAACAGTCAACTTATCCCAGATCTCCTTTGCATTTTTGCAGTTAGATATCCTGTTGAACTCATCTGCACTAAGAGCACAATATAATAAGTTCAAAGAATTGTAACTTTATGATACCTTTTCCAGTTCAGTAACTGAAAGATCTTCATCAGGTTTGACAGTTCTAACACCATTAACTGTAGTATAGAACAGGTTTGGCCCATTCACAATAATAGACCATAGTTCCATGTCCTGATCTATGATGAAAATTTTCATCAATGCCTTCCAATGCACAAAATTGTCACCACGGAACAGTGGAGGTCTATTAGATGCCCTTCCCCTGTGAGAATCCTCCTTCACCTACAAAACTCATTGTCACAAGATTGTAAGATCTTTAAACTGTGACCCAAAGCTCTAATACCAATTGAAAGTGTGTAATGTAGGTGTTAACATGTATATAAATACTCTATAAGGGGGGTTGAATAGAGTATGCTAACTTTTTCCAAAACACAAGTTTTTGAAACTTAAGTAGAGCAAATTTTTGATATCTCAAAGCTTTTAAAAGGATTTGAGAAGCTTGAAGATATAACAGCCGAGTATAGAGGCTCCAAAGCTTTGATACATGGAAAGCTCCAAAGCTTTGAAACTTCCAATCTAAACTGAATGTAAATGCATCAAACGTAAATAACAAGAACACAGAGTTTTGACAGAGTTCAGTCACAATTGTACCTAGTCTCTTCCTGAGATATCTAATCCCTCCAGGATTCAAACACAACTTCTTATTTATCACCCATATTTATCCCTAGATCTCAAGCCTAAATGAGCTACCTTACACTTATACAGCTTGTGGTTCCCAACCTATCTAGTTACAGGCTACAACCTGTTGAAACAATAAGAACCTCTTGTTTTTCACTTGAACAACCAAACTACTAAGTTTAGTGAGTTTTTAGAGATGAAGAATAAATAACACAATTGAGTACAAAAAGAAGAACTCAAAAAAGATAAGTTGTTTAAGACTGGAAGAGTTCTTCTGAATTGGAATGATCTTCAGTCTGCTAGAGTTGAATTCCTGAATGATTTAAGAGCTATATGAACTTGATCTTCCCAGTAAGTTGCTCTCTTCAGAACCACGATCTTTGTATCTCCTATAACTCTCTGCAATTCAATTTTAAGTAGCTGATCTCAGTCTGCAACTGACTTGAGAGATTTCAGGATCAGAATTCCTAAAATATCACCTATCTGAAAAGCTCCTATCAACAGCTTAATTTGAATGCATTGCTGATCTGTTTATGGACGTTGGAGTGTTCAACAAACCTGAAAATACTCAGCAAACAAGATCAAACAAATAACAATACAATCTAGCAAAAAGATCTGGTTGAAACAGCAGCTATCAGTTAATGGAAAAACCTATGCTAGAGTTGTCTGCTGACAGTTCTGAGTTAACAAATATATTCAATCTCATGATTATATCAAGTAACTATTATAGATCACACAATAATAGAAAATAATCAGCTTGTATCAAGTTCTAAGTAACACTGAATCCACCTGCATACAGGAAGATGATTAGAAGATTTTAGCAGTGAAGAGTAACTAGAATATCTCAAAGCTTTGAAGCTTTTCCTGCTAACTCCACCAGAATGAACATTGGATTCTCAATTCAACTTAGTCCTGCAATGATCAACTTAGAACATAGATTGATAAATGAAATCATATAAGTAATCCATATCATTACCAAAACATAACTAAAACCTGCACAAAAACGGTTAGATAATTCAGCATATAGGAACTGCTATAGTAACTCAAAGCTTTGAAGCTTTGGTACTTAGAAATTTCTTATGCTTGTGTTTCTGGCTTTCATCGTCAAGAATCTAAGCTCTATGCTTGTATATTCACAACATAATATTCATGAGCTTCCAACTTATCATACTCACATAGGTGGGACACATCCGTACTCTTCTTAACACATGGTCTTATTAAAATCATTGCTTACTTTGGTCATATCACTCTTCGACCTAGGAATGGGATTAAAACATAGTTTCTTTGAGTGAGTTTATAATTGCAAAAATAGTTAGGTTGTCCCTTTTGAACCTAGTTCTTGGGATCTCCAGTCATCTAGGTTGGATTTTGCCGCTATTGTGCAACTCTTACGAGATATGCTTTAGCCCCATTCCTCTTGACGAACTTGCAACTAATTCTCTCGACAGACTTTTTGTCAGCGGATCCGCTATATTTTATTTGGCTTTACATAATTGATCGAAACTATCCCTGTGATAGAAGTTGCCTTATAGTGTTGGGTCTTCGACGCATATGTCGATACTTACCATTATATACGCTATTTTGTGCATTTGGCATAGCGGACTAATTGTCGCTGTGAATGCATATATCTGGCACATGTTGTGGCCTTATTGGAATTTTTTCGAGGAAATGACGAAGGCATTCTGCTTATTCCCCTACCTTGTCTAATGCTATGAATTATGATCCCATAGTAGACCTTGCAATGCACGTCTTCTTGAAGACTTCCAACATATTGCCACAGAGCCCTAAGCTTGGTGTAATAAGTTGTGACTGTCATATCTCCCTGTTTAGTTGCAGCAATGGCCATTTTCAACTGAAAGACTCTAGGTCCATTCTGCTGAGAATATCTTTCCAACGAATGAATCCAAATCTCTCTTGAAGTCCTTTTATAGACCACATTACCTTCTATATGTTGGATTTTAGGCAGCCATAAGCAGCGGAAGTACAAAACTTTTCTTCCTAAAACCCATCATGGATTCCAGTGTGAAAGAGAAAATCTGATGTTTAGAAACTTAGCTCAGTCGCACTGACTGGTGACGATCACAAACGTTGAAAGTGCACTGCCTCTACGGTATCCACAAGAACGGTTCTGGACTGGACTCCCTCTTCGCTGGTTCTTGCTCTTTAATCCTGAAAGTTATGATTAGATTGCACTTAAGTATGAAATTCTTAATGACTCATTAGTCTCACTAATGAGAAATTAATTCCAGTTGGATCAATATTTATGTGTTACCCTGTAGGTTCCTAATTACATTGGTAGTAACAACTACAAACATTGAGTGGTATTTAGCAATGCATCAATGCTACCCAAGTAAGAGGAATGTCAGTGATCTGACTAACCTCTTTGAGCAATGTTATCGTATTGTATAATCAGTTTGTCCATGTATTCGGATTAGACACAAGGCATGAAGTGTCACTTCCACAACCCCCTTATCCGGCTCGGGACAAGACGGGGAGGGCGATGCTTAATAGAAGCGGCGGAGATCAAAAGCAAGACAATCCAAAACTCATAGTATATTATTAAACAACTGTAGATAGTCTCTTGCACAAGCTCATTACTATTACGCAACGCTTATCTAACATTATCAGATTACTGCCGATGACGTCCATAGTCTAGATGAGTCTCGCACCCCTTTTATTTTACAAATCCCAGCTCCTAGACTTGTTGTGGGCAGGAAAATAAGAACCGCAGTTTCCAAAATCAGCAAGAAATGCTGAGTGATATACACCTTAGCATGTAAAACAAGGAAAATGAGGTAGTCGCTGATTCACGAGTTAAGTAAAACAGTCACAGAATACGATTAAAACATTATCAGAGTTTGCAGCACAAATAATCATTGATGAGTATTCCAAAAACAAATCCATTTATCGAAATCCCGATCCGTTGCACATTTCCAAACAGAGAAGAAAAGATGTCCAGTTATTATCTCTTCTCGTTGTACCAGGGTAGACCAGTGACCACGACAGACATACTAGACCTTAAGTAGTGTTGCAACACCCTCCAAAGAGCGTCAATCAAAGGAGTGTTATCTAAATGTTGGACCCTAGCCAATAAGGCATAGAGCCGGGGCATGCGAAGTCTCGCATTTTAGGAAATAAAACCCAAGAGATCTAAACCTTAGGGGCACACGGAGTCCCGCATTTTAGGGAATAAAACCCAAGGGATCTAAACTATAGGGCCACACGGAGTCCCGCATTTTAGGATATGAGTCCAAGGGATCGAAACCTGATATAAGTAACAAAACTGGTTCCGGTACAAGCGAATCTTTCCACTTTGCATTATGAACGGATTATTATTGCGTGACAATTTCAACAATCATTTCAAAATGTAGCCAAACTCAAATAAAGCATGCGAAGCACATAAAACATGTTGAGACGGTATCAAAATCATATATGGACACGAATGAAGCTAGGCTAGCTAGGCTAGGCATGTAACTCACAAGTATCTTGAGACAATAAACACAAGTAACACAATTCGACATGAACGGAGCTAGGTGAACTCACCTGATGTCAACCCAGCAGTTAGTACGTAGGATGCTCAATGCCGAACCCGTCGCCTACAATTTACAAAACTCTCTAGTCACAACGGTGTTATTTCTGAATAAACGAATGCATTAGCCCTATACAACTTATCGGCTGGGTCAAATACTAATTTTATCTATCACTATTTCCCAATAAAGCTCGTCTTTCGATCGTACATTTATACATAATAAGAAGTATTCACTTGTTAATAAGTAAAACAACACTTATAATAATTATTTTGATAACAAGTGATATTTAAAGAAAACTATTATAATAAACGGTGATAACTATTATAATTAATAGTGATATCAAGAGACATAATTCCATTAATAAAATAATATTATAATCATAATGAGTTATTTTAGTTAAATCACATGTATATTTGAGGAAAATACTAGTAAGTAAATATTTATGAACTCATATTTAGAATTAAATGCACTAAATAAGTATTATTTCTCCTAATTATGCATAACATACACACTAACTACTTTAATAACTCGTTTTAGTTGCTAAAACATAATTTTATTCCAAAATACTTGTTTTGTTAGTTCACTTTCAAGAAAATAATCCATTTTTACTATAATAGTGTTTTTATTTCGAAGTGTTAATTTTTATTTAAATTATTTGAAACACAAAGTAATATAAGCTTAACTAAACTAAAAATCCAAAGAATGAAAATTTCGGAATATATAAAGTACAACTAACCCCCAACAATTTCTTCAAAAGACACCCACAACCCCGAAGTTTTTGAAAATAACATTCTTAAAATACACTTAGCTCCCCAAACATATATATTCACATTCATCGATCTAAACACAGATTAAAGCATGCAAGACACGATTTTTGACTATTGAAATCAACTCACGACGAGATTTAGAGCTTACCCAACCCAAGAAACGCGCGAAACAGTCGAGAAACGAAGCGGGTCAAGTCGCCGAAATTGTCGCAGGAGGTGGAGCTCGACCGGAGCTCTTTTCGGTGGTTCTGGGCGTGTCCAGGAGCTTCTGGAGCTTGGTCGGACCTTCTAGGGGCTAGGGGGATAGAGAGAAATGGATGGGTGGCGTTGGATTGAGCTGGCCGAATAGTTCGCCGGAAAAAATGGTGCTTCCGCCAGCGAAGTTGTGGTTGCGGCTGCTGCTGCCTTATGGCCTCTACTTCTTCTTCTTTTGCTACTGCTGAGATCGTAACAGAGGGGGAAAGAGAGAGAGGGAGGGAGACAGAGGAAAACATAGGGGTTGTGACGGGTTTGGGTGGCTTCCCGATAGGGGTAGCGGCGGCGGTTGGTGGCCGGGTTTACCAGCAGCTGCCGCTGCTGTTTTGCGCTGTTTTTGTACGGGTCATAGAGAGAGAAAGAAGGCAGTGAGTTGAGAGGTGGAAGTGATGGCGGTAGCGGTGGTTTTGGTGGTGATGGCCGGAGATGGTGATGAAGGTGATGGTTTTGTGGATGGAGGATGGTGTCTTTGATGTGAGGAAGAAGGAGAGGTGTTGGGTTTAAATAGGTAGAAAGAGAGTGGTTGCAGTGAAGATAATTTTTGCCGAAGGTGAAGGTGGCGGTGACGGTTGGAAAAATCTCCCGAAGGAGAAGTTGAAATGAAGATAATGAAGTGGAGGAGTTATATTGTGTGGGTGAGCCACTTAATTCTAGAGTGATTGGATGTGGCGAACACATGATATCCTGCGGTGATTGCACACGCGATAATAACTAAAATAAAGAAACATACACAATTTAATTACAAATATAACCCGGAATTTTCTAGGATCTCACCCGGATTTCATAATTATAGAAATACGAGAAATTTACCGAATTTTATTTTATCGCAAGTTAATTATCATTTAGCTTTCAAAATTCTCACGCGAGTTTCTTAACGAATAAAAGTTGAAGTCTCGGAAATTTCTCAAATCACTTCTCGGAACTTAAAACTGAATTATCTCGTCTCCAATTACCAAATTACCCCTGATAATTATACGGGGTATTACAGTCACCCTATTATATGCAATCTATAATTTCTCGATACTCTGAATACACTTACATATAAAAATGACATCAAAATGACAAGTCAGCATAGATGACGGCTGAAGAACAGGTAAGCTAAAACTAAAAAGGGCCCATTCAACTTAGAGTGCTAACAACGACTAAGATTAGAACAACAAGCTTGATCGGACGGATGCTGCTACTCTGAGCTTCAGGTCATCTGTTTGACTCTCAATTCATTTTAGTCCATCACTGAACAACCCAATATAAACAGTGCAATATGAAAAAAACTCCCTCTTATTTTTAATAAGTCCAAAATTTCATATTCAAATAGGAACTTCAAAGTTCCCGTGACCATAGTAGCAGTGTTAAAATAAATATGGGCCCTGAGAGATTGATAAAATATATTATATGTAATAATTATAATGCAATTTAAAATAAAACCAATTATATAATAATATGATCCTGAAGTAAACTGAACCTAATATCTACTATTTGGAATTTTAAAAACCTGGATCGAACCAAATAACATGTGGAACCAAAAGGAATTGAACCAGTTAACACGATTCGGTCCGATTTGCATTTTGGTCGGATTAATTTGGAGCCATGATTTAACCTATCAAATATCAGTGGCGTAAGTGGGAGAATGAAAAAAGGCCAAATAGAAATATGTTTTTTTCTCTATAATACATAAAGCAAAAGAAATACAAAACTCGCCGAAAATATATAACCTTCTGGAATAATCTAGTAGAATGAAGAGTCGGTGCTACTAATTCCTATTCTCAGTGGGATTACGAGTTCATAACACACCCTATTTAAAGCAGATAGATCTCTTCGTTTGTATTTCATCAATTGCTTGCCAACTTTTCCTCTGCTGCTTCACATCTCACAAGGTTACTACAACACACCCAAAGACAAAGACTTCGATTTGGTCTAAAGAAGATGACTGACGACACCACCTTCCATCCATCAGAGCCAAAACTCTGCGTCAACGGATGCGGCTTCTTCGGGACGGCCGCAACCATGAACTTATGCTCCAAGTGCTACCGCGATTCCCGTGTCAAGGAAGAGCAAGCTATCTCCGATAAAAACGCGGCTCATAAGCTCGCCAAGAAGACTAAACAAACATCAGAAACAGAAGGCGTGGGATTTAATTTTGTTACACTGCGGAGTGGGCTGCCTGTAGAGACCGTGGCAGCGGCGAAGCCAGGAATTGAGACAGTGCCTAACAATCGTTGCATGACTTGCCGAAAGAAGGTTGGACTAATCGGGTTCAAGTGCCGGTGCGGATCGCAATTCTGCGGGACCCACAGGTACCCGGAGTTGCACGGATGTCCTTCGGACTACAAGGCGTCCGGCCGTGACGCCATAGCGATGGCTAATCCCGAAGTAAAAGCTGATAAACTCGAGCACAGGCTGTACTAGTCTTTAGACTATTCTTTGTTACATTGAATATTTGGTAGTAGTGATTTGATTTTTTCTTAAACCATTAAACTGTTTTTGTTTCTTCACCGTGTGAACACATCGTAACAATTTGGAAGAATCTTAATAAAACATGAAATTTAATCCTAATCCAAGCAAATATTGTCACCCTACAACGATGAACATACGAGGTAAAACTCGATTTGACTATCAAGATTATCAGTTGCCTTACCTGTAATACTGTTTTTTTTTTTTTATACTTCGGAAATTAAACCATTACATGAGCAAAACCAAAAGCAGGCTAAACTTCCTTACATAAACATATTAATGCCAAGTTTGTCAGCCATTACCAAACTCTTAACAGCCTCTGGCATGTTCTCTAAAATCTTCAGATCATGATCTTGTTCAATTCCAAGATTTGCCAATGCATTAGCCACCTCATTGTTGTCTCTTGGTATGACTTTGATGCAAGCATTGATTCTTTCCATGAGGTAGGAGCCATCTCTGATTTGTCCCTCCATGCTTATAGGTCCCTCCTTCTCCCCATTGAAAATTTTTACCGCATCCCAACAATCACTTTCAATTTCAAGATTTTTCCAGTTCTTCTGGAAACCGATGATGATGCCTCTGTAGATGCTTCCTATCTCAGCCTCCAAACTAGTATTGGTTTTTATCTTGCCCATGAATCCCATAATCCAAGTGCCATTGCTGCTTCTGAAAATGCCACCAATTCCAGATTTGCTTCCATCAAGCCTTTTGCAACCATCCACATTTAGTTTGATATTATCTGCATTAGAAGGTAGCCAATTAGACTTGTGGTTGATAAGATGATAATCAGAAATAGAGAAGGGGTTAGAGAACGCTCCCTGTATGAGCTTAGTATATTTCCATATCTTCCTCACACATATGCTCTCATTTTCCAACACATTATTGAAAATAAGGTTGTTTCTTCTTGTCCATATACCCCATAAAGTAGTCAAGAACAGCATGTTGTGCATTACATCCTCATGCATATGTTTTGACTTAATATTTCTATTAAGCCAGACATTAAAATTGATGTAATGCTGATTAATTCTCCAATTACTGTCCCAGATCATGTCCCAAATTCCAGTGGTTTTGGGACAATATATAAACAGATGATCATGGTTTTCACCATGGATGCCACAGAGGCTGCAAACATCAGTGCTGGACATACCCTTGATGAGTCTCATCTCATTGGTCATCAATTTTTTGTGGTTGCAAAGCCAAAGAAAATGTTTGAGCTTGTTAGGCACTTTCATTTTCCAAATTGCAATCCAAATACCACTGTTGGGATTGCTCCCATTGTGGTTCAAAGTACTAAAATCACTAATACTCTTATAAGCAGCATTAACAGTGAAGGCTCCTTTATCAGAGCCTTTCCAGAAAGGTTTATCCTCCCCATCCACAATGGGGATATGAACATCATTAATGTCATTAATGATCTCAGGAGGGATCATGATAGGGCAATTAATGAGATTCCAGTTTCCCTCTAACATGATATCAGACACTTTAATGTTGCTATTAGTGTGGTTGATTCTCTTGCCAATAGTTTCATCACCACACCACCAATCATTCAAAAAAGATACCTTCTTCCCATTACCAATCTTCCACTTCATGTTATTGGTAATGAAAAATTTGGTCTTAAGAATGCCTCTCCAGATAATGGAGTTCCCCCGATTTGAGGTAGTACTATTGAGGTTACCTTTTTTCAGGTACTTCTTCTTAAGTACTTTGCACCACAAATCTTTGTCATTGTAGTTCACATTCCAAGCCAACTTGGCTAAAAGAGCAAGATTCATATGGTAGGCTTTTTTAATTCCCAACCCACCATGATTTTTGGGGAGACACATTGTGTCCCATTTGACCAGATGCACCCTTTTTCTTTCAACAGTGTCACCCCACACAAAGTCTCTGCAAACTTTGTCAATAATATTACAAGTACTCATGGGTAAGGGAAAAATTTGCATGGTGTAAGAAGGTAAAGCAGCCAAAACAGTTTTGGTAAGAGTAACTCTACCAGCAAAAGTTAAATTTTTGCTTTTCCAACCAGTCAGCTTTTTTTGCAAATTAGTTGTGATGTTAATCACACTCGTCTTGTCAAATTTATCATGCACCAAATTAATCCCAAGGTATCTTCCGAGAGAGTTGGCAGCATCCAAACCAAGAACCCTTACAATATTATTTTTTCTAACTCTACTAGTGTTCTTAGAGAAGAAAATTTTAGATTTACTATGATTCACTTTAAGACCAGATATATTCTCAAAATCATCCAAGACTTTTCTAATAGTTTTGCAAGTAAAGTCATCACATCTACCAAAAAGCATTAAATCATCAGCATAAAAGATGTGTGAAATGATAGGGCCATTACTAGATGCCTTAATTCCTTTCCGTTTTTTCATAGCAACCAGATTTTCAATCATATGAGAAAGTCTCTCCATACACAGAACAAAAATGTAAGGTGACAGGGGGTCCCCCTGTCTTAGTCCTCTAGAAGGCTTAAAACTTTTCAAAGTTTGGTTGTTCCACAGGATAGCAGAACTCACACAAGTAATGCAATACATGATGAGGTTAATCAGGCTAGGAGGAAAATTAAAACACACCAAAGTGTCTTTGATAAAGTTCCAAGAAAGCCTATCATAAGCTTTCTCCAAATCAATTTTAATAACCATACCTCCAAATTTATCCTTTCTTTTTTTTAAAGAATGAATAATCTCTTGGGTAATAATAATGTTATCTCTTGACTAATAATAATGTTATCTCTTGGGTAATAATTATCCCTTAACCTTGGATTAGGACTTCCATACACCGCAGAGAAGATCCATTCTGAAAACATTTCCCTCTTAACAATAGCATGAATAGCTTGGTGAGATATGCTAATAGTTGAAATAGTGACCTGGGTAGGAATCCACATAACCCAGATCCCACCTTTCATGCCCACAGGGTCAACCACCGACGAAGCTAAAAAGCCCAAGTTAGTGAAAAAATTCCCCATTGCAGCAAAAGGGATCTTTGGCTCAATCAACACAATGATTTGGGGTTTGTGTTCCCTGTTAATATCTTTGAAATTTCTTTCAAAAGTGCTATTTCCGACACCATGGATATTCCAGAAAAGCATGTTTAACGACATAAAAACATAATCAGGAAGAGTTGGAGGAACCTTAAGATATGGATCCATTTTGCATATCCTCCTCTGGTCTTGTTCCACCGAACTTATCTTTGTCAATCTGATTGTGTGGTTCCTCACCTCCTTGTTCTCTCTGAGGTCTAGATCCACTTTCAATCTCCCTGCTTCTTCCACCATATTAGTCCCATGTTCCTTATCTTTTCCGTTTCTGCGTCCATCCTCATCTTGATTTCTTCTTCCTCTAGTACCCTTGGTTCTTCCACCTGGATCTCCATGGTCGTTTGTTGGTTGGTGTTGTCCCTGTTTGAAATTTTTTCTTGGCTCAGGAGCAAGCTTGTTTCTTTTGTGTTGCTCTTTAGGGTTTCTGTTCCACCTTTTGTTGATGGAGATTGGTGGTTGAGACTCACCAATTGAGTTAAGATCCACAGTGATCTTGAATCCTTCCCAAGGTCGTTCTATAGGTGTGTCCATCGATCCAGTTTGATTAGCTTTACTTTGATCCGTCTCCATCACTTGCAGAGAATCCTTGCTTCGATTACCTCCCTCTTCCCCTTTCTGCGGTTGTGTTGTCCCTTCGAATTGATTCACCAGATCCGTCACTTTGCTTCTGTTCTTATCTTTCTCTGCTTCATTGACCTTTTTGTCCCTGTCCAATTGCTCTTCTAGCGTGAAACTCCTCCCTGTTGCTACATAAATGGGTTTGTCGATTACTTTTGGACCACCCGTACCCGACCCGGAGGCTTGGTTAAGTGGGCTGAACTTGTTTCCCACATGAACTTTGGATTTGTTGGGTTCTTTTTCATGGGCCCTTTCATCAACAGTAGGCCTTTTACCCTGGGCTGTCTTTCTTCTTCTTTTCCTCACGTCAGTCCAATCGTCTTTCCCTTGTGATGTAAAATCAAAATAAATTTTACCGTTGCCCAACGGTAAATTCTGTGATGTTGACTTGTTATCAGTTCGACCGTGAGTCGGTGGTGCTATCGTCTTCTCCGTCGCCGGCATTGCCGGTGTGGCAACCTTGTTCTTCGGACATCCCGCTTTTATGTGCCCTATCCTTCCGCAATCCGTACAGACGCTATTGATGTTCTTGTATGTCACTGTATATGTGTGCTTACCCAGTGTGAATTGTGGGACAAGGACTCCATTGAGATCCACATTCACACAAACTCGGGCATATTTGATGTGTGTTCCTAGAGCAGAGACAAGATCGACCTTAAGCGGTGTTCCAAATTCCTTGGCGATTCTTCTTAAGGCGATTTCATCGTAGTACTCCGATGGCAAATGAGGAAGACGAATCCAAGTCGCGGTGAACATGTTGTTAACTTCATCTGTTTTGAAATCCTCTTCCCATTTTCTTACAGTGAGGTAATGATCAAGGATGATCCAAGGTCCTCCCGTTAGAACCTTGATGTAATCTTTTCTAATCGAGAAATCAACGATGTAATATCCGTCTGCCATATCCCGGAATTTGCATCCTCCTTCAATTTTCCAAAGTTTCAGAGCACGTTCTTCCAATGTCTTGAAATTAATGATCCTGCCAATGAGTTTGACAATGAGACAGTTAGTAAAAGGTTCCACTAATGTCTTTTTAAGCTTACAAGGAATGAAAACTGTAGGATTGAGAGGTGAAGCAATGTTGTTTCTTCTAATAAGCTCTGCTTCTTTTTGATCTTCGACATCGTCATCCGTGATGATTTCCTTTTCAAACAACTTCTCTTTGGTGGCATCTCCCACCAGAACCTGTTTGAAGGAGAATTCCTCATGATGTGTCAGTAAGCCTTGATGGTTTGCACCGCTATCTCTTTGCTCTGTTTCTTTGAGTCTTTCATTTGGATTTGGGTTTATGGGGTTTTCGATATGAGATGTATCAGTCAAGAGTGGGGTCTCGAGAAAAACAAGTGATGACTCTTCCATTGGGAGATCTGTGATTGTAGGTTCATCGATGATTTTGATCTTTAGCACACTTCGGTTGAGTTGATCTGTTTCTTCAACCGAAGCCATGGAAATGGCGGATGGGGAAGGAAAGAAGGCGCAGTTCCCAAGTCAGAGCCAAGAAACTAGAGAGAGATGCAAGTGTAACACTATTAACTCCAAGTGATATGAGTCCTTACCTGTAATAATGTTGCTACACTGCTTATACGTTTTTCCTGGTCTAGCAAAACCATCCATTACTGTATTTTCACATAATAAGACCTCTAATACTAGCATAATCGAAAACTAGTACTGTAAGTTTGCCACTGTTTTGACGAGTGACAGCCACAAACTAGAGAGCATAGTATCAACCTTAGTCGTGTGCCATAAATACTCTATTATCAATATCATAACGTAGTCATGGTGATCCACGAGAAAATATTCAGTATCACGGGGATTTTGGTGATGTGGTATCACGGGACACTCTAATTGGTTGATTATGTGATTATTTCCATACATTGATACAATAAATATGGTAAAATTAACATGACCAACCAATTAGAGTGTTTCGTGATACCACGTCACTGAATTCCCGTGGTACCGAATATTTTCTCGTGATCCACAATTCGATCTATACCATCCTTACCATTTTAATGTTCAACAATATGATGTCGAGCACCTCAACACATATGCAAGAGCATGTTATATGAAAAGCCGTTCCCCAACTGGTTAGAAGTAAAGCTGTGAAATGGGCTGGAGGACCGCTGAACCGGCCACGACTTTCCGGTTCGAAGTCTGAACAGGCCTCGACCTATGGTAGTCCTGAACCAGCCTATCCCCTCCTCCCCTTGGTGTCCGCCGAATCCAAGATATGTGAACACAGGATCGGCCTGGGATGAACCGCAGAAAGGAACGGAATTGGTAACCAGCCTAGTATCAGAACTGGCTTGTTCTGTCATGACAAACCACCTCACGAACGATATATGAATAAGAACACAAATATTTTACGTGGTTCGGTTCGCTAGCGAAAGATTCGCTAACTACGTCCACGGCGGAAAAAAGCACCATTTATTCACTACGAGGAACAATTACACTTTGTTTGCATATTAACTAGGAACCCAAAGGGCTCCTTATATATACTACTAGAGAATCTCCCTAAATGGCCACGTTCATATGGCCACTGCCCCAAGTTATCATTCTTGATTTGGAAACAAAGTTGTTCTTAATTAATTGTCAGTTCAATTGTTACCTAAAACTCACCACCACCTAGACTTTCAAGACATATTCAACAAATCGCCAACTTGCATTGAATTCTCTCGTTAACAACAGTTGCTCATCTTCTCATAAATAAAGGTACGTCTTCTCCGCACCCGATGCCTCTTATCACAGAGACTCTGGACTCACACCAGGTCCGACATGCCCCGAAGGGCCTCAAGATGTTAAGAAATTCCAGACAATGCTGGAACTTGCTCTCCAGAACTGGCTTTGTAAACATATCCATGGGGTTGTCAGTTGTCCCCAACTTCTTTACCTTGATCCTGCTTTCATTTCTCAGAAAATGATACCTGACGTCGATATGCTTGGTCCTTTCATGATGAACCTGGTCCTTAGTCAAGAAAATCGCACTCAAACTATCACAGTTGACTATCGCTTGATCATGAAGTAGGCCTAGATCATTGACCATACCTTTAAGTCATATTTCCTCCTTTGCTACCTCTGTTGGAGCAATGTAATCCGCTTTAGTGGTTGATAAATTCGCCGCCGGCTGTAGCGTAGCCTTCCAACTCACAACAGAACCTCCCAGAGTAAACACATACCAGTCATAGATCTGCTACTATCAACATCACCTTCATAATCTGAATCTGAGAACCCAACTACGAAGATGTTTTCATTAGCCCCATAGCATAGGCCAATGTCTGACGTACCCTTAAGGTACCTGAATATGCGCTTCACCGCCTGCCAGTGATCCTTACTCGGTTGAGCCATAAAACGACTAACCACACTAATAGCGAATGCTATGTCCGATCAAGTATATACCATAACATACATGAGGCTTCCAACTGCGCTATCATATGGAACCTTGGACATGTACTCCTTCTCCTCCTTAGTCTAAACGGTGTACGATATTAGCTTGTTGTTAGTTGTCATAGGAGTATCTATAGAATTAGTTGATAACATCCCGAATCTCCCTAAAACCTTCTTGATGTATCCCTACTTTGATAGGAAAAGCTTCTTCTTCTTCTTATCTCTATAGATCTCAACTCCTAGACTTTTCCAAGCAGTCCCAAGATCCTTCATCTCGAATTCCACATTAAGAGACCTCTTCAATTCTTGTATGTCCTTTATATCCTTAGTTGAAATTAGGATATCATCTACATACAGAACTAGTTAGATTCGTGTCTCACCTCGCAATAGCTTGTGATACACGCAGCAATCATATTCGCACTTCTTGTAACCAGTCTTCAACAAACTGTTGTCAAACCTCTTGTACCATTGCCTTGGCGACTGTTTAAGTCCATAGAGATATCTTTTCAGCTTGCACATGTGGTCCTCTCTTCCAGGAAATTGGAATCCCTTTGGTCGTCTCGTGTATATCTCCTCCTCCAACTCTCCATGTAGGAAAGTTGTTTTCAATTCTACCTGCTCAAGCTCTAAGTTGTGGTGCACCACCAGCGCTAGTAGCACCCTGATCAAAGAATGTCTGACCACCGGTGGAAGATCTCGTTCTATTCAACCCCTTCTTTCTGACCGAACCCTCTTGTAACTCACCTTGCTTTATACTTGACGCCCTCTCCATATGTAGTTCCTTCCTTTCTTTTGAAACCCCACTTGCAAGTGACTATCTTCCTTCGTGATGGCAATTTAACAAGCTCCCAAGTCGAGTTCTTGCAGAGAGACTCCAACTCTTCTCCCATTGCAACAATCCATTGTGTTGACTTAGAGCTAGAAATTGCAGCCCTATAGGTAGACGGCTCATCCTCCACCTCCTCGGCTACGTGCAATGCATATCCCACCATATCCTCATCCACTAAAAAAAATCGGTTTACTACGACGAGTAAACTAAACACGAAATATCGTCGTTAGAACGAAAAGACGACGAGAAAAGTTCGTCCAAAAAGCGTCGGAATAGCCCCGTCGTTAGTTCGACGGGGCGACAACTTTTCCTAGTTGTCGGTAAAAGTTTTTTACCGATCACTACTGCCGACCACATCTTTTTGTCGTTGATATTTTTCCGACTACTTACCGACCATTATATTATGTGGTCAAAACTTTTGACGACGAATATTTCGACCAACTTATTTAGTCTTTAATCATTTCCCGACCACACGGCGACCATTTACACTTTTTAAAAATCTAATGCCGATGACTTTATCGACTACTTATTCCTGTCGTAGGTATAATGCCGACTTCTTTAGTCATCGTTGTTAAGTTTTATTCGATTGTGTCTTTTTTTTAAAATTTCGTTTTCACGACCAGTTTAATCGTCGTAATATGTATTTGTCGGCAGACTTCCTGGTCGTCTTTCTATTTTGGTGTTCCTCATAGAAGAATACTGACGTAGTCGCCTATCTCACAAATTTCTTGAATCTCCTCATAAAATAAATTAAAAAAACCAGTAGCCAGGTGATCATTTTTGATCACCCATGCATACACACATAAAACACCAAAAATTGCAAAAACTAGTTTTCATTCGAAGCTTAATGCAACCAAACTAACACCAACGTACAGTTACAAAAATTCAATTGTTCGAAACAAGACACAAAAACCCGGCTATATACACATCCACACACAAACTTCCTCCAAAAATTAGTTACAATGCATGTCCACAACAATTCCTCAAAATTCAAAACATTGTTCAGATTTCTTTAACCCTTGTACCTCAGAATGATGGCGGAGAAGTGTTCATGTGTTGGCGCATTGAAGACGGGATGAGCATATGCATGGATGTGCTGCTGCTGGCGGAGCTGTGATTGACATCATTGCTGTGATTTCAAAAAAAGCAGAAGAAAATAAATAATAGTTCATGAAAAAAATTTAAAAAACAGTTCATGAAAATTGAACACGACGAGAGGAACGAGACTAAAATGTTGTTGTTTGTATGCATGACATACAAAAACTCGCAGGCCCAAAAGCAGAAAAAAGTATCGAAGCGAAGTATTCACAAACACCGGACGTTGTAAAACAAGTATGTGATTCACCTATTATTTAAATTAATGTTCAACGAATTCCGACAACTGAAACTGTTCACATACCCGCCACTACCTCATCATGAATGAACTTATGCATGCCTCCTAAATGAACATCATAACAACCACCAACCAGTAATAACCATGCATATATGCACCCACAAACAATGAATGCAACTGTTCGAATTCCCAAAATTATTGGTAGGTTAATGACCTGCCCTCCCTATTTAATTTGTAACCTCCATTTCATTCTCAGACACAGCAAATCCCCTCCCCGGAATCTTCTTACCATGGAACCCATTCGCAAATGCCAATGTGAAGAGGAGGAGGTCAGCAGTCCTATCACAGGACTGCCAGGGTCCTATGTGGTGTTCCAATAATCATCTCAGATGATGATTCAAGCAAAACAATGAGCCTGCTGTCGGGTTGTTTAAGAAGAAGAGATATAGGCTTGAGGAAGGCCCACTGATGAGATATGAAAGAAGATACGAGATACTGCGGAAGATGAAGAAGAGATACACAGGAGAGGGGGGGCTTCCGGGACAAATCTTGAGACCCCCGATGAACAAGTGAAGGACGACAATGCGGAGCCATCAAACCCCAAGCTCCAGCACTAGCCAGACTTCTATTTTCTGTTCTTACTGTTGTTTTATTTTATGTTATTTTCCTGAACTTTTTGTTTAATTTTGTCCTGAAGACACAACTACTTAAATTCTCACAATTACTCAACTGTTCCAAACACAGCAATAGATATCGATCAGGCAACTGGTGGAGTTGCATGTTCCACGCGTAATCGACAAGAACAACACAGTGGTAAGTAACAAAGCTGTCCAAAACGAGACGCGAAGAGTTATTTCACCCGGTAAAACGAAAAACAATAAGCCTAGAGCCATGGTATACTTTAAAACTGAGTTTCGTAAAAATGAATTTGGAGGTCACATTATCAATAACTTAATTAGTTTCATATATCTAGCACGTACTGGACCGGAGACATCACTTTCAACTATCCAAATTAAAAGTGCCACAAACTTCATGCATACACGAAAACAACTAAAATTTAATTTATCTACACAGCATACTCAACATGTCATTTATTCACATACTGAAATGAAAATTTGACATTTAAATTACCTTAATAACCCTCCGAAGATGATGAAGAATGATGCCCGCTCGAAGCCTTCTCGACCATCAGCTGGTTGGCCATCAAAGACTCCATGTTCTTAAGACGTTCTTCCATTCCGGTCATAAGGTTGACAGATTCATTTGCACTTCTCACTACCTCTTCAGCATTTTTCTCGGCTTCCTTTGCCTTTTTCTCAGCCTCCTCCGCTCTTCTAATGGCCTCCTCGGCGCCTTTCTCTGCAACCTTTGCCCTAAGCTCAGCAGCTTCAGCCATCCTTTGTGCTTCAGCAACCCTGGACTCATTAGCCTCCATGCCTTCTTGAAACGTGAATGAAGTCCTCGGGAGCTGACCAGCACCATATCCCGCTACAAATCCATTCCTGCCCCCAAGAACCATATCGAATATCTTATCTTCGGTCAGCAACCTCTCCGTATCATTATCCCGCATCTCCACCATCCTTCTCTGTAGTTTAAACAAAGCATAAAATCTTAACACCATAGCATGTAAAATAAAACATGGCGAGAGAATTACGAAACTAACGTGCTTCTCCTCCGCATCCGCACTTATCCATGTCCCTAAGTTCTTCCTGGTGTGTGTTATTTTGTAGCTGTCGATGAGGGAGGGGTTCTCCTGCACAAGATAATATTCCAAATAAATATTTCATACGGAAATAAGTTCTAGCTGTGAAACTTATAAATTGATGCGAAAGAGCGGATGACATGGAACTTACCATCTCATATAAACGTTGGACAATGGACTTTGAACCTGCGGTAGAAAGATTTTTGACTTTTGATCGGTTCAACTTAGCCCTGGCACTCCTACACTGCAATGACGTAATAGTGGACATGAAGTCAAAAGCAAACCTAAACTAGTTTGCTGCAATGAAAAAGCAGTCAATATTTTACCTTCCACCCATCTGTCTGAAAAAGTGCGCACACTTTTTCCCACTGCTCCTGGGAGACACTTGGTGCTGGATTTTTAATTGCATCAGCAGGGGTGCGGAAGTTCTTGAAGTGTGTGTGCAGCTTATAACGATACTCACTATAAGCTTCCTTTGTCATATAATTGATGGCCCGCAAATTGGTTTTTCTGTTGAAGTCGAGGTCAAACAGACCCTGCATACGACAAGATATGTGGTCATAGGTACACATTCACAGAAAGTAATTGCAGGAAAAATATGTTCACACAGATTTTACGTCACTTACTAGAAGATGATCATATATGGGTTTCAGGTCAACCTCGTCCATATCTTTCCACCCAGACTTGTCCGGTGGTGCATTCTTCCGCACTACAATACCCACCTCTGCAGTGACCTCCTTCGCACTTTCGCCAACTGGCTTCTTCTTGCCAAGAGGGATGTTCACAGATAACTTCCCTCCCTCGCCCAATTTCTTCCTCGTTGAAAGGCCACGGTTCACGCCTCTTCTGCTTGAAGGCGGACTTGCCACAATATAATTAATTACTAATTAGTTATATTAGGATCACAAAAGGTATATATTAGGTGGGTTAAGAGAATGAGATACGTACTCGATGTAGGTGGGGCCCCTGCGTCATTCTGTGTAGGGGCGGATTGAGCCACCGGCGTAAAGGGGGACCTGGGGGACGAGGGGGACCCAACTTGTTGAAGCCGCTGCGATCTCCTCGGTGTTGTAGCCTGGGGCGTCACGTTCTGCAAGAAAACATTCAAACCTCTAAGCTGAAGCAATAATTAAAAAAAGACTACGAAAAAAAACATGTTAACTGTATAAGTACTGACATCAGCAGCCATTTCACCGGCATTCAGCTCTCCCATTGTCATGTCAACAGTCTTGCGGCCCCTAGCTAATGGCGGCGACCGTCCCTCAATTTCCTGTGATTCCTCATCGGCCTGCAGTAAGACATAGACCTACCGAGCTCATGTACGGCAATCACCAATCTTCAAATTCAGTAATCATTCACGAATACCCACCTCGTCGACCAAATTGTACGAGTCTTTTCTATGCTTCCTTTTCAATCCTCTTGATCCCACTGCAACTGCGAATGAGAACAGGAATCACTAGCTAGGTAAAAGCGCCAATAACCAAAAACCACCAAATGAAATACAAGTACAATATAAGCGTAAATGGATATAATGTTACCATTCGATTGAGAAATCCTTTCAACAGATCTTCTTATCAACTAGGAATCAAAAGGAAACATGTCATAAAACAAGTGAGCGAAATCATCGGTCGCATTTAAAAGAAATATCGAAATCCATAATATAATCCATGACTGGTTCTTCATATCACACATATACCTCACTGTCAGATAGAATCTCCTCCGCCACTGCAGCCTTAGGCGTAGACCTATTTTGGGCTTGACCATTACCCCCCTCAACGGTCCTTCCTTTCCCACTGGGGGATTTGCGTTGCTCGATCACAGGTTATAAAACCTATAAAGTTTGCACGTAAAGGTTACATTTCAAGCCTAACAGTAATATGAAAGAAAACAGGGACGGTGTAAATTAGTTCAAACATGATCTACATTACCTCTGTGTTTGAGGGAAACAGCTCTGCCCGAGCTGCAGTAGATGGAGACCTCTTGTCAGCTGGTCCAGGAACCCCATGAACAGCTGCAGCATTATCGCGCAGGGATTTACGGTGTTGATTGGTTGTTGGTAAAACCTACAGCATTTGTAAGAAAAATGGTACATTTCAAAAGTATTAGTAATATTGAACAAAACAGTGGCTGTAACTTGGTTCAAACATCATCTACATTACCTGAATGTTGGCCAAAAACTGCGGCGTCCGTGCAGCAGTAGACGTAGCCCTCTTCACGGCTTCTGTATGACCACCGCCAACAGTATTGTTTCCTTTCCCGTGCGGGGATTTAGCTTGCTGTTCCACAGGTGGTATGACCTACAACGTTTGCACAAAAAACATCACATTTCAAGATTACTATGAATATTAAAAAAAATTATAGTCCTGATCACCTTAATACTTGCGGTGGTTCTCGGATCCATGCTGGAACCGGCACTCTTCAACTTCTTTGTCTGATTCATAGCTGCCAAAATAGACGATAGTACCTATTAGAAAGAACCTCATTCCCAAAGTGATTTAGTTTCCCTTCCAATCCACAGAAGATTCAAATGCTAATTAAATGTATTAGCCTACTGTTACAACTTACCCTCTTGGTCGTCATTCAACTTCCTCGCAGCATTCGATCTTTCAAGGTTTTTTGCTTTAGCCGGTTCCATCAAATAACCGGGTGGTACATTATACGCCTTATTTTAAATTACCAACAATTAGATGTGAGGAAGCAATGCAATTCCAATAAGACAGAAATATCATCAGCTTCACAGATATACCTGCGATGTAACCCCTCCAGCACCAGCATCAGCACTTCCATTTAGGCCATCGCTGCCCAAACTATTCTCTTTTTTCGACACAGCCTTCCGCGTTTGTACGCCTTCAGAAATATTGGTAGCACTGCTCGTCAGCACATGCGATCCTGCAGGGACTAAGAATTACAAAACAGACTTGTAAGATTATAAGCACATCAGATACAGTAAGGATGCATCAAATATAGACGAAGGGTCATACTAACCACGATGGCTGCCAGTGCCGTCGAGCTTGGCCAACCCCTTCGTCGGATTGCCTTGGGCAATTTTCTATATTAACCATGTTGTGAGATATACGTAAGGAACTTATAGCTACCAAAACATTTAACTTATAGCTACCATAATCTGTATACTTGTGAAAGCAAGCACCCTTGTATCCCGTTTTTTGTTGCTGACACTTTTGCCATGAATTATATACGCCGCTATGTCGGCCAACAAATACAGCATAGTAAGTCTGTTTGCGATTCATTTCTACGAGACAGACAGGACACACAGACAGTCAATAACAGATAATTAGGAACAAACTACTACAGTCTGGCTCTGAAGTGCAAAACTGTTTCAGTCAATAGCAAATTATTAAAATTCTCTAACAGTAACCAAACTGTTTCAATAATAGTGATCATAGGCTCAGACCAGTTGCTAAATACATAATAAGAGATGATCACAGGCTGCAAAAGGATATTGCCATGCGTATTGCAAAAGGATATTGCCATCACGGCCTATTATGATCACTAATATAAACTCGCCTGCTTATCATCGATTTCAGATACAACACATTCAAAACTACCAAATTTAGAGCCATAATCAGTAGTCACGCATAGGCATCATATATAGGTTATACAGTAAGAATCAGGGTCCTATGAGGATGCTCCAAGATATAGTACTGTAAGAGGATGCCATAAGATATACCGTAATTCAGACCCAAAAATTGGGACACGGAAGGAGGCTCAGATCAGTACTCATGAAAAGCAAATAAGCTGCAGCAGGATTTTGCCATGCCATTCATATTACACTCTACCAGCTTCAACAAAGTGAATTCATAGAACCATATATATCATACAGACTATTTAGTGAGCATGAAGAGGCTCAGATCAGTACTCATGAAAAGCAAATAAGAGATGATCACAGGCTGCAAATGGATTTTGCGTCGCCCATATGACACTCTATCAGCTTCAAAGAGTGAATTCAATATATCCATATCACCACGGATTCTTCAGTGAGCATGAAGAGGCCGGCTGATATCGGTACTCATCAAAACTAAATAAGAGATGATAACAGGCTGCAAAAGGATTTTGCCTTGCCATGCATATTACACTCTATCAGCTTCAATGGGTGAATTCTATAGATTGATCCAAATCATCACAGCCTCTGAAATTCTCACAAATAGTCACTAATGCACCGACACAGGACACAAATAGCTATATATATTATATATATATATATATATATATATATATATAGAGAGAGAGAGAGAGAGAGATATCATCATTTAACTGGTGGACTGAGTACCAAAGTTGTCCACATAAATGAGACGCAAAAAGTTATTTCACTGGAAAAATGGAATGCAAGCTGCAAATGCAAACCGTGACTTTAAAAGTTTAATTTCGAAAATATGAATTTCGACACATAGACTATCAACTAAACTGAGATCATCCATCACAGACATAACATTCTTATATCCAAAAGTATCAGACAACTTCATGCATATACCAAACAATTGAAAATTATCGACACCAGCATACTCAACATGTCAGTAATTCAAACATTGAAATGAAAATTGTCATCTTCAAGACAGACAAGGAATTAAAATCCACACAGAAAAAGAAAAAAACTCCACAACAAGGTATTGGAATCAAGAACAAAGAAAGCCTCAAATACGATACCACTAAGCCATCGCAGAACAACGGAACCCCCAGTATACAGATAACCTAATTTATTAATTGCAAATCGAATCAGTGAATTCTTACTTGAGTATTGGGGCAACTTCGATTCTTCAACGAAGTTCTCAGCAATTCCAATCGATGAAAACCGGACCCGTCAGGGTTCCAGATCTAAGTGAGTCATCTCTCCCTCCATCTTTCGATTGACGTGGTTAGCTCTCACCTCATAGAATAATAGTCTCGTTTTTATATATAAGGCTATGGTGGGAGTATCGATCGATGAAGAACAGATGAAGAGCTACAGATCGATAAGAGATAGGGACTTGTGAAATCGATCGACTTGCCGGCGGGGTGTAAAAGAAGAAGAACAGAGCTAGCAAGATCGAAATGAGGAACTGATCAAGAAGTTGGAAAAATTTCAAGGGTTTATGTTTTGGTGAATATTGATGAAATGGGTTTTGGCTCTAAATGTTCGTGAATTGTTAGTTTCCCCTCCCATAGCTATATCGAAATGTGTGGATGCTATCACATAAGTTGGAAAAATTTCAGGTTTATGTTTTTGGTGAATTGATGAATTGGGTTTTGGCTCTAAAATTTTCGTGAATTGTTAGTTTTCCCCTCCAAAATGTTTGCTGAAATTTTCAATTGCCGCCCTTAATGATAATAGGTGGAGTTAAAAATTTTAAAAATTGTGTTTTTACCTCAATTGTTTCATGTAATTATAATGTAAGCCCAAAAGTTTGCTCAAATTTGTGTTTAGATCCATTCCCGACAAAACTGCAAGTCGTTGATAATTTTTTATTTCGGATGACTAGTCGTTTCCCCGCGACAGAAACACAGCTGGTCTTTAAAAATATAAAAGACGACAAGGTAGACGACTAACTGATAAAAAAGACTGTTTGTACTGCTTTTAAAGACCATAATTCTGGTAGTCGGAAGGAAACTGGTCGCTGATAGCAGAATCTGTTGTAGTGATCTTTGTATCTCTCTGGAGGCTTAACGACTATCCTTGGTCTTCCTTCAACAATATGATGAATCGGTTCCTCTGCTAGCGACGCATCTCCATCAGACTCTTCTGCTTCTTCCTCTTCAATTTTTGGCGGTTTTGTAGGAACTTTGGACTCCTTAGGATCAGTAGGATCCGAATTTTCCTCTATCTTCATTTATGCATCTCCAATCTCTATCTCCACGGAATTCTTCAGCATTGAACTCTCATCAAAGACTACACTTCTACTAAGTATAATCTTGTTTTCTGTCCAAATCTTGTATCCCTACACACCTGTCCCAAAGCCCATGAATACCCTCTTCTTCGCCCTTGGCTCTATCTTGCAATCATCCACATGATAATAGGCAACGCAATCAAAAGACCCTTAGATCAAAGTAATTTGTTACTTTTCCAGACCAAACTTCAATAGGAATCTTGCATTATGTACCTGGGTGCAGGCTCTGGTTTACGAGATATCATGCCATAGAAACTGTCTCTCCCCATAAACCCCTCGAAAGACCTGCATTCGAAAGCATACACCTTGATTTTTGCTAAAATTGTCTGATTCATTCTTTCGGCTACACCATTATGATGTGGTATGTTCCGAACGGTGTGGTGGCGAGCAATTCCTTGATCCTTGCAAAATCCATCAAATTATGATAAACAAAAATCTAAGTCGTTGTCCGTGCGCAGCCTCTTCACCTTCTTTCCCACCCGATTCTCTACTAGTCTTCCACTCCTTGAATTTGAAAAGGCTTCACTCTTGTGCTTCATCACGAATATCCAAGTCAACCTTGAGTAGTCGTCTACGATGATCAGAAAATATCTATACGCGCCAATCACCTCAACTCGAGATGGACCTCAACAATCCGAATGGATGTAATCAAGAGTCCCTTTTATTTTACGAATCCCCTTGGGTAACTTGCTACATTGTAGCTTCCCATACACGCAGTTCTCACAAAATCCTGGGCTCTTGGGCGTTTGCCCAGTGAGATAGCCTTTCTTGTGACGTTCCTGCATTCCACGTTCACTCATATGTCCGAGCCTCATATGCCATAGCTTGGTTTGATCAGCTTACTTAATCTCGGCTGAGATAACTCCAGCAGAACATGTGATCGTCAAACCTTGCAACGTGTACAAGGTCCCACTCGTGACTCCCTTGAGAATCACCTTAGAGCCCTTGCAGACCTTCACCTTTGAAACTGTAACCCTTGCGGTCCAGTAGACCAAAGGAGATTAGATTCTCATTGATAAGTGGTACATGTCTGACTTGCTCTTATGTGCATAACTTCCCTTCATTCGTCTTTGATCTAACTAATTCACTCCCACTCACCTTACAGACAGCTCCGTTTTCCATGTAGACAAACCCTCCATCCGTTTGGTTGTACGTCGAGAATAGATCCATGTTATGATAGGAAGCCCCCGAATCAAGGACCCACACATCCTGTGAATACGTGACAACATCCGCCAATAGAACGTAGTCGTCCTCGGACTAATTATCATGTTCAACTACGATTACGGATCCATTCTGCTTATGTAAACCTCGTTTCGGGCAATCTCTCATCCAGTGCCCCTTTCCTTGCACAAAGCACATACATCCTTGGGAAACTTAGAACTGGAAAAATGTTTTTTCTTATTCTTCTTACCCTTCTTACTTCCCCCCATCGCCATATATCCGGAAGCATGGTCCTGTTACATGTGCCTGCGCCCTTGTGGCGCAATTTCCTATCATGGAGCATTGATATGACCTCCTCTAGGGTTATGATATCCTTATTCACAATAAAGGATTGCACGAGGTTCTCGTATAATGGAGGTAACGAGACCAACAACAAGAGTGCGGCATCCTCATCATCCACATTCTCGTCAATATTACGTAAGTCAAGAAGAATTGTGTTCAATTGATCAAGGTGATCCTTGAGAGCCGTACATTCGAGCATCCGCAGGGTAAATAGCCGTTGCTTTAGCATCGACTTTCTGGTGAGTTACTTCGTCATGTAGAGACTCTCCAACCATTTGTGACCTCGTGATCACGTCATCCGATAAGCACAACATAATATTTGAGTGTGTTTTCTCCTCCATCAACCTATACTCCGTTGATGCAACATCCATGCCTCCTTTGTCTGCAGTCAAAGGTGCCCATATGCTTTGCAGTCTGAGCAAAGCATCCATCTTTATCTTCCACATACTGAAGTTGTTCCCTCCTGTGAACATGTCGATCTTCAACATCGATCCGGACCTCGCTCTTGATGGATCTTGAACTCTATTTGCGTTCTCCCCCTAGATCACAAAACCTAGCTTTGATTTCACGAAGTTGTAAAACTCTAGATTTGCTCATCCTTGATCGTGATCTTGAAACACTGTGAACATTGGGCTCTGATGCCAGTTTGTTATGAAAAAACGCCTCACGAACGATATACGAATAAATAAAAATACGAGTATTTTACATGGTTCGCTAGCGAAAGATTAGCTAACTACGTCAACGGTGGAAAAAAGCACAATTTATTCACTGAGACGTACAATTACACTCCGTTTGCATATTAACAAGGAAGCCATAAGGATTCTTATATAATACAAGATAAGATCCCTAAATGGCTACGTATATATGCCCACCGCCCCAAGTTTCCAATCTTGATTTGGAAAGAAATTTGTTCCTAATTAATTGCGAGTTCAACAGTTACCTAAACACTCACCACCGCCTTAACTTCCAAGGCATATTCAACATGGTTAATGGCTAAACACGACCCACGATGGTCCTGAACTAGCCCTAGTCCACCCTCCCCATCGTCCTTACTGATTTCAAGATATCAGAGTCAGGGATGAATGTATAATCTTCTCACGGTTAATCCAAATTCTGGTGTAACAAAACTATAATAAACGAACATATATATATATATATATATGTATATTTTTTTTTTTTTGGGGGGGGGGGGCTGAGATAATTTTATTTCAGAAATTAAGATGAAATTATAAATTTTCAAAGTTGAGTGTGGACTATAGCCCCCACAACATTTTACATGGCTCTGGCCATGATCGAAACGGCAGGAACAAAGTCCCTCATATCGCATGAAAGACCGGAACCGGCCTCACCCCAATTTTGAGGCCAAAATTGTGTTCTAGTATCTTATGTTGCATATATTTAAAAATAATGTACATATAGTATATCTTTCTCTCATGTGGGCCTAGTCTGGTTCAGCTCGTTAGACAAGTTTGTTAGAAAGATCATGAATTCGGAACTAGATTTCTAAACGCAACAACTCCAAGATACTGTCTAACGTTCAAATGCAATGGTGAGACTTGTCTAGTGCTCTAATCAATACATCACATGACACGTTTGAAATTTACTTCTTTTGTCTGTCACTTATTCTTTCTTTCTTAAATATGTGTCATATGCTATATGAATTAGAGGAACCTACACCATTTCAGTCTTCCAGGAGACAAAATGTGTTCTAGAAATAGTAGTTTGATATATTTTTAGGTGTTTATCCATGAGCTCAGAAATAATCTAGTGTTCCTCAAAATAAAATAAACTTGTGCACTCCTTTCTTTTAACTGCTACACTACTCCGCTTCAACTGATGAGAGGAAGCTCGGGCTGGTCCCAATGCTTCACTACGCGTCTCTCATTCTCTTCCAGTAAACTTCCTCTGCCGCCACCACCACAGACGCCCTCCTCTTTCTCAATTGTTCAATAAACACACACACATTTAGTGGACAAGTTGATAAACAATTTCACAATTGAATTCCGATAACACTCACAGCCAACAAAGTATGCACTTTTTCATTAACAATCACAAATATCAAGTACATACAACAAATGTGTTCAGAAATTAACTACTACTTCCACTAATAACCAACCCTTTGACTTAAACATGCATTTTTTTATGATCTCAACAAAGACAGATTCCCAACAGCAGCACATCCAAAACCCTAGATAATCCAACAAAGAAACAGCCATAAATTGAAGCAAAATGTAGCTAAAATACTTACCATCCTCGATGCTACAAAGTTTGACCGAATCTTCTGAAAATGTCGAGATGGAACACTCTTGACTCCCCTTTTTCTAACAATTCTTGTGCAGTTCGAATCGGACAAAATTCTTCGCAATATCGATGAACTTTCTCTCTGAGAAATCTCTCAGTCACTCCAGTTGACCACTCAGACGCCCAGAAGCTTCAGCCGTCCATCGATTCCTCCCCAACTCTCTCCATCCCCTTTCTAGAGAAAAACCCGAACTATGCCTCCTTATCATTCCTTTCGTTGATAGTGAAGTCAGGAGGGTAGTTAGTGAAAACAATCCTACATCTATCAAAATAATGAAGCAAATGGACATAAAAAAAACCCTGGTAATTGCCACACAATTAACGACAGCAGCTATTAAATCACACTGTAACACTAATTGGAGTGCGATGTCAGTCTTTTTTAGTTACTGCGTGCACTAAACTGTCAATTTTGAAAGTGCTTGTAACGTGCTGTTGGTATGGCCAAACTACGAGGTAGTTAAGTGTCCATTGTTGTAAAAATAAACTAGTGCACTCATTTCTTTCAATTGCTAAAACGATTGAAAGTACCTGGATCGAAGTTTAAACGGTTAGCCATACAACGTTTAAACGGTTGAAGAAGTTTAAACGTGTAGCCAGTTATCTAATATTCTGATCCTAAACTGGACCTAATATCTTTGGTTTGGAATTTTAAAAACTTGGATCGAACCAAATAACATGTAGAACCTAAATGAATTGAACCAGTTAGCACTGTTCGGTCCGATTTCCGATTTGATCAGATTAATTATGAGTCATATTTTTAACCTATAAAATACCAGTGGTGTAAGTGATAAGGAAAAAAAACAAATAGAAATATGTTTTTTTTTATCTATAATACATAAAGCAAGATAAATACTTCCTCTGTCATCTCTCTGTCTTCCAAGTTTACATTTTGTAACTATTCATTGGGTTACTTTAGTTCAGTGGTTCGATTAGTAAAACGATATAAGAATTTGATAAATTTTGCTAGGTGTTATTAAGTAAATTTTACTGTACAACACCATAAAAAATTATCAAAAAATTACATCGTCTTGCCATCCAAATAACCGGGTAAAAGTTATCCGGTTACGAAAGAAAAAGTCAAACGTGGAAGATAGAGAGAGTACGGACTAAGTACAAAACTCGCCGAAAATATATAACCTTCTGGAATTATCTAGAATAAAGAGTTGATGAGTGTCGGTGCTACGAATTCCTATTCTCTGTGGGATTACGAGTTCATAACACACCCTATTTAAAGCAGATAGTTCTCTTGGTTTGTCCAAGTTACTCGTCATCTTTCATTGCTTGCAACTTTTCCTCTGCTGATTCACATCTCACAAGGTTACAACAACACATAAAGACAAAAGAGAGTTCGATCTGGTCTCAAGAAGATGACAGACGACACCACAACATTCCATCCATCCGAGCCCAAACTCTGCGCCAACGGATGCGGCTTCTTTGGGACCGCGGCAACCATGAACTTATGCTCCAAGTGCTACCGTGATTCCCGTGTCAAGGAAGAGAAAGCTATCTCCGATAAAAATGCGGCCGATAAGCTCGCAAAGAAGACTAAACAAACAACGGAGACAAAACACGAGGGATTTAATTTTGATGCGTTGCGGAGTGGGCTGCCTGTGGAGACCATGGCAGTGGCGAAGCCAGGAATTGAGTCAGTAGTGCCTAACAATCGTTGCATGACTTGCCGAAAGAAGGTTGGACTGATCGGGTTCAAGTGCCGGTGCGGATCGCTATTTTGCGGGACCCACAGGTACCCGGAGTTGCACGGATGCTCTTCGGACTACAAAGCGTCTGGCCGTGACGCTATAGCGATGGCTAATCCAGAAGTAAAAGCTGATAAACTCGAGCACAGGCTTTAGAAGTCTTTAGACTATTGCTTGTTACATTGAATATTTGGTAAAAGTGATTTGATTTTTTTCTTGAACCATTCAACTTTGTTTTTATTTCTTCATTGTTGAAGAAAAACTGTAATAATCTGAAGAATCTCAATACAAAACATGATATTCAACCCTAAACAAAGCAAAAAGTGTCGTCCACGATGATGAATATATGAGATAAAATTACCAAACCGAGTAGTGACTATCAAGATTAGCAGTTGCCTTACGTGTAATAGTGTTGCAAGACAGTGCTTAAACGTTTTTCCTGGACTAGCAAAACCATCCATGACTGTATTTTCACCTAGTAAGGCCACTTACACTAGCATAATGAAAGATTATACAGTAATTTTGCCAGTATTTCGACTGAGTGACATCCACAAACTAAAGAACATAGTATCAACCTTAGTCGTGTCACCAACATATCAACCTTATTCTAAGATTCTTCCCATCTCGCCTGCAGTAAATACTCTATTATCAATAACTTAACTTTCTCATGGTGATACACAGTTCCGTACCATCCTTACCTCTTTAATGTTCGACAAAATGATGTCGACCACATCAACACATATGCAAGATCATGTTATATGAAAAGCCGTTCCCCAATCGGTTAGAACTAGAGCTGTGAAATTGGCTGGAGGACAGCTGAACCGGCCACAACTTGCCGGTTCTAAGTCTGAACGGGCCTAGAACCACGGTAGTCCTGAACCAGCTCTATCCCCTCCTCGCCTGGTGTCCGCCTAATTCAAGATATATGAACGCATGATCGGCCTGGCATGAACCGCGGGAAATGAACGGAATTGGTCCATCCCATAACCGGCCTAGGATCAGAACTAGCTTGTTCCATGGCTGAACCGGACCCACGATGGTCCTGAACTAGCCCTAGTCCGCCCTCCCCATGGTCCGGACCAATTTCAAGATACCAGAGCCAGGGATGAATCCATAATTTTGTGACGGTGAATCTAAATTCTTATGTAACAAAACTATAATGAACGACCATATATTTTTTCGGGGAGGGGGCTGAAATAAATTTATTTCAGAAATATAAGGTGAAATTGTAAAATTTAAAGTTGAGTGGGGACTATAGCCCCCCCCCCCCCCCCCCCCCCCCTAAAACCACAACATTTGACATGGCTCCGACCATGATTGAACCGCAAGAACAAACTGCCTCAGACCGCATGAAAGACGAGAACCAGCATCACCCCAATTTCGACGCCAAAATTGTGTTCCAGTATCTTATGTTGCATACATTTAAAAATAATCTAGTTCCTCAAAAAAAATGTACACATAATATATATTTCTCTCCTGTGAGCCTAATCTGGTTTAGCCTGTTAGACATGTTTAGTTAGAAGGGATCGTGAATTTGGAACTAGATTTTTGACAAAAAAATAAATAAAAATGGAACTAGATTCCTAAACGCAACAACTCCAAGATACTGTCTAAGGTTCCAATGCAATGGTGAGACTCGCCTAGTGCTCTAATCAATACATCACAAGACACGTTGGAAATTTATTTTCTTTTGTTTGTCACTTATTCTTCCTTTCTTAAATATGTGTCATCTGCTGTACGAATTAGAGCAACCTACACCATTTTCCTTTCTTTCAACTGCTACACTACTCCGCTTCAACAACTGACGAGAGCATGCCTGGGCTGGTCCAAATGCTATACTACGCGTCTTTCATTCTCCACCGGAAAACTTCCTTCGCCGTCACCACCACAACCGCCCTCTTCTTTCTCAATTGTTTAATAAACACACACATATAGCGAAAAAGTTGTTAAACAATACTTGGTGAGGTTCAAATCGGACAAGATTAATCGCAAAATTGATAATTTTCTTTCTGAGAAGTCTCTCAATCACTCCAAATGACCAATCAAGCGCCTAGAAGTTTCAATCTCCCCTCAATTCCTCCCCAACTCTCTCCATCCCCATTCTAAAAAAACGAAAAAAAAAAAAAAAAAGAAAACAAACAAACCCGAACTGCCTCCTAATCGATCCTTTCTATGATAGTGAAGTCAAAGAGGGTCGTTAGTGAAAATAACCCGACATCTATCAAAATAACGAAGGCAATGGACATTGAAACCCATTTTAATTGTAGCGCTAGTGACGACAGCAGCTATTAAATCATGTCGAAACACTAATTGGAGCGCGTTGTCACTTTTTTAGTTACTTTTTTTTTTTTTTTTTGAGAAACCAACTTTAATTAAAAGAAACTACACAGCAGTTTTATCTAGAAACCACGCGGTTTCATTACTACTCCATCTATACTCAGTTTCTAGACATTTCCCACGCTGTGCGAGGCGATGAGCTGTGCGGTTATTCTCCTGAGGCACCCAATTCCATCTTATCGTCTTGAAGTTCCTCATTTTCTCTCTGATTCTTTGGCAAATTTCTATCTTCAAACTGTTGGGGGTTGAGAGCTGAGACTTGGTTCAACAGCGTTTGAGAATCACCTTCAACTACGAGAGCTTTGATCTTGAGTTCAATCGCCAGATCTATAACTCTTTCTAAAGCCATCGCTTCGGCTTATTTGGCTTTGTTCTCCCATCTGAGTTTCGTAGCTACTGCCGCCAGAATCTCACCATGATGATCCAAAATAACAGTGCCGGCAGTCCTACGGATGAAAGACCAGGCACCATCGAATTGAAGTTTTGAAGGCGAATCCAGATATGGGTATTCTTCAACTTGTTCGGCAGCGCGATCTGAGTGAGAGCTTTCCATTCGTGTGGCTTGTGTTAGCTTCAGGTAACTTTCCGCTTTGATAATCATTTGAACTATCGAGAAAGAGATCCCATTGAAAATGAAGTTGTTGCGATTGTTCCACACAATTCACAAACCCACACAAAATAATCTTCTCTCTTCGATGTTCAATCTTTCAAATAACGCGAGAAACCAATTATCCCAGGAATTGGTGCATGCAAATTCTGTTTCATTTCTTGATTCGAAAACTTGTCCCAAAAGGCCTTTGATTTGTCACAGTCAAACAAGGCATGTCTCGAGCTTTCATTCTGATTGCAGAAGGGGCACTTACCAATGATTTTGCGTCCTCTTGAGATTATTTTTTCCTTGGTCGGCAATATGTCTCTGTAAATCCTCCAAGTGAAAATTAAAATCTTTAGGGGAATTCTCAATTTCTACAAATCTTTCGACCAACTGTGGGGAGAAGAGGAACTTTCTGGTTGTGAACTATCCCTTTCTGTGTTCGTAATTTCTTTATACCCAGATCTGACTGAGTAACACCCATTTTCCTCATGAACCCAGGTCCACAGATATGGAATTGGCTCATAAGGAATAGGGATCCTGTATACTTCAGCTACATCCTCGGGTAATATGACTTCTTGCAGTTTGGCTACGTTCCACTCCCTTGTTCCACTAATCATGTATTGATGAACCATTTTATCAGCGTCTGCAGGTTCCAGAGCAAAAACCTAAAACTTTGGAGGCCTAAACAGCCAGGGGCCTTTGAAGAGGTTGGTAGTTCTGCCATCACCAATCTTCATCCGCAACCCTCTCTTGAGGTCTTGAAGCCCTTCATGGAAAGATCTCCAAGCATACGAAGGTAAAGAACCTAATTTTGCTTCAATAAAATTATTATGCGCGTAATATTTTTCTTTCCGAATTCTGGCCACTAAGCTTTGTGGTTTAGTCAGTACTCTCCAGCTTTGCTTTGCAGTAGTTCTCTATTAAAACTTTGAATATCTTTGAAACCAATTCCCCCTTCCTCTCTGCTGAGTTTGACCTTGTCCCAAGCTAACCAGTTTATGTCGTTCTTCTCTTCATTAACCCACCAAAATTGCCTCATCATCTGCTCAATCTGTTGACAGGTTCTGATAGGTAGGAGAAAGCAAGACATTGCATAATTGGGGATTGATTGGACAACTGCCTTCAGCAAGACTTCTTTACCAGCAATATATAAGTGTTTCTCTTTCCAGCCTTTGAGTTTTCTATAGATCCTGTCTAGAATATAATTGAACGCATGTTTCTTATACATGCCTATTGTTGGTGGCAGGCCAAGATAACGTTCATGATCTGCCACTGCTTGAACTCCACAGGCTTCGCTGATGGAGGCTTTGATTTCATCTGAGACATTTGCCGAGAAGAAGGCTGCAGATTTAGCTAGATTTACTTTTTGGCCTGATGCATTTTCATAATCTGTAATAATTTGTAAAAGTTTTGTAATATCCTCGTGTCTGTCCCTTGTAAAAAATATGCTATCATTGGCGAAGAATAGGTGGGACACTACCGGACCCGATCGAGACGCCTTAACCCCTGAAAGTGCTCCATTCGCAACTGCTGCCGTTAAGGATCTGGAGAGGCCTTCACTGCACAATAAAAACAAATAAGGCGACAGAGGACATCCCTGGCGCAATCCTCGTTCAAGTACTATTTCTCCTCCAACTACTCCGTTCAAATTAGAAGAGTACTTAACCGATGAGATACATCGATTAACAATGTTGGTAATATTGGGTCTGAAACCCAGTTTAATCATCATGGCCTCCAAGAAGCTCCATTGAACCCTATCGTATGCTTTAGACATGTCGACTTTAAGCTCAACATAGCCTCTTTGACCTTTTACTCTAGTCCTCATGGTGTGCATGAGTTCTCAGGCTGCTAGAATGTTATCAGTGATTTGTCTACCCGGTACGAACGCACTTTGGGTTTCTCCAACAATTAAACCAAGATAAGTCTTAATCCTATTATCAACCGTCTTCGAAATAATTTTGTAAATCGTAGTAAAAAGACTAATTGGTTAAAATCAGCTGGAACACGGGTTTGCTTAACTTTAGTAATTAAGGTTATAATGGTTTCATTAAAATCATCCAAATTGGCCTCGTTGTTTAACACATCCAAGCATTTTGAAACTACATCAACACAAACTGTATTCCAAAAAATTTGGAAGAACAAAGCAGGGAAACCGTCTTACGTGGTGATTTTAGTGGGTGCATACCCTTAAGAGCATTATAAATCTATGACACGCTCTAACTGCAAGTGTACAGTTGTCGGTGTAGTGATAAAATTCCGGAAATTCGGGTTGTCGAACCCAAGAGACTTATTTGTAAATTAGCTAATAATTTCAATCCTTATGTGGTTCAAGCGCAGTTGTTTGTTTTCTAATTCCAACGAAAAATAAAGGACAGCTACTAATTTTAACCGATTGATGAATCGCACGATTAAAGTTGTGTGATTAAAGAATGGAGAAAATTTCAGGACATCTCTCAGGATCACTGGGGTGTATATACCGTTAACGGTATGTTCATATAACACGGATATCTTATACTTAGCCAAACGAGCAACAATACCTCGAAGATTCCTCAACCAAGGCCTACGCTTAAACATACATAATTGATTCCTCTAGCTTACGTAAGTCTAAGTATGCATTAAGCTTTTGTGTTCTACTCTAGTTCTTAGTTAACTAAACCGATTCCTCTAGTTTAGATACAACTAGTGCAAGATTCACGTTTCGGGTAGAAAGTACCGATTCCTCTAGCATTCCCTATCTTTGATCAAACCTATTGTGACGTCATACAATAAGAATGATAGAAATAAGCATAAAATCAAGTATGTCTAAACATAAAGATATCCAATTAGCCAAAAGCATGAAATATAATCCATAAACCACCAAACACGGTGTTTAAACCCTAGCGACCTTCGAGATATCCTGAATAAAGAACTTAGCTACGCTTACTCATGATAAAAATAACAAGTTTTAAGTTTAACATGAGCAAAAACCAAAGAAAAGAGGAGTTGAGAAGTCAAACGGATGATCCCAATCTCCACAATAGCTCTCCACAGTCAAGAATACGTTCCTCTTCCCGAGATTACTCCAAAAACTAGCCCTAATACTCTTTTACACGTTTCAATAAAGCTTTAAACAAGTTTCTGATAATTGCACAAAATCCCCGGACGAATCTGTCAAATTTGACCTTCTTTTCGTGCGACGAGACTTTCTTTTCGTGCGAAGAGTTTCTCAAGCTTCCATGTGTTCTTCTTGTGACAGTCTTCCTATTTTGAGACAGAGTTGTGCTGCACGAAGACTTCAAAAAAATTCTATCTTTTTCTCTTTGTGCGAAGACATTCTGCTCTTCACACGAAGAGACCTGGGACTGCACTTCCTTGGCTCTTCTTCTTTGAGTTTTCCTTGATTTCTTTGTTTCCGAAGCTCGTTTCTTCATCCTCTTTGATCCTCACGTCCTATTTCCTGCCAACCACAACACGAAACAAGAACCCGCGATCATATCATAGTAAAAGCATCAAAATATACAAGAAACGCCCAGATTTGACGATGAACGCTCAAAAACTCAAGTTTCACAAATTAGGTGTATTATACTCAAAAGACGACAAATTCTCCATGGTAAGTACACAAAACGTAGTACAACAAGGAATAAAATAACTCCAAAAAACGGAGTTATCAATCTCCTCAGGCGAGAACACAACATCCATCGCAGTTCCATGCTCGTCAGAAATAGACCTCTCAACCGTACTCGTAACCTTACTGATAGCTTCTGCCAAAGGATTATCAGATTTGAAAAAAGGCCCAAAATGGTTTGTTAGAATATGGAGCATACCTGCCTCGCTACTGACCCAAACACCGTCTTCGTTCTGGAACCCTTTGATTATGTTTCTAGCCCGGCGTTGAGAAGCCTTCTTGTGAAAAAAAACTCGTATTCCGGTCTCCCTGCTTGAGCCAAGTGGATCTGCTTCTTTGCTTCCATAGAATTTCTTCCTGTTGCAGCACCTTATTTAACTCACTCTGAGTTCTTCGTTGTTCTTGAATAACTTGGGGACTTTGCTGCTGCTGCGAGAATCTTGAAGTCTTCCTTTCAATCTCGCATCATTACTTCAGACGCTACCAAACTCCAATTTTTCCCAGGCTCTAAGCGAACCTGCCACTTCTTGTAAATTTTGACGTAAGTTTTCATGATTTTTCCAAGTGCTCTCAACTTGTGTCCGACAGTTTGGATGAGACATCCAGCAAGCTTCGAAAAATAAGCTTTTTGGCTTTCTAGCCATACTAGGGCCCCTATCAATGGTGAGTTGAATACCCACATGATCGGAGTTAGCTAGAACTCTAAGATCCACCCGAGCACCCGAGAACTTTTCCTTCCATTCTTCATTAGCCAGGGCTCTATCAAGTCGTTCTCTTATTATACTACCATCGCTATGACGATATAAACAAGTATAGGGGACTCCTGAGAATCCCAAATCAATCAGACCGCAACTGTCCATCGCTTGAATGAAAGGCTCAATTTGTGAGAATCTAACATCACGTCCTCCCTCCTTTTCAGAAACAGATGATATGGTGTTAAAGTCTCCAATAACACACCAACTACTGCCAGGAGATGGCTGTAATCTATGTAGTAAGCTCCACGAGTTATGCCGCTGGTTTGCATTTGGGTCTCCATAAAAACCCGTTAATAACCAATCCTTTTCACCCTTATCATTACAAATCCGTGCCGAATTATGAAATCTCGAACTGTTAACACTCTTGATTGTAATAAGACTGGACCATAACAACGATATGTTGGAATAGGTGCCCTAGAGGCAATCTAATATTTAGTATGAACAATGTTATTGTCTAGAATATTCATTTACTATTTATTGTGATATTTAATATAATGAAGTCCTTAGATACAATGTGTTGTTTATCTTAAATGTCCCGAGTCCATTATATTGATTAATAGGACGATCAAATATACACTGGTATGTGTGTAGATTGATATGGAGATATCAAGTCTAACACATGGGTATGCATTAGGAGTAATGTCATACTGGATTGACCCACAACGAGAAGGATACATTAGATTATGTTAAAGTCACAATCGCTTCTCGTAGTGCTAATATAATTGCAATCCTTAGACTTGAAGTCACTAGATACTCTAGTTGTGAAATATCGTGCTTTGATGTTATCAAACTTTACACCGTAACTGGGTAATCATAAAGATAGCTATCGGGCATGATAGGAAGCAAGTTAGAGATCGTAGTGATGTATAGAGGATTTGTCCCTCCCACATAATGGAATTAAATATCCACGGCCACTCGAGGGATGAGGCTTATTGAATGTCTGGCCAGACTCAGATAAATCAATATGGAGATATTGATGTTATCTGCTTGCATAAGCATATTCCCAGGATCGAGGATGTAACACCCCTCGATTCCCGAGCCTTCCGTACCGGACCGGAGAGCCCGGGAGGGTGCTACTTAAAATGAATCGGCGGAAATCAAGAACAACACACCCAAAAATTATATTACAAACTGATAATTGTCTCAAACATAATGTTTTACATACTATTACACATGGTGAAATTTAACTAGAGTTCCGCTTATTTAAACTACTATTAAACACTACGTGATACCGCGATCCCCTTACGCCGAGCTCCCTTCTCCTAGACCTGCGGGGGAAATAAAACAAAGACCGCAGTTTTTCCAAAGTCAGCAAGAAATGCTGAGTAAGTAAACACCCAAACACGTTAACCGGATAAGAGGCAATTTTATTTACTAAACACGGATATCACTTACAAAGTAAGCAAATATGTTATCACCGAGAACCATGTGTGAATAGAGATAAATTTTCCAACTCTTTATTTAATTTTGCATTCTCAAATCGTCACAATGTGAATACAAGAGGATCATTTCCAACCATAACAATTTCCTCAACTAGGGACTTTCAAAATCCAAATACTCCTATTTATTTTCTCATAAAATCCATATTGATTATTTATTTGTAGCGGGGAACAAACCAATCCATAACCATAATCCATCACAGTATATCATAAGAATCCAACCATATCCCATGCATCCAAGACCTTAAGTGCCGGCACCCCCCTAAGACTTCTCGCGGCCAGAGGGGTGAGTACATGGAGCAGCTCGGGGCTAATTGCAACCGAGCAAAATATATAATATCCAAATCCAAATGATGTTCCCCCGCACAACTGTTTCTACTTTACGTTATTACACATTATTATTTTCCATGTGACAAGTTTGAAAGAAAACACTTGGACACATAATTGAAATCAACACGTATATCACAAACCACATTTTGAGACATAAAATTATAAAAATATTTGGACACAAAAGGAGGACAGACACATTAGGTAAGACATGTTTACTCACCTCAAATAGCAACCGTAAATAGCACGGAACAACTTCTAGAAGTAGACGTAGCCCTCTTCTATGAATTCGTCGCCTACAAATTATAATTTCCTAATCAATCACAATTTCAACTAACACATATGATGCAAGCAAGCGATAAATGTTCTATTTATTGATATAACTTATATTTATATATATATTTATTATTATTATTATTATTATTATTATTATTATTATTATTATTATTATTATTATTATTATTATTATTATTATTATTAACTTCAAGACAACCCAAAATCCCAAATAAATTTCAAGCCAATTACAAGAAGTATTCTTTATTTGTCTTCCAATAAATAAATTGGTAATTTATAATTAGTTAAAGTATTATTAAATACATTTATCTATAACCTTATTTTTACATAAACATAGAATTAGCCATAACCCACTATAATTACAAACTTTTTTTTGGAATTACTAAGTAGTTTACCTCACAAATCGATTTAGTAAACTTTAGTATCACATTTTTTTTCCAAGAGGATACTAATTGACATTTAGAAAATTCCTAAAATAATATCTCTTCTTAAAAATATATTTTAAATTCATAATTCTTTCATAAAAAATTGTAACTATTTGATTACGGCTAATTTCTAAGTTAGAAAAACATTATAGTTTATCTTTTAATAATATATTAGTCATATATATTTAAACCAACAAATTTTATTATTTATTAGCTAGAAACATCTCTTTTACTAAATATTTACACATATTTAGTTTATAAGTTTGTAGATAAAAGATTAGCTTATATAATAGTAGCATAGCCAAAAAAACACAATATCCTCTTGATAAATTGTAAAATATTTTGTATTTACATGTGTGTGTAAATATATACACATGTTATAAGAAAATTACAAATACTACTTTTAATTGATTTAAACAATTATCAGATTTGTTTTATAAAATCAGATTGTGGAAACTACAATAAGATCCCCAACACTTGACAGTTTCAACCCTCAGCTTCCTGTTTCATACAAAAGCATCCCCCCAAGTTCCAGTTTATTACAAAATTGCCCCCCCCCAACCCTACACCCAACAAATTCGATTTGTGAATCTCTTCCTACGGTTATACCCATTCGAATTTGATGTTATATAACTCTAATTTAGGTGAAAACAAGTAGATCGAGGCCAAAAATCATTGAAACTGGTTACCGGATGGTAAAGAAATCGGTCGTCGAAGTTTCGGGTCGGAGCTCGCCGGAATTAATGGCGTTCCGGCCATTGGGTGGACGAAACATAGACCTCCTGGGCTCGGTCGGCCCCTTAGGAGTGTTGGGGAGCCACTAGAAGTGCATGATAGAGGCGGAGGGGGCTCGGTGGCCTGGTCCCCGTCGGGCCGCGCTCTCGGGTCTGGTTCCGACGGTGGCTTCCGGCCACCGTTTTTGCTGCTTCTCCTTCGGTTCAGGCTACCAGAGAGGTCGCTGAGGAGGTGGGGGTTCACAGGGGGAGAGAGAGAGAGTGGAATTGGTGGTGGAAGTGAAGGGGATGTTGGTGGTGACGGCGGCAGTGGTGGTGGCGACGTAGATGGCGATGATGATGGTGATGTGGACGTGTTCTTGCTGCTGGGTTTAGGGGGAGGAGAAAACAGAGGTAAGGGATAGAGAAGAGGAAGCCAGATGAAGGTGGGTGGTGTTGGTGTCGGCCATAGTGGTGGTGCCGAAGGTGGTGTTGGTGTTGTGGTGACGATTGTTGATGGTGGTGGAAGTGGTGATTGTGGTTGTTGTTGTCTGTTGTTGTTGTTGCTGTTAATAAGATGGAGGAGAGGTAGGGAGATGTGGTGGTGAAGGTGGGGGTTGTTATGGAGGTGGTGTTGATGGCGGTGGTGATGGGTTCGGGTGAGACAAGGAGGAGGTGAAGGTGATGTGAGTTTGTTGTTGCAGGTGAAGAAGGGAGAAGAAGAGAAGAGAATTAAATAGAGGAGGAGGAGAAAAGAGTGGGTCGGGTTTGAGGGAGAAAGGAGGAAAAATAATGATTTTACGCAAGCGGGTTGTGAGTTGGGTTCGGGTCGGGTTATAGTGAAATGCAGTTTATGTACAATAGTACCAGGTTATCGGGTCGGTTGAAAATAAAATACGGGGTATGTATAAACATACCGGTTTATGCCATTTTGTGGGTCGGGTTGAAAGAAATACGAGTTGAAGACAATTACTTTATACGTATATACGTACAAGTATTTATCCAAAATACAACTACCTCCCCCAACTTTTTAATCAACTTGGTTTTTAACTACTATAAACTACAATTATCCCCCAAAATTCATCCAACCCCTTTATATTTTCTCAAAACTATAATTTCAACCCCATTATCCAAATTCATTTAATTAATAACTTCTATAAAGCACACTTATAATCCCCAAACTCTAACAAAATCATTAAATTTCATTCTTATAAATATTGGGGTATTACAGAGGAACTATGGATTGGATATACGAGTGTGACTATTTATGTCTCGTGTCCAATTCGGATATGGAGACAAAGGGATAGTGCAATATGAGATATTGGGCACAAAGGTTTGTCGGGATCAGTGACTTATTTCTATTAGTTGGGTGCATGGATGTGTTGCTAGACACCGCTCCATGTTAGTAATAAGTTACTACCAATTAAGTAGAAACCTATGGGGTCACACGTCAAATAGAGTAGAACTAGATTTGGGATTAATTAATATGATTAATTAATAAGAAGGATCACTTTGCAACACCTTGCAAACTTAGTAGGACTAATATGCAAGGAAGGGACTAATCCAAGTTCATGTAGAACTAGGATGGGCATTTATGTAAACTAACAAGATTTGTTGGTCTATATAAAGGAGGCTCTAGCTTCCTTCCCACTAATGTTAATAGACATAACATAAGTGAGTGGGAGAGAAATCAAAAGAGAGAGCAAGAACACAAGGGGTCGAACCCCCTTGCGTCCGCCCCCTTCCCGTCGGCTCAAAGAGAGGGTTGAACCCTCCATTTGCCTCCTTGTTTGCTTGATTCCTTCTTCCCTCTTCCTCTGGTCCAAGCTAGCACTTGAGAAGGAAGAATCTAGATCTCACCTCTAGACGTGGATCAACCGTAGAGACGAGGACATTATTCTTCGTGTGATCTCCCAAACCAAAAGGTACACATCTTCTATGTCCCTTCTCATGTTATGATGTCTCTTCCTGTGATCCTTGGTGGGCTTCGAGTAGGAATTAATTTTTTGTTATTCCGTTGCGTTACCTACGTCAAAACCCAACACGATAATCCTCCACTAAACCCCACACTATTGACGTGGTGGCCATTCTGGAAGTTGAGACGTCGCTGAATTTGTTAGATCCTTTTTCCATCAAGCCGTGTTTCAAGAAGAAAAACAAAATCGGGAGATTGACTCTTCACTTCATCCTGAAGAGTTAGGAACGTGTCTGGATTCCCGAGTCCTCGCGCGTTCCAACTTAAGATTTTCATTGCGATTGGCAGTGCTGCATAGCAGACACTACCGGATCAGTTTCAGGATTTTCACCATCGACCCCCCTTATGTCCACCATATCACTATCTGCCAGGGGCATCCCAGATAGTGCATTGAGATCTAGTTGTCTTCCTTTTTTGTAAATCTCAACTTCAAGAGATTTCGTCGCAATAGGGCTGAAGACCGTATCGGATTCCTTTCGTTTGGAGTGGTTTTGATCTCCTGCATTGCTAGAGCTTTTCATTCGAGCTTGATCTTTGAGGTTCCCTCCCGCCTTCTGGGCTGATTGATTTAGCTCTTGGATTATGTAACGAATTGTCAACCCTCGCCTGCTTGACTAGTTGATTTTACAATAGTGCCGATTCCCGGTCTTGTACCCTGGTTGCTTCGTGGCCTTCCCTTCAAGATATTATCCCCTCCATACTTCAGAATTGACTCATCAAGTCCGAACGGGTCATTGTTCAAGTTTCCGGGGCATTAACTGAACTGATGTCCATAGATTGGGATTCGAAAGTAGTAATCGCCAGCTGTTGTTTGTTAGCTGATTCCCCCATGAAGGATTTTGGGGGTACTGGTGGCGTGTTCTGCTCTGTCTGCGTATTGCCACCTAGGACTTTTGTGCTAACCTGCGTATCCGGTTGGGGCTCAGGGTCGGGATCCTTTGTCTTTTTCTTCTTTGGATGGCACAACAGCCAATCGCCATAGCCCGGTTCCAGCCCTGCTTGTTCAACCTTTGAGATATTCTCACACTCTTCTCCGTCGTGCTATATGTGTCCACACCATTGACATAGCGATGGCAGCCTTTTAAATCTGAAATCCAACAATATTGGGTCCTTCTTGCCCTGAATATGAACTCCCCTTGGTAGGGACTCGTTTATTGGAAAACGCCCCCTAACCCTGATGTAATTGATTCCATCTTCACTTTCAGTTTTACGGTCACTCAGTATTGTTTCCCCTACCAAATCGATAACCCTTCTCCCAGTTTCCGGCTTCATAACTTGGATTGGGATTTTACTGATCCGAACCCATAACTCCACATGATTGATCTCTACTCCTTGCAAATGGTCACCCAGGAACCAGGGTTTGAATTACAAAACTTTTCCATTGAAAATCCAGGGTCCTCCAGACGAAACCCTATCAAGACTTTATTTATCCCGGAACACAAATAGATACGTATTAAAATCAACTTCAATAATGTTAATCTCAGTACCTCGGTTCCAGATCCGCCTCGATGTGGTTCGCATCATCTTCGTGTTGATTTGTTCATCTGCCGCGAAGACCCCAACAAGACAGTATTGAAAGTCTTTCTCCCCTTGATCCAAATATTCCTCCTCCAGTACTAAGATCTGTCGCTCTTTGGCCGTGTATTCCGATGCTTGTTTGTCGTTCTCCATCGCCGCCGGTAATCGGACACTAGGGTTTTATTAGGTACTCCGAGAGTTACGGAGAAAAACTAGAAACTCAAAAACTCCAGCTTTTTAGTTACTGCGTGCACTAAACTGTCCATTTTGAAATCGTTTGCAGCCCGCTCTCAGTTTCGCCAAAGTGTGAGGTAGTTAAGTGTCAATCGTTGTAAACTAAACTAATGCACTCCTTTCTTTCAACTGCTACACTACTCCGGTCCGCCTGATGAGAGCACGCCCGGGCTGGTCCAAATGCTACACTACGCCTCTCTCATCCTCCGTCGGAAAACTTCCACCGCCGCCGCCACCACCACCACAACCTCCCTCCTCTCTCTCAGAACCCTAACAACCGCCGCACCCAATGACCAAATCGCCACCAGACCCACCACTACCCCCACCAGCCGAGGCACAACCAACGACGACTACTTCGCCGCAATCCACCACATCTCCAACATAGTCCGCCGCGACACCTTCATGGAACGAACCCTCAACAAGCTCCGAATCTCCCCCACCACAATCACCACCGAGTTCGTCTACCGCGTCCTCCGCAGCTGCTCCCAAAACGGCGTCGAATCCTTCCGCTTCTTCAACTGGGCTGTCACCCACCACCCCTCCTACCACCCCACCACCCTCGAATTCGAAACCCTCCTCCAAACCCTAGCCCAAACCCGTCACTGGGAAACCATGTGGAAGGTCGCCCAACAGATGAAGACCCACAACCTTCAAATCTCTCCATCCATCGTCTCATTCGTCATCGAACAGTACGGCAAAAACGGACTAATTAACCAAGCAGTGGAGGTTTTCAACAAGGCCAAAACAACCTTCAATTGCACCCAAAACACACAAATCCACAACTCTCTGTTATTTGCCCTATGTGAGGTCAAGAATTTCCAAGGTGGGTATGCTCTGATAAGGAGAATGTTGCGTAAAGGGGTGGTTCCGGATAAGAAGACGTATTCGATTCTTGTAAACGGGTGGTGCTCGGTTGGGAAGATTAAGGAGGCGGAGAAGTTCTTGGAGGAGATGAGTCAAAAGGGTTTTGACCCGCCGGTGAACGGCCGCGATCTTCTCATTGATGGGTTGCTGAATGCGGGTTATCTCGAAGCGGCGAAAGGGTTGGTGATGAAGATGACTAAAGAAGGTTTTGTACCCGATATTGAAACGTTCAATAGTTTTGCAGAAGCTTTGTTTAAATCTGATGAGGTTGAGTTTTGCATTGATCTTTATTATAGTGTGTGTGGGTTAGGACTTTGTCCGAATGTCGACACTTATAAAATCATGATAACTGCTGCTTCGAAAGTCGATAGGGTAGACGAGGCTTTTGCCGTTTTGCATAGGTCGATTGAAGATGGGAAGAAGCCATTTCCTAGTTTGTATGCTCCGATTTTGAAGGCGTTGTGTAGGAGAGGACAATTCGATGATGCGTTTAGCTTTTTCAGTGATATGAAGTTGAAGGGACATCCGCCGAATCGTCCTGCGTATACTATGTTGATAAAGATGTGTGTTCGTGGAGGTAGGTTCGTGGAGGCAGCTAATTATCTGGTGGAGATGACTGAGTTCAATTTTTATCCAATGTCACAGACATTTGATATGGTTACTGATGGATTGAAGAATATTGGAAAGCATGATCTGGCTAAGAGGATGGAACAGTTGGAAATATCACTCCGAGGTGCTTGAGCCCTTCAGTGGTACTCCTGGATATGAGGGGAGATCGCAGATTAGTCTGATTGATCAAGATATTCCTGAATCGTGACTTAATGCTGGAAAGGTATTCTTCTATATCTTTTTGTCATCTTCATGTTACTTATCATTCTCATACAATCTACTTCTTTTTGAGGAACTGGTAAGCAGCACTGTGCGCTCTGCATGTGGCATTATATTACTTGAGCAACTTTTTCTTTTGGTCCGCGATACAATGATAATGCTATCTTCTCATTGTAGCTTCCGTAGTTTGAGATCCTGTATGGTATCGTGTCTTCTCATTGTAGCTTGTAATTTGACATTCTGTACGTAGCTTCCTTAAATTGACATTCATGAACTTCATCAAACATGCCAAACTATTACCTATTGTGCTAGGTTATATGAGCCAGTCTAACATCGAACCTATAGTGTAACAAATTTTTGATAATATAATTAAAAAAATCGGTTGGTCAGAGTTCTCGTAATTGGCTAGAAAGTACTTAAAGACATGTGCCGAGAGAAAATAATATTTGACGAGACTCATAATATTAAAAAGTACCTGATATGTAAGTGATCAAATTGTGTGCATCTACATATTTTGTTCTATGTAGTTAGCTAAGTTTCTCTGACTTCATTGCCATTAGTAAACATACATCCACGTTGCTCAGATCACAGTTGGAGATCTGCAAGTTTTGCGAATTTGATTTCGAGTAGTCCGAGGTTCTAGGCACACTAGCGTTTTTTTTTTGGTCTGAGCAGGATGGGAGTTGACAAATTTGGGTTCTCATTCTTCGATACTAGAAGAGTTTAGGTGAACAGAAAGCTGGGTTTGTCCGACTTCAAGCATGCGATAGAGATTCTTTTAGCACACTGCATCAAGCGTTTTGATGTTAGAACAATTAATTTTTATGAGTCTCGTCAACATCCTTGGGTGCTTGTTGGATGGCGCCTCAGCTGTTTCACAGTTTCTGATTGCATGGGTTGGGTTTGCACTGAATAGCCTAGAAGGAAAGCTTGAGAGTTCCATTTTTTTAGATGCGGCTGATAGGGAGGGAGCAAACTGGTGAATATTTGAAAGGAAAGAAAGATTCTTTCAACATATTCGTCCTACTTCATTTTTATTGGATTTCAGTCCGGTGTTGCTTACCTACTTCAGATCATATGTTAATTTACTTTGGCTTTGTTCAGTATTAGGGAGCCTTGGAAATCTATCTGTTGTTATCCCTACTGTAGTTGCGTGATTTTCATGAGACTTTGCTTGAGGTAAACTTTATACCTGGCCTCGTTTGCGCGAGGTACAAAAATCACGGGGATAAGAGCTGTACTGGGATATGAGGTAGGACATGATTGTACTAGGATAAGGCAAAATAAAATTGTACTGGTTCTGAGTGATTGGTCACAGCAGGATATGCGATAGGATAAGCTACAGGTATATGTATTAACATGTTTGGATTGTGCAAGATAAGAGGTAGGATATGTGTGTAAATGATCACATTACCCTGCTTGTTTAAAACTTACTTTTCCTTTTTTTAAGTTTTTTGTCATCCACTGTAGATTGTAAACAAAAAATAATAATACACACACATTTTGACATATATACATATATGTATATTTATATCCAAACTTACATTTTCTCAAAAAAGAAAAAGTATCCAAACTTACATCAAGTGTACACACACACACACACACACACACACACACACACACATAATGTTTATAGAACTTCTGACAGAAAACCCCCTCGCAGTATAGTATTCCTGACACTTTGCTACATGCAATATTGGTTTTACCACTTATCGTCTCTGCAGTTTGTAAAATCACGACATCGTGCCCCATTTTAGTAACCCACGTTAATTGTCGGCTGCTAGTAGACGTTAAACCTCATTTAATCAAGGTTAAAATAGTCTTTCTCCTTTTTTTTCTTCATTTTCTCATCTTCTTCATCTCTTCTCTGGCCCGATTCCCTCCCTCTCTCTTTGCCCATAATTCTCTCTCCCTCTCTCCCCCGATCTCTCAGCCAGTCCATGCCACCACTCCCAACTTCATCTGTGGCAGGCCCAGATTAAAGTGCTCTGTTTCCCTCCTTAAAAGTGGTTCTCCAAACAATTCCCTTTACAAGTCCCATCTTTCACCAACAACCCATTTCCGAATCTCCTCATACCCATTTTCCCTCATCTGATTCCAATTTCCAAAAACGCACCCCTGATTTGCAAGTCTTGAAAGTGGAACAAGCAAGAAAAACTGCAAACAAGATGGTGATAAGCCATTTTGGGAACCTGAGACTGAAAATTACTCCAGTACTCACTCCCAGCAACAACCCGGGCTCTGAAAAAAGTGCTATGTCATAGTTAATTAGAGTCTTCCCACAAAATTCAGGGCTGGTTAAGAACATCTGGCACATGACATTGGCAACCGAACCACCTGTGACCATAAAGGCTGAAAAGCTCGAAGCTTTTTTGAGATCCAAGCCTGCAACCCGCCTCTGGCGCTTAAACTTGAAGCGGCTTCGATGGCGAGAAGTAGAGAGGGGGGAGAGACAGAGAGATAGAGAGGGAGAGAGACCTGTACAGAGAGATGGGTGGGAGAAGAAGAGAAGGCAGAGGAAGGAGAAGAAGAAGAAGACGGCAACGAAGAAGAAGAAAAAGAAGAGAAAAAAATAAAAAATAAAAACAAAGGAGAAAAGACCAGAATGCCCCTTTTGAAATATTAAAAATACTAAAATGCCACTCAATCATCTAGCGGAAGTTAACGGTGTTAGCCAATTTGACCTATGTGTCGTGAATTTACAAACTGCAGTAACGATAAGTGGTAAAACTAATACTGTATGTAGCAAAGTGTCAGCGATGCGATACTGCGAGGGGGTTTTATGTCAAAAGTTCATGTTTATATATATACAAAACATATGAGGTCAATGTTGTCTTTTTCAGAACACCCTCCTTATAACCCCCTCCCCTTCTCCTGTCTTATATACCACCCCCTAGGTGGTATAAGGTTGTAGGCACAAAAGTTGAGTTTTGTACCTAAGGGATAAGGTTTTGTAACTGCTCCTTGTCCTGTAGCCAAACACATGATATGGAGCAGGAGGTACAATTTTATCCTTGTCCCCTCTCCGTATACCTTACCCAAACGAGGCCGTAGGGACTGCTTACCTATTGGAGAGCTCTTTAGGGGGAGAAAGGGATAGGGCCAGATGGTAAAGAACCCGTTCCCCCGGTGTTTATATATGGTGGAGTAGCCTGTTTATATGGTAATTACGAATGAAGAGTAAGAGGGTTTTGTTTTCTGGCTGTCTACTGGGGATACTAAACAATAACTTATCTTTTATTCGCCACAAACACGTGGCGTCTGAAGGTGTTGTTGCACACATCACGGCTACTGATTGCATGAGCTTTTGGCTTCAATCCAGAGGTCACAACGTTCCTTAGTGGTTGACAGTATCAATCTCTTCTGTAATTTGGATAGCAGAATGATGTAAGTATCAATCTCTTTCAACTTCGGTTGACTTTTTTACACGTATCTGGGTCTCTTTGACTCGGTAATTTGGATAGCAGAATGATGTAAGTTTTTAGCAATTTTTTCCTAGTATTGTAGCGTAAAGTTTAGTCTACAAGATAATGCAAAGATTACTAAATTTGTGCATCTTTTTGTTAACCAAATCACCAGGTCAATGTGACCCAGTAAATCAAAAGTGAAGTAAGCTGAAAGAGAAGAAACAGATGTAGTATGTAGCACAGGTACGGGTGCCGAAAATTCCCAAAAATCAAGGGTGTGGATGCGGCTACATATATTTATATTTTAATTTTATATCATTTGTGATACCATTACACCAATATAAAAATAACAATAATAGTAATCCAAATTGTAATTAAACATAAATTCATACACAGATTCGGAGATACGGAGTTACTATATCAACAATATAATCTCTTCATGTCGTTGTTCGTAGCTGTGGAGAGACAAGTAATCTAAGGGTTAAAAATATGCATATAGATGCACATTTTTTTGGTTAAATTGTAGTTGTATTTTAGAAGACCTCTCAACTGAAACTTTCAAATTATCTGCCTTATCCACAAAGAACACGCAAAGCACCCACGAAGCATCCGGTGCGCAACCTCCCAGAAGCACCTGTGCAACATAGCTTCTATTCTCTTAAATGAGCTTGGATATTATGCATTGCTGGTATTGAAATTCTAGCTTAATATGTGGTTATTACATTTGGGTTTCTGTTAATGTAGATGAGTTCTTTCTAGTTTTGAAACGTACTCCACATAAGACACCCTAATAAAAATGTTAAAGTAGTCACTGGATTCTAAATGGAGGGTAATAAGCATATCTTAAACTATAATGAGTATGCCTGTCCGGATGCTTATCAACGAAGTCTTGCTATCCTGAAACTGAAGTACGGAATGAACCCAACTTTTGGATTGTCACCTGAAAAGACAACTCTGCCTTATTCTGGTTAATATGTTGTGTTAACTTAAGTAGTGGGATTCCGGGAAATCGAAGCCTGGGTAACTTATAAAGTGGTTAGGTAAACGTATGAAGATGGCAGATGATTGCGATTTTAGGAGAAATTGAGTGGTTGGGTGATAACTGATAATGTGGAGGTGTTACTTCTTAGGCTTATTTTGTTGAGAGTAAATTTATTACTGTAGATAAATAGCTTTCTATCTAGGATTGAGTTAGGGTGTGGGGAGCTGTGGATAAATTATTTAGGATGGTGGTCTGATTGAAAGTGTGCCTGCGAATATCCCTTTTGTGTGCGCGTAGCCGTACGTACATATAAATGTGTATTCTTGTTGATTTGGGTAAATGCTAGATTCATTTGTTAAGAAGGTGAATCGATCCATCGTATTTTAATACCGATGAGCAGTCTTTAACTACATTGGTGTCTGATTATGCACAAAAGGATATCAAAGTGTCTGCATATGTGAGTTAGACTACGTTGGTGTCATCCCTATTTATTGGTTATTTTTCTTCACTCCTGCAAATTTGATCACTTTGATATTCATCATTTCTTATGTTTCTCAAGCTTTTGACTAAATCACCAATCTCACCAAACTTGAAATCCTCGTAAAGAAGTTGGCTATTGAGCAGGAATCATGGGTCCTTCACTGCATGTTTTTTTTTCTCTTTATTTTCTTGCGAATTACATAGAACATCATATAAATCTTAATCTAGCCTACATCTAGCGGGTTTTGAACCCTAGACCTCATGCATAAGAATATATTCATTACCGCGGGGGTACATTGACGTGGTACAACATATGAGTAACTTTGCTTACAAACATGAGATCCGAGATATGTTGAAATAAGCATGGTATGATTAATAATAACCAACATGACTAGATAGGCTCAACCAATCACATTGTCGTTCCCTCATGATAATGAATATATTATGCTCATGCAGGGGCTTTGAATTTTCTACCACTGAGCTGGCACCCATTGGCCTGACTGCATCTGATCATCTCTTTTAAGTAAGTTCCTTGCCGTGAGAACTATTCCAGGTTTATCCGTTAGTGTTGTTTTGTTTATCAATTGACATTGTAGGTGTTTATCTAGAACATCCTCTCCAGATCCGCAACAAATTTCACCTTCATTGATTGTCTGAATGCGTAAGCGTGACAATGTGAAAATGAAATTAAGATTGATACAACATTAAACCACTCCCGTTTTGCTGAATTATGTTTGGACTCTCTCAATTGCATCATTTTTAGTATTACATGGTTTTGCTGTAATGTATCGTTCGATATTTCCATTTCCCTTCTTTAAATGGCCACGTATAGATCAACTTAATTTTTCCTCAAAGCTGGAGATTCTTATTTTCCTCGTGTTTTACTGTTAACTAATTTTTCATGTTGATGAAAGGAAACAAAAACATGGATTAGGCTCCACGTTGCTGATCTCCACCAACATTTATTTAGACACTGCAGCTTATCATGTCCAATGCTTGTTTTGGCGGAAGCTATGCGGATCGACAAGTTATCTCTTGGAAGGAAGCTTGGAAATCGTTTTAAAGTTTTCTGGGCGGAATTGGAACTCAACATTGGCCCTTCTGTACATACCAGGTCCTCTTGAAGATTTATGATTCAAGATATTCGCAGTAGGAAAACTTAAATTGTTAGTTTGTTTCACTTTGGATTATTGTATTTGACTTTGCACTGTCGCACCTGTGCAGATGATTTCTTTCATTTTGTGACATCAGTCCAATTGTATATCGGAAAACATGATCCCCCACGCCCTCTTGCAGCATCGGGACACATCACTGTCCTGATGTTACAAGAGGTTTTTGCCCTCCAGGACTTTTTTAGGTGTCTCTGAAATTTGAGGTTCCAAATACAGAATATGAATATATTTTTTTTTGCAAACAAACCACTACTATTTACATTAACTTACAAACCAAAACATAGTACATCGAGAGTACGGATGCAGAAGAATTACAGAGAAAACTATGTACAAACCACCAAACATCCAAGAGAAGAAGAGAAGCAAAACAAAGAAGAGATACACTTTTGACAGCCCAAAAACCACATGTGGTCGGCAGTGGAGGAAGACTACTACTAAAGAACCCAAACATGACAAAGACAAAAGTCACTGCGCCACCACACGGGAGTGCATCACTTCCGAGATATCCAAAAGTAGTAGAGGGGCAAGAGAGGGGGGAGGATGTTGATGGTACTCAAAAGCTTGTTCTTGAAGTCGTCCACACTTAGCAAGATGGTCCGCCGGTTGGTTGACCTCCCGATATGTGTGAAGAAGTTTCCATGGGTTGTGGGATCGCAGCAATTGCCTACAGTCAGAAACCAAAGATGTAAGCCAAGGTGAGACGGACATGTTACCAGTGACGTAAGCAATAGCTATAGCAGAATCCGATTCAATGGTTAAATTTGTAAGACGGAAATGATGAGCTATGTATAAACCATCTCTTATAGCACAAAGTTCCGCAGTAATTGAAGGCACAAAATGTAATTTCCTAGAGAAACCCCCAACCCAATGGCCGTGACAATCACGAAAGAGACCACCACAACCACTGGAAGAGGAAGAATGGTCAGAACTGCCATCAACATTTAATTTGAGCTCGTTAGAAGCAGGTTTTTTCCAATGGTAGGTGAGAGTACGCTTTTCCTTTTTAAAGGGTTTGTCATGAAAAAGAGTAAACTCTGTGGCTAAAATAGTGGCATGATTAATAATGGTATGAACATCAAAATTAGTGTGTTCAAAGATGACTTTGTTTCTAGCAGTCCAAATAGTCCATAAAGTGTAGCCAAAGAGAGTAATCCAAGGAGGATTAGGAAAGATTGGACGTGGGTGAGTCAAACGCTGGGAGGTAATCCAAGAAAGGGGAGAAGATTCAGTCCAAAATGTCGAGTTCCAATTTGGAAGGATGTGTTGCCAAACCTGTTTAGAGTAAGTGCAGCCACGTAGAAGATGAAGTGTGGTTTCATAATGACTTTCACAAAGAGGACATAGCGGGCAATGATGGGGTCCCAAATTGGAATTGAGAGGTAAACGGCCACAACAAATCCTCCAAACAAAAGCCTGAATTTTAGGCGCAAAATTCAATTTCCAAATCCATTTGAAATTAAGGGAAGAAGGCGAGGAGAGTGTATTATAAATATGTTTAATGGTGCAAATACCGTCTACTGAATTCCACTTTATCGTGTCATTATGTCGCGTGAGAGGAATAAAAGTATGGTGCAAATGAGAGATAATGTCAGCGGGTAGAGGGAAAGGAATTTGGTCTAACTTCCAACTGCCATTGGGATGAAGTAATTGGGCTACTGTAATTTTGTCAAAAAGACGTGGCAGTGGGCCTTCAACAATACTACGTAGAGGTCCAATTGGAAGCCAAAAGTCAGTCCAAAAGCAAATGGATTTACCATGGCCCAAAGATTTGACCACATTAGGGACTATGAATTTATCTTTTAGCTTAATAAGGTGCTTCCAGAGAGGACTATCAGTTGGACAATTTTAGTATTGAGAAAGTCATGATTAGGGAAATAACGATGTTTAAGTATAGAAACCCACCAAACATTAGGATTAGTGAGAATACGCCAACAAAGATGAGATAAATGAGCGGTATTATTTTTAGAAGACTGCTTAATGTTAAGGCCGCCATTTGTAGTACTTTGGGTAACTCTCTCCCAGGAAGCGGCATGAAAAGAGGAGTTCCATAAAAAATTTCTTTGAATTTTATCAAGTGCAGAAGTAACATTAGTGGGAAGTTTGGACGTTTGCATAGTATACTGTGCAATGGTAGCTAGGCTATAGGAAACTAATGTTTTACGCCCTGCTAGATTAAGAAAATTAGCTTTCCAAGAACTTAGTTTTTGGAGAACTTTATCAATAAGAAATTGGAAATCAGTTTTATTACCCAAATTAGGAAGAAGAGGAACACCTAAATATAAACCAAGGCGATCTTTAATGCTAAGAGTAAGAATGCGAGCACATTCACGTTTAATTTGAGAAGGGGTGTTGGAAGAGAAAATAATATTAGACTTCCTACTATTGATAGACTGTCCCGCGGCCGTACAAAAGGTATTAAGGATACTAGAAAGTTTGGTAACATTACTAATACTAGCACGACCAAATAAAAGAATATCATCCGCAAAAAATAAGTGACTAATATCCGGAGAATTACGATTCAGTTTTAACGGTAATAAATGACGATGCATGGACAATTTATGAAGTTTAATAGAAAGACGATTAAGACATAAAATGAACAAATAAGGAGATAAAGGATCTCCTTGTCGAACTCCTTGAGAAGGGTAAAAAACATTACCACGGTCCCCATTCCAAATGATGGAATAGTGAGTAGATGTAATACAAGCATGAAGAAGTTTAATAAAAGGCAAAGGAAGTTTACGAGAAAAGAGAGTCTCCATAATGTAATTCCAAGATAACTTATCGTAGGCTTGACTTAAATCTAATTTGGCGGCAAAAAGACAATTTTTACTTTTATGTTTATGAATCTTGTAAATAGCTTCTTTTGCAATAATGATATGATCAGCCGCACGTCTTCCAGGAACAAATCCCGCTTGATAGGGCAGAATCCAGCTATCTAAAAAAGGGCGCAAACGTTGAACAATAATTTTAGCCACAATTTTATAAACTGTAGTACAAAGACCAATGGGTCGGAAGTCACTAGTAGTTTGAGGAGGGTTGATTTTAGGAATTAGGACAAGTAAAGTTTTATTCACATGCACTGGAATGGTCCCAGTCATCCAAATTTGATTAACAAATCGTAATAAATCATGGTGTATGTTGTTCCAAAATTTTTGAAAAAAGAAAGGATGGAAACCATCGTGACCGGGACTTTTATTAGGCTGCATGGAAAACACTGCTGTTTTTAATTCTTGAGTAGTAATAATATCCATTAAACCGTCGAAAGTGGAGTCCGATACATAATTATGTGGAATATTAAAGTAATGTTGTGTAAAAGAAAACGAAGATCTATAGCGGTCAAAAAAGTGGTTAGTGATAAGATGTTGAATAGTAGTTTTATCAAAACACCAGTTATTGTCATCATCTTTAAGCATAGAAACAAAATTAACTCTTCGCTTATGAAGAACAGTTCGGTGAAAAAATTGCGTGTTCCGATCACCGTCTAAAATCCAGTTACAACGAGCGCGCAGCTTCCAATATTCAAGTTCATCATTCTGAAGTTCAAGATATTGTGAGATAAGCTCTCTTTCCTTTTTAATATTGAAAAGATTAGGTTGAAAAGCAATACGATCTTGCAGGCTTGCAATTTCGTGTTCGAGAGAAGATTTTCTTAAAAACAGATTACCAATTTTATTTTTATTCCATTTTGTGATAAGGGGTTGAATATTGATAAGTTTGTCCCACAAATTCCCTGACAAAGTATCCCAAAAATTTGTAACAATATTTTGAAAAGAACCATGTCTTAGCCAAAAAGACTCCAAACGAAAATTTCTAGTCTTAGGAATGTAATTAGAGGGTCTAAGTTGTAACAAAATGGGATTGTGGTCAGATCTAAGTCTCGGCAGGTGTTTTACTAGACTGCTAGGATAACAGTTAATCCAAAGATCATTAACAATAGCTCGATCAAGTCTTTCTTGAATCAAATGTGGAGGTAATCTCTTATTAGACCAAGTAAATGGCGAACCTTGAAAGCCTAAATCAGTTAATTGGCAAGAAAGCATGCACTGTAAAAGAGAAGCAGTAGCAAAATTGAAAGGTCTACCACCTAGTTTTTCAGAGGGACAAGTAATCTCATTAAAATCACCTATAATAACCCAAGGCATGTTAATACTTGAGGCTAAGTTACTAATAGCAGGCCAAAGATTTTTCCTAATTATCGGATTAGGGGAGGCATAAACAGCAGTGAGAATGAAAACCTCTTGAGTATGAGTTACCTGAACTTCGACGTGGACAAATTGGAAACTACGGTTCAACAGACGCACATGCAGGGCATTTGGGTGCCAGAGGACCCACATCCCTCCCCTACGACCAATGGCATCCAACCTGATACATCCCTGGAAACCAAGAGTGCTGGCCGCCCGATCCGCCGCAGTACAACTAGCGTGAGTCTCCAGCACAATGAAAACATCAGGACGATAGCGAGAGAGAAGCTGTTGGGACTGCATGGCAAATCTAGGACCTAGAGTCCCATTGCTGTTCCAAGCCACAACTTGCATGTCAGGTGGTTGGTTGGAAGAAGAGCCCAAATCCTCGAAGAGACCACTGGGTTGAGTAACAGTTTGCCTCCAGAGGGCGAAACCATCAGGATTCATGTTCAGAGTCAGGGCTTGAAGCAGGGAGCTCCATCCCCCCTCCTCCATTGACTGCCAGTGTGTCACGATGAGACTTGCGGGCTGCAAGGTTGGCCTTATACGGATGAGCTCGAGGGCTGGACGATGAGCTGGCAGAACCAGAGCGAGCTCTTCCGTGCCGAGGGTTCCCAGATTGGGGGTAGGAGGAATCAGGTTCTCTATTTCTGGAGGAGGGGACCTTGGCCGGCGGTTCCTCTCGAAGCGCCGTGCATGCCCTTTGGGAAGGTGACGCCGGTTGGATGGACTTCCCCTGAAGCGATGGCGAGTCTGAGCCGTTGGGGACGGCGATCTGAGGAAGTCGGGCACCACCTGATCGCTGGGAGACGTCCTTCCCACCGTCGTCAGAGGGGTCTGCATGTTGTGTGCCGGAGGGAATGCCGACACCGAAGGTACTAGTGTCCTCATCGAAGTTGTTTGGGACGGAGTTAGGTTCTGGGTCCATGCCGCCGATGCTTGAGGATGGATTGCCACATGCAAGATGGAGATGGGTTGTGGCATGTTGGGGCTTTCCAGAACAGTCAACGCCGGACTGAGAGGGCTTGCATATAGATCCGGTGGTATCTGGTAGATCGGCACCGCATTTGGTGACAGCGGGGGAATTGGCGGAGGGGGCGGCAGCGTTGACTGGGGGGTTGGGGGAGAGGGGGTGTTGTTGTTGGAGTCTTGGTTTGTCTGTTGGGTTTCCATGGTGGAGAGAGAGAGTTGCAGATGAGTTATTTGCAGAAGTGTTGGTAGAAGATGAATGTGGAGGAACCAAGGAGTCGGTTTTATGGAGAACCCTAGACTTTTCAAGAGTAGGTGCATGGATTAGGGTAGGGTTAGCGTCTGCAGGGAGATTTCCAAGAGCAGCGAAATGATTACGCTGTTCGGTCGCCATTTCGTCGCGCGTGGGAGTCACCGCGACACGTGTACTGCTGGGAGGATGCGGTGGAGTCCCTTTGGTAGATGATTTGGTGACTTTTTTATTATTTTTTGAAGAGGTGCGACGAGATACGTGCATCCATGGCCCATAATTTTCATCCAACGGCTGAGAATCATGCCGCCCTTTAGGAGTTGGGTTTTGATTGTTCGTGGCTATTTGGTCCTTTTGGAAGTTTCCAGTAGTAGGATGGTTGTTTGTGGTATTGTTAAAAATAAGAGTTAAACAATTGTCCTTAATATGTCCTAACATGCCACAATTATAACAAAAAGAGGGTAAATTTTCATAAATGATGGGTTGATTAAAAGTTGGAAAAGGAATAACAGAAGGAAGAGGTTTGGAAATGTCCATTTGAACACATATACGAGCATATTTTCCACGGATTGCTGTGGCCCTGGCTGCATCAATTCGAATAAGTTGACCTATTTGAGCCGCAATATTTGTTAGAGCAATTTTATCAAAGTATTCTATCGGTAGACTCTCAAGCCGAATCCAAATTGGCATCGACGTAATTTTAGCAGTAGCAGCTCTGAAATTGGGAACCCATTTTTGGTAAAATAGGCAGTAGTTTCCTAAGTACTATGGCCCTTCCTGTAAAACTTTATCGTAATCTTCTTGGACCAGGAATGAAGCAATGTAAAATCCTTTGTCTATGTCAATTAGAGTAAAGTCTTGAGATGGTTTCCACAATCCTTTGAGACGTTTAAACATGTTAAAGAAGGAATCATCATGACCTATGACCTTGATAATAATTGATTTTTCCCATTTTTTCATTAGTTTTTTGTAATAATCGCTGTTAACTGGGAAAGACAACAAATTATCATTATTATTGAGAGGAGTATGAGTACTTCCCTGTGAATAATCCATGTCTGTTACTCCTTGTGGTTCAGCATCAGCTGGATTGCTCTCGCTGTTAAGCAGAGTGTCTTTAAACGAACGTCCCTTAGTTTGTAGTAATTCTGCCTGTGCTTGAAGATGCTTGTTCCCTTCGTTGGAATTTTCTTGCTGCAACTGATCTGTAGCAGGTGGTCTTGGTTGATGATTTCCATGGATAGTTTCTAAGAACTTAGATGGATCAGAGAGTTGAGCGGTGGGTTGAACGGTGGTTTGAGCGGTGGGTTGAGTAGAGAGCATTTTGGAATGAATATTCATTTGGCATGAGGATCTGCGTTGAATGAATAAGAGATGAGTGAGATATATTTGTGGATTCCATGGCATTTCTCTTTATAAATGGATCGTGTATGTGTATTTGAATCATCATCCACTCTAATTCATAATTAGAATATGATCGCACAACATATCCGATCCAATTTAGAACTATGGTATTTAGTGCTATAGTTTATATATGTAGTAATTACAAATGCACCGCGTGTATACTTCCGAAAGAAGGCTTTAACACGCCTGCCTGCGCAGGGATAACAAGACACTTGGTGCTCTGCTGCCAGACCTAGATCACCGAAAACTTATGGTGGGCTTCACTCCAGCTCTCAATATTTGTTCCAGCGTTTTTGCTCAAATTCGCTTATAATCCTCGCTCTCAAAATTTTAGAGTATGTTTTTCTTAACGCCATGTACTTCTTTAGCATTTGGGTTCAGTATTAATTTACCAACCCTATTTTGGTTCACTCCAGCGTTTCTGCTCAAATTCGCTTATAATCCTTGCTCTTAAAATTTTAGAGTACGTTTTTCTTAACGCCATGTACTTTTTTAGCATTTGGGTTCAGTATTAATTTACCAACCCTATTTTTTATACTAAGTCAAATAAAAATTTCAAACTAAAATTTCAACTAAAATGATACGGCCAAACCCTTACATATATAGGCGTAAAACCCTTACATATATAGGCATACACCTCGCTGTATCAAATTCTAGTATAACGGGTTCATGACTCATATGTAAGATTTGTAGTTATTGTCACAAAATTTGGATTACACAAGTTCGACCTATGATATGATTATATAAAATTCTACTAAAATAAAATTAAATCTATAATTTATATACTCACTTTCACGACGCTCTCAAATATTTTGAAAGATGGTCCTTTTACGCTCCCGCTCAAGTAACTAGTGCTAAGTAGACAACTCTAATCTAAAAAAAAAAAAAAAAAAGGTAAAAGACACTTTCCCGGTTTCACCCCTCTAGTTTCATTTAAGAGCACTTTCACCATTCTAAAAAAACACTTTCACCCCCTTTAGTTTAGAAAATGATACTCCCACCCATATAGTGTGCCGAACCCCCTTTAGTTCTCAATGTGCGCCCTTAGTCTAGGAATGGAAACTGTCACTGAAAATAATTTTAGAAACAATTTTGACCCCAATATCAGGCAAAAAAATTGTCTTCTTTGCAATTGGGTAATTCCTTCAACATTCATACATGGCAAAAATTAATTCCCAAAAATTATTTCCCAAACCAACGGTGTAACAAATGTGAGGTGTAAGTTTCTGAAATTCAGCACACTGAAGGGGTGAAACTGCCCTTCAAGGAAACCAGAGGGGGTGAAAGCATCTTTCCCGCAAAAATCAATAACATATGGCACCAAACTACCGAAGACAACAGTCATGGTGAGTTACCAAGGGTGTAATTCTTTCTTCCCATCAGCAGCAACTCACCAGGTTTTGGGTTAAGACTGATAATGCTATACAACAGAGAAATAAAGTCACCAGGTTTGAAGTCATACTGGAAGATAAACTCACCAGATAGATAGATAGATAGATAGATAGATAGATAGATAGATAGATAGATAGATAGATAGATAGATAGATCTTTGATACATTACACAGACACCACCAATGGCTCATGGCCGACACAATACCGATCAGACACCAGACTTCCAATCACTTGAAAACAAACACATAAATATTTCGAACAAGCCAAGCATTCTCTCTTCACTTTATCTACAACGCCTCGAGTAAATCAACCCTCTCATCTATCACAAGGGAAGTCTGCATTGTTCTCAGTCACCTTAAAATGCTGTGGACGATTGCCTGAACAATGCAGATTCCACATCTTGAAATAAGCTCTCTCCAAGTTCTTCACCTGTGTCGACAAACAAGAGATCAAACATAACCTTAAGTTTTTTTTTTTTGGTAAACATAACCTTAAGTTCATTACACATTAACATGAAGAGCACAAGACAGGGTTTTTGCTTGAACATACCCAACGTGCAGTGTCAAATAAGGGACAAGTTAGACGAGACGCCTTGAGTTTGTTCCTGAGGGCCTGAAGCCTCGGGCGATTCAGTGCCAAAGAGACTGCTCTCTCCTCATACTCCGCCATGCTGTAGGATGATTAGTAAGTTCAACAGAAGCTAAGAAACAAGATAAAATAAACAGCAGAATACTGGGTCATGCAGATACAAAATTGTAAAACTCTTTCCGGTTACACTAAGTCAACAATGGCAAGAGGAAACACACTTATAATTTCCAGACCATGTGTATGCTATCTTTCTTTTTACAAATCAAAAGAGGACTAAGGACAACATGCACACACTGTATTTCTTATAGCACTTCTTATTCGGTTATAACTTGTTTCCTCAAGTAGCTTACCTCATCCTTTGAAGCCAGCTTCTTGACATTATTGCGACTTAAATTGAAACTGTAATACCGTCCCTACTCCCTTATTAACTTCTCTAGAATCCCCTTTGCAATACTCTAAGTCATTGAATAAGTTTACTAAACATTCTGTTTCATATACACTATGTAAGCTTTGATTTGACAAGGTCCAAAACACAACTTAGACGCCCACAGAGAGGAAGCGACTACAGAATAGGAATGGCCAAGGTTTTCAAGATAATGCTCCACGCAGCATGAAATTCTGAATCAAATTATGAACAGCAAGTTCTAGATTTTGTGATACTACCTGCAAAAAATATATATATAAATAAATAAAATCCACGGTTCTATTTGAGCATGACCCAAATCGTTTGTCCACTTCCCTTTTAAAGGTATGAAATTCAACAGATTGACAACATCCGATAAACAGGTAAATTGATCTTACACAGCCATATTTTACGGTTATATAACTAATCTACAGCCAAATCTTTTACCCCTCTTAAAGATGAATCACCTTTACATATTCCCCTCGATTTTGGAGTTAACAATACCAGGTCAATGGAGAATGGAAGGGAGAGTAGAGGAAGGAAAAGAGAGCAAATAAGTTGGTAGTGCCTACTACCCTAGTAGAAGAGTGAAATGTTGACAATGTCAGACACAGATGTCACTGTAGGGTAAAACAGACCTCACAGCTAAATAGTTGTGTAAGATTTTTAGCTTTGTAAGAACATTCTCTAATCTCTATTAGGTTATTCAAAACATTTTTTAGGGTATGTTATTCAAAACATTTTTGGTGAAATTAAGAAAGGATATCGAGAGGATAATGACGTGCAGCAGGCTGGCCAGTGGCTCTTAATTTACATAATCTTTAAGAGCCTTGTCACAACAGTAAAGTTGTCACCGTGTGACCTGGGATCACAGGTTCGAGTCATGGGAACAACCTCTTGCAGAAATTCAAGGTAAGGCTGTTGTGTACAGCCCTAAAGAGGTTTGACCTTCCCCGGACACTGGCCATAGCAGGAGCTTCGTGCACCAGGCTGCCCTTTCTAAATATTTTAGTTACTTCTATCTACAAGAACTGACAATCAAACTCACTTTTACATATTAATGTCGGAGCACAACGAAATTTTTTTGGATAGCTCCATTGAATCAAATCAACCTCAGCCGTTAGATCAATTTTGTTTCCATTCACACATTCGAATTGGTTAACCCACATTCCGCTTATTCTTCCATCCACATAATTTCCCATCACTACCCTCACTTCACATCATTATTCTCATTTATCTCAATTTATTTTAATCCTCTAGCATTGAAAATACTCCCATTGAAAACCTGCAAATTGATTAGTGCTATCAAGGCCCGACTTGATACTTAATAGTTAATACCCTAAAAAACATAGAGTTATATACATAAAGTAGTATACTTAGTAGTAGCGGAGATGCTCTAAGAATCACTTTCCTCGTGTAAATAGCATCTAAAACTTAATAAATGTGTCTTCTAGGGAATGTCTCCTTCAAAACTTAGTGTTCCAAAGAGGGACTATGTTTGCTGGCCGGAGGGATAGGAAATTCTGATGATGTAACTACCCAAGAGTTAATTTCTCTTCAATATCCCATTTAATAAAGAAGTGATTGACGCCCTTTCGAGTTGGTACTTCATTTTAATTGGAACATGAAGGGCTAACAATGGAATCTACTCGCTAAGCTTCGGACAATTTCATGCAAGTCGTGTGAAGCATGCGTAAGTTTAACTCTTCAACTAATGATGCTAATTTAAAAACTCACCTACTGACAACCATTTCGTCCCCTGCCCCGGTTGCAAGACAAAGTGATCCGGCAACCCTTGTGGCCATTTTCTGAAGGGGTAAAGTCACCATTGGCAAACCAGCCCAGAGAGTGTCTGTTCCGGTTGTATGTCCATTGCATAGAGGCCTGTGTAAAGAAAAAAAAAAAAAGTATGATGTAATAAGGCAGAAAAAATAGAGGACTGTGCCCATTGCATAGAAGACTGTGCCCATTACAGTTATGCAATAAGGCGGATATATACTAAGGGCCAGTTTGGGAATGCTTCTGATGCCAGCACAGCTGCTTCCCGACAGCAGAAGCAGTTTTAGTGTGTTTGGTAAATATAAAATTTCTGCTTTTCCAGACAGTTTATGTTGTCCCACGACAGTTTTCAGGAAGCAAGGGGGGAGATGCTTTTCCAGAAAGTGCTTATGATTGATTTATCTACAACCGATTTTAACCTTACGATTTTAAAAATATCAATAGTTATCTTTACGAAAATGACATGTGTCATATATTTTTGTCATTTTACCATCTCACATCAAGTTCACAGTTGATTTTACCAAACACAAAAGTGCTATATCAATATTTTCACAGCAGCTTTTACGTAATATTTACCAAACAACATTTTATCAAGAATTCACAGTTTTCACACAGCAGCTTTTCTAGCACCGCCACAGCATTCCAAAACTAGACCTAAAAAACCAGGGACGGACCCAGAATTTTTTTCCAAGAGGGGCCATGCTAAATATGGTAGAAAATAATTTAAGTTCACATCAAAAATATACATAATAACCAAAGCTTAAATGCAAAATTTTAATTTATAAGCAATATACATACTTCTTTCATACTCGTATATATGAAATTATGAACGTTAAATAGGAGTTCTGTTTAATATCGGGACGAATATAGAATAATTATAGAACACCAAATGATTAATTTTCATCTTAGCAAAAAGTTATGGTTCATTAATGCAAATTTAGAAAATCTAGGGCTGGCCGCATGCATATAGTAATATAAATATGAAAATACTTAAGGGGGGTTAGTGTAGTTCTTCAAACTATGGGGGGGAGGTGTGGCCCCTGTATGCTATCCCACAGGTCCGTCCCTGCTAAAAACTACGCAACCCATCCAACTACTCTCAGATGATTTATGAATTTGCTTTTCTGCTTACTTTATAGGCCTTGCTATATAATCCTCCAAGCAGGAAAGGAGACATGCGTTCAGTTTCTTTTAAAAAAACATCTGGCTATGTTATTTACACTAAAACTCTGAAAACTTTTGAGTAATAAAAGAGACCAGTGTCTTGCATTATTCTGAAAAAAAAAAAAAAAAAGTTTCCCGAATCTAACCTACTCAAACAACAATAAATGAGGCATTCCATAAAAAAACAAATTATTTCCCTCGGAAAGCCAGAATTCCTTGATGGAACTGTTTTTGCAGATTCAAAGGAGTATAGCATATAGGAGCAATAATATATGACTAGCTCTAACTTTGTTATCAGTTACTTGCAACCTCGAATAAAGTCAGGTTTCACTTAATCAAAAGTTCGTTTCCCTCTCTTGTTTCAAAGGAAGGAAAAACAACACAAGGATATACATACGTGTCAAGGAAAAGGTCTGCAAGTGCACTGCGTCTAATGTGTTCATTTTTCATCGCAACATCTGTGAAGATAATTTGCTCTGGCTGAACACCCCTTGCAACGGCATCTGAAGAATAGAACAAACTATTAGACCAACTTCGAGAATAGAAACTATAAGTGGAGCTGTTGAGACGAAGTAAATGGTCTTGATTTATATTCCACTCGATGGGAAATCATAAAGGTGTCTCACTACATTAACAGGCCGGAACATATTCTGAGCAGAATTTGATTCCACCAACATCCCGCCAGATTAATATAGTGAGAATAAATGCTAGGCTGGACTTGCATCTCATCAGTAAGTGAGAGGCCGAGGAAACAAAATGGCAGTTTGTACGAAAGACACTACTGTTAAGAGCATAATACAAGAATCTTAATTATCGATTACATGCTCGTAGTCTCGTTTCGCCAGCAGCTGGGAATCTCAGCAGCCATAGAGCACTATTAGGCACCCGTTTGAGTATGTTGCACCTGAAAAACCATTGCATACGAGTAAATGTTACAGATCAACTTGTGTGAACTTTTCTCACAAGGAAAGAATATCTCGAAACCTACCAAGTGTTGAAAACATCAGGGTCTATCTTGTAGAGTTGGTTGAAGCATGCAAAAATAAATTTATCTTCTGGCAGGCCATAATCAGATCGTTTGTGCTGGCAGTTTGGATCCAATACATCTAGGTTTTTCTGATTGGAGAGAAAAAAAGGTAAGATGACACGAATCAAAGATCCGATATTTGCAAATAAGAGGCAAATCGAACTACTGGAAGATGGAAAGCTGTTTAAATACCCACACTAGCCAGAATTTGAAATCACTAACCTGCTTGTAGTCACTCACAAAATAGCAATGTGGAAGATGGACAAGCTTCTCAGAATAAATGTCCGCCAGATGGAAAGGTGAAACAAACTGTACAGAGACGTGGGAAAATGTCACCAAATTAATCTAGCACCATACTGAGCTTTTATAAGGACCAAGCCTCACCTCATCAGTAACAAGGTAATCGATGTAAGACGCCCCAGTTGTCCCAGGAAAACCCATGTATGAGACCTGAATGGGTGCAGGTTGCATGGCAAATATTTCGTTCCTAGCCCCCTGTGCAGTTACAATGTCAACACATTACAGAGAGAGAGAGAGAGAGAGAGAGAGAGAGAGAGAGAGAGAGAGATGTTCTAGAAGAACGACATATTGCAACAAATTGGAAACAAGATTAAATTTATTAAATAACCATCTGCACTATAGAACCTTAAACATAGAGCAGATGAAGATAACATAAAGATAACTAGATATGCTTATATCCGTTTGTTTACAAAGAAAATCTGACAGATTCAATCACATAGGTTAACAATTTATGTCCCATTAGTTTAAGAGTCCAAATTACGTTTTCAGCTTTACGTGAAATCCAGCAGTATAATTTAGTGAAATCCCGCAGCAGAGTTGACATCATCTACTTTCACAGTTTTATTCTCAAATTCCTAGCTACTTCTGCACGTCTTTCAGCACTTCTTGAATTCAAATAAGACAGCAAGCCGAGCATTTCATCTTTTCACAACCCCAAACAAGCACTACAGATCTATAGATGGACGTGGAAAGGAGAGGACGGAGACAGCAGCAAGCGCAATACACAGCGACGAACTAACATTTTGGACTTCTATTGAAAAGAGGAGAAAAAATAAAACAAAAAAGGGAAAGAGCCAAGGACAAAACAAAGTAAAAGCGGGCATTCCTGAGGACTTCATTGAAACAGTAAGGGAAAACAGCAAGAAAACAAAATACCTTAGTATAACCATTAAGGTTTATTAAGATCTGTATTCCGTGTTCATTTATCAATTTTGCAATCATGTCAGATGACATGGAAGATACGTCTATGAAATGCTCGGCCTCAGACTGGGTACGCAGCCTCCACTCAGTTCCATCACTTTGACTCAATGCATAGCAGAAAACCTACCAAATACATGTGTTAAGCTTTTTCACAAGACAAATAAATCAAAAGCGTAGAAGAGTTTGGCAAGCTTCTTCCTTGTATGTTTACAAACCTCTACATAATCACGATTGTGCATGCCAAATACTGAGCCCATAAGGTGTGACAATGGGTGATTACCAAAGTCACTGCTAACATATCTGCAGGATCAGGAAACTTTGTTTGAATATCCACATCGACAATGACACCACTGAAACATCTATCACAAAACATACCCAACTCTAAGTCTCTGGCTTCCACCGTCATTTTTCACTGGTATTGGAGCAGGATGACTGAAGGAAGGAAGCGCGTAACGCGAAGCAATTAAAGAACAGTGTGCAGCATACTTCCGACTAGAACACAGAACCAAAAGGAACTCAGGTCAAAAGGTTTAAACAAAGAATAAAGAAGTTCATACGTACCAAGGTTGTAGCTTACCTAATTTCAAGAGCAAGTATCCCATCAATTGGATAAGCTATAGCATGGAAAGGTTGGACACTAGGAAGAACTGACATCTGAAAGAAGTTAAACATAAATTGCTAAGTATCAACTACAACTTTGGCAACTAAAAAGCTTTCCTGTTGCAGGAAGACCAGAAGTAAGAAACGAGAATCGTATATGATGGTGATAACAACCATAATACAATTAACTTCGTTTATGTCCAAGAGAGTGAGAGAGAACCTTAATCTGTCTTCTAATAATCCCTTCAACCTCAACGAACATCTTCTCTCGCTCCTCCCAACTGCATACAAACTAGAGAATAGAACATAGGTAAGTGCTAACATAAGTAGTATGAATCACTTCACCATAAGAGATCTAGTTACAAACAGTTGAAGCACTAAGTTTGATTGATATCTGATCATGCCAACAGTGTCAAATCAGAATAAATGTACCATTATTTCAAAGCTGTGACCTCAGTTACCGTTTAAAAATGCACTAAGGCAGCAAAATCGATAAAGGTAGTTTAACCACCAAAAATGTGGGTTATATATGCAATTAAAATTCAAATATATGAATCCGAATCCTCGAGACTTGTCTTAAAACTGTAGTAATTAGATGAGGTGACAATAGCAAAGCTCTCTCAATAAGACAAGTGTTGCAAGTATTCAACTGCATATACAAACTAACTAGCAACATAATGCTGGTTGACGGGTTTGTTTGGATAAGCTTAAATCAGATGAAATTATATCAGCTCATCCAAACATACCCGATATCATGGTTAATCATGCAGTGTCGGAGGAGTTCATGTTTAATACCACTCCGTCCCACCTCTTTTGCACCATTTGGACTTTTACCACTATTCACTGAGTCACTTTGACCCGGTGATTTGGATAGCAAAACATTGCAACTTTACATAATTTTTTCGTAGTGTTGTAGAGTAACTCTTATTCTACAAGACCATAAAAAAATATCGAAAAATTTCATCGTTTTGCGATCCAAATCACCGGGTCAAAGTGACCCAGTTACGGGTGAAAAAGTCCAAATGGTGCAAAAGAGGTAGGACGGAGTGGTACTCACGTTTAAACCTTTGGACGTGGAATCTTGCTGTCAAAAGTTGGAGAGCGAAAATTCAAAGAAAATTCACAATTCTTTCTGAAATGAATGTTACTAATTTAAGACAACTTCACCATTCCTACCAGGGGGCCCATGAAGATAACCCAGTTCAAATAGGTCCATCCACATTCATTAGTGTGTCTATAGTTTATGTTGATGTAATCCCAGAAAACAAGGACTTCCCAGAGAAAAAATTCAACTTCAGGACAAACAAACTTCGAGAATGAGTTTATTAGAGGGCAAAAAATGAACTGTTTGAGTGTTGCGTCCTTTATAATACCTGTAACGTGTGCAGAAGATTACAAGTCGCCTCCGGAAAATCTGGTCGTAAAGCCAGAGCCTGTTTATAGCTTTTTATAGCTAACTCCACATGTCCACTGTACGTACATGCAGTTACAAATCAGTAGAAAGTTTAGGAAGAGGAAAACAACAATATCCACGTCAGTTCAGTTTCTAGCACCTGTCTTTATATGCGGAGGCCAGATTGGCATGTGCTTCAGCCATGCTTGGTCGAACGTTAATTGCATGTATGTAATCCTGAATTGCTTCACTAACCCTACCTATCTCCTTGTATGTGTTTCCCCGGTTAACAAGCCCATCAGCTGCCAGTGGATCAATGCGGAGAACTTCATTATAGCAACATATAGCATCCGCATAGTTTCCCTACAATGAACGCATTGCAAACTTATCAAATTGAAGACCAACATTTTATTTGGGATATTTGAACATCTTATAACTCGGAGTGAAACGAGATTGTGCTCTAATGAAAAAATGAAAAGAGACTAGGCTACAGCCACCTGTTGTTTGTAGATAATAGCAAGATTATTGAAAGGAGCAGACAACCCAGTAGTCACAGCTAATGTTGCCTTGTAATATGTAGCTGCAGCACTCATCATATTCCTGCACATACAGGAACCAGTCTATTGAGGATCACGAACCAGTCTATTGAGGATCACCTTCCAAACTATTAACGGAGACCTTCGTAACCAGCTTACCACTCCATATATATATTCCCAAGGTTTGTCAAAGCTTGTGGGTGGCTTGGTCGCAACTGAAGACATTGCTTCACACAGCAACAAAAGAGAGAGAGAATCAATAAACAGCACAAGAGTCAACTGATGACAAATCAATAGCAAAGAAGTTAAGAAGATGAGAGAAGAGGCCAACATGGTAGCATTGGATCGCTTCATCTACTCTCCCAATATCTTTTAGTGCATTACCCTTTCAGTAGCAGCAACAAAACATGAACCAATTTCAAGTTAGTAAAAAATATATCTCATTGTCACGAAAGCTTCATCAAGTTCACAATCATGCAGGATCAGAAAAACCAACCAAATTATTGTAGGCCTCCAGAAACTCAGGATCATAGGCAATCGCCTGCTTGTAATGGAGGATGGCTAAGTCTTGCTGGCCTTGGTCATAGTAAGTACTCGCCAAATTACCTACAAGGTACAGGCATACAACTCATCACAAAGTTTGTAAAATTAAATGAAATATTACTAAGAGACAATTTAACAGTGTACAATTCCCTACCACCATACAACAAAAGATGAAAAGTTAAGCGGTAAACCAGTATCATCAAAAGTTGGGATACTGTTTTATCCTAGAAGCTGCATAACAAAACAAAAGAACCAAAAGAACAATATTATGCCATTTAGGTTGTTTCATAAGCTAATCTTATCATGGATATATTTTTGAAAAATAATGCGAATTTATTATATGAAACTAGTCTTTCACGAGAGTTTATCCAAGCACGAGGAAATTTTTTAAGACAAATTGACGAGTAATTGTATTTGTAAAGTTCGTGTTACGCTTCTCAAAATCATCGAATGAAGTTTTAGATATTGAAATGAGTAGTTCAATCACGGAATAATCTTTGGATAAGAAAACCACGGAACAATATCTAGTTGGATAGATTGGCTGATCGTGGTTCAAATTTCATAAATGGAACGTGAAGCTAATGACATAGTAGTAGTATGTAAACTTTTGATCAACAGCATAACATTGCAATCCACACATGCAGTGCATCTGGGACCTAGTATAACAAACATATAATGGTGATTATATGAAAAAACAGATCGCCAAGTAAATAACCATTATGCAAGCATAAATGAGGTTAAGAAACTCCAGATGCCACCATGTTGGACCGGTAAGACAAACAAGAACTTGCAGCAGAACTTACCAGATGTGCTACCAATTAAACAGAATATAAACAAATTAAAAGTGAGAAAGTATTTACCAAGTGCCATTGCATGATCTGGCCGCAACTGGAGAGCCCGCTGGTAACAAACAATGGCTTCTTGATGCATTCCCAAAGCCTTAAAAAGGTAAAATAAAATAATGAAGTAACTCTAGGAAAGAGTTTGCACATTTATATCTGCTATGGAAAGAATTGCAGCTTACCTTGTATACATTTCCTAGGTTTAGGTAGGCATCAGGGAATGTAGGCTTGAGTTTTATTGCTTCCTGATGGTGATGCAATACAAAACATGGAGAAAAATAATTAGCGCGATATTCATTTATAGAAGTTTAGGTAGATCAATAATACTACACTCTCAGGGAGAAACAAAATCACATGCCTAAATCTACAAACGAAACGAAATTATGGTTTGTTTACGAGCATAACAAGATCTTACAGATCCAGCATTTACAGATGGCTCGCCAAAAAGAAATCACAGCAGAAGCATTAACACAGAACCCACATATGCAAGATAGTCAAAACTGAGAATTGGTACCATTATGTTCTATACCTTGTAATATTGAACAGCTCTATTGAGATCACCCGATTCCATAAAAAGGCCAGCAAGATTTGACCAAGCAACAGCAAAAGTTGGTTGTATACGTAAAGCCTCAACATAGCAACTGTATGCCTGCAAAAAATGTTAGATGCTGACATTTCGCAGTCTTGGACATTGAAGTTACTACAAGATCAACCATCTGAGCCCTGGCTTGTACGAAACAACGTGATATCTGTATCGAACTGTGATCCAGAGAACTGTGATTCACAGTTCCACCATGAATCCTTCCATCAGTAACTAAAAAGGGGAAATTAAAACAGAGGGCACATGTAAAAGACAAAAACAAATCCCCGACAACTAAGATGTGACAATTTTGGTTAGACGCTTAGAATCAAATTTAAAGCCAAAGGCCAGTAGGAAATGCCTAAAAACGACAAAACTTGAGCATCACAAACAAAAAACCAACTGACTAGGTCAAGCAGTGACGGTTTGATCACACTACTCCAACTTGGTTTCTACCGAGCAGCAAAAAAAATCCGGATGAATCACTACAGTACGTGACGCAAGACACAGCATCCATGACTTCTGCCCAACACACCAAATCCAGTACATGTTTTCAAAATGTATTATTCTACAAGATGAAGCTCTCACAAGTCATAAGGGTAATGTCTTTCACAGCAGAAGATCTTATTATCTGTCTTAAAATAGTAATAGTAAAATACTGAACCTAGAGACACATTACTAGAGCATTAATTGGTTCCGAGCAAACAGACATACTCATACCTGCAACTTCAGCATAGAGAAAGATCTGAATGCAGTAGCGCAGAAAAGGGCAAAGAAAAGGATTAAATGACGGAACTTACTTCTTGAATTCGTCCTTGTGCTTTCATCAAGTTGCCAAGGTTGCTGTGCGCATCAACCTGTCAGTCACAGAGTTTGTAAATAAGAAATGGTATATAAGGCTATATCAGCTTCACATAAGATGAAAATTAATAACCCGGTAAAAGAGACTTAGAGGAAGTTAGAACATTATAAAGAGGAAAGCCGAGAACTAAAGATATTTACCAAATGAGGGTTCAATTGAAGTGCCTGGCGACAACATTGGGCTGCCTCATTCAGTAGTCCTTTCCTCATGTATGCACTGGCTAAGTTTGACCAAGCATCACCGAAATTTGGTCGAAGCTAACAATAGACAGAATTTAACATAAATGAACACTTCATATAATGACTCAAGAGAACCATGTAGTCCCAGGCCACATACTCAGGATTTTAATTTCCTGAAGCATACCGAAAAACCACAATTCTCATAAAATATACATGGGCATGCACAAACTAAAAGAAGCATTATTTCAAAAACTCCCGCCTTCTGGTGCATTTACCTGAAGTGTCTTCAGTCTGGAGCTTTGATCCTAACTATCTATGAACATTAATTGGACCATCTCAGTATGTTCCAGACTTCTTATATATGGAAAGGTGGAAGTCCGGAGATGGAGAGGGAGTATCGTATTTTATTTCTTTGCTTATTTGTTGGTATCATTCAGAGGAATGAGAAGCCTCAGTCTCCAGTGGTGATGTTCTATAACATGTTAAAAGGATCTCTTATCCAAGTCGTGCCTTGGAATAGGGTACGGTATCAGCATGTTGCTTCCCTTTTTAGTGATTTGTAGCTTTGCTAGAGATGCTTGCTTGTTACTAGGTACAAGCAACTTTAATCACCATTTGGAGGAAAAATCTCAATAAAACTGTCTGTTTCAAGTTCTAACATGTAATTAACTGATAGCTGGGTGCAAAAACTACAGGCATTTTTATCAGAGGGGCATGCCTTCAATTAAATGACTTTTACCCAGGACAAGACTTCAATAATGGGTTTAATTTCCAGCCTCACTACAAGATAATCTGAACATAATAGCCTTCAGTATTAAAATACATGAGTATGATGAGATAATAAGTAGCAAGAATATCAGTAATATAAGAGATTAATTTGTATGTTCCGCCCTCATGCAAGCAGTTCAATTTCTCATATTTAGGCTTCAATTATCATGTTGTTATAGGATCAATGCCGAATGTTGTCGAGCTTCATTATCAAAATTTTCAATTTTATAGGAAAAAATGAAAGCAAAAGCAAGTGTATAGGAGATCTCTAGTTTGCAAAAAGAAATAATAAAGTACACATCGAGCGTGAATATACAAACCTCAATGGCAAACAAATAGTAGCGAATTGCAAGATCAATGTTCCCTTTTTCCTGCATTGACAACGTAAATTTAATCTTCATCTGTACGACAAAAGGTCACCAAACTAGACGATCTCCATTTATGTGAATAGAAACATTTTCGCAATTGCAGACATTACCTTCCAGGCATTTGCCATGTTTCCGAAGCACTCAGCGAATCCTGGATCAATTCTTAGAGCTTCTTCATTTTTAGCAATGCACATATCAAAATCATGCAACTGCAAGAGAAGAAAAATGTAAGATCTGGATGTATAAGATCTTCAATTGATGTTTTTCCTCCAAACCAAAATATAAAGGACAGACAACTGTTGAGGTAGAAAAGATAATGTTTTTCGCGTGTTCCGTTTCCTACTTAAAGAAGGTGAGCTCACGTTTTCTAAACGATCGAGTTAAATATGGAAGACAAAAAGCAATTAATATTACTTTTTCTCATCACTATCATTGATTGTACGAAATAAAACGCGTGCGTTACTTGTCTTTTTCCCTAGAGCAAATCGGTAGACTTTTAATACCTCACGTTAATGAAAATCTACACGACACCTAAAGAGTCGTATAGCAATATCATATACCATTTCTTAAAGCAAATCGAAAATTCCGGAAAAACAAAGATGCAGATTGCCACTTTACCCTACCCATTTTACTACGATGTCAATATAAGTCTCCGAGTGGGTAATGCTCTGTGTGGTATGCTCACTCCTCTATGTGATTTTAATGCCCGTGAGCGTGTTTGTATATGTATAGATAGATATAAACAGCAAGACAGTAGTATAGAAGCTCCCATCATTATTACAATTCAAGATGCATCAGCAATACGAGGTCTTATTTCATTCGAGACACGAAGATTATTAAGCAGACTCGCCACCAACTTTGGATTGAAATCTATGTAATGTTTGTTTCCAGTATATTTTTAATACCTTATGGGAAGTTGCATTACTTCCAACAGAAATGTATAGATAGCTCTCTCAAAGTGTTGGAGGCTTTATTTTACTTGAAATGCATAGTACAAAGTTACTTCTCTTCTTTTGAACACAAAGGCTAAACCTGATGTCTCAAATATGGGTTTTTTTAATACTATTTATAAAATTTTATGGTGATCCAATACTTCACGAAATCACATGAATGAAGCAATGCACCGGAGAGCCACTGATTTGATCAACTACAAAAAAACAGCCCACCTGATAATAAATAGCGCCCAGTAGAAGGAGATTATCAGTTCGCCGTGGGTTGCTCTCATAAACAGCATTTGCGTGCTCCAGCGCAAGCTGATAGTTGCCGGTCTTGTACATCTGATGAGCAATTCCCAGCCTAACATCTTCATCTATAATACAACACAAACAATACTAGGTGAGTTTCCAGAGAAAAAGATATAACCTTTGCCATTACCTAACTAGTTAAACTAGCTTGATAGCCCAGAAAGAAGCTGTAAGTAGACAAACTCAAGTACAGTAGTATCTCATAGTGCAAAATGATGAGCTCAATTCATGATCCATAAGGCTCAAACCATATAAGTAACTTAATACTTCAATCATATCTCACCGATCGTTTAAGTGAAATCGAAATTCAATTACTGAGGCAATCAATTGCAATTGCAGATTAGGAGCGACCAAACCCTAGAAAAAGGGCGAATTCACGAAAACCCATTTGCAGAACCCAAAATCAAGCAAAACCCTAGAAGACCCTTCAATGGATTGAGAAAAAACGAACAAACCTTCGGTCGATTCGGGCAAGGGCTTGATAAAGGGTTTGAAATCGGAGGACGAAGCCGGTTCTAGCTTGAGCTGCAACCCTTGAACGCCAGACCTCAGCTTCTGGAGCTGATTCGATGGCTGAGACTGATTGAAATTGCTCTGTAACGCCAACATGGTTGTCGCCGATCAGAAGAAAACCCCTCGTCGTCCGCAAAATAATTAGCTGAGCAAGATAAATAGAAATCTTTATTTTTTATCTGTGTGAACTAATCAAATCGGAGACGGAGACGATGAAGATGGGGACTGGGGAAAGTTTTCCCCTTTCTCTCTCTCTAGAAGGATCGGAGTGACTCCATCGTTTCCATGTTTGGCAGTGGTTGGGGGAAATACGCTTCTTCTGGGTTTGGGTTTGGTTGGCTTCTTCTCTCTCTTCCTCTGTTTTCTCTGTGTTAAATACAGAGGACGAAAGGGGGCTGTCGTTTGTTGCGCATTAACATTAGGTGTGTCTGCCAATAGTGAGTGACAACTGGTGTTATTCACGTGACCTATGAATTGTACTTTGTAAAACTAGTTTGACCTCGGACGAGACGCAGCTCCATTTCAACACAAAAATTATTTGAAAATTACTCCCACTCCGTCCCAGCTCTCTCATCAATTTGATATTTTGACTCGTCTCACTTTGTCCGGGTGATTTGGATAGCAAAACGATTCGATTTTTGAATAATTTTTCACATTATTATAGAGCAACTTTTACTATACAATACTATCAAAAGATTATAAAAAGATTACATCATTTTGCTATTGAAATCATCGGGTCAAAGTGAACTAGTGAATAGTGATAAAAATCAAATTGAGGAGAAAGAGTTGAGACAGAGTTGTACTGTATTCGTTTTGTTTGATTCTTCGTATTTAACTTTAAGCATCAATTGACCATGTGATTTAGTTAGTAACACAATATGATAATTTAGTAATATTTTAAATTTTTACATCGTTTGACTAACTAAATCACTGGGTCTAAGTGATGCTCAAAGCAAAATGAGAATAAGCAACTATTTATCTATTGAACAAACTTACGATATTTAATTATAAAGTGTCTCGGGGACACGTGATATGGAGTGATCTCCATGTTGCCTGTAGTTCTCTTCTTCCCCAATCCAATCGAGTTACCTAGGAATTCGGTAACTCTCGTTCTTCTTTTGAAATATTTGATGTGAGATTTCTCACCAGTATTGGACTAAAACCAATTTACTTTGTATGTTTAGAGTATATCGGAGTAGATAGTAGTCAAGTGAAATAGTAGATTTCTTAAATGTGATCGTGATTTCTGTTAAAAAGATTGGGTTCATAAGAGTAAAATGAGCTAAAATAATCAAAATTCACCTATATCATGGCGTACCACTCCGTCCCAGCTCTTTCTACCCAAATTAACTTTTGCCACTATTCACTTGGTCACTTTGACCCATTGATTTGAATAGCAAACCGATGCAATTTTTCGATAAATTTTTCATGGTGTTGTAGAATAAAAGTTTCTCTATAATACGGTGAAAAAATTATCAAAAAATCATATTATTTTGCTATCCAAATCACCCGGTCAAAGTGACCCAGATACGAGTCAAAAAGTCAATTTGGGTAGAAAGAGCTGGGACGGAGTGGTAGCTATTGGAAACCCTGGTGGACCCACCAAATGTGTGAAGACTCTTTTGTCATTTAACCCTCTAGAAGCCACCTTATGAGTTGGCTGGTTTGTTGTCCGACTCACCACCTTCAATCTTCCTCCTGCTTCATTGTTCGCGATCCTCCTCAACTCCTCCAAGAACATTCCTTGTTCATTTCATGCATTTACTCATTTCTACAAACGTTCTACCACATTCTTTGAATCTGCCTCAAGTTCAAGATTATTCTAAGACAAGGTTTTAAACCACTTGATAGAGATCTTCAAAGCTTTCACTTCATTTTCATGGTGTTTTTGGAGAAAATCACTAGTTCACTTCTCCATAAAGTCACCGTTGTGGTTTCGGACTACACACCTAGCTCATGCAAGCTTATTCTTCTATTCAACTACAACAACCGTGTTCATTTGAGCAGGCCTCCCTAGAGGACTCCATCCGTTGATCTGGCTTATTGGTCACAGCCTCTACATTACCCTTGTCTCAACTAAGTTCACTCATTCTATTGATAACTCTTTTTAGGAGGTATAGTCTTGACATGTTTACCTACCGTTTTTGCGGGTATTTTGAGTGATTTAGAGGTTTATCTGAATATTTTTGCACTATATCCGTGAATATGAGCTATTTATGCATAATTACAAGTCCACACAATTTCATGCGGTATTTTGACTAATTTGTCAAATATAGTCGCTTAGTATTTGTTCGTCTTTCCTATGACAGGAATGGAGGCCTCGCGGAATGCATGGACGAACTTCGTGTTATGAATTGGGTGATCAAAATCGTAGCATTGAAATTGGCAAAGCAACAAGCAAGAAGGCAAGGGAAAAAAAATTGTTGTTTTTGGGTACTGTAGCAGGTTGTGCGACCTACTATAGTACGTCGTGCGACCTACTGTAGCAGGTCGTGCGACCTAGTCCGGGCTTGGCAGTTTTTGGAATTGTTTCATTACTTTTTGGCAACTTTTGGACGATGCTTTGGGCACAAGTCAGTAGTATAGGCCTATATATGGGTGTAGGACTCTTCTATTGACAAGTGTGGTTGATTGTATTGGTCTCTCGTCAATAAAATTGATTTCGTTTGGTCGTGGATGTAGCTAGTCTCAAAACTAGTGAACCACGTTAATTGCTTGTGTTCTTCATCTTGTTCTTTCGTTTCATCGTTTCTTCTTGATTCCTAACAAGTGGTATCTCGCTTCCGCACCGTTTTCTGACACTTCAAAAACAAGAGAACTTGAGGAAATGCAGAGAAAATGATGTGATTAAAGCTACCATGAGTCGTGCTCGCACGACCAGGAATTGTGGTCGTATGAGCGGAAGACTTAGAGAAAAAAAAAATTGCTCACATGACCATAAAATGGGGTTTTGTCCATTACACGAGTAGGATTTGATCGCATGAGCATAAAAAACTTACTCGTACGTGCAGAAACCCTAATTGCATGAGCATCGCGACTTCTCGCACAAGCAGCCTGGTGACACGAATTATAACACCCCCATCCTCAGGGAAAGGTAAATTGCACCTACCTCCCCAGGGGTGCCCTTCGCCTTAACATGTAACGTCTTAGCAAGGAGACGGTCTAACAGTTCTGTAGTGAAAAGACAGGAAAAGAAACATAACCACAACATCATTTACATACCTTTGATCCAGTCTTACACTTACATGGCTTAATATATACAACAAAAGAAGGTACAAGGATTACTACAGTTTTCTTTCCTTCCTACCTGTCGTCTCACCTGGACCCAACAAAGATGAGAAGGAAATCAATAGACAAATATTTGTGAGCGTGGAATAAAACAAAATAAAACTCGATAAGCTTGTAGGCACTTACAACTAGTGGTTACATCCTGCAAACAACGTCACAATTATTTATCATTATCATTGCTCATGTATCATCCAATTCCAGTAATCCACTAAGAAAGACTAGACCTTAAGTGTTCACACCCCTACAGGATCGTCAGTCCAGCGAGTAGTACTAGTTGCCTATAGTCGGGAGCTAGTGACTCGATTTCTTAACGCGTATGCGCAAGTGCACGATGAAGTAACATAGGGGTGGTATTTCAACCTCGAGATATCGATCCCACGAGGAAAAATTTGAGATTACTTAATTAGATATTTAGTTTAGAACATGGTATCAGGAGGAAAGATTTGATTGAATTAAATATTAAAATTAACAACTGAACTAACATTTTTGTAATTTTTTATTAATAAACAGATATGGAGAAACTAGGCGATTTCTAGATCACCTAGCGTCGAAGACGATTTCCGAGTCAGCTATGTAACACGTCAATCATATTCTAGTTCAGCCGGGTAATAGGCTATTGTTGGAATAGATGCCCTAGAGGCAATCTAGTTTAGTATGAATTTATTTGTGGCTAGAAATTCATTTATTATTTATTGGATATTTAATATAATGAAGTCCTTTACAATTGTGTTGTTTATCTTATATATCCCTAGTCCAGTATAATGATTAATGAGACAATCATCTATAGACTAGTATGGGGTTGGATTGATATAGAGATCCAACACATAGGTGTGCATTAAGGGTAATGTCGCACTGGATTGACCCATCTCCGAGAAGGCTACATACACGTTATGTTAAGCCACAAGCGATTCTCGCGGTGCAATGGTATTGTCATCCTTAGACTTGAAGTCACTAGTTATTCTACTTGTGGATTATTGTGATTTTGGTAGCGTCAAACGCTACACCGTAACTGGGTAGTTATAAAGGCGTGTACCGGATACAATAAGAAGCAAGCTTAGAGATCGTAGTGGACGTAGATAGAATTTGTCCCTCCCACATAACGGGAGCAAATATTATAGGCCACTCGAGGGATAGTGCTTATAGAATGTCTGGCCAGACTCAAATAAATCAATATGGGATATTGATGTTATTTGCACGAATAAAGGCTATTCCATGGATCGAGAAACTGTGGATTGGATATACGAGTGTGACTTGTATGTCTCGTGTCCAATCCGGATATAGAGACAAAGGGATGAGACAATTACTTATACAAAGGTTGTCAAGATGACTATTCTATTAGTTGGCTAGAATGGATGTTTTGCTAGAAACCGCTCCATATTAGCAAATAGTTGCTACCAACTAGATAGAACCTATGGGGTCACACGCTATATAGAGTTGAACTAGATTTGGGAATTAATCAATTGGATTAATTAATTAGAAGGATCACTTTGCAAAACCTTGCAAACTTAGTAGGGACTAATTTGCAAGGAAGGGACTAAATTGAATTCTAGTATGACTAGAATAAGTCCTTTAGGTAGTTGACAAGGAGTTGTTGGACTATATAAAGTACCTTCCTTCCTTCCTTCCCATAACTTATGCTCATTATTGAACATAACAAGAGTGGGAGATTGTTAAAGTAGATTGTTAGCCAAGATTGAAGAAAAAGGAGCCCAAAGCCAAAAGGAGCCACAAAAGATGGAGCATGGAGCATTCCACATGACTATGAAGGATGGACCAAAAGATCAAGACGCATGGAGATGTGTTTGCTTTTACGGTCATAGATAATTCCATTGTCTTGGAATTATCTTAGTCTAGAAAAGGCCATATCCACATCACGTTTAATTTTTGTTTTGTGGTTGTTTACTTTATTGTCTTATTATTTTGTGGTTGGTGTATGGATGATGCATGCAATTAGGATAATAAGATAATTAGACAACCCGGATCTATTATTTGGAGTTGTGCCCGAACTCAAATAGATAGATTAGTTGATATTGATCAACAAAACAATTAAAAATTGAATTTGAAAATACCTCAAAATTCAAATATTGTGTTCTTGCCTTCTCGTTATTTAAACACTCATTATCATCATTATTTATCAAGTTCGTGCGTGCCAAAGCATGGCGACTTGGTTCATAATGATGGAATGCGATGTCACAAGCTAGTAATGTGCAATTTAAAAGGTTGAACACAACTAGGCTATTAATGTGATTAAGAAACCTAAAGGCAATCAATTGGGATTATCCATATGGATGGATAAATAAGGAGTTATTTGCCCAATTGAACCAAGAGTTGCATAAGGGATGAAATTGGAATTGTTCCTACCTAAAGTAGTCAAATTATGGGTGACTTCCCAAAGCAAGCTCATAAGGAGATGAAACATGGATCTTGGCCCACTAGAAAATATAAGGATATTTTCCGCATTAATATCTTGAGGGTTATTAATCCGTAGAAAAATAGTGGGAGCTATATTTGATAAACTAGCCATTATTGAACATAGTCAAAAATTCACAAATACTAAAACTTGCGTATTTTCCTTTTGTAGAATTCCAAATGGCAAACAACTCATCGAGTTCACAACATTCCCTACGATCTGTCCTTGAGAAGGACAAGCTCTCTGGAACCAACTTTCTTGATTGGTACAGAAACTTGAGAATTGTTCTCAAGCAAGAGAAGAAACTGTACGCAATAGAGGAGCATGTTCCAGAAGGTCCACAGAACCAAACACCTGCTGCCCTAAAGGCATATCAAAAGCGTGTTGATGACGCTAATGATGCGGCCTGCCTTATGCTATGCACCATGACTTCTGAGCTTCAGAAGCAACACGAAAACATGAATGCTGTCGATATGATCGAGCATCTGAAGCAGATCTTCCAAGAGCAGGAAAGGGTTGAGAGTTATGAGGTCTCTAAGGCACTGTTGAAGTGTCATCTGGAAGGGAACCCGGTGGGACCCCATGTACTCCGTATGATCGGGTACTTGGAGAATCTCGCTCGGCTAGGGATCCTGGTCGGACAAGAGTTGGCAACCGATCTCGTGTTGCAATCGTTGCCCGAGAGTTATGGACAGTTCATCATGAACTATAACATGAACGAGATCGTGAAACCACTGCCAAATTTACTCAATATGTTGAGGACAGCTGAACAGAGCATCAACAAGGGTAAGGGCAAGGCCATTATGATGGTACACAAAGGAAAGGGCAAAAGGTTTGCCTCATCCTCCAAGGGAAAAGGCAAGTCAGTTGCCAAGTCCAAGGAACCTGCCCTTAAGCCTGTTGGTGGCATTGCCAAAGGTGTGACTAAAGGTGAGTGTCACTACTGCAGTCAGCCTGGACACTGGAGGAGGAACTGCCCAAAATATATGGAGGACAAGAGGCTTGGAATAGTGATTCCACCACCACCAGGTATTTTTGTTGTGGATGTAAATTTAACTGTCTCTACATCATGGGTATTAGATACTGGATGTGGATCTCACATTTGTCGAAATGTGCAGGATCTAAAGAGAAGTAAAAGATTGGCTAAAGGGGAGGTAGATCTGCGCGTTAGGAATGGAGCAAAATATGCTGCGTTGGCCATAGGCGTGTGCGAGCTATCTCTGCCTTCAGGATTAGTTTTAGAATTAAATAATTGCTATTTTGTGCCTGCTATGAGCAGAAACATTATTTCTATTTCTTGTTTGGACAAGGATGGTTTTATTATTTCAATAAAGAACAATTGTTGTTCCTTTTATTTGAATAATATTCACTATTTTAGTGCGTAATTATTTAATGGACTGTATGTCCTTGATCTAAGCAATCCAGTCTACAACATTAATACGAAGCGGTTTAAAATTAATGATTTAAATCCTGCTTATTTATGGCACTGTCGTTTAGGCCACATAAATGAGAAACGTGTATCTAGACTCCATAAGGATGGACTACTAGACTCATTTGATTTTGAATCATATGAGACATGTGAGACTTGTTTATTGGGAAAAATGACAAAGTCCCCTTTCAATAACAAAGGTGGGAGGACTGGTGAGCAATTGGCGCTCATACATACTGATGTGTGTGGGCCATCTGCCACGCCTTCCAGGGGTGGTTACGTCTACTGATGATTACAGTAGATATGGGTTTGTGTACCTCATGAGGGCAAAATCCGAATCCTTTGAAGTGTTCAAAGAATTCAAGAATGAAGTAGAGAAGCAAATTGGCAAAAGTATCAAGGCTCTACGATCGGATCGTGGAGGAGAATACTTGAGTCAAGAGTTTGACGACTATCTTAGAGAGTGTGCGATCGTGTCCCAACTCACTCCACCCGGAACGCCACAATGGAATGGCGTGTCTGAGAGGAGGAATCGAACCCTATTGGATATGGTTCGGTCTATGATGTGTCAAACCGATCTTCCATTATCATTTTGGGGCCACGCTCTATTAAGTGCAGATTTCACCATTAATCGAGTTCCATCTAAATCAGTCATGAAGACACCATATGAGATGTGGAGTGGTTGGCATCCCACACTGTCGTTCATGAGGATTTGGGGCTGCGATGTCTATGTAAAACGTTTACAATCAGACAAGATAGGGCCGAAATCGGATAAGTGTAAATTTTTGGGGTACCCTAAGGAAATTAAGGGTTACTAATTCTACAATCCAACCGAGAACAAAGTGTTTGTTGCTCGGACCGGCGTGTTTCTGGAAAGAGAGTTTTTCTCTAAAGAAGCAAGTGGGAGGACTGTAGAACTTAAAGAGGTTCAAGAACCACAAATCACTGAACCGATTATGGAACATGAACAGGAACCACAAGCGGTTGTGGATCAGCCTGTTCAGGTAACACAAGAGCTTCGTAGATCTAGTAGAGTGCGCCAGGAACCCGAGAGGTATGGACTTCTCGTGACCGATTCCGGTGACACGATGCTCATAGATGATGAGCCTACTACCTATGAAGAGGCCATAAAGGGCCCAGACTCTCAGAAGTGGCTAGAAGCCATGAGATCCGAGATGGAATCCATGTATACCAACAAAGTATGGACTTTGGTGGAACCACCCGAAGGGGCGCGACCCATAGGGTGAAAGTGGGTCTTCAAGAAGAAGATCGACATGAATGGTAATGTGATTACCTATGAGGGTCGATTGGTGGCTAAAGGATTCAAACAGATTCATGGTATTGACTATGATGAAACCTTTTCACCAGCGCTATGACCAAATCCATCCGAATCCTGATTGCGATTGCAGCATACCACGACTATAAGATTTGGCAGATGGATGTCAAAACAACATTCCTTTATGGGAATCTCCTCGATGACGTGTATATGTGTTGACGATAATTCCCAAGTATAGGAATATCGTTCTAAGTAGTACCCGAGTAAGAACGGGGTCGAATCCACAAGGAGAGGAGGATTAGAGAGTGACTTGCAAAACTAGAATAAACGACTAACTAAAACAATAAAACACAAACTCTCAATGGCTTTAAAGCTTGCCAAGCTATTCAAATCCACCAAAATCAATTGATGGAGCAAGTTTGAGGTTTGAGTTTAAGAACAAAGTAAACGACTACTAGAGCTACGATTCAAGAAACTAAGCGCAATACCAAGTAATGAGGGCTAGGGATCATCGGTTTCTCTAGTGACCAATCCTCCTAGTATATTCAAGCCCGATTCTCAATTCGCATGTGTCAATCCACAAGACAAGTATCTCAAGAAGTGATTGCTCATACAATCCAACTCGCGACAAGAGAAGTGTGTAAATCCAACACGCTAATCAAGTACTAAAGAGGCTATTCAAATGAGATCCTCCAAATTTCAAGTGTTTCAAGCATCAACCATATGTAAACACACATAGATGTTTCCACGTGAAAGATCAAGCAACAAATGAGATTTGTAAATTCTCACTCAAATAACCTAACTAGAACTCGATTTCTCAAAGTTAGGATTGACGAGTTCCTCTCACTCGAATGCAACTTCAAATCAAACACGTCAAAAGTATTCGCACATCTACCTATTCAATGCATCAAATACTTCAACAAGAGAAATCTAAATATTGCACTAAGCATTCAAGTGAACCCAATTCAACCCATTCATCCTTGAAGTTCAACTTGAAGCAATAGGAAGATTTAGACACTAGATAGTCCCAAATCACCCAAGCAATTGAATTAGCTAGACATGATAGATTCAAGAGTAATAAAGAGAAATTATATTTTCATAGCCAACACTTGAATCAACCAATTATTTTCACCAATTCAACCTCAATACATCAAACTACAAATTGAAGAAAAAACTATTATCTCAAAACAAACACTAACAATTAGCTAGAAGCTAGTTCTACCAAGACTAGAGAGCTACTTCTGCTACTGCTGCTGCTACTGCTACACTAGCATAACCAAGAAAATCTCACAGCAGCAGAATAGAGAACAGAGCACTGTAGCAAACCGAAAATTCCCAGAAATTCGACTGAAAAATCGTCAAAAACAAGACTCCTCTCTCCCTCTCTTCCTCTTTCTATGTTCTAGCTCTTAGATAGCTCAAGAACAACCCAAATCTGGGCGAAATCGGAGAGAGAGAGAGGAGAAAAAAAAACCCAAAACAGAGCACTGTGAACAGTCGGGTCTGGGAAGAGAAGAGCTTTGATTTCTTCAAGCTAGCTTTTATAGAGTTGTCTTTGAGCTTCCTTGGCCTCCAAGAATGTATCCCCACCCTCCGATTTGACTGATGACCTCTGAATCGTTCATTTTGTTCGCCTCACAAACCCTAGGTAGAATTGGGGCTTTCTGTCTGGATCACTCTTGGGCCGAATTAACGGCTGTAGTAGAGAGAGCTTGGGCTTAGGAGCGTTTTGGTACCGGATTTGGGTGATTTGGTGAAGAGATGAGGGCGGGGTGAAGCTTGGAGGAAGCTTCGTCGTGCTTCCATGGCTGGTGTGGGTTCTCTGCGTGAGGACGACGATGGGGAGAGAGAGACGTAACAGTTGCTGAGTTGTTTTGGCATAATTTCACTCGGCTCCCCCCTTGTTTGCTGTAATGTTTTAAAATACCCCCATCTCCTCTTAAAAGGTTTGGAAAAATAGCAATAACACCCCAACTCCGTTAGGAGCTCTTCAAAATAGCCATTAAAAGGTTTAGAAACTTGCACTTAAGCCCCACTTCGGTTAAGAACTTGTCTTTTTGGCCCTTGACCTTCACTTTTGACTTCTAGATCTTCAATAATGGCCCCAATTCTTCTCTTGTCTTCTCAAATTGGCCCTTAAATCTTCAACTATTCTTCAAATTAGGTCATCCAAGTCCCTTCTTCATGGCTCTTGAGCCGCAAATCCTCTTCAAATTCATCGTTTAAGGTCCCCTAGCTCGCCTCTTGCGTTTTAAAGCACGTTTTCACCTACAAAATTAGGGAAAAACAACCAAAACTACGAAAACAAGCATAAGTCTAGAAAGAGAGATAAAATAGATAAATTACACATATTAGCAAGTTATGAAGAGTTCGTTAACATACTAAAATATGCAATTTACGATCCTTAACACACCCCCCAACTAGCCTTTTGCTCGTCCTCGAGCAAAGAGAGCGATATGAGTAGAAATTTAGTGAGAAACCAATCATGAGAGACACACACTCAACTAGACAAGGCTTGACTCAATCCTAAACTAGACTCAATATATTTACAAAAACACTCTCACATATTATCTATCCTAAGTGAGAACCCAAAGAAAATAAAATCCTAAAGAATTACTAGCTAGTTTTAATTTTTTTTTGGTGGGGGAAAAAGAAGAATGCACAAATGTCTCCTCAAATAAATTCTCAAAGTCCAAGAAGATTAAGAAAGAAACCTATGGACGTCTAAGCATATACTCATACAAATGTGGGCGGTGTTTGGTAGAAGGTGACTCATGCGAACCACAAAACTTGTTAAATTAAGTCCAATTTGCGAGAAAGTATGCCTTCAAAAATAAGGATCTCATGAAACTAGACATTCTCATACTTATTCAAAAGCACCCATGTAGGATGGACTTCCCAAGCTTTGAACAAAAAATTTTTTTAAGAAGGGGAGATGTGGTTGTGGGCTTGTATGATCCTTCTGTGGATTTTTGGTAGATGGTGCGATTTATCATTTTTTTTTAGATTTATAGCATTAACATTTTATTTTTAACCTCAAATCCAAGGATCTCCAAGACCCACAACAAAATAGAGGAATATACACGCGAGTGGGCTTTTTAAGCTAAACCAAGGGAGCTATCTAGGTGGTGACGTAACATTATCCCCGGACACCCCTCTATTTCTTAGACATCGCATGGGGTGTCATTGGTAACCACCACTCCAATGGGCTACAAGTTTCCACCGCAAAAACGAATAGAGTAAAAATCTTTTTGTGAAGTTCAAATAGCTTTAGAAAATGCACCCTTTATCAAAAATAGAAGACGTCAAAGTCTATGTGATCAACTTAGCTTGAAGGACTTAAACATGAAACGTAAATTTAGTGTGTCCCTTTGTGAGAACGCATGATGTCGCGGAATGTGGGATATTGGTGTAGATGTATTGAGTATAAGCAAAGAATTCCTTTCTAAAATAAAAATAAAAAGAACATGGACTAAGAAATTTCATTATTTGAAAACATCTAGCTTCCTAAAATTCCCCCTTTTCACTTTTTCTCATTTTTTTTCTTTTTTTTTTTTCATTTTTCATTTTTTTCAAAATAAGTGACTCAACTATAACTTCCTAAGACTCAATAAAGCTATAAAATCTAGACTCAAGATGAAAGGTGAAAATAAATAAAACTACCAAAGAAAGAAGAATAAAAAATTCTATGGTTTGACACGGGGAAAGAGTGATGCTTCTCATGAAAGATTCACACATTTTTTTTTTCAATTTTTCTAATTTTTTTTGGATTTTCATTTTTTCATTTTTTTTTGTATTTTTCATGTAAATCACTAATGAAGAAAAAGAATGCTAGTAACCATTTAAGCAAGAAATAAAATCTACTCCCACCCCCCAACTAAAATGTCACATTGTCCTCAATGTGTGAGAACAATGGAAGAGCATACAAGTTCATATAAGAGATAAGGGATAGATAGACCTCATTTTAGCTTTCTTGGCCACCAAGCACAAGTCGTCCTCCAAGAGCAACCTACAAAATGGTAAAAGAAAAGAAAATGCAAGACATAGAGATAAACTAATTTATTTATTTACAACTAGGGAGGTGGAACAAAGAATTAATGCTATCCCACCCCCAATCTTGGGAATTTCTTTCCATGCCTACTTCATTCTTAGAAAAGTACTTCTCCCTTAAAAAGTTTGATTCATTAATTAGAATAGATAGGAGAAGTAGGGGCAAGACACAAAAGATGAATAAGAGATGCAAGCAAAATCTAACAATAAAGTTAGAGCAAGTTGTTATATCATGCATCAACTTAAGAAAAGGGTTTGAAATCCTCAAACTAATTGAATCATAGAATGGGTCTTCATAAGTTGCCAAATTTTTACTTGAAATCAAAACTTGAGAGATGGTGGAAACTTGTGAATCCTCAATCTCATCACTTTTAAATAAGTCATATGGATTTGGGGATAGGGCTTCACAAGTGGGAGTTAAAATAATTTGAGAACTTGAAGCCTCATCCAAACCCTTAGGCACATCTTCCATAATGATAGAATCCAAGGGAGCATTCAAGCAAAATTCAATTTCGTCACAAATACGAGCATAACTCCCCGGATCTTCATTAGACATATCAATACTAACCGGAGTACCTCCCAATAAAACTTCAATTTCGTCACAATCAAGATCATAGGAAATCCGGTAAGTACTAGGCTCTTCTAGAACACAAGACAAGTCTACACTCCCTTCACTAGTGGTAGCATCAAATTTGACCCCTAACTCATCACATGAGTGATTTTCATTTTGCGACTCCTCCTCACAAGTGTCACTATGTGAGTCATCCAAAATGGCTTCACTCATGTCATGGGTTGAAGAGTCATCATCAAAAATATCAATCTCACTACCAATATCACTATCACATGCTTCTTTAAATTGTGCAAATGAGAAATGAATACAATCACCTATCCTAGTGGCAACAACTCCATCATCAAACACATCATCCAAAATTTGATCTTGAGCAAGCTCGTGATGTGTGTGAATAAGAACTTGAGACTCATATGATGGCGAGTTTTGTGAAGAGTAAGTACTATATGCAAGAGACTCATTATCATGCGATTGTGAATATGAGGATTCCACTCTATCAATCGAGTGACAAAACGATCCTTCTACTTCTCTAAATGAGCCTTCAAGTTTACTTTGTGATTCTCTTAGTTCTCTTATTGAATCTCTTAGTTCTTTTGTGCCTTGGAGATATTTTTGAAATGTCTCCTCTAGAGAATCACTTATAGGCATATTTAGCTCATCATTCACAAGTGATTCCCTCTCAAAATGATTAACTTCTCTTGATTCACACATCATATCATTATATTGATAAGTGCAAGAATCATGAGAGTTCAAAAACATGTATGTGTTTGAGGGAGGTGATTGTGCACAAGAAGCATGAGATGTGTAATCTAGTGTCCTACTATCATGCCAAGAATAATCATTCTTAGGAAAATAATCACCATTATTGTAAGCACGCTCACGTTTGGAACGCATTGATTCCTTAGAATGACTTTCATGTCTAGTAAATGCATAGTAGTAAGGATGTGAATGGACGTTAGGCCTCTCACCAAGTCCAAAATGTTCATGAGACATTTTTTTTTTCAAGCAAGTAGATGAGAGGTACTTGATGAATTTCACAAGCCCTCTTGAATCTCACAAGCTTAACTAACCACAAGCAACTAGAGAAAATGTCAAGAAAAATACTAAGAAAGTAAAGCAAATCAAATCTAAAGCTTAGCCTCTCCCCGGCAACGGCGCCAAAAACTTGTTGACTATAATTCCCAAGTATAGGAATATCGTTCTAAGTAGTACCCGAGTAAGAACGGGGTCGAATCCACAAGGAGAGGAGGATTAGAGAGTGACTTGCAAAACTAGAATAAACGACTAACTAAAACAATAAAACACAAACTCTCAATGGCTTTAAAGCTTGCCAAGCTATTCAAATCCACCAAAATCAATTGATGGAGCAAGTTAGAGGTTTGAGTTTAAGAACAAAGTAAACGACTACTAGAGCTACGATTCAAGAAACTAAGCGAAATACCAAGTAATGAGGGATAGGGATCATCGGTTTCTCTAGTGACCAATCCTCCTAGTATATTCAAGCCCGATTCTCAATTCGCATGTGTCAATCCACAAGACAAGTATCTCAAGAAGTGATTGCTCATACAATCCAACTCGCGACAAGAGAAGTGTGTAAATCCAACACGCTAATCAAGTACTAAAGAGGCTATTCAAATGAGATCCTCCAAATTTCAAGTGTTTCAAGCATCAACCATATGTAAACACACATAGATGTTTCCACATGAAAGATCAAGCAACAAATGAGATTTGTAAATTCTCACTCAAATCACCTAACTAGAACTCGATTTCTCAAAGTTAGGATTGACGAGTTCCTCTCACTCGAATGCAACTTCAAATCAAACACGTCAAAAGTATTCGCACATCTACCTATTCAATGCATCAAATACTTCAACAAGAGAAATCTAAATATTGCACTAAGCATTCAAGTGAACCCAATTCAACCCATTCATCCTTGAAGTTCAACTTGAAGCAATAGGAAGATTTAGACACTAGATAGTCCCAAATCACCCAAGCAATTGAATTAGCTAGACATGATAGATTCAAGAGTAATAAAGAGAAATGATATTTTCATAGCCAACACTTGAATCAACCAATTATTTTCACCAATTCAACCTCAATACATCAAACTACAAATTGAAGAACAAACTATTATCTCAAAACAAACACTAACAATTAGCTAGAAGCTAGTTCTACCAAGACTAGAGAGCTACTTCTGCTACTGCTGCTGCTACTGCTACACTAGCATAACCAAGAACATCTCACAACAGCAGAATAGAGAACAGAGCACTGTAGCAAACCGAAAATTCCCAGAAATTCGACTGAAAAATCGTCAAAAACAAGACTCCTCTCTCCCTCTCTTCCTCTTTCTATGTTCTAGCTCTTAGATAGCTCAAGAACAACCCAAATCTGGGCGAAATCGGAGAGAGAGAGAGGAGAAACAAAAACCCAAAACAGAGCACTGTGAACAGTCGGGTCTGGGAAGAGAAGAGCTTTGATTTCTTCAAGCTAGCTTTTATAGAGTTGTTTTGAGCTTCCTTGGCCTCCAAGAATGTATCCCCACCCTCCGATTTGACTGATGACCTCTGAATCGTTCATTTTGTTCGCCTCACAAACCCTAGGTAGAATTGGGGCTTTCTGTCTGGATCACTCTTGGGCCGAATTAAGGGCTGTAGTAGAGAGAGCTTGGGCTTAGGAGCGTTTTGGTACCGGATTTGGGTGATTTGGTGAAGAGATGAGGGCGGGGTGAAGCTTGGAGGAAGCTTCGTCGTGCTTCCATGGCTGGTGTGGGTTCTCTGCGTGAGGACGACGATGGGGAGAGAGAGACGTAACAGTTGCTGAGTTGTTTTGGCATAATTTCACTCGACTCCCCCCTTGTTTGCTGTAATGTTTTAAAATACCCCCATCTCCTCTTAAAAGGTTTGGAAAAATAGCAATAACACCCCAACTCCGTTAGGAGCTCTTCAAAATAGCCATTAAAAGGTTTAGAAACTTGCACTTAAGCCCCACTTCGGTTAAGAACTTGTCTTTTTGGCCCTTGACCTTCACTTTTGACTTCTAGATCTTCAATAATGGCCCCAATTCTTCTCTTGTCTTCTCAAATTGGCCCTTAAATCTTCAACTATTCTTCAAATTAGGTCATCCAAGTCCCTTCTTCATGGCTCTTGAGCCGCAAATCCTCTTCAAATTCATCGTTTAAGGTCCCCTAGCTCGCCTCTTGCGTTTTAAAGCACGTTTTCACCTACAAAATTAGGGAAAAACAACCAAAACTACGAAAACAAGCATAAGTCTAGAAAGAGAGATAAAATAGATAAATTACACATATTAGCAAGTTATGAAGAGTTCGTTAACATACTAAAATATGCAATTTACGATCCTTAACAATATGATACAGCCTGAGGGTTTTGAAGATCCAAAGCAAGCCAACCAAGTCTGTAAGCTGCAACGATCCATTTATGGATTGAAGAAAGCTTCTAGGAGTTGGAATCGACGTTTTGATGAAGTAGTCAAAGAGTTTGGCTTCATCAGAAATGAAGCTGAGTCTTGTGTCTACAAGAAGTTTAGTGGGAGCTCTGTAGCTTTTCTGGTCTTGTATGTGGATGACATACTACTCATTGGAAACGACGTTCCCATGCTACAATCTGTTAAAGATTGGCTAGGGAAGTGTTTCTCAATGAAGGACTTAGGGGAAGCAGCCTATATACTCGGTATAAAGATCTATAGAGATAGATCTAAGAGACTGCTAGGCCTAAGTCAAAGTACATATATTGACAAGGTGTTGAAACGGTTCAACATGCAAGATTACAAGAAGGGATTCTTGCCCATGTCACATGGAATCACTCTTTCGAAGAGTGGTTGTCCTTCCAATGAGATTGAGAAGGAATGTATGAGTAGAATTCTCTATGCCTCGGCCATAGGATCTATCATGTACGCCATGTTATGTACTAGACCATATGTGTCATATGCCTCGAGTATGACAAGCAGATACCAATCCAATCCAGGTGAGAGTCACTGGATTGGGGTCAAGAACATCCTAAAGTACTTGAGAAGAACTAAGGATGCTTTCTTGATATTTGGCGGTGAGGAAGAGTTGCGTGTAAGGGGTTACACTGAAGCAAGCTTCCGAACCGACAGAGATGACTTTAGATCACAGTCAGGATATGTGTTTTGCCTGAATGGAGCAGCGGTGAGCTGGAAGAGTTCCAAGCAAGAGACGGTGGCTGATTCTACAACAGAGGCTGAGTACATTGCTGCAAATGGCGCAACAAAGGAAGCTGTTTGGATCAGAAAGTTGGTTTATGAACTTTGTGTGGTTCCTAGCATTGCCGATCCAGTTGAGTTGTACTGTGACAACACTGGGGCGATCGCGCAATCAAAGGAACCCAGATCGCACCAGAAATCCAAGCACGTGCTTAGGAAGTTTCATCTGATTCGAGATATTATCGATAAAGGAGACGTTCGGATATGCAAGATTCCTACATATGAGAATCTGTCAGACCCGGTTACAAAGCCGCTTACGCAGTGGAAGCATGAAGGGCACACTAGGAGTATGGACATATGAGATGCGCCACATTGACTCTAGTGCAAGTGGGAGACTGTTGGAATAGATGCCCTAGAGGCAATCTAGTTTAGTATGAATTTATTTGTGGCTAGAAATTCATTAATTATTTATTGGATATTTAATATAATGAAGTCCTTAGATTTACAATTGTGTTGTTTATCTTAAATATCCCTAGTCCAGTATAATGATTAATGGGACAATCATCTATAGACTAGTATGGGGTTGGATTGATATAGAGATCCAACACATAGGTGTGCATTAAGGGTAATGTCGCATTGGATTGACCCATCTCCGAGAAGGCTACATACACGTTATGTTAAGTCACAAGCGCTTCTCGCGGTGCAATGGTATTGTCATCCTTAGACTTGAAGTCACTAGATATTCTAGTTGTGGATTATTGTGATTTTGGTAGCGTCAAACGCTACACCGTAACTGGGTAGTTATAAAGGCGTGTACCGGATACAATAAGAAGCAAGCTTAGAGATCGTAGTGGGCGTAGATAGAATTTGTCCCTCCCACATAACGGGAGCAAATATCCTAGGCCACTCGAGGGATAGTGCTTATAGAATGTCTGGCCAGACTCAAATAAAACAATATGGGATATTGATGTTATTTGCACGAATAAGGCTATTCCATGGATCGAGAAACTGTGGATTGGATATACGAGTGTGACTTGTATGTCTCGTGTCCAATCCGGATATAGAGACAAAGGGATGAGAAAATTACTTGTACAAAGTTTGTCAAGATGACTATTCTATTAGTTGGCTAGAATGGATGTTTTGCTAGAAACCACTCCATATTAGCAAATAGTTGCTACCAACTAGATAGAACCTATGGGTTCACACGCTAGATAGAGTTGAACTAGATTTGGGAATTAATTAATTGGATTAATTAATTAGAAGGATCACTTTTCAAAACCTTGCAAACTTAGTAGGGACTAATTTGCAAGGAAGGGACTAAATTGAATTCTAGTAGGACTAGAATAAGTCCTTCAGGTAGTTGGCAAGGAGTTGTTGGACTATATAAAAAACCTTACTTCCTTCCTTCCTTCCTTCCTTCCTTCCCAAACTTATGATTCATTAGATCATAACTTGAGTGGGAGAGAACAAAAGGAGAGAGGAAGCAAGCAAGAGAGAGCCGCCGCCCCCCTTGCTCGCCGCCCGTCCCCGTCGGCCCCAAAGGAGGCCGAACCTCTTTGGTTCGTCTCGTTTTGCGTGATTATTCTTCCTCTTCCTCTTTCTGGGTTAGCACCAAGGATTGGGAGATCTAGAAATCAACTCTAGGCGTGGATCAACTATAGAGAACGTGACACAATTCGCGTTTGAAGTCATCAAAGGAGAACCCTAAGGTGTGTTAATTAATTTCTTCCTTTACCATCATGTCTCTTGACTTGTGATCCTTGGAGGATTTTGCATTGTTAATTATTGTTTCCGTTGCGCATCCATGAATCAAAACCCTACAGCTATGACAATATCATGTCGGTCATGTCATTTTATTTCTCGATTAACTAAAATCTCCTCTCGGTCTCATGTTGTTACCGATCTGTTCTAGTAGGTCATCTACTGGTACGATAACAAGTCATGTCGGTCCACCGTTTCACGGAACAGCTGAATAATCGTACCGAATCTACCCACACTAAGGCCATTCCTAACACTTCTCCTTCTAGGTCTCGGTGATTCGGGATTGTGACATCTAGGTTAAGTCACTGTCGTGCACTTTCTAGTTAATTAACAAGTTCGGGTCGCGAATCCATTCTTGTTATGGATTAAGCACAATGTAAGAACATGTAACGAGAAAAAAAAAACTAAATTAAGCATGATAAATGTCTATGAAAAAAACCCTAGTCTCACTGATTATCAATTCATACTCTAACCGCGTCAATAGGTTAATCGCTAACAAATTCAAGAAACTACGTCTAGTCAATAGATCTAATCAGTAGCATGAAACAAGTCTAAACGCGGAAAATCAATCGTCTACATAAACCCTAGGCTCTCATAGAGACGTCTAGCAAATTGTTTAGCTAATTGAAATCAAGCAAACAAACTACAATAGTTTCTCCATACAAGATTTGAAAGGAAGAAGAAGAAATCAAAACCTAGAGACCTCCAATGGTGGCTTTGGCCTTGCCTTCTCTTCGTCTCCGTCGTCCTCTCTTGCCTCCTGTTCTTTCTCACCTCTCTTGTTTTAGGTCTCGGGTGTATTAATTAATCCAAAGAGCTATCAATTGATAACCCTAAATCCCCCTCCCCCTTAATTTTCGTTAGTGCGCTGGTGGTAACTTCAGATCGCACAACCACAAATTCTGATCCTGCGATCTCCTGGAGAATGGGGTCTCGTCTCTTCTGTCTGATCGTGCGACCACAAATTCTGATCGTGCGATCAACTTCTGATCATATGTCTGATCGTGCGATCAACTTTCTGATCCTGTGACCACAAGCTTTGATTGTACACTTCAGTGAGTTGGTAAAACTTTCTCATCCAAATTTTTGCTAAGTATGGGGAGGGGGGTTAAAGTGTCATTACACAAATTTTATTAAATGACACTTGCCTCCACTCTCCATGTCTTTACACCATTTTCTTCACGATTTCTTCTCCATTTTAGCTTCCGAATAATCTTCAACACTCGTTTCGCCTCTCCGCTTCATCTCCCAATCTCCGTTTCCTGTCAAATTAACACAACACACAACCCGTGGGATCAAACGTGACAAAATACATAAAATAATGCAAGAAACACTAGGATTGACAAAATTACGCCTACAGCTAAACTTCTATGTTTTCTCTCTAATAATAGTGTAGAACTAAGATTATCAACCTGAAAAGCACTCAAAACGATATAAATGGTGCAGTAAATATAACTCAAATATAGAGTTATCAGCTAATGATGTACCGAATGAAAGCTCGTAGACCGGGTTTCATGTATGCATGGTACCACAGTATTTAGACGTGTGGAGACTGCCCAAATTACGTGTCAGTAGACACCACATTTATCGTCCAATCCCCTTTGTTACCATGCTTATTTCCACATGTTTTAAACTAAATAAAGCATATAAAATCCTTACATGTTCTCTAAGAGTTGAGTTATTACTGAGTAACTCCTCGTCATCCTATACAAGTCACAAAATGAACTTCTTATCATTATTTATTACTAACTTCTTTATGACTCAAAAGATTGCACAACATTAAGTCCTGCATGAATCCCTAACCCAGATTTCCAATATTTCCCCTTAGTCAGAGTGTTACAATTTATCCGGAAAGGTAGTGCGCCAACCAATCATTCAGTGTAAGGGCTCTAGACAGGTACAATACTCCCCCTGAGTTGGACATTTTGGTTTCTTAGCCTTCAAGCAATAGTTTATTACTCAGACAATGGTTTCATGTGAATTTTGGCAAAATTGAACCTTGGGACTCACTAGTTTGACAAATTACAATGAGCCCCCATAAGTTTAGCAATTAGCACTTTGGCCCCCTTAAGTGGTATTTTTTCCATAATGGCTTATATTCAAGCCTTATAGTCTTGATGACCATCAGATGTCATTTTCACCCTCAAATTTTCACTATGCGAGCCATTTAAAAAATAATGAATTGTCATAAATACCGGTGTACATCTATTTTTTCTTAACTTAAAAAACAAGAACATTTGAACCAATTAATACCCAGCGATAGCTATTTGATACAATATGTTTGATTGATTCCCAAACTTTGAAGGAAGGTTCAATCCACATGTGAAATAGATAGTAGGATTAAGCATGACAACAAGATCATCCAACCCTAAGTAAAAATTTACAAGTTTCAGTGATTTGAACTATGCAACCAGTGACCTTGAATTTTCAATTTTTAGTGTAGTTTCATAACATTTTCTGACAAGTTCAATCCAGTGACTGAGGGCCTAAATCATCAAGTTAGAGTGGGTTTTGGATATCAGGCCCGTCGCTGGGAGTAAGTGGCGTGTACAGGGGTGACGCTGGTGACTCAATCAATCTCACCCTGATCGAGAGCAGCCCCTATCCATGCATCCTGAGCCTTAAAGAAAAGTGATTGAGCAGTATGGGGACACACCTTGTACACCCATCCCGCTCGTAATCCTCATTGTTAGGCCAAAATTCATTGAAAACCACCCCAGCATACCTCCACTTGAGGTCTCCCCTTGCCTCCTCATCAGGCAAAGCCCCCAGAATTACTCCCACCTTAACTAATGGATGTCGGAAACACCCGAGGCCCAACTTGTACTTCCCCCAGAAGTGGAAGTGATCACATACCCTCTCAACCATCTGGGGTATCGACTCGCCCTCCACTCGAAGTAGGAGATTTGGATGGTCATGGAAGAGCTCAAGCCAGGTAGGAGGATGCACCAGCTAACAAAACAACCATGGGAAAAATAAGTACACAGATCCCAATGTCTTATGCCATATAAATACCTCTCTCGCTCCCTCCCAACCTAGTTTTTAGTTGCCCTAAGTAGTTTTTATCTTGTTCTTCCCTAATCGCCTACTCTCTATTTCTAGTCCCGCCTCCTACAATCTCTGATACCATCTGTAACACCCCAACCTCGGGAGGTAAACTACACCTACCTCCCCAGGGGTGCCCTAGACATTGATGTGTAATGTCTTGGCAAGGAGACGGTCTAACAGTTTTGTAGTGAAAGAACATAAAAAGAAACGTAACCAAAATATCATTTACATACCTTAGATCCAGTCTTACACTTACATGAATTAATATATAAAACAAAATAAGGTACAAGCATCACTAGAGTTTTCTTCCTTTCCTACCCCGCCGTCTCACCCAGAACCAAAAAAGATGTGAAGGAAATCAATAGACAAATATTTTTATTATGAGCGCAGAATAAAAATAAAAAACCGATAAGCGTATACGCACTTACAACTAGGGGTTTCATCATGCAAACAATGTCACAGTTATAGAAGTAATTCATTCATTATTATCATTCTCCTTTATCATCCATTTCCAGTAATCCACCAAGACAGACAAGACCTTCAGTGTGCACACCTACCGCTGTGTACTAACGGTGTATGCAACTGCACGGTCGCATAATAAAGACTTATTATTTTACTACTCAGGTTGTCGATCCCACAGAGACAATCTCGTAACAAGTATTTAATTACTAAAATAGTGCAGTTCACTGGGTAACAGGAGGAAAAGTGTTTAAATTGTGGAATTGCCACGCCAAAAAAGTAGCTGTAGTGAACGCATAAAATAGCATAAAAGTTAATTAAAAAGAAGTATTAATTAATTAATGGAGAAAACTAGGCAATATTGATGATCACATAGGGTTGTATTTCCGAATAAACTAAGTAACACATCAATTACATTCTAACTAAGTCGGGTAATAGCGCTGACCATCTCATGTCGATCTCAGGTCATTTTACGTCACAATACACCTAGGGTCCTTTCTGTCCACCTACGTTTACCGTTTTGTTACAGGTGGTTCTCTACTGATACGATCACGAGTCCTGTTGGTCCACCTTTTCACAGAAAAACTAATTAATCCTACTGAATCTACCCACACCAGCCAATCCTAGCACTTCTCCTTTCCGTCCAGGTGATACGGAAATATTGTTCATGTCTCATCCCTACTAGTTAGAATCACTGGCGTGCATTCGCTAGCTAAGTAACGGTTCCAGTTAATTACTCCATTTCCCGTTAAGAATTAAAACAACACATGAACAACTAAATAAGAATGAAACTCACAAATAAGCATGATTCGATCTAAGAATGAAACCCTAGTTCATTGATTATTAAATCCTATCTTAGTTGTGTCAATATACCAAGATCCTTAACAAGATTCAAGAACTAAAACTCAATTCAATAGAAGAAATCACTCATGAAACAAAGATCAAAATCCGGATAATCATCGTTCACATCACCCTAGGCTCTCGTATGATATGCCTAGTGTGCACAAGAGATTCCGGCGGGGAGACCTCCGTGTACACCGTAAATAGAGGATCAGAGATGGCACAGGAAGTGTTGGGCTGTGTGTAGGGAGAGAGTAAGGCAGTAGTAATGTCTGAGAGAGAGACAGAGGTTTGGCAGAGCTTCCGCGTATGGCTAGTGCGTTCTTCTTTGTATGGAAAGGGTAACGTCCTATATATTGCAGGGAACGTGGCCGTTGTAGTGTGGTTAATGCGCCCATTAATGGCGGCTTAATTAGCTTAACCACAACGGCACATTCGTCCTCATATATAGGGACCGTTACAGCACGTTGTGCGCGAATACCGGAACCGTCATGAGGTTGACCGGGTTTGACCGGATTGACCGGGTTTATGGAGCTCGTGCCATAAATCTCTCAAAAACAGTTACTAAAGGTCGCGGGCGGGCTTGGCTCGCACGCGACAGGGCTTACTCTAGCCTCCAAACCACTAAGTCCCTACAAATCCCGTGCGGTGGTATGCGAGGGCTCTGTCTCGCAGCCCCCACATGGATCAGCTCGGCTGGTGATCCAGTGTGTGTGGAGCACAATATGGTGTGCTGGATGGTTGCCACGTGGCCAAGATCTGTCAGCTCAGAAAGCACTATCTACATTAGCCCCCTTTCTGCGCGTGAAGACTCATAGCTGTATAGACTTCCATGCGCGGAAACCAACATGCGCGTCGCCGCCACGCACCAATTCAAACACGAGTAAATTCATCCCCCGTGCGTGCCATTATGACCTAAAACCCCTAGAGTCGTGCCGTCTGGCCTTTAGGGTTTTAGGCGTGACGTCAGCTTGCCCTGTGATTGCGCGATTTGACGGTGACGGTTGCGATTCGACTACTGAAAGGACGCAACCCTTCATTGTTTTTGGATAAATACTCTGTACTCTCCATTGTTGCAAAGCATCACTTCTTTCTCTTAAAGTGAATGATACCCGGAAGTCTTCGAGAGCAGATTCAGATAATCAATCACCAGTTCAAAACTGCAAATCGTCTTCTTCAACTGTGTGTATCCAAGCAGACTTCACGGAAACAAGGTTGGCCTTGTTCAATTTCGATTTAAAATACTAGTATATGCTTCAAACTGCGTTGGATCTGTAAACCCATGACATATAATCTGTTGAAACTTGTGAAGAAGCTTCAGTCTTTGGACCCAATTTTGGCTTAATCCTTCGATGATAAGGACCTTGGATGTTGGGTTTTGAAATTCTTGATAATGCAAACAATTTTCAACCTCCAATTTCTGAAATTGATACAAGAAACTGTTCATCTTTCTTCCCATAGATCTTGAATCTCAAAATTCAAACTGAAGTGTGGCATATTTCTCCCCCCTTTTTTCTTGCTCTTCCGCAGGAATGGCCAAGACAAAAGGAACTAGACCCACCAAGGAGGACGAAGAAATACCTGATCTTCCGCAAGCTTTATGGCGAAAAGCCCCCTATCTGGGTGGCAAAGACTTCTACCACGCGAGGGTTAAGGCAAAGAAACTGCCTGCTTCTGTCCCCAATGAGGGATTGCTAACATTGACTCCTCCAGTTAACTCATCCTTGCTCGAGTTGATTGGCTCCGAGGACGTGGTTCGGTTGGGAATCGAATATGGGTACTTCCCCTATGCTGCGATTTCCACGCAAGCTTTTGTCCAGAAATTGGACTATATAGACGAGTGGATTGACCATGTGTTGACCAATCATGCTGCGACTCTGAACGAGACCGGCGTATACTTCGCCGTTCGTGCTATGAAGGGTGCTGCCGTGAAGCTAGACCAGTCCATGCTTCTAAACCTTATTTCCCGCTACTCGCCTGCGACTCACACTTTTCACTTTGCTGAGTTCGAGGCTGCCCCCACATTCGAGGATGTGCATATGCTGTATGATCTATCTCCCATGGGCGAGGTGGAACCTTTGAGTCCCTTGAGGACGGATGCGGAGATCGCTCTGTACACGCAGATGGAGGAGTGCCTATCAGAGGTAAAGAAAATCTCCACCCGGTGGACCACTACCAAAGCTCTTCCTAACTGGAAATTGGTTGATACGTCTGCGAAGAATACTTGGAATAAATGGGTGCAGTACTTCTTCCGTGACTACGCGAACAGCAGCATTATCAAGAAGCTTCTGAGTCAGGACCCAGAGGCCAAGAATTATGTGGAGGGTAAAGGCTATCACTTGACCCTTTGTGCTTTCCTCTGTGCCTGGCTGTCGAGGTACTTAATCGATGGTCACCCGCATGATTGGGTCTTCTATCACGTTCTGCCGCTTGCTGTGAAGCTGGCGCTTGGCCAGAGAATCGCACTCGGACCCTTAGTTTTGGGCACGCTGTACTATAGACTGGATCAGCTATTTGTGGCCATGAAAGAATCGCGTGGTCGCCTCGACATACTGAATTTCGTCAACATTGCCTTCTTGACGATGTGGGTTTTTGAGCGATGGCCGTCCTATGCCCCAACTGCTTCTAAGCCCAACAAGTGGTGTCCCCCAGGCGAGGTGGAGGAGCGTAACAGTGGCAGGGCTGCGAGGTGGTTCGGAGCGAACAATACCAAGTGTGTTTGGAGCCTGATATGCGACAACCGGAAAGAGTTTGTAGCTAGGCCCTATGCCGCGCGTATTGAGAACGTGCGATGGTTTCCAAAGCTGTACCCTTCTAAGGGCGTTGTCTTCTCAGAAGAGCTCCTCTTTGAAGAGGGGTCGCATTTCCATGAACGCTATCGCAAATTCGTTTGTTGGTGCCTGCGAGGTTCCCTTCCTGCTCTCGCAGAGCATATTCGTGAGCTCGCACCAAGGTATGAGAGGATTACTGTGGATGTCGACCCCACTCGAGTTTCTCCCCAGTTCGGCTTTGATGCAGTGGCACCCTCAATCTGGCCACAGTCCATTATCATAGGTTGCTATAAGCGCTTGCTGACAAAGGAGTGCAAAACAGTCTTTATGAACAATCTTCCTTTTGAGCAGCCTGCAGGTAACCGCGAGGGCGGTTGTTCCAAGAACTGGCTCGCATACTGGATCGCCCAGCAGACGAGAATTGAGACACAGTCGGCCCCCCAGCCAAGTAGAGCTCCCTTGATCAAAAGAAACTATTTCCCGTTTCGTCCCAATTGCAGTCTGGACGAGTCTGAATATGGTTGCTACTCATTGTTGGATCATGAGAACCACCTGTGCCCTAACATCATTCTGGATGAAAAGCTCGCCGCGGTTAGGAAAGGCGACTCGCATGTTGTCAGATATAGCGAGACTTTCGCTAAGGTAAGCAACTTCTTTTGCATGCATTTAACTCCTTGATTTTCTCATATTGACATCTTTATTCCACACTGCTTGCTGTAGTGCCATGTGCGGAGGTTCGCATCTGGTGATCGTTCCAAGTCGCTGGTCAACACCATTGTTACCACAAGAAGACAGGGACAGTAGTTCCTGCTAGCATCAAGGATGGATCCTGAGGTCGAAACCAGGATTCGCGCAGTCATGAACGCTTTTGCTGACTCGCTGATAGATAATGCTCCGGCCTCGTCTCCACCCAGAGATAATCCGTCTCCTCCAGCGAATGCCGCGCCAAGAGCGAAGAGGCCCAGACAAAAGGGAATTACAATTTCTTCCCCTAGAAGTGCTCCAACTTCCCCTCCAGTGAGGTCCCTTTCTGCCAAGGGCAAAGGCAAAGGTCGCATGCCTAGTAGAGCGCGGAAGGAGCTCGCAGTCGAGACCTTCGTTCCGTTCAACCAGGAGGAAGAAGAGGAGAGGCAGGAGCCAAGAGAAGGTGATGAAGAAGAAGAAGAAAGAGCAAATGTGATACATGAGGAAGAGTCAGGAGGTACCTCCATCGCGTTTCCATTCTCATTATCGTAATTCTTTTTCAACTCGATCTTGAAGCAATCGTTTCATCGCAGATGATGATGATGATGAGACCATCGGTGGCCTTTTGGCCAAGAGACAAAAGAGGGATGCTCATTCTAGCATTCCAGACGAACCCATAAGCGAGGACGTTCTTGCTGAGTCCAGGAATACAGCCGCGGAAGCTGCTGAAAGGAGAAGGCAGCGAGAAGAGGAGGAGCTCGAGCGTGTGAGACAGCGGAGCCTCGAAGAGCAACATGTTGACGACTTAGTGCGTCCAGATGACGAGGAAGATGCGCTTCCCGAAGAGGTGGCTCCTCAAGCAGAAGAGGAGGATGTGGCTCCAGAAGAGGATGCAGCAGCTTTGGAGCAAGCCCAAGCGAATTTTGAAGAAATCGCAGGCGGCAATAAAGGTGAGATTTTTAATCTCGCAGTAACTTATCGAGACGTTATTGTTGGTGCATTAGAGCATGGTGTGTCAAAAGCTGACATTCGCCGTTGGCTAGTAGGCAAGTGCGGTGAACCCTCAGGTAATCACTTGATCGATATGCATGAACTAGACTTAACAACTCGAATCATAGTCATGAATAGTTTCTTCGCGTCCCAGGTCACGCTCATTTTAAATACATGCTTAATGAGGACACACTAATAGGGCATGGTCCCACGTCTTTAGTGTATGACGGAGATACTGCAATCCCACCTTCGCGTGGAGGTGCTTGCTCTTAGCTTTAGCAAAGATAGTAAAATGACGTACAATACGGGTTACCTCATACTATCGCATTTTGTATCGCAGGCGATGCTGATGAACTTGTGCTGGAGCGAAGAAGTCAGCCTTCTGCGTCCTATGTTCCGATTCCAAGTTCCCATACCGAGAAGCCCGTCGCAGCTGCTGAATATGCAGGAGAGCCTCTTGAGGACATCATCGAACTTTCTGATGATGCCGAAGCTGACGCTGTGTTAATGGAGGAAGATGCTCATGCTGGCGCTGAGGAAGTAAGAACAAGTACTGTTGATGCTACCGCATCTGAGAGTGTCCCTCGCCAAGCAACTTCGGCTGCCACTATGCCTCCAGCGATGACTGAGTCGGCGACGCCACTTCCTGCGTGGAGCTTTTGGGGCTCGCAGGTCGGGGCTGCGATCGCAACTGGTGCGGCTTATACTCTTCCTCCTAACTATGAGGGATTAGAGCTCGCAGCTGACAGGAGAGCCATGGAACGAGGACAGTCCTCAACCACTCCTGCCACTCGCATTCCTTCTCTTCGAGAGATCCTTGAAGGAACTGGTAAGTCGTGGTTTACTGTTTGCATCCCGCGTTATTCATTCGCGAGTTTGATAGCATAACTTAGCTTTGACATTGCTTTAGGTTTGAAGCAAGCCGATGTGGACTGGCTAGTTCGGATGCGCCTCACCTACCCCCAATCATTTGCGAGATCTCTGGAGATAGGGCCTTTTGACAGAAGGTTGTTTCTTACCGAGGCCATTTGGATTTTGGAGCAGCTGTCTGCGGCCACGCCTGCGACCATTTCTGCTCAGAGTGCCGAATTGCTTTTTGGCATGTGCCAAAATCTTCTGACTAAAGTTCAAGGCAGGCTGGGTTTCAAGTTTCTTATGAAAAGAGTTACTTTGATTCGCGCAGCCGTGACTTTGAAACTCGGCCACCAAAACCTCGCAGCTGAGAAGCAGAAGGTGGAGCAGCAAAAGCAAAAGGTTGAAGAGGCTTTAAAGCTCTATCATGAAATGAATGCCAAGTGCGAGCAATTGAAGCAGGAAGTGGAGCAGGTACAGAGTCTGAGCAGTCAGTTCACCCCTCATGACTCCTTGATCAAGAATTTACTTTGACTTTTGAATTTTGAAAAGCAGCAAACAAATAGCTGGAACATTAATGTAATGCTGAAACATTAATGTAATGTTGCTAGGGTTTCTCCCCCCCTTTTTTTTAACAAAAGAATCGACATGCCCGTTTTGCCCTTTCCGGATTTGATGGAATATCTCTGTGCATATCCAATTATGACATCAGTAATTGATATTCTGCTTGATTTTCGCGCTAATTTCTCATAAGATAAGCACGCTTTCCTTGGGAAGTCCATCCGAATCATGACCATCCGTCATTAATTAGGATACGCAACTGAATCGTCGTAGCCTTTAGTAGGGTAATTTATTGTTACCGCTTTTCAAGGCGTAAGTGATTGACCTTACCCTCTTTTCGAATTGTGCTGACTCATCTTGGCAACTGAAGAGTCTCCACAAGGTCTATATAAACCCTGTCTTTGCCATTTGGGTTCTTCATCCCAAAAATGTGCTTTGCCGTGAGTCCTTACGACTGCTGGCTTCAACGCTTGTTTTTTGTTGATTCATGGCAACTCCAAGTTGTAAATCCTGAGTTTGCGCTTTGTGCTATAGAAATAGTTTCCAAGATCCGCTTTATGAGGCTTACTGTTCTTTGTAACCTCCATAAAGAAGATGGAGATGATATCTCATGTATGTTCGAAGAATTTTCTTCGTCTATTATGTTTGCAGGTCACGTTTCCGGCCGCCTCCCAGTGAGGTGCAGCGCCGTAGTGACCGTGCTACCGACTCGTAATGAACGGCGGAATTCTCCTCCAGCATCCCTGGAGGAGGATTTCTTGCCCCTTCGTTCTTGAACTCAGGAGGCTCGCCAATGCCCTTGTCTATCAGGACAAGGAACCCAGTACCAGAGGAATGACTGCTTCCCCTGTTTTGCGCGACTGCATACGTCGGAACAGGTGGTTCCTCTGGTACATATCTTGATCAGACAGGGGCCTCGTCAGATCCTGAGATCCTTGGACGTAGAATCACCCAGATCTTGCTGCTAGGGATGTAGCGAATGGCGAGTTGATCTCTTCGCAGAAGCATCCTACTTGCTACAGATCTTTGGCCGCAGATCTGCGTATCGCATAGCCGGTGTTAGGACCGTTGGGTTCATCCTTTCTCAGTTAGGATTCCCTCGATGTGTCACTTCTCTTTTGTAAGTTACTTTTCGAATGCATTGTAAGCCATGTTGGCTGTGTAGTTAGATTTGAGCTTTTTCGCTTGTAAGCTGCTATCTAGACAGATAAATTGTAAGTCTTTTTGACTCATAATGGTAAATGGCTATTGTATTATCTGCTGCCTTGTTACAACAAAATACAATTTCGCATGCGTATCGACATATTTCGCCTTTTGAGTGCTATGTGAACACTGTTACTATTTTAGATCGTTCGAGATCGTATTTTCGCAGCTGTGCCATCTTGGCAGATGGGCTTGTGATTTGTTTTAATATTCAAGTGCAAGTGCTATCACATCAGATAGACCTTTGTAGATCACTTAAGATCATTTTGTTTGATGTTGCTATCACAATAGATAGACTTAAGGACGAATTTTAAATCGCATTTTTATAACGCTGCTATCACGACAGATAGGCTTGGAAGATCATTTAAGATCATGTTACATAATGTTGCTATCACGATAGATAGGTTTAAAAGATCACTTAAGATTGTTTTCACATGGGCTGCTATCGTGGCAGATAGGCTTAGAAGATCAATTAAGATCATTTCTCGCATGAGCTGCTATCGTGGCAGATAGGCTTAGAAGATCAATTAAGATCGCATTTGCATAGGCTGCTATCGTGGTAGATAGGCTTAGAAGATCAATTAAGATCATTTCTCGCATGAGCTGCTATCGTGGTAGATAGGCTTAGAAGATCAATTAAGATCATTTCTCGCATGAGCTGCTATCGTGGCAGATAGGCTTAGAAGATCAATTAAGATCGCATTTGCATAGGCTGCTATCGTGGTAGATAGGCTTAGAAGATCAATTAAGATCATTTTTCGCATGAGCTGCTATCGTGGTAGATAGGCTTAGAAGATCAATTAAGATCGCATTTCGCATAGGTTGCTATCGTAACAGATAGGCTTAGAGGATCAATTAAGATCGTAGTTCACACAGATTGCTATTGTGGCGGATAGCCCATTGTTAACAGTAATAACAAAGTAAATGAAGCAACATTAACAGCTAGAAATATGAAGTTCTCATTTGGGAGAATCCTTTTATTATAGTGCTCTCATATGGGAGAGACGATCTTACAATTCTCTCATATGGGAGAGAAGATTGTGTGAATCATAGCCATACAAGACATCAGGCAACGTTATAATAAAACGCATAAAATGAGAGAAGTCAAGGATAGTACTTCTTAATCCAGCGCATGTTGACTGAGCTTGGGGTTGATGTCGTTCCGTGCAACCTCCGTATGCTGCAGTAACCACTGTCGAAGACTTCTGTTACTTCGAAGGGTCCTTCCCAATTGGCTGCGAACTTTGGGTGAGCCGCTTCTCACATGCAATGGTCAGCTGCGCGCAGGACCAAATCTCCAACCTCGAAATCTCTTCGCTGGACCGTCTTATTGTAAGCACGAGCGATCCTTTCTTGATACCGCTTGTTGGTCCTTTTAGCTTGTTCTCGCTTTTCGGCCAGCAAGACTAAGTCATGATCGCGTTGATTGTCATATAACGCGTGGAAGGCCAATCTCGCCGAATTGACTCTCACCTCCGCAGGTACCACGGCCTCAGCCCCATAACATATGAGGAATGGTGAGACCCCCGTGGGTGTCCTTGGAGAAGTCCGGTAAGCCCACAGGGCTATGCTTAGTGAATCAGCCCACTTCTTGTGGTCATCTGCGACCATCTTGCTCAAAATCCTCAACAGCGTTTTGTTGGTCGCTTCAGCTTGCCCGTTCCCCTTCGGGTAGTAGGGGGTGGAACATATTTGCCGGATATTGTACTCCGCTAGCTTTGCAGCCATTTGGGGATTAACAAAGGGAGTACCATTATCTGAAAGGATGGTGTTGGGTATTCCGAACCTGCATATGATGTTTTCTTGGATGAAGTTAACCACAGCTAGTGCATTTGCCGTCCTCAGTGGTATCGCCTCCACCCATTTGGTGAATAGCTCAGTTGCGGTGAGAATAAAATGATTCCCATGCGAAGTTTGTCGGATGGGACCAATGAAATCCAACGCCCATGTGTGAAATGGCCATGGCGTTCCCAATGCATGTAGATCCACAGCAGGAGCGTGCACTAGGTTTCCTTTGAATTGACACTCCTGGCAGCGTCGTACTTTGGTGCGGCAATCAGCCTCCATTGTGGGCCAGAAATATCCAATTGAGAGGAGCTACCTGCATAATTTCGCACCTCCTTGGTGTTCCACCTGATGAGAAAGGTCCATGACTTCTTGTGCTTCCTTACCATCTAGACATCGCAGCAAGTTGCCCTCATGGCCTCTTCGCCAAAGCAAGTTCTCTTGCACCACATATCGAGATGCTTTCCTTTTCATCTTCTCCGCTTCTTTTCTCGATTCGGGTACGGTTCCCTGGGTGAGAAAATCGAAGAGTGGTTTCCTCCAATCCGCATCATCGTCGGTTAGAGCAATGAGTAAGGAATCTTTAATCAGTGCGCAACTTTCGCAGTTTCCTTGTATTAGGGCTGCGAATGTTGACATGTCTGGCCAGTGAATGCCATATCTCTGAGCCTTTCGATAGATTGACACCTCGCTTTCTCCGCAAGCATGTTGGTGAATCTTCTCTAACAGCAACTGTCCCTCTTGCTCGGAGACGCATCGCATGAGTATCCCGCCAGGGCCCTTGTAGTAAAGTGTGTTGTCATGTATGCAATACCCCTTTGTGAGTGCCCAGGTTTCGCTGCTTGTGCCTTCTGCAATAGCTCGTAAAATTGCTTTTCTCCAGTCCGTATCATCCACGTGCTCATCGTCGCACGCGTCTTCTGTCAACGCCGACGATGTTCGCACTTCGATGGAGATCCTTGCGGGACATTTGTCTGTACTAACCTTGGATCCCAAGGTGGCCAAAGCATCTGCATGCCTGTTGTCTGCTCGGGGTTTGTGCTCGTACCTGACGTCGCAGAATTGCTGCACCAGTTTTTGTACCAGAGTCCGGTAGGACAGAAGATTAATTTCCTTCAAACCGTACTCGCCCGAGGCTTGTTTGACGATTAGCTTGGAGTCTCCCATGACCGTCAGATTGCTTACTTCCAGAGCTTTCGCTGCACGAAGTCCCGCGATGAGAGCCTCATACTCCGCCTCGTTGTTGGTGACTGCGAAGTCGAGCTTTGCGGACATCTGTATGACCTCCCCATCTGGCTTGGTCAAGACTATCCCAATGCCTCCGCATTTCCTTGTTGACGAACCGTCGAAATGGAGCGTCCAATAGGGTACATCGATTGCGTATATCTCAGGTCCCTCGAATTCTTCTTCGATCACGGGCTCGTGGCTGTTGTCGGGGAACTGTGCCAACAAATCTGCTACCGCCTGCGACTTGATCGCTCGCGGCCTAACGCATGTGATATCATACTGGGAAATGGTCATATACCATTTTGCCAATCTTCCTCCAGGAGTAGTGTGAGTTAGCAGATATCGTATGGGATCACTTTTTGTAACCACCACCACTTTGTGCGACGCAAAGTAGTGTCTCAACTTCTCTATTATGAAGAATAAGGCAAGGCAATGACGCTCAATGTCTGTGTACCTTGATTCTGCGGGCTGCACAATGCGAGAGATGTAGTAAATGGCCCTTTCCTGACCTTCGTACTCCTGAGCCAAAAGTGCTCCTATTGATTTCCTGGTCGACGTCAGATACAGTAAAAGCGGTGACCCCAACTGAGGTGCGATCATTATTTTTGAAGACTTCAGCAGTTCCTTCAGCTTCCCGAACGCAGCTTCGTGCTCCGGGGTCCAGTTGTATGCGGCATCTTTTTTGAGAAGATTACTAAAGCAGAAAGTAATCTCGGCAATCGCTGGGATGAATCTTCACAGATATGATAATTTCCCCAAGAATGTCTTCAAGGTACTCTGGTCGTGCGGCGGAGTCATGCCGGTGATGGCGGATACTTTCGCAGGATCAGGCTCGATTCCTTGACGATGTACTACACATCCCAAGAATTTCCCTAATGTTACCCCGAATGCGCATTTCATAGGGTTCATCTTCAGCTGAAAGCGTCTGCATCTTTTGAACACCTTCCGTAAATCTGCCAGGTGGTCTGCCTCCTGCTTGGATTTAACCACGAGGTCATCCACATAAAACTCCACTTCCTTGTGCATCATGTCATGGAATAGAGCCATCATGGCCCGCTGATAGGTTGCACCTGCGTTTTTGAGACCGAAGGGCATCACCGTGTAGTTGAACACTCCCATTAGGGTGATGAATGCAGTTTTCCGTGCATCTTCAGGGTCCATCTTGATCTGGTTGTACCCGCTGAAGCCGTCCATGAAACTGAACATGCGATGACCCGCTGTCGAATCGATAAGCAAATCAATGTTGGGGAGCGGAAAATCGTCCTTGGGGCAGAAGCGATTGAGATCTCGGAAGTCCACGCAGATGCGAAGCTGTCCGTTCTTCTTTACCACTGGCACAATGTTGGCCAGCCATGTGGGATGATGATTCGGATCTATGAACTTGGCATCCAGGAGTTTGACAATCTCCTGTTTGATCTTCACGTTAAGCTTCGGCTTGAAGCTTCTTGTGCTCTGCTTTATCGGCTTAGAACCCGGGATGATGTCTAAACGATGCATAGTGATGCTTGTGTCCAGTCCGGGCATCTCATCATATTCCCATGCGAACACGTCTTTGTACTCAGTCAGGAGCTGCAGTAATCCTTGCTCCTCCTCGCTTGTGAGGTCCGCACTTAGAAAGACTGGCCTCTTCTTTTCCTCGTCCGGGCTGAGGAACACTTCTTTTAGATCTTGCTTCTGTGGTCTGGGTCTGTCTTCCATGCATTCGGATGCTTCTTTGAGCTTCTCATCTGGAGTGCTCTGCATTGGCTTTTCTGTTACCGCAATCTGCTCGATTTGGTTGATTTGCTCAGGGATATCCCCATGCCCGTGTGAGGACATCCCCGCGCACCTTCATATGCGATAGCACTTCTTCCCGTTGGCGTAGAAACTCTCTATCTCTTTGCCTTCAGGGTCATGCTTTGCAATTCTCTTCAGAGTGTATACGCTTTTTCGTTGGTAAGCGATTCGCGACGCCTCTTCCCGTGTGGGCGGCTTTTCCTTGGCATCCTCCCTTGTCACCATCACTCCCCCAGGTGACTGATCCTTGATATCCTCCCAAAGAGGTAAAGGAGTAGGGTTGAACGGCCCCGGTGTTTGCTCGTCCGCCATCTCGGTGAACCACACCGCCTCGCTGAGATGTGCTTCATCCATGTTGAATGGATTCGTTGAAGCCGGTATTTCGACTATTCTGTCGTTCCAGACGGCTTTCATGACTTGGTGAGCTGTTGAAGGGACCGCGTCAAAGCGATGAATCCAGACTCGTCCTATGATCATGTGATACGTAGTGTTCGCATCTATGACATAGAACTTCGCTGAGCACTTGATTTTGCCGATCTGAACGCCCAGGCGGATCCATCCAATCGTCATTCTAGAGTCGCTTCCAAATCCCATCAGCGGAGATGGACGCCTGACAATCTTGTTCTCGGGGATCCCTGCTAGCTTCAGTGTGTGGAGCGAAACGACGTTGACCGCTGCTCCTCCATCGACGAATGCTCTTTTGAACTCGACGCCATTGATGATGGCTGTCACATACAGAGGCCTCTGGTGGCTCGCATCTGTCTTTTTGTCGCTGGCGGAAAAGGTCATAACCTTTTCTGTAGAGCGAGACGCCCTGATGACTTTCCCGTTGGAGACTACAAGGTCCTCCTCGTAGTCCTCTGCTATCCTCAGGATCGCTTTTGTCATTTCTGTCCGGCACTTCTTGGAGAAGTTCATCTCGTCGAAGAATCTGCAAAAGTCGTGCAACCCCTTCATGCGGTCGGCACGTTCATCCTATGTGTCTACGCTGTAGTCCTCGTCATCATGGACTTCGGCAATGATGGGCAAACCATCCTCTGCGACTTCCTCCAGATCCACAATCGAGATCATGGCGACCTCTTTGCCTTTTGAGTCTTGCTCCGCATGGGCAGGAAGTGGATTGTTGCGCACATCCTTCCTATGATCGCTGACGATCAGCTCGCCGTTCTTCATCTTCTGGTTGAATACAATCCTGAGCTTCTTACATTCCGCTGTGGGATGCATGACCTTGCCATGGTATTCGCACCACTTTGGGTCCCTCACCATCTCCTTGGAGGGTGTCTTCTCGAGCGGCGGTGGGACACCGTCCTTGCGCCACTGTCTACAGAGGTCGCTTGCCTCCTCCACCGAACATGGCAGAGGTGGTACGTCGAAGTTCACAACCTTCGCCTGCTTCTGGGGTGAAACTGTATTGACCTCAGCTTCGCGTCCCCTCTTGTAACTGAATCTCCCGATTTTGTAGGTAGTACCGCTCGAGGATCGTTCCGGAGCGTTTTTCTTTTTCTGTCTCTCCACTATAGGCTCGATGTTCTTTGTGCATTCGATGAGCTTTGAAAACGTAGGTGTTTGCAGGTTGATGAGCATACCTTTGTATTCGTCTCGCATGCACTGCAGGCATATCTCTACAAGCCGGCTTTCAAGCATCGGATCTTTGCATTCCAAGTACTTCGCCCTGAACTTCTTGATGAAAGTTATCCCATCCTCCTCGCGCTTCTGATACATCCACGAGAGGTGGATCATTGTCACCTTTTCTTCCATCTGGAAGAACTTGGTATAGAACTTCTGGACCATGTCGTCCCAAGTCTTCACGGATCCAGCCTCCAACGTTCGGTACCACTTGTACGCTACGTTCCCCAGGGATTTTGGGAACTCTCGCATCAGCAGCTTGGGATCGGCTCCGTATGGCCCCATGACATCGATGAAACGCATGACATGCTCATGAGCGTTCCCGTTGACATCCTCGAACTTGTCCCATTTAGGAGCCTTATACCCTACCGGGTTAGGCATGAGATAGATCTCCCGCGGGATAGGTGGATCGTTGTCTAGCTTCGGGATGATGGTATCCGCGAATGATTGGTGAGCCAGAATAGTGTCCATGCGCTTCTGCAGAGACGTCATACATTCTGGGATGCTTCCCTCGGTAACAGGAGGAGGGGTTGCCGCAGGCGGAGGCGACACATATGCCGCCGGAGGATTGGGGACATATTGGCTGTTTGCATTGCCCCAGATTGCTGTTGGAGGAGGCAAAGGATACTGCGGAGCCGGGTTAGATACCAAAGCCGGAGGCTGAGGAGTATGAGCAGTGAGAGGCAACATCTGAGCTGTTGACCCTTGAATTGAAGGCAGCTGCGTAGTCGCCGGTGGAGTCTGCAGATTAGGGTTGGGAGGTGTGGTTGACACTCCCAGTACTGGAGCGGCAGGGGCTCCTCCTCCTTGAGAGACGGCGGTGGCTGGTGAAGGGTTTGGCGCAAGGGTGCCCAGAACGGCCAAGATCCGTTCTAGCTGCGCAGACTGAGCTTTGAGAGCTTTCGCCTGACCTTGGACGGTGGCGTCCAAGGATTCTAGCGTCGGTGCCTCGCCGGGGGTCGTAGGAGTACGGCGGGTCTCCTCTCCTGAGGCAGCTTCGGTGGAAGGTGATCTGTTGCTGATATCATCCTCCTGAGACATGGTTGCTTTTGTTGGTAAGTTCACGTCGGGTTCACCAAAATGTGCACAAGAGATTCCGGCGGGGAGACCTCCGTGTACACCGTAAATAGAGGATCAGAGATGGAACAGGAAGTGTTGGGTTGTGTGTAGGGAGAGAGTAAGGCAGTAGTAATGTCTGAGAGAGAGACAGAGGTTTGGCAGAGCTTCCGCGTATGGCTAGTGCGTTCTTCTTTGTATGGAAAGGGTAACGTCCTATATATTGCAGGGAACGTGACCATTGTAGTGTGGTTAATGCGCCCATTAATGGCGGCTTAATTAGCTTAACCACAACGGCACATTCGTCCTCATATATAGGGACCGTTACAGCACGTTGTGCGCGAATACCGGAACCGTTATGAGGTTGACCGGGTTTGACCGGATTGACCGGGTTTATGGAGCTCGTGCCATAAATCTCTCAAAAGCAGTTACTAAAGGTCGCGTGAGGGCTTCGCTCGCACGCGACAGGGCTTACTCTAGCCTCCAAACCACTAAGTCCCTACAAGTCCCGTGCGGTGGTATGCGAGGGCTCTGTCTCGCAGCCCCCACATGGATCAGCTCGGCTGGTGATCCAGTGTGTGTGGAGCACAATATGGTGTGCTGGATGGTTGCCACGTGGCCAAGATCTGTCAGCTCAGAAAGCACTATCTACACCTAGCAAGAGTTGTTTAGCTACTCATCGTATCTAAAACAATCATACAAAGTTTCTCCATAATGATTAAGAGAGTAGAAGAAGAGAAATCAAACGATAGGGCTCAATGGTGACTTCAGCCTTGAGTCTTCTTTGTCTTCGTTCTTCCTCCTTCGTGCCTCTTCTTTTCTATCCGAGACACGTATGTGATAGAATGAATAACGAATGTTTTTTATGTGTATTAAATATTCCGACATTAGGTTGGGAAATAATTAACACAAAATGACACCGTCTTGAATAAACAAAGCAACCCACGTGTGTGCCTTAAGTAGGTTGTGTGACCAGACCTTTCCAGTCGTACAACCTGGCCCTTTTTTCCGGTGAGGAATTCCCCAGAAGGTCGTGTGACCCGGGGATCCTGGTCGTGCGATCTGAGGTCCCCTTGGCTTCTGATCGTGCGACCAGAGGCTCTGGTAGCGATGTACAGTGAGTTTCTCATTTTTTCAATCCGAATTTTAGCCAAGTATGGCGCACCAGTCTACTAGGGGGGTTCAAGTGAAGTTTCCAAGTTCTTTAAATTGCATTTGCCTCCCCTCTTCATGTCTTCACTTCTTTTCTTCACGATTTCTTCTTTGTTTTAGCTCACAAATAATATCAAAATCTCGCTTCTCCTCTCCGCTTCATCTCACAAGCATAGTTTCCTGTCAAAACAACATGAAACACACCCGTGCGATCACATGTGACACAAATTACATAAAATAACTCGAGAAAGCTTGGATTACCAAATTAACGCTCAAAGATAAACTTCTCTGTTTTCTATCTATTCATAGTGTAAAAATAAGATTATGAACTCGGAAGTCACGCAAAATAATATAAAACATGTACGAAATATATATCTAATAGAGAGTTATCGACACACATAATGGATCGTCAGTCCAGCGTGTAGTACTAGTTGCCTACAGTTAGGAGCTAGCAATGTACCGATTGAAAGCCCATAGAACGGGTCCCATGTATGCCTACTACCACAATATTCAGACGTCTGGAGACTGTCCAAATTATGTGTCCGTAGGCAGTACATTTACCATCTGATCCCCTTTGTTACCATGCTTATTTCCACATGTTTTAAACCAAATAAAGAATCTAATGCTAACCCGTTCTCTAAGAGTTGAGTTATTCATGATTTAGCTACCCGTCGTCCTCTACAAGTCACAAAATGAACTTCTTATCATTATTTATTACTAACTAATTTTTTATTCAAAAGGTTGCACAACTCGGAGTCCTGCCTGAATCCCTAGCCCATATTTCCAATATTGTCCCTTAGTCACAGCGTTATAATTTATCTAGCAAGGTAGTGCACCAGTTAGACAGTCTAAGGGCTCTAGACAGGTACAATACCCCCTAAGTTGGTCATTTTGATTTGTTAGCCTTTCCAACAATAGCTGATTACTCAGACACAAGTTTCATATTAATTTTGGCTAAATTGAACTTGGCCTTACTAGTTTGACAAATTACAATAAGCCCCCCATAAGTTTAGCAATTATAACTCTGGCCCCTTAAGTGGTATTTTTGCCACAATTGCTTATATTCAAGCCCAGTAGTCTTTATGACCATAAGATGTCGTTTTCCCCTCAAAAGTGCACTTTGCAAGACATTTTACCAATAATGAATTGTCCAAAATATACTTGTACATCTATTTTATTCCAACTTACACAACTAAGACAATTTGAACCAATTAAAACCCATGGATATCTACTTGATACAATCTGTTTGATTGAGTCCCAAACTTTGATGGCTGATTCAAGCCACATGTGAAATAGATAGTAGGATTAAGCATGACAACAAGATCATCCAACCCTAAGTAAAAATTTACAAGTTTCTGGGATTTAAACTATGCAACCAGTGACCTAGGTCAAGCATAACTAAACAGAAAGATAGATTAATCCTATTGTGACGTCTAACAATACGAAAGATAGATTAAGCACATAGGCATAACTATAAAGAAAACATTCAATTAAGCTGAAAGAAGAAGCATGATCCATAAATCACCAAACACGGTGTTCAAACCCTAGTTACCGACAGATATCCTGAACAAGAAGTTTAGATACGATACAACATGATCAAAATAACAAAGTTTATGATCATGTTAAAAAAACTAAAGAAGAAGTAGAGACTAGAATCCAAACGAGTGTTTCCAAGCTCCACAATCGCTCCCAAGCTCCAAAACCAACGTATGATACTTGCTAACCCTAAAAAATACGTCCTAAAGCTCTTAAATAGGTTTCCGAAACAATTGGAATAAGTTTAAACAAACTACATAAAGAACCCATCTGGAATTTGAAAGTTTGTAATGTAGACTAAATACAGGACCAAAATACTCTAGAAGGGGGGGGGGTTGAATAGAGTATGGAAACTTTTGCTAAACAAATTTTTTAACTAAGTGAACATGTGAAAAACTCAAATCTCAAGGCCTTGAGATTTTAGAAAACTAGTGAGAAACTTTCTAAGGCAAACAGAAAGATTCAAGGCCTTGAACTACCACCAGTTTTAAACAGTTTATAAGCCCTAGTTTGATTTGATTTTCTTGCATCATAAAATAACAAAACTGTAAAGTAAAGAACACAAGGCAATTTACAGAGTTCAGTCACAATGGACCTAATTTCTGCCTGAGGGATCTAATCCCACCAGGATTGGGCAAACGCTTCTTATTACTCACACAGAAACAACCCTAGATCTCCAAGCCTAAGTGAATTCCCTTACACCTATACAACTTGTGGTTCCAAACCTATCTAGTACCAGCTACTAATTATTGAGCTAACAAGAACCTCTTGTTGTTCACTTGAACAACCAACCACTAGGTTTTGTGAGGTTTTATATATACAAAAGATAAGCAGATTACAAAACAGAAGAAGAACACAGTAGAAGAATAAGCTTGTGAAGGCCTGGATGTGTTCTTCAGGAAACTGGAATGATTGATCTTCTGAAAGCTGTAATTAAAGCCTGAATGTGTGTTTGTTTGAATGTCTGGTCTTCCACGAATTTTCCACACCTCTCTCAGTTCTCTGTGAGCTTCTATTTGTTTCAAAATTCAAACCAGTCTTTTATTTGCAACTGAATGAGAGATTTTAGGATCTCAGTTCCTGCAAATCCTCATCCTTTCTAACTGCAATTTAAAACAGCTCTGAGTAGATATCCGTTGGAGTTTGTTGAGATTGCATTTGCACGTTTGAAAAACCTGCAACAACATTAAAACACAGCAACAACAAAATCCAGAAATATAACAGCACTAAGTCTGTTTGGATTTCCAGTTCTGAATAAAAACTGGATCAAGTGAATAAAACAACAATCTGATTAAATTCTGAAACATATAACTCATGATAAACTATTTTAAGACTTATAGCAGTCATTAAACAACCATAATAAAGATCAAACCCTGCAAGAAAGAATCAAATTAATTATGTAAAAACTGTCAGCAGCTTAAGGCACATCTCAAGGCCTTGAAGCTCTGAACATGCTTCACAGTCTTTCAATATTAAGATCAAAAATCTTTGATTCTCTCTGATCAGGATATTGTTGGAATAGATGCCCTAGAGGCAATCTAGTTTAGTATGAATTTATTTGTGGCTAGAAAATTCATTTTTTATTTATTGGATATTTAATATAATGAAGTCCTTAGATTTACAATTGTGTTGTTTATCTTAAATATCCCTAGTCCAATATAATGATTAATGGGACAATCATCTATCGACTAGTATGGGGTTGGATTGATATGGAGATATCATGATCCAACACATAGGTGTGCATCAAGGGTAATGGCGCACTGGATAGACCCATCTCCGAGAAGGCTACACACAAGTCATGTTAAGTCACAAGTGCTTCTCGTGGTGAAATGGTATTGTCATCCTTAGACTTGAAGTCGCTAGATATTCTAGTCGTGGATTATTGTGATTTTGGTAGCGTTAAACGCTACACCGTAACTGGGTAGTTATAAAGGCGTGTACCGGATACAATAAGAAGCAAGCTTAGAGATCGTAGTGGACGTAGATAGAATTTTTCCCTCCCACATAACGGGAGCAAATATCCTAGGCCACTCGAGGGATAGTGCTTATAGAATGTCTGGCCAGACTCAAATAAATCAATATTGGATATTGATGTTATTTGCACGAATAAAGCTATTCCCATGGATCGAGAAACTATGGATTGGATATACGAGTGTGAATTGTATGTCTCGTGTCCAATCCAGATATATAGACAAAGGGATGAGCCAATTACTTGTACAAGGTTGTCAAGATGACTATTCTATTAGTTGGCTAGAATGGATGTTTTGCTAGAAACCGCTCCATATTAGCAAATTGGTGCTACCAACTAGACAGAACCTATGGGGTTATACGCTATAGAGAGTTGAACTATATTTGAGAATTAATTAATAGGATTAATTAATTAGAAGGATAACTTTGCAACACCTTGAAAACTTAGTAGGGACAAATTTGCAAGGAATGGACTAAATTGAATTCTAGTAGGACCAGAATAGGTCCTTTAGGTAGTTGGCAAGGATTTGTTGGACTATATAAAGGACACCCTTCCTTCCTTCCCACACTTATGACCTTATTGATCACAACTTGAGTGGGAGAGAACAAAAGGAGAGAGCAAGCAAGCAAGAGAGGAGCCGCCGCCCCTTCCTCGCCGCCGCCCGTCCCCATCGGCCGCAAGGAGGCCGAGACCCCCTTTGTTGGTCTCGTTTTGCGTGATTCTTCTTCTTCTTCCTCTTTCGGGGCTAGCACCAAGGATTGGAAGATCTAGTATTCAACTCTAGGCGTGGATCAACTATAGAGAACATGACACAATTCGCGTTTGAAGTCATCAAAGGAGAACCCTAAGGTGTTTTATTGATTTCATCCTTTACCATCGTTGTGTCTCTTGACTTGTGATCCTTGGAGGGTTTTGCATGGTTTATGATTGTTTGTGTTTCCGCTGCGCATCCATGAATCAAAACCCTACAGTGGTACAGAGCCACAGGTCGTAGAGCATAAACGTGGTTTATGTGTTAGGTTTTGATAGTCTTACACCTTAAAATTGTTGTTTATCATGTAAAACAAGACAAATCAAGCATGTGATGCAATTTTTCAATAATTTATCATAACAAGATCTAGTTTTTGCATTAGATGCATGAATTAGTGAGTTTGAGAAATTTTAGGATCTTAGATCTAGGGCTTGGACATCCTTATGGAAGAAGGAGTTCTTCCCAAACAAGGAAACAACCAAACTTGGGCACCAAGCAAGGGAGTTGTTTTGGAAACAACTCCCAAAGGAGGTTCGGCCCCCCTAGGGGACCGCCCCTCCTTGCTTGCCGCCCAAGCAAGGCTCGGGGTAGGGGCCGGGGCAGCCCTAGCCCGCGGCCTAGCCCGCGTTAAAATTGGATTTTAACTGTTTATGTGCAATTCGCATGGTGATTGGATATGGCCTTAGGATGTGGTTTGTTATGGATGTTTAATTTTGTGGTTTGGTTTACGGCCTGCAAGCTGATCAACTAATTGTAATAATTAATTAGGGTTTTATGGCCTGCGAGCCATTTTTTTCTCAACTTGTGAGATTTATTTTATTTAGTATAGTTGTTAGCTAGTGGTAGATAAAGTAGGTTGTTAGCCAAGATTGAAGAAAAGAAGCCCAAAGCCAAAAGGAGCCACAAAAGATGGAGCATGGAGCATGGAGCATTCCACATGACTATGAAGGATGGACCAAAAGATCAAGACGCATGGAGATGTGTTTGCTTTTAGGGTTCATAGGAAATTCCATTGGCTTGGAATTTTCTTAGTCTAGAAAAGGCCATATCCACATCACGTTTTATTTTTGTTTTGTGGTTGTTTATTTTATTGTCTTATTATTTTATGGTTGGTGTATGGATGATGCATGCAATTAGGATAATAAGATAACTAGACAACCCGGATCTTTTATTTGGAGTTGTGCTCAAACTCAAATAGATAGATTAGTTGATATTGGTCAACAAAACAATTAAAAAATTGAATTTAAAAATCCCTCAAAATTCAAATATTGTGTTCTTGCCTTCTCGTTATTTAAACACTCATTATCATCATGATTTATCAAGTTCGTGCGTGCCAAAGCATGGCGACTTGGTTCTTAATAATCAAATGCGATGGCACAAGCTAGTAATGTGCAACTGTTTAAATAAGAGGTTGAACACAACTAGGATATTATTGTGATTAAGAAACCTAGAGGCAATCAATTGGGATTATCCATAAGGGATGCAATTGGAAATTGTTCCTACCTAAAGTAGTCAAATTAAAGGTGACTTGCCAAAGCAAGCTCATAAGGAGATGAAACATGGATCTTGGCCCACTAGAAAATATAAGGATATTTTCCGCATTAATATCTTGAGGGTTATTAATCCGTAGAAAAATAGTGGGAGCTATATTTGATAAACTAGCCATCATTGAATATATTAAAAAAATTTACAAATACTAAAACTTGCGTATTTTCCTTTTTGTAGAATTCCAAATGGCAAACAACTCATCGAGTTCACAACATTCCCTACGATCTGTCTTTGAGAAGGACAAGCTCCCTGGAACCAACTTCCTTGATTGGTACAGAAACTTGAGAATCGTTCTCAAGCAAGAGAAGAAACTGTACGCAATAGAGGAGCATGTTCCAGCATGTCCAGAGAACCAAACACCTGTAACCCTGAAGGCGTATCAAAAGCGTGTTGATGACGCTAATGATGCGGCCTGCCTTATGCTATGAACCATGACTTCTGAGCTTCAGAAGCAACACAAAAACATGAATGCTGTCGATATGATCGAGCATCTGAAGCAACTCTTCCAAGAACATGCAAGGGTTGAAAGATATGAGGTCTCTAAGGCTTTGTTCAAGTTTCATATGACAGAAGGGAACCCGGTGGGACCCCATGTACTCCGAATGATCGGGTACTTGGAGAATCTCGCCCGACTGGGGTTCCCGGTCGGCCAAGAGTTGGAAACCGATCTCGTGTTGCAATCGTTGCCTGAGAGTTATGGACAGTTCATCATGAACTATAACATGAACGAGATCGTGAAACCAGTGCCAGATTTGCTCAATATGTTGAGGACAGCTGAACAGAGTATCAACAAGGGTAAGGGCAAGGCCATTATGATGGTACAGAAAGGAAAGGGCAAAAGGTTTGCCTCATCCTCCAAGGGCAAAAGCGAGTCAATTTCCAAGTCCAAGGAACCTGCCCTTAAGCCTGTTGGTGGCATTGCCAAACGTGTGACTAAAGGTGAGTGTCACTACTGCAGTCAGCCTGGACACTGGAGGAGGAACTGCCCAAAATATCTGGAGGACAAGAGGCTTGGAATAGTGATTCCACCACCACCAGGTATTTTTGTTGTAGATGTCAATTTAACTGTCTCTACATCATGGGTATTAGATACTGGATGTGGATCTCACATTTGTCGAAATGTGCAGGATCTAAAGAGAAGTAGAAGATTGGTTAAAGGGGAGATAGATTTGCGCGTTGGGAATGGAGCAAAAGTTGCTGTGTTGGCCGTGGGTGTGTGCGAGCTATCTCTGCCTTCAGGATTAGTTTTAGAATTAAATAATTGCTATTTTGTGCCTGCTATGAGCAGAAACATTATTTCTATTTCTTGTTTGGACAAGGAAGGTTTTATTATTTCAATAAAGAACAATTGTTGTTCCTTTTATTTGAATAATAATCACTATTTTAGTGCGCAATTATTTAATGGACTGTATGTCCTTGATCTAAGCAATCCTGTCTACAACATTAATACCAAGCGGATTAAAATAAATTATTTAAATCCTGCTTATTTATGGCACTGTCGTTTAGGCCACATAAACGAGAAACGTGCATCTAGACTCCATAAGGATGGACTACTAGACTCATTTGATTTTGAATCATATGAGACATGTGAGGCTTGTTTATTGGAAAAAATGACAAAGTCCCCTTTCGATAAGAAAGGTGAGAGGACTAGTGAGCAATTGGCGCTCATACATACTGATGTGTGGGCCATTTGCCACGCCTTCTAGGGGTGGTTATGTCTACTTCATTACATTTACTGATGACTACAGTAGATATGGATTTGTGTACCTCATGAGGGCCAAATCCGAATCCTTTGAAGTGTTCAAAGAATTCAAGAATGAAGTAGAGAAGCAACTTGGCAAAAGTATCAAGGCTCTACGATCGAATCGTGGAGGAGAATACTTGAGCCAAGAGTTTGACGACTATCTTAGAGAGTGTGGGATCGTGTCCCAACTCACTCCACCCGGAACGCCACAATGGAATGGCGTGTCTGAGAGGAGGAATCGAACCCTATTGGATATGGTTCGATCTATGATGTGTCAAACCGATCTTCCATTATCGTTTTGGGGAAACGCTCTATTAAGTGCAACTTTCACCATTAACCGTGTTCCATCTAAATCAGTCATGAAGACACCACATGAGATGTGGAGTGGGAGGCGTCCCACACTGTCGTTCATGAGGATTTGGGGCTGCGATGTCTATGTAAAACGTTTACAATCAGACAAGCTAGGGCCAAAATCGGATAAGTGTAAGTTTGTGGGCTACCCTAAGGAAACTAAGGGTTACTACTTCTACAATCCAACCGAGAACAAAGTGTTTGTTTCTCGAACCGGCGTGTTTCCAGAAAGAGAGTTTGTCTCTAAAGAAGCAAGTGGGAGGACTGTAGAACTTGAAAAAGTTCAAGAACCACAAATCACTGAACCGATTATGGAACATGAACAGGAACCACAAGCAGTTGTGGAGCAGCCTGTTCAGGTAACACAGAGCTTCGTAGATCTAGTAGAGTACGCCAGGAACCCGAGAGGTATGTACTTCTCGTGACTGATTCCAGTGACACGATGCTCATAGATGATGAGCCTACTACCTATGAAGAGGCCATGAAAGGCCCAAACTCTCATAAGTGGCTAGAAGCCATGAGATCCGAGATGGAATCCATGTATACCAAAAAAGTATGGACTTTGGTGGAACCACCCGAAGGGGCGCGACCCATAGGGTGCAAGTGGGTCTTCAAGAAGAAGATCAACATGGATGGTAATGCGATTACCAATAAGGGCCAATTGGTGGCTAAAGGATTCAGACAGATTCATGGTATTGACTATGATGAAACCTTTTCACCAGTCGCTATGACCAAATCCATCCAAATCCTACTTGCAATTGCAGCATACCATGACTATGAGATTTGGCAGATGGATGTCAAAACAACATTGCTTTATGGGAATCTCCTCGAGGACGTGTATATGATACAGCCGGAGGGTTTTGAAGATCCAAAGCAAGCCAACAAAGTCTGTAAGCTGCAACGATCCATTTACGGATTGAAGCAAGCCTCTAGGAGTTAGATTCGACGTTTTGATGAAGTAGTCAAAGAGTTTGGCTTCATCAGAAACGAAGATGAGTCTTGTGTCTACAAGAAGGTTAGTGGGAGCTCTGTAGCTTTTTTGGTCTTGTATGTGGATGACATACTACTCATTGGAAACGACGTTCCCATGCTGCAATCTGTTAAAGATTGGCTAGGGAAGTGTTTCTCAATGAAGGACTTAGGGGAAGCAGCCAATATACTCGGTATAAAGATCTATAGAGATAGATATAAGAGACTGCTAGGCCTAAGTCAAAGTACATATATTGACAAGGTGTTGAAACAGTTCAACATGCAAGATTCCAAGAAGGGATTCTTGCCCATGTCACATGGAATCACTCTTTCGAAGAGTGATTGTCCTTCCAATGAGATTGAGAAGGAACGCATGAGTAGAATTCCCTATGCCTCGGCCATAGAATCTATCATGTACGCCATGTTATGTTTTAGACCAGATGTGTCATATGCCTTGAGTATGACAAGCAGATACCAATCCAATCCGGGTGAGAGTCACTCGATTGCAGTCAAGAACATCCTAAAGTACTTGAGAAGAACTAAGGATGCTTTCTTGATATTTGGCGGTGAGGAAGAGTTGCGTGTAAGGGGTTACACTGATGCAAGCTTCCAAACCGACAGAGATGACTTTAGATCACAGTCGGGATATGTGTTTTGCCTGAATGGAGCAGCGGTGAGCTGGAAGGGTTCCAAGCAAGAGACGGTGGCTGATTCTACAACAGAGGTTGAGTACATTACTGCAAATGGCGCAGAAAAGGAAGCTGTTTGGATCATAAAGTTTGTTTCTGAACTTGGTGTGGTTCCTAGCATTGCAGACCCAGTTGAGTTGTACTATGATAACACTGGGGTGATCGCACAATCGAAGGAACCCAGGTCACACCAGAAATCCAAGCACGTGCTCAGGAAGTTTCATCTGATTTGAGATATTATCGAAAGAGGAGACGTTCGGATATGCAAGATTCCTACAGATGAGAATCTGTCAGACCCGCTTACAAAGCCGCTTACGCAGTGGAAGCATGAAGGGAACACTAGGAGTATGGGGATACGAGATGTGCCAGATTGGCTCTAGTGCAAGCGGGAGACTGTTGGAATAGATGCCCTATAGGCAATCTAGTTTAGTATGAATTTATTTGTGGCTAGAAAATTCATTTATCATTTATTGGATATTTAATATAATGAAGTCCTTAGATTTACAATTGTGTTGTTTATCTTCAATATCTCTAGTCCAATATAATGATTAATGGGACAATCATCTATAGACTAGTATGGGGTTGGATTGATATGGAGATATCATGATCCAACACATAGGTGTGCATTAAGGGTAATGGCGCACTGGATTGACCCATCTCCGAGAAGGCTACATACACGTTATGTTAAGTCACAAGTGCTTCTCGTGGTGCAATGGTATTGTCATCCTTAGACTTGAAGTCGCTAGATATTCTAGTCGTGGATTATTGTGATTTTGATAGCGTTAAACGCTACACCGTAACTGGGTAGTTATAAAGGCGTGTACCGGATACAATAAGAAGCAAGCTTAGATATCGTAGTGGACGTAGATAGAATTTGTCCCTCCCAAATAACGGGAGCAAATATCCTAAGCCACTCGAGGGATAGTGCTTATAGAATGTTTGGCCAGACTCAAATAAATCAATATTGGATATTGATGTTATTTGCACGAATAAGGCTATTCCCATGGATCGTGAAACTATGGATTGCATATACGAGTGTGAACTGTATGTCTCGTGTCCAATCCGGATATAGAGACAAAGGGATGAGACAATTACTTGTACAAGGTTGTCAAGATGACTATTCTATTAGTTGGCTAGAATGGATGTTTTGCTAGAAGCCGCTCCATATTAGCAAATTGTTGCTACCAACTAGATAGAACCTATGGGGTCACACGCTATATAGAGTTGAACTAGATTTGGGAATTAATTAATAGGATTAATTAATTAAAAGGATCACTTTGCAACACCTTGCAAGCTTAGTAGGGACTAATTTGCAAGGAAGGGACTAAATTGAATTCTAGTAGGACTAGAATAGGTCCTTTAGGTAGTTGGCAAGGATTTGTTGGACTATATAAAACAAAAGGAGAGAGCAAGCAAGCAAGAGAGGAGCCGCCACCCCTCCCTCGCCGCCGCCCGTCCCGGTCGGCCACAAGGAGGCCGAGACCCCCTTTGTTGGTCTCGTTTTTCGTGATTCTTCTTCCTCTTCCTCTTTCAGGGCTAGCACCAAGGATTGGAAGATCTAGTATTCAACTCTAGGCGTGGATCAAATATGAAGAACGTGACACAATTCGCGTTTGAAGTCATCAAAGGAGAACCCTAAGGTGTTTTATTGATTTCTTCCTTTACCATCGTTATGTCTCTTGACTTGTGATCCTTGGAGGGTTTTGCATGGTTTATGATTGTTTATGTTTCCGTTGCGCATCCATGAATCAAAACCCTACATATATCTGCAATTGTGTTAGATGTATAAAGAATATATAACATAGATATTTGCAGCAAATCTATGATCTTAAACATCAGATGTACAACCTTCAACACAAGGTTATTAGATCATACAATATAATAAAGCTACTCTCAATGCTTTGAAGCTCTGATCAGTATCTCAAGGCCTTGGAGCCTCAGAAATACTTTGTCTTTGTCTTTCATCACTCAAAATAATTACTTCTCAAAACACACTTAGAAGTCTTTGAGTCAACAATCTCCCCATTGATGAAAGACGAAACCCATAATCTTGTGTAAATATCCCTGCAACTTCTTCTAAGAATTAGATATCATCATTTGCAGAAACAATAAACAGTAATACCAGTCAAACAAGATAATCAGTAATCACAGATCATTGATAACTCTTTATTAGAGTTATATTTATTGCATATTTAATATCGTTTTGCGTGATTCCGGGGTTGAAATATGAGTTTACACTATGAATGTTGAGAAAACGTAGAAAGTTGAGTTTTTAGCACTTTATTGTTAATCTGGGCGTTTCGATGCATATTTTGATGTTATTTATCAAATATAATTGCTTGGTATGGTTGTTCATGTTGTCTTGACAGGAACGGAAGCGAAACGATGGCTAGGAGGCATGAAACGAACTTCGGAAACAAAGCAAACTCAAGAGGAAGCAAGAGAAGCAAAGTCGGAGGAGCAAAAGTTACCAATCTCCACTATTTTGATAGTATCTCGAGTTCTACAATAAATTTTGGAGTGAGACCAGTGGAAAATGAAATTAGACTCAAAGAGCTTTCTAACGATAGGTCACAGAGCTAAAACGGAGATCGGACGAGAAAGTTAAGGTCCGTCGAAGAGGATGAAAATCTGAGGTCATCTCCAGGGGTGTTCGTGCTAACAAAAACACTTATAAAATTTTCGGGACAGCCTAAAAGGGTGAAAAAGGGAATGCAAAATTGTCCGAACAAAAAAAGTGTTCGTGCGAACAGAGAGTAAAGTTGTGTTCGTGCGAACAACAATTTTGTTCGTGCGAACAGAGGGCTAAATCGCAATTTTTGGGCTGTTTTGTAATTCTAAAAGAGTTTGAGCTTTGGGGACTTCTTCTAACCTAGGAGTCCGTCCTTGAGGGGGTATTCACGCATATTTGGAGCAGGAAGAAAAGGGAGGACGACAAGGAAGAAGACGGGGACGAAGAGAACACAAAAGCCACCATTGGAGAACTAGGTTATTTTATTTTCTTCTTCTTCTTTCTCAATCTTTGTATGGAGAAAATATTGCACCGTGTTTGTTTGATTCTTCTTAGCTAAATACTTTGCTAGGCATCTCTACGAGAGCCTAGTATTTATGTAGACGATTATTTTCTGGATTTCAGACTTTGTTTCATGCATTTGGATTTGATTCTTCAATTGAATGTTAGTTTCTTGAATTTGTTGATCTTAGTCTATTGACACGATTAGGATATGATTTGATATTCAACGAAACTAGGGTTTATTTTGTGAATCAATTTATTGATTAAAGTTAATATTCGTTCTAGTTACATGTTCTTGTTCTATGCTTAATCTTTTGTATGAATGGAGTAGCTACTCGGACGTACTAGCTAATTAGATGAGTGCACGACAGTGACTCAACCTAATTGTGTAGAGAATTTGAACACAATCCCGAATCACCGAGAACGAAAAGGAGAAGTGTTAGGATTGGCCTAGTGTGGGTAGATTCGGTAGGATTATTTAGCTATTCCGTGAAACGGTGGGCCGAAAGGACCCGTTATCGTACTAGTAGATGACCTGCTAGAACGGACCGGTAGACAACATGAGACCGAGAGGAGATTGTAGTTAACCGAGACGTAAAGTGACATGAGAACGACACGATTTTGTCATAGTTTATTACCCGGCTGAACTAGAATAGGATAGACGTGTTACATAGTTGAACCAGAAATCGTCTACAGCCCTAGGTGATCTAGAGATTGCCTAGTTTCTCCAAACTTGTTTCTTAAATATAAAAAAAAATACAAAAAAATTAGATTAGTAGTTATTTCAATTCTAAAATCAATCAAATCTTTCCTCCTGCACCGTACTCTAAATTAAATAACTAATTAAATAATCTCAAGCCTGTCCTCTTGGGATCGATAATTCGGGGCTGAAATACCACCCCTATATTACTTGACCGTGCACTTGCGCATACGCTTAAAGAATCGCGTCAAGTTTTAGGCGCCGTTGCCGGTGATAGCGGTAGATTATTTAGTTAGGAATTAGTTTAGAGTACTTTTATTTAAGTTTAGTTTTATTTTGCTCTATTCTCTATCTCTGTGCTTCACGGGTGTATTTTGAGTTTGTTTTCTCAGGACCACAGGAAGTAGGAGATTCTACTAAGCATGTGGAGTGAGGACTATCATTCAGGTCCCCCCTACTGTTTCTACTGCAGGGGTAACCATGAAGAAGAAGACGCATGCATAGTTTGGTGCTATCGATGCGGCATTTATCATGATAATAGAGACTCATGTCGAGTACATGCGCCCCAACTTCATCAGCACCAGGAAGACTCATTAGCAATTATGGCAGAACGGCGTAGTATTATGGAGGACATCGAAGTGTGCGCCAATTTTTTTTCCATAGCTGCACAAGTGCCACAAGAGGATTCTGCCACAGGTAGGGAATATGTGAGGGAGATGATGGAGAGGATAAAGAAACGAATAGAAAAACTGTCAACAGCAGGGGAATCTAGTATTCAAGAGCCACAAGAGGAGCCCTTGCCACATGACAGCGAGCCTCATTTGAACCTTCATCATCACCACCACAAGTGGAAGAAGAGATACCTGAGCCGAACGAAGACTGCAGTGTCCAGGAACCATTGGTGGACTCTGCAATTTATGAGGACTCAGATTCTGATTCAGACTGGGGTGGACCTGTGTGCCGAAAATGGGAAGACCTGCTGTATTGCGAGCCAAGACCGCAGGCGCCCTCACACCCTTGGCATGAATGGGAAGACACCAGCATTGGAAGCCTGTGGTGTGCTGACGATAAAGCTGATGATTCACTTGTGCCCATACCTATTGAGGTAAAACCCCATACTCATACTTTTGAAGAATTCTCCATATCAAGTCTGTGATGAGTTGGAAAGACTTGTGTATGGAGATTCTTATGGGGAAGATCATCATGAGAAATTTTCAATTTCGTGTCATATTGGCTATTGTATAAATGATCCAAACGCCATAGTCAAGGAGTTGAAAACAAGCAAGTGTGGGGGTGTGGATGAATTGCATGGGTCGGGTGAAGGGCATCTAGCACAGACGAGGTATTACTGGGATGATGTTATGGCCAGAGATTCATTTGAGCCCAGTGGTCCTTGGTGGAAGTTTCTCAAGAAGATCAATTGCAAAATGAAAGGAGTCAGCTTCCACAACTCTCCACCGTCTTTGCAGCACATGGGTGCACTTGAAGTTCTAGAGAAGAGATGGTGGAAGAAGAAGAAGTGGAGAGATAAAGCAGCCTCCACAATCCTTTTCGGTTGAGGTAACCGGTTCGGGCTGTCGACCTTAAATTACAAGCGCTTCTTGGGAGGCAACCCAATGTAGAGTAGGATGCTATTTATTTATGTTCTTTCTTTTAGTTCTCCTATGATTTTGAGTGGTGAGAGAGAGGTGCTTTAATTCTTCCAATCAGTGTGCTGGGACACAGGTACAAAAGACGCTCCGGATTCCCTTCTTGATGCGTGTGATAGAGAATGTTGAGTAGGCGCATCGGAATCCAGACGCGATGCGAGACTTTTTCGGAAACTGTCAACAGTCCATAAGACCCATTCTTGTTGCAGTTTCGCGGCAACGGTGCCCATGTAGGTCCGGGCTCCCAGGTACCTCTAACTCTATCTCTTGTTTCTACGTTTTGAGCCATAATTGTGTAGATCCACCGCCTGCACACTTAAGCCAGGACACCTCGTATTTGATCTCTAAATTTGTTGAGGACAACGAAACGCTTAAGTGTGGGGGAGTTTGTGTATAATTTCACCAGCCATGTTTTGTCTTGCATAGCCTTGTTACATGTAGTTTGTGTAGTACTGTGTTATTGTGGTTAGTGTAATGTTTTTAATATATTGTTGTACTTTGATAGTTTTAAATTTCTGCATTGTTTAGCACTTTTACTTTATTGAGTCCCCTACCCAATCATTGTGATTATCTAGTTGGCCAAAAGCATATAGAGTCTAGGAAAATATGAAAAAAACATTGAAAAAAAATAGAGAGAAAAAAAAAAGAAAAAAGAAAATCCATAAAAATTAATTTTTTTGAGTTGGGCAATTGATGAAGCTTGAAACTAGAGAGAGTTCAGCGAAAGAGTCTCAATGAATAGGAAGCACCGTAGTAGGGATGTGTTTAATTCTTAGTATCCTACGCACCGGTTTCACGAAAGGAAGTCCCGGGTATTCAGGGAAATGTGGAAAGTAGATGTCGGGCATACCTTTAGTTCCTATAAAGTGCTAGGAGGATATGGTCTTTGGGGTAGTTGAATAGTCTGTTTTCAAGTGGAAACTTGTGGCCTCTTGTAAATCTGGGGTGGACCTTCGTGTTGAGTCGGTTCCATGTGGTACGGTTACCTCGGCCTAAGCGAAGTCGGGGGGCGTACACCACCATCTCTTACGGTGGTTTCAAGAGCTAACCAAAAAATCCCACACTTAGTTACTCTAAATGCACGGCTGGAATAATTAGAAGAGAATGAAAAAGAAAAAAAAAGAATGAATCAAAATCTTCTCTTGGATTAGATACAGTGAACAACCTAATGTGCCTCCATTCACGTGGGGAATTTGGATTCAAACCAATTAGAGTGTCTAAGGAAAATTAAAGTCAAGCCGATTACACGGAGTTGTGTCTCCCGTCACTGGGATAACTTGCATTCAATGCAATAACGGCTAAGAGGGTCTGAAAACCTCATATGACTTGGCGACGAAAGACTACAATAAGACTAAGGATGCCCAGACCCTCTGAGCTAAAGGACGTGCCCGGATCTTGGATTGAGTTTGGTGGATGTTTGGGGACCCCTTAGTGATCTTGTGCGTAGGATCATTGTATTTTCAATTTCTTATTGCGGTTGTGTGAATTGCAAAAGAGACTTGTGAGAACTTGATGATTTTGGTTAGTGATAGCGAGATTGCCCGATCTCTAACGAAAAAGAAAAAAATATTTGTGTTGTTTTAATTTTTTCATTGTTTGATAATCGAGTTGCATTGTGTATAGTCATGTAGATTGCATTGGGTGTGTGTGTTGTTTGTGTCACATGGCTAGTGTAGTTGTATGCAATTCGGTGGATTAAAACGTAGTGTGAGGATAGATTTTGCTCGGGACGCGCAAAAGGGTAGTGCGGGGGAATTTGATAACTCTTTACTAGAGTTATATTTCTTGCATATTTAATATCGTTTTGCGTGATTCCGGGGTTGAAATATGACTTTACACTATGAATGTTGAGAAAGTGTAGAAAGTTGAGTTTTTAGCACTTTATTGTTAATCCGGGCGTTTCGATGCATATTTCGATGTTATTTGTCAAATATAATTGCTTGGTATGGTTGTTCATGTTGTCTTGACAGGAACAGAAGCTAAACGATGGCTAGGAGGCATGAAACGAACTTTGAAAACAAAGCAAACTCAAGAGGAAGCAAGAGAAGCAAAGTCGGAGGAGCAAAAGTGACCAATCTCCACTATTTTGATAGTATCTCGAGTTATGCAATAAATTTTGGAGTGAGACTAGTGGAAAATAAAGTAGACTCAAAGAGCTTTCCAACGATAGGTCACGGAGCTAAAACGGGAATCGGTCGAGAAATTTAAGGTCCGTCGAAGACGATGAAAATCTGAGGTCATCTCCAGGGGTGTTCGTGCGAACACTTTTCTGTTCGTGCGAACAAAAACACTTAGAAAATTTTCGGGACAGCCAAAAAGGGTGAAAAAGGGACTGAAAAATTGTACGAACAAAAAAAGTGTTTGTGCGAACAGGGAGTAAAGGTGTGTTCGTGCGAACGACAATTCTGTTCGTGCGAACAACAATTCTGTTCGTGCGAACAGAGGGCTATATCGCAAATTTTTGGGCTGTTTTTAAAGAGTTTCAGCTTTGGGGACTTCTTCTAACCTAGGAGTCCGTCCTTGAGGGGGTATTCACGCATATTGGGAGCAGGAAAAAAAGGGAGGACGACAAGGAAGAAGACGGGACGAAGAGAACACAAAAGCCACCATTGGAGAACTAGGTTTTTGATTTTCTTCTTCTTCTTTCTCAATCGTTGTATGGAGAAACTATTGCACCGTGTTTGGTTGATTCTTCTTAGCTAAATACTTTTCTAGGCATCTCTACGAGAGCCTAGGGTTTATGTAGACGGTTATTTCCGGATTTCAGACTTTGTTTCATGCATTTGGATTTGATTATTCAATTGAATGTTAGTTTCTTGAATTTGTTGATCTTAGTCTATTGACACGATTAAGATATGATTTGATATTCAACGAAACTAGGGTTTTTTTTGTGAATCAATTTCTTTCTTAAAGTTAATATTCTTTCTAGTTACATGTTCTTGTTTTATGCTTAATCTTTAGTATGAATAGAGTAGCTACTCGGACGTACTAGCTAATTAGATGACACGACAGTGACTCAACCTAATTGTGTAGAGAATTTGAACACAATCCCGAATCACCGAGACCGAAAAGGAGAAGTGTTAGGATTGGCCTAGTGTGGGTAGATTCGGTAGGATTATTTAGTTGTTCCGTGAAACGGTGGGCCGACATGACCAGTTATCTTACCAGTAGATGACCTGCTAGAACGGACCGGTAGACAACATGAGACCGAGAGGAGATTGTAGTTAACCGAGATGTAAAGTGACATGAGAATGATAGGATATTGTCATAGTTTATTACCCGGATGAACTAGAATAGGATAGACGTGTTACATAGTTGAACCGAAAATCGTCTACAACCCTAGGTGATCTAGAGATTGCCTAGTTTCTCCAAACTTGTTTCTTAAATATAAAATATACAAAAATATTAGATTAGTTGTTATTTCAATTCTAAAATCAATCAAATCATTCCTCCTGCACCATACTCTAAATTAAATAACTAATTAAATAATCTCAAGTCTGTCCTCGTGGGATCGATAACTCTGGGTTGAAATACCACCTCTATATTACTTGACCGTGCACTTGCGCATACGCGTAAAGAATCGCGTCAATCATCAATAATCACAGAACACAATTGATTAACACCAAAAATCAAAATATTATTATCTAAACACTGAAGAGTAACCACAAATAGCACATATTTTCTCCCCATTTTTGACTTTCATCAAATAAAGGTGAAGAAATGTTGGATCATTACTCAGAGTCTTAAAAAAAAACTTAACAAAAAATAAGTTCCTACTGAATGTCAAGGCCTTGAGAGCAGAAAAGAAGAAAAGAAAAAGAAAGAAAGAAAGGATCAAGGCTTTGGTTCTCTCAAATCTTCACTTCTTCTATGATGCTTGGCTTTTCTTTGAGCCTTCTCCAACCTCTTCATCACTCTCAGCATCTTCTGCAGACTGATTCTCTTCTTGTTCAGCATCCAACTCAGCAATAACTTCCTCAATGATCTCATCCACCTTCTTGTTCTTAATCTGCACTGAATCACCCTCTGTACCTGCATCAACACCTGTGTCTTCATCAACTTCTTCTTCAGCAGTTTGCTCAAATAGATCCTTTTAAGTGAGCACTACTGGAATAGGCTTCTTATTCTTCTTCTTCTTCAAGAATTCACCTAGCCTTTCATCCGAGTCAACACTGGTGTCATGACTAGTAGCAGAAGGAATCTTCTCCAAGTTCAAACCTTTGATGACAACATCCAGTTTGCCATTGGTCACATTCATCAAAACCTTGAACTGATTAAACTCAGAAGATAGATCAAACAGCCTTTGTCTAAGATCTTCAATCTCAACCTGCTGTTCTTCAAACTTCTCAACCAACAGAGAGTAGTCCTCATTTGCTTGTCCCCTTGCTGTTGTAGCCCCCTTAGGTTTAACAAAATCTTTCTCCTCAAACTCATCTTTGGATAACTCTGAATAGAACTTCCAATGCCCTTTTCCTGTCTGAACCACTCCAATCCTCTGTAAGGCAGTCTCATCAATTAACCCAAAACCACCAGTTATCTTTTCCTCTCCTTTCACAGGTACCTCAAAATGCTCAAAGAAAAGAGGTAATAGGTTGGCATAGGGAAGAGGATGGTTTCTAGTTCTAGTAGCACAGTAGATCATATGCTCCATAATCACTGTTGGCAAGTCAATATCAAACCCTTGACATATCAGGTACATTAGGATAAGAACTTTATCAGTAACCAGCTCTCTTAAGTTTTCCCTAGGAACAACACTTCTCGTCAGAATTGTAAACAAAATTTTAGCTTCACAGTTGAGCACAGAGTGTGTCAACTGTTTGGGACCAGAGGGAACACCATCAATGAAGAACATAGCTTGGGCCTTTTCTAGACACTCCTTCCTATCAGGATGATGTTGGAATAGATGCCCTAGAGGCAATCTAGTTTAGTATGAATTTATTTGTGGCTAGAAATTCATTTATTATTTATTGGATATTTAATATAATGAAGTCCTTAGATTTACAATTGTGTTGTTTATCTTAAATATCCCTAGTCCAGTATAACGATTAATAGGACAATCATCTATAGACTAGTATGGGGTTGGATTGATATGGAGATATCATGGTCCAACACATAGGTGTGCATTTAAGGTAATGTCGCACTGGATTGACCCATCTCCGAGAAGGTTACATACACGTTATGTGAGTCACAAGCGCTTCTCGCGGTGCAATGGTATTGTCATCCTTAGACTTGAAGTCACTAGATATTCTAGTTGTGGATTATTGTGATTTTGGTAGCGTTAAACGCTACACCGTAACTGGGTAGTTATAAAGGCGTGTACTGGATACAATAAGAAGCCAACTTAGAGATCGTAGTGGACGTAGATAGAATTGTCCCTCCCACATAACGGGAGCAAATATCCTAGGCCACTCGAGGGATAGTGCTTATAGAATGTCTGGCCAGACTCAAATAAATCAATACGGGATATTGATGTTATTTGCACGAATAAGGCTATTCCCATGGATCGAGAAACTATGGATTGGATATACGAGTGTGACTTGTATGTCTCGTGTCCAATCCGGATATAGAGACAAAGGGATGAGACAATTACTTGTACAAAGGTTGTCAAGATGACTATTCTATTAGTTGGCTAGAATGGATGTTTTGCTAGAAACCGCTCCATATTAGCAATTAGTTGCTACCAACTAGATAGAACCTATGGGGTCACACGCTATATAGAGTTGAACTAGATTTGGGAATTAATTAATTGGATTAATTAATTAGAAGGATCACTTTGCAAAAACCTTGCAAACTTAGTAGGGACTAATTTGCAAGGAAGGGACTAAACTGAATTCTAGTAGGACTAGAATAAGTCCTTTAGGTAGTTGGCAAGGAGTTGTTGGACTATATAAAGGACCTTCCTTCCTTCCTTCCTTCCCACACCTTATGCTCATTATTGAACATAACAAGAGTGGGAGAGAACAAAAGGAGAGAGAGCAACAAGCTAGAGGAGCCGAACGCCCTCCTAGCCCGCCGCCCGTCCCCGTCGGCCACAAGGAGGCCGAGAGCCCCTTTTTGGTCTCGTTTTGCGTGATGTTTCTTCCTCATCCTCTTCTGGGCTAGCAACAAGGACTTGGTAGATCTAGGATCAACTCTAGGCGTGGATAAACCATAGAGAACGTGACACAATTCGCGTTTGAAGTCATCAAAGGAGAACCCTAAGGTGTGTTATTGATTTCTTCCTTTACCATCGTTATGTCTCTTGACTTGTGATCCTTGGAGGGTTTTGCATGGTTATTTTTGTTTCCGTTGCGCATGCATGAATCAAAACCCTACAGTGGTATCAGAGCCACAGGTCGTAGAGCATAAACGTGGTTTATGTGTTACGTTTTAGTTGTTTTACACCTTAATTTGATTATTTATCGCGTAAAACAAGACAAATCAAGCATGGGATGCAATTTTTCAATAATATATCATAACAAGATCTAATTTTTGCATTGGATGCATGAATTGGTGAGTTTGAGAAATTTTAGGATCTTAGATCTAGGGTTTGGGCATCCTTGGGGAAGAAGGAGTTCTCCCAAAACAAAGAAATAACCAAACTTGGGCACCAAGCAAGGGAGTTGTTTTGGAAACAACTCCCTCAAGGAGGTTCGGCCCCCCTAGGGGACCGCCCCTCTTGCTTGCCGCCCAAGCTTGGCCGCCCTAGGGCCTGGCGGCCCTAGCCCGCGGCCTAGGCGTATGGGTTATGGGCCGGGCCGTCCCTAGGGCCTTGTGGTTCACCTTTTTGGGTCCGGGCAATTTGATTGTTGGGCCCATGGACCGTTTTAACCCGAGAAATCCTAAATCAATTAAAATTGACCAAGCGCGTTAAAATTGGATTTTAACTGTTTATGTGCAATTCGCATGGTGATTGGATATGGCCTTAGGACGTGGTTTGATGTGGATGTTTAATTTTGTGGTTTGGTTTTACGGCCTGCGAGCCGATCAATTAATTGTAATAATTAATTAGGGTTTTAAGGCCTGCGTGCCAATTTTTTTCTCAACTTGTGAGATTTATTTTATTTAGTATAGAAGTTAGCTAGTGCTAGATAAAAGTAGATTGTTAGCCAAGATTGAAGAAAAGAAGCCCAAAGCCAAAGGAGCCACAAAAGATGGAGCATGGAGCATGGAGCATTTGTTGGAATAGATGCCCTAGAGGCAATCTAGTTTAGTATGAATTATTTGTGGCTAGAAATTCATTTATTATTTATTGGATATTTAATATAATGAAATCCTTAGATTTAGAATTGTGTTGTTTATCTTAAATTGTTTATCTTAAATATCCCTAGTCCAGTATAATGATTAATGGGACAATCATCTATAGACTAGTATGGGGTTGGATTGATATGGAGATATCACGATCCGACACATAGGTGTGCATTAGGGAATGTTGCACTGGATTGACCCATCTCCGAGAAGGCTACATACACGTTATGTTGAGTCACAAGTGCTTCTCGCGGTGCAATGATATTGTCATCCTTAGACTTGAAGTCACTAGATATTCTAGTTGTGGATTATTGTGATTTTGGTAGCGTTAAACGCTACACCGTAACTGGGTAGTTATAAAGGCGTGTACTGGATACAATAAGAAGCAATCTTAGAGATCGTAGTGGACGTAGATAGAATTTGTCCCTCCCACATAACGGGAGTAAATATCCTAGGCCACTCGAGGGATAATGCTTATAGAATGTCTAGCCAGACTCAAATAAATCAATATGGGATATTGATGTTATTTGCACGAATAAGGCTATTCCCATAGATCGAGAAACTATGGATTGGATATACGAGTGTGACTTGTATGTCTCGTGTCCAATCCGGATATAGAGACAAAGGGATGAGACAATTACTTGTACAAATGTTTTCAAGATGACTATTCTATTAGTTGGCTAGAATGGATGTTTTGCTAGAGACCGCTCCATATTAGCAAATGGTTGCTACCAACTAGATATAACCTATGGGGTCACACGCTATATAGAACTAGATTTGGGAATTAATTAATTGGATTAATTAATTAGAAGGATCACTTTGAAAAACCTTGCAAACTTAGTAGGGACTAATTTGCAAGGAATGGACTAAATTGAATTCTAGTAGGACTAGAATAAGTCCTTTAGGTAGTTGGCGAGGAGTTGTTGGACTATATAAAGGACCTTCCTTCCTTCCCACAACTTATGCTCATTATTGAACATAACAAAGAGTGGGAGAGAACAAAAGGAGAGAGAGCAACAAGCTAGAGGAGCCGAACGCCCCCTAGCCTGCCGCTCGTCCCCGTCGGCCACAAGGAGGCGGAGAGCCCTCCTTTGGGTCTCGTTTTGCGTGATTCTTCTTACTCTTCCTCTTCCGTGCTATCACCAAGGACTTGGGAGATTCTAGGATCAACTCTAGGCGTGGATCAACCATAGAGAACGTGACACAATTCGCGTTTGAAGTCATCAAAGGAGAACCCTAAGGTGTGTTATTGATTTCTTCCTTTACCATCGTTATGTCTCTTGACTTGTGATCCTTGGAGGGTTTTGCATGGTTTTATGATTGTTTGTGTTTCCGTTGCGCATCCATGAATCAAAACCCTACAGTGGTATCAGAGCCACATGTCGTAGAGCATAAACGTGGTTTATGTGTTACGTTTTAGTTGTTTTACACCTTAATTTGATTGTTTATCGCGTAAAACAAGACAAATCAAGCATGTGATGCAATTTGTCAATAATTAGTCATAACAAGATCCAATTTTTGCATTGGATGCATGAATTGGTGAGTTTGAGAAATTTTAGGATCTTAGATCTAGGGTTTGGGCATCCTTGAGGAAGAAGGAGTTCTTCCAAAACAAGGAAACAACCAAACTTGGGCACCAAGCAAGGGAGTTGTTTTGGAAACAACTCCCATAAGGAGGTTTGGCCCACCTAGGGACCGCCCCCCCTTGCTTGCCGCCCAAGCTTGGCCGCCCTAGGGGCCGGGCGGTGACACGATTTCTTATGTGTTACCGCAAGTGCACGGTTCAAGTAATATAGGGCTGGTATTTCAACCCCGAGTTATCGATCCCACGAGGACAGTGTTACTGTGTAATCAGAAACTAAGTTTAAAGAGTGAAGACGTAAAATTTAAAGGGAGTATAAACAGAATTAAACAGTATTTTTGGTAATTTTCTGGTAATAAAGTCTGACTGTAAAAACTAGGGTTTTGGGTACCTAGATTCCAGGATCCCCTAGGGTTACTATTCAGCTTTTCAGTTTTTCCGATTCAGAAACACACAGCAGTTTTGTTTATGCCAGCATACCATTGATACAATCTCCTCTTGGTCTCATGCAACTGTCACTCTCCTACAGATTTCAGGTCCTCTCGGTCCACCTAGATCTGCAGGTTTGTTCTAAGTCTGCTAGGGTTACAGGTTCTCCTCTCGGTCTCCCCCTAAACGTCTAGCAGTTGGTCTAATGCTTCTGGGCTAGTCCCCTGATTCTCTTCACCTCTCGGTCCATCAAGGTAGAGTACTAAATTCAGTCTTCTCTTCCTAACTCTCACTGGCCACTCTCGCGCACCAGATCCTGTCTGTAACACTCCAGGTTCGCGACTCCGTTCATGCATAAATAGTAAAAACCAAAGACAGAATAATAAACAAAACCTCTATTGTATTAAGACTTAACCAGTCATGAATCTGAAGTCGAGATAAACTAAGTTGTTGAAATCATAAACCCTAGGTTCACCGAGAACCTAGGTAAAAAGTCTAGCTAATTAAAACTAACATAAAGAAGAGAAGAGAATCAAACAGGTGACGGAAATCTGGCGATTTCTGGGACTGCTCCGATGCTCCTGCTTCTGCTGTGTCTGACTCTGATTCTGTGTCTGTGTCTGTCTGTCCTGTGTTCTGTGTTGTATATGTTGTATCCTGAAACTGCTGGGCAGAGCTGCTTTATATACTGCTGAAGTTTCCATAGTCCTGTGCTGAAATTCCTGTTTTGTCCTCAATTCTGGCCGCCTTTGACTTTTCTGACGAAGTTTGACTTTTTCCACCGTCTTTAGAAAATTCTGGAAATCTTGACCTGCGTTTGAACGCACAACGGCTGCGTTTGAACGCACATTCTGAGAGTTGAATTTTTGACTTTGACTTCCGTTGACTTTTTGGGTGTGCGTTTGAACGCACAATGTGCGTTTGAACGCACATACTTGGTCTTCTGCTTGATTTCTTCCTGATTCCGACCTTTCTGAAATTTGAAGTTTCCTGCGTTTGAACGCTGGATGTGCGTTTGAACGCACGTACTTAGTCATTTTCTGGCCTGTTTTCCCTGTCTGTTGCTGCACTGTGTTGTGCGTTTGAACGCACAATGTGCGTCTGAACGCACATACTTAGCCAATTTTCTGCACTTTCTTGGGTTTAGCCAATTTTCGCCCTTTTTCGGCCTCCGGGACTCAGTTTTTGCGGTTGGCCACCAATCTTGCATGCGGACAATGTGCGTTTGAACGGACAATGTGCGTTTGACTTCGGGGCTGCGTTTGAACGCACAATGTGCGTTTGAACGCACATGTGCGTCTGAACGCAGAACCTGTGCGTCTGAACGCACATCAGCGACAGCTCTAACTTCAAAACGTCGTAACTTCTTCGTCCGATCTCCGATTTAGCTCCGTGACCTATCGTTGGAAAGCTCTTGAAGTCTACTTTCATTTTCCGCCAGTCTCACTCCAAAATTCATTGTAGAACTAAAGATATGATCGAAATAGTGGAGACTGGTCATTCTAGCTTCTCCAACTTTGCGTCTCTTTACTCCGCTTTAGCTCCCGTTGCTTCCGAAGTTCGTTTCATGCCTCAAGTCAACCAATAAGCATCCGTTTCTGTCAAGAAAACATGAACAACTATACCAAGCGATTATATATGTCATTTAATATATATTTATGCATGAAAACGCCCGAATTTCACAATTAAGCTCAAACTCATCTTTTTCATAGTACGGAGGCTTTGTCGCCTAAAACGTGCTCAGTCTTATGGAAACTCAACTTATTAAATTCTAATATAAGCTCACAGATAACTCATATATGAGAGTTATCAAACACCCCCACACTGAACTTTGCTCGCCCCGAGCAAACTTCAGCTGTATACTACCACTGCATACTATCCCGAATCAATCTAGAGCGTTGTAACTGCATTTATTTAAAAACTATATAAATACTATAAAAACAGTTTTTGGTGAGACTGGGAAACCTCTTTAACTCAAACTGGACATCATCAGTCTCTCATATTTCCCTAAACTTCTGAAACTGCAGTGATCGGAAGAACTCGCGGCCAGCCTAGGTTAGGAACAAGCACGAACACTACTTACTTCTTCTTTTGCACACAATTCGAACATATCCCTAACGCACACCTTCCGTGCTTTTACTCCGGGTGTAATGTAAATCTGCCGTCTTTGGGACGGTAGGATAAGTCATTTAGAAGCGAAGTCCTAAACGTCACAACACACTCACAAGTACCCAAATCTCACTCTCCCTCACCAAGAAGACAGAAACTGACCCAAATCACCTAAGATTCTAGGCACTCAATTTCCCCAATTCTGGTGTAAATGCCGTTCTCGCGACCACGACTGTGAAAGAATGCGAAATAGTTATAAAATTTCCCTGGCCTGGCGTTTTGAAATAAAATCAAGCACCCTGAAACTCTGCCTTTGCTGTTTTTTTTCTTTTCTTTTTCTTTTTCTTCTTTTTTTTATATATTCTTTTTTCTCTTCTTTCAATGAGGGGCAATATGTATAAAAAATAATATAAACCAGGCCAGATCTGCGAAAAACCAAACTGTGGGGTGACACAAAAATACAGTGAATAACATCTGAAACGACCACCCCCACACTGTTCCAAACCACGTAGTCAATCTGTAAAATAATCGCGCTTTTCCAACCGAACCTCCTCACTCCAAGGGTGTCTGGCTAGCACAGTGCGTCCTCCAAATAACCCTGTCAACCAAGTCACCCATGTCATGCGGAACAAAATGTCACGCACTACGGCTCTCCTCTTGTGCTCACGGTGTAATGTCGTGAGTCACCGCCACACCGAAGTGTGCTGCCGTCACTATCTCACCCTTACACACCCTCAGATATAACGATGAAGCTCATCCACTATCAAATATAACAAATTTTTTCTACCCCAGAAAATCCTCCAACTCAACTTAACTCCCTCGTGCCATGACGCGTAGGAAAGGTAAAAATACTAACAATGATGCGAGTATCAAAAAACGGCTTCCTAGGTCAAAAAGGGTACCAAGAAAAGGGATAACGGATCAATGGGGCTCACTAGTGGACCTAAGGCGCGAGACAGGACGTGAGGTCCCCTATGGCCTATCACTCCACCAAATTATGTGGTGACCGTGAAGGCGGGTTGACGACTACCTGGTGACGGTGGTCTGGCAGCTAGTAGGATACATAGCTCGGGAGACAGCTACTTGCATTTTCTGAAGTGCATTGGCTCTATAACTCCCCTAGACAGATTCTCGCAGCTCTTCCTCACTTCAGTTCATCAATTTTCGGGAAATTTTCTATCATTAAGCTCTCTCCAGTTTTAAGCTAAATCTGTTGCCCATTCTCAAAATTTTAATTTTTTAATTTTTTCAATTCTTTCAGTATAATAAAACTAATGCAGTTACAACGCCACCACCCCCACACTGGATGGTGCCATGCCCTCATGGTACTATTCATCAGGAACTTAATCTGGATTGGATGAGCTGGCGTGCCTCATCTACTGGGATCGGGACGACCTAATGCTAGACTGACCGACTGACTTATGGCCTGATAGAGCCACTGGCTTGCTGGCTCGAGACTGGCCGTCAGTCAACCAGCTGGTAGTATACTCAGAAAAATAAAACGAGAGACAGAAATTGAACCTGTTCACCCGGAGTCAGTTCGTACAGGTGCTGACTTTTCTGCAGATTCCGGCAGAGAAGGACCGTGACCGGTCGCCGGAAAATTTCTCAACAGAAGTTGTCAACCTTCCGGGCTCTGTTGCGCTATTCAAGTGTGCAATCCCCAAGCACCATTGCGTGTGACAATGTGCTCCCATATGGTCGAGTGTATTTTCGTACACCAGGGTCGATTGCTCTTTTCATGCTTAAATTTTTTTTTCTGAAAAATCCCCAACTCATACGAGTCCCTGTGAAGGTCGAGTGCATCCTGTGCACCGGGGTCGATTCTTCAGGATTTTTCCAATCTGCCTTTTTTTTTCCAAGCTGCCACTGGACGTCAGTCTGCATCTGGATGCTGACAGCGAGCCAGTTTCTGTACTTCAGCTTCCTGTAACCTGTTTCCTAAAACTTTCTGCATCTAAACATTAGCTCACCCTCATCTCTCCTCTCAGAATTATTTAAACAGTAAATAATTTAATAATTGAAACTAACTCCTAGGTTGGGTTACCTCCCAACAAGTGCTTGTGATTTACGGTCGACGGCCCGACCCTGGTACCTCAACATTTGAGAAATTTGGAGGCTTCTTTATCTCTCCACTTCTTCTTCTTCCACCATCTCTTCTCAATGATCCTCATCTCACGTGCACACTCATTCTTTTGACAAGGTGGAAGGTTGTGGAAGATGATTTCTTTGATTTTGCACTTTTTCCTCTTGATCAGCTTCCACTCATTGTTCACTGGCTTGTCTGTGAATATTTTTACAAAATCCTGCCGATGAATTTCATCCTTGGATGCTTGCGTTGGACTCTGGAACTTCATCTCATATCCAGCTGACTCCTGATGCTGAAAAACCCGTGCACGCAGCTTATCCGTACCCCCACACTGTGTGATATCTAATCCCTTTCCTATGTCCTATGCAACGTCACTAGAACAATCCATAGAGCCAGGATCAGGAGAATCATCAGGTCCAGTTTCCGTGTCAGAGTCCTCACACAGCCGTCTTTGCAACTCCTCACATACTTGATAAACATACGACATGATGATTTCTTCAGCAGACTGAGTTGGGATTCCTACCTCAAGTTCATCCATATCAGTGGACACATTCTCGAACACAATTTCCTCATCAACACACCCCCATTGCTCAATATCAGTGATTTTCAAATCATGCCCAGAATTTGAAATTGGTTGTGGTTCCATCCATGCAGGTACTGTTTCTTCCAAATCTGATTCAGAATCTGAGTCCTCATAATAATGAAATACCTGAGATGGCTCTTGAATAGTGCACACTTCTCTTGGCTCGGGCACCTTTTCTTCCATGACAGCAACCTGTGATGCAGTTTCTTGTTGTTCATGCGCCATCTTTGCAAAGAAGCCCTTCTGCATCTCCAGCACTGCTGGAAGCCAGTGAGGAATATATGAGTCTGTTTCCTGTGGTGCGGGTACTGGATCAATTTCTGGCTCAACTGGACCTGATGATGTCACTGTCTGCACTTCTTCAATTTCTGGTGGTATAAACTCTGTTTCTGGTTCTGGCGTATCTGCTGAGATCCATGACTGAGAAAGTTCGTGATACTTGTTTGTCAATCGCAATATGTCACTGTTGAGTTCTCTCATCTCCTCTGCAATCTGGTCAAGGCGTGCTGAAAAAAATTTCTCCAGCATGCACTCCAATTTAGACATCCATGAGAAGAAAACTTCTTGAGTGAGCGGTTCAAAAGGTGGCGGTGGTACAAATTGAGGTGGCTCTGGGTAGTACAGAGCAGTATCAAGATGCGCCCCTGATTGGCAGTGCTGAAAGTTCCACGGCTGATAAGTTCTGCATGCCCCAGCCCCGCAACCACCCCCACACTGGATGCAGTAGGGGTAATAGTGTTGATAAAGCTGGGGTGAGTGCAATATGCAGGCCTCTTCATACTCATGATAATTTTTGCACTGAAAGCAATAAATTGGACGGTGTGCATCCTCTTTTCTGTGCCAATTGTGGCAGTATTCGCAGTAGGGAGGACTCAAGAACTGAGTTGCCCCCGACTCAAGATTGCCGCTCCACATGCCTATAATTTCTCTGGCCCCCTGCGTTCCTGAGAAAACAAAGCTCCAGAAATACCTGTGAGGTAACTAGGTATAAAACTATATATATTTTTTTTTTGATTTTTTTTTTCAGTTTTTTTTTTTAGATTTTTTTTTAACTCTCAATCTAGTTCCTAAGTAACAACAAATCTGTCCCCGCCAACGGCGCCAAAAACTTGACACGATTTCTTACGTGTTACCGCAAGTGCACGGTTCAAGTAATATAGGGCTGGTATTTCAACCCCGAGTTATCGATCCCACGAGGACAGTGTTACTGTGTAATCAGAAACTAAGTTTAAAGAGTGAAGACGTAAAAATTAAAGGGAGTATAAACAGAATTAAACAGTATTTTTGGTAATTTTCTGGTAATAAAGTCTGACTGTAAAAACTAGGGTTTTGGGTACCTAGATTCCAGGATCCCCTAGGGTTACTATTCAGCTTTTCAGTTTTTCCGATTCAGAAACACACAGCAGTTTTGTTTATGCCAGCATACCATTGATACAATCTCCTCTTGGTCTCATGCAACTGTCACTCTCCTACAGATTTCAGGTCCTCTCGGTCCACCTAGATCTGCAGGTTTGTTCTAAGTCTGCTAGGGTTACAGGTTCTCCTCTCGGTCTCCCCCTAAACGTCTAGCAGTTGGTCTAATGCTTCTGGGCTAGTCCCCTGATTCTCTTCACCTCTCGGTCCATCAAGGTAGAGTACTAAATTCAGTCTTCTCTTCCTAACTCTCACTGGCCACTCTCGCGCACCAGATCCTGTCTGTAACACTCCAGGTTCGCGACTCCGTTCATGCATAAACAGTAAAAACCAAAGACAGAATAATAAACAAAACCTCTATTGTATTAAGACTTAACCAGTCATGAATCTGAAGTCGAGATAAACTAAGTTGTTGAAATCATAAACCCTAGGTTCACCGAGAACCTAGGTAAAAAGTCTAGCTAATTAAAACTAACATAAAGAAGAGAAGAGAATCAAACAGGTGACGGAAATCTGGCGATTTCTGGGACTGCTCCGATGCTCCTGCTTCTGCTGTGTCTGACTCTGATTCTGTGTCTGTGTCTGTCTGTCCTGTGTTCTGTGTTGTATATGTTGTATCCTGAAACTGCTGGGCAGAGCTGCTTTATATACTGCTGAAGTTTCCATAGTCCTGTGCTGAAATTCCTGTTTTGTCCTCAATTCTGGCCGCCTTTGACTTTTCTGACGAAGTTTGACTTTTTCCACCGTCTTTAGAAAATTCTGGAAATCTTGACCTGCATTTGAATGCACAACGGCTGCGTTTGAACGCACATTCTGAGAGTTGACTTTTTGACTTTGAGTTCCGTTGACTTTTTGGGTGTGCTTTGAACGCACAATGTGCGTTTGAACCACATACTTGGTCTTCTGCTTGATTTCTTCCTGATTCTGACCTTTCTGAAATTTGAAGTTTCCTGCGTTTGAACGCAGGATCTGCGTTTGAACGCACGTACTTAGTCATTTTCTGGCCAGTTTTCCCTGTCTGTTGCTGCACTGTGTTGTGCGTTTGAACGCACAATGTGCGTCTGAACGCACATACTTAGCCAATTTTCTGCACTTTCTTGGGTTTAGCAAATTTTCGCCATTTTTCGGCCTCCGGGACTCAGTTTTTGCGTTTGGCCACCAATCTTGCATGCAGACATAAGTTGGTTTTGACTTCGGGGCTGCGTTTGAACGCACAATGTGCGTTTGAACGCACATGTGCGTCTGAACGCAGAACCTGTGCGTCTGAACGCACATCAGCGACAGCTCTAACTTCAAAACGTTGTAACTTCTTCGTCCCATCTCCGATTTAGCTCCGTGACCTATCGTTGGAAAGCTCTTGAAGTCTACTTTCATTTGCCGCCGGTCTCACTCCAACATTCATTGTAGAACTAAATATATGATCGAAATAGTGGAGACTGGTCATTCTAGCTTCTCCAACTTTGCGTCTCTTTACTCCGCTTTAGCTCCCGTTGCTTCCGAAGTTCGTTTCATGCCTCAAGTCAACCACTAAGCATCCTTTCTGTCAAGACAACATGAACAACTATACCAAGCGATTATATATGTCATTTAATATATATTTATGCATGAAAACGCCCGGATTTCACAATTAAGCTCAAACTCATCTTTTTCATAGTACGGAGGCTTTGTCGCCTAAAACGTGCTCAGTCTTATGGAAACTCAACTTATTAAATTATAATATAAGCTCACAGATAACTCATATATGAGAGTTATCAGGCGGCCTTAACCCGCGGCCTAGGCTTGTGGGTTTTGGGCCGGGCCGGCCCTAAGGCCTTGTGGTTCATCTTGTTGGGCCCGGGCAATTTGATTGTTGGGCCCATGGACCGTTTTAACCCTAGAAATCCTAAAATTAATTAAAATTGACCAAGCGCGTTAAAATTGGATTTTAACTGTTTATGTGCAAGTCGCATGGTGATTGGATATGGCCTTAGGATGTGGTTTGATGTGGATGTTTAATTTTGTGGTTTGGTTTTACGGCCTGCGAGCTGATCAATTAATTGTAATAATTAATTAGGGTTATATGGCCTGCGTGCCATTTTTTTCTCAACTTGTGAGATTTATTTTATTTAGTATAGAAGTTAGCTAGTGCTAGATAAAGTAGATTGTTAGCCAAGGTTGAAGAAAAGAAGCCCAAAAGTCAAAGAAGCCACAAAAGATGGAGCATGGAGCATTCCACATGACTATGAAGGATGGACCAAAAGATCAAGACGCATGGAGATGTGTTTGTTTTAGGGTTCATAGATAATTCCATTGGCTTGGAATTATCTTAGTCTAGAAAAGGCCATATCCACATCACGTTTAATTTCTGTTTTGTGGTTGTTTATTTTATTGTCTTATTATTGTGTGGTTGGTGTATGGATGATGCATGCAATTAGGATAATAATATAATTAGACAACCCGAATCTATTATTTGGAGTTGTGCCCAAACTCAAATAGATAGATTAGTTGATATTGATCAACAAAACAATTAAAAATTGAATTTAAAATCCCTCAAAATTCAAATATTGTGTTCTTGCCTTCTCGTTATTTAAACACTCATTATCATCATTATTTATCAAGTTCGTGCGTGCCAAAGCATGGCGACTTGGTTCATAATGATGGAATGCGATGGCACGTAACAATGTGCAATTGTTTAGATAAGAGGTTGAACACAACTAGGCTATTAATTTGATTAAGAAACGTAGAGGCAATCAATTGGCATTATCCATATGGATGGATAAATAAGGAGTTATTTGCCCAATTGAACCAAGAGTTGCATATGGGATGCAATTGGAATTGTTCCTACCTAAAGTAGTCAAGTTATGGGTGACTTGCCAAAGCAAGCTCATAAGGATATGAAAGATGGATCTTGGCCCACTAGAAAATATAAGGATATTTTCCGCATTAATATCTAGAGGGTTATTAATCCGTAGAAAAATAGTGGGAGCCATATTTGATAAACTAGCCATTATTGAATATAGTCAAAAATTCACAAATACTAAAACTTGCGTATTTTCCTTTTTGTAGAATTCCAAATGGCAAACAACTCATCGAGTTCACAACATTCCCTACGATCTGTCCTTGAGAAGGGCAAGCTCTCTGGAACCAACTTTCTTGATTGGTACAGAAACTTGAGAATTGTTCTCAAGCAAGAGAAGAAACTGTACGCAATAGAGGAGCATGTTCCAGAAGGTCCAGAGAACCAAACACCTGCTGCCTTAAAGGCGTATCAAAAGCGTGTTGATGACGCTAATGATGCGGCCTGCCTTATGCTTTGCACCATGACTTCTGAGCTTCAGAAGCAACACGAAAACATGAATGCTGTGGATATGATCGAGCATCTGAAGCAGCTCTTCCAAGAGCAGGCGAGGGTAGAGAGGTATGAGGTCTCTAAGGCACTGTTCAAGTGTCATCTGGCAGAAGGGAACCCGGTGGGACCCCATGTACTCCGTATGAACTATAACATGAACGAGATCGTGAAGCCACTGCCAGATTTACTCAATATGTTGAGGACGGTTGAACAGAGCATCAACAAGGGTAAGGGCAAGGCTATTATGATTGTACAGAAAGGAAAGGGCAAAAGGTTTGCCTCTTCCTCCAAGGGAAAAGGCAAGTCAGTTGCCAAGTCCAAGGAACCTGCCCTTAAGCCTGTTGGTGGCATTGCCAAATGTGTGATTAAAGGTGAATGTCACTACCGCAGTCAGCCTGGACACTGGAGGAGGAACTGCCCAAAATATCTGGAGGAAAAGAGGCTTGGAATAATGATTCCACCACCACCAGGTATTTTTGTTGTAGATGTCAATTTAACTGTCTCTACATCATGGGTATTAGATACTGGATGTGGATCTCATATTTGTCGAAATATGCAGGATCTAAAGAGAAGTAGAAGATTGGCTAAAGGAGAGGTAGATCTGCGCGTTGGGAATGGAGCAAAGGTTGCTGCGTTGGCCATAGGCGTGTGCGAGCTATCTCTACCTTCAGGATTAGTTTTAGAATTAAATAATTGCTATTTTGTGCCTGCTATGAGCAGAAACATTATTTCTATTTCTTGTTTGGACAATGATGGTTTTATTATTTCAATAAAGAACAATTGTTGTTCCTTTTATTTAAATAATATTCACTATTTTAGTGCGCAATTATTTAATGGACTTTATGTCCTTGATCTAAGCAATCCTGTCTACAACATTAATACCAAGCGGATTAAAATAAATGATTTAAATCCAGCTTATTTATGGCACTGTCGTTTAGGCCACACAAATGAGAAACGTGTATCTAGACTCCATAAGGATGGATTACTAGACTCATTTGATTTTGAATCATATGAGACATGTGAGGCTTGTTTATTGGGAAAAATGACAAAGTCCCCTTTTAATAAGAAAGGTGAGAGGACTAGTGAGCAATTGGCACTCATACATACTGATGTGTGTGGGCCATTTGCTATGCCTGCTAGGGGTGGTTATTGTTGGAATAGATGCCCTAAAGGCAATCTAGTTTAGTATGAATTTGTATATGGCTAGAAAATTCATTTATTATTTATTGTATATTTAATATAATGAAGTACTTAGATTTATAATTGTGTTGTTTATCTTAAATATCCCTAGTCCAGTATAATGATTAATGGGACAATCATCTATAGACTAGTATGGGGTTGGATTGATATAGAGATCCAACACATAGGTGTGCATTAGGGAATGTTGCACTGGATTGACCCATCTCCGAGAAGGCTACATACACGTTATGTTGAGTCACAAGCGCTTCTCGCGGTGCAATGGTATTGTCATCCTTAGAATTGAAGTCACTAGATATTCTAGTTGTGGAACATTGTGATCTTGGTAGCGTTAAACGCTACACCGTAACTGGGTAGTTATAAAGGCGTGTACTGGATACAATAAGAAGCAAGCTTAGAGATCGTAGTGGACGTAGATAGGATTTGTCCCTCCCACATAACGGGAGCAAATATCCTAGGCCACTCGAGGGATAGTGCTTATAGAATGTCTGGCCAGACTCAAATAAATCAATATGGGATATTGATGATATTTGCACGAATAAGGCTATTCCCATGGATCGAGAAACTATGGATTGGATATACGAGTGTGACTTGTATGTCTCGTGTCCAATCCGGATATAGAGACAAAGGGATGAGACAATTACTTGTACAAAGGTTGTCAAGATGACTATTCAGAATGGATGTTTTGCTAGAGACCGCTCCATATTAGCAAATAGTTGCTACCAACTAGATAGAACCTATGGGGTCACACGCTATATACGGTTGAATTAGATTTGGGAATTAATTAATTAGATTAATTAATTAGAAGGATCACTTTGCAAACCCTTGCAAACTTAGTAGGGACTAATTTGCAAGGAAGGGACTAAATTGAATTCTAGTTGGACTAGAATAAGTCCTTTAGGTAGTTAACAAGGAGTTGTTGGACTATATAAAGGACCTTCCCTCCTTCCTTCCCACATAACTTATGCTTCTTTAGTGAACATAACAAGAGTGGGAGAGAACAAAGGAGAGAGAGCAAGCAACAAGGAGGGCCCGACGCCGCCCCTTGCCGCCGTTCTCGTCCCCGTCGGCCAAAAGAGGCAGAGACCCTCTTTTGGGTCTTGTTTTGCGTGATTTCTTCTTCCTCTTCCTATTACGGGCTAGCACCAAGGAGTTTGGGAGATCTAGGATCAACTCTAGGCGTGGATCAACTATAGAGAACGTGACATTATTCGCGTTTGAAGTCATCAAGGAGAACCCAAAGGTGTGTTATTGATTTCTTCCTTTACCATCGTTATGTCTCTTGACTTGTGATCCTTGGAGGGTTTTGCATGGTTATTTTTGTTTCCGTTGCGCATGCATGAATCAAAACCCTACAGTGGTATCAGAGCCACAGGTCGTAGAGCATAAACGTGGTTTATGTGTTACGTTTTAGTTGTTTTACACCTTAATTTGATTATTTATCGCGTAAAACAAGACAAATCAAGCATGGGATGCAATTTGTCAATAATATATCATAACAAGATCTAATTTTTGCATTGGATGCATGAATTGGTGAGTTTGAGAAATTTTAGGATCTTAGATCTAGGGTTTGGGCATCCTTGGGGAAGAAGGAGTTCTCCCAAAACAAGGAAACAACCAAACTTGGGCACCAAGCAAGGGAGTTGTTTTGGAAACAACTCCCTCAAGGAGGTTAGGCCCCCCTAGGGGACCGCCCCTCTTGCTTGCCGCCCAAGCTTGGCCACCCTAGGGGCCGGGCGGCCCTAATCCGCGGGCCTAGCCTTGTGGGTTTTGGGCCGGGCCAGCCCTAGGGCCTTGTGGTTCACTTTTATGGGCCCGGGCAATTTGATTGTTGGGCCCATGGACCCTTTTAACCCTAGAAATCCTAAAATCAATTAAAATTGACCAAGCGCGTTAAAATTGGATTTTAACTGTTTATGTGCAAATCGCATGGTGATTGGATATGGCCTTAGGATGTGGTTTGATGTGGATGTTTAATTTTGTGTTTTGGTTTTACGGCCTGCGAGCTGATCAATTAATTGTAATAATTAATTAGGGTTTTATGGCCTGCGTGCCATTTTTTTTTCTCAACTTGTGAGATTTATTTTATTTAGTATAGATATTAGCTAGTGCTAGATAAAGTAGATTGTTAGCCAAGATTGGAGAAAAGAAGCCCATAGCCAAAGAAGCCACAAAAGATGGAGCATGGAGCATGGAGCATTCCACAAAGACTATGGAGGATGGAACAAAAGATCAAGATGCATGGAGATGTGTTTGCTTTAGGGTTCATAGATAATTCCATTGGCTTGGAATTATCTTAGTCTAGAAAAGGCCATATCCACATCACGTTTAATTTCTGTTTTGTGGTTGTTTATTTTATTGTCTTATTATTTGTGTGGTTGGTGTATGGATGATGCATGCAATTAGGATAATAAGATAATTAGACAACCCGGATCTATTAATTGGAGTTGTGCCCAAACTCAAATAGATAGATTAGTTGACAAAACAATTAAGAATTGAATTTAAAATCCCTCAAAATTCAAATATTATGTTTTTGCCTTCTCGTTATTTAAACACTCATTATCATCATTATTTATCAAGCTCGTGCGTGCCAAAGCATGGCGACTTGGTTCATAATGATGGCATGCGATGGCACGTAACAATGTGCAATTGTTTAGATAAGAGGTTGAACACAACTAAGCTATTAATTTGATTAAGAAACCTAGAGGCAATCAATTGGGATTATCCATATGGATGGATAAATAAGGAGTTATTTGCCCGATTGAACCAAGAGTTGCATATGGGATGCAATTGGAATTGTTCCTACCTAAAGTAGTCAAATTACGGGTGACTTGCCAAAGCAAGCTCATATGGAGATGAAAGATGGATCTTGGCCCACTAGAAAATATAAGGATATTTTCCGCATTAATATCTTGAGGGTTATTAATCCGTAGAAAATAGTGGGAGCTATATTTAATAAACTAGCCATTATTAAATATAGTCAAAAATTCACAAATACTAAAACTTGCGTATTTTCCTTTTTGTAGAATTCCAAATGGCAAACAACTCATCGAGTTCACAACATTCCCTACGATCTGTCCTTGAGAAGGACAAGCTCTCTGGAACCAACTTTCTTGATTGGTACAGAAACTTGAGAATTGTTCTCAAGCAAGAGAAGAAACTGTACGCAATAGAGGAGCATGTTCCAGAAGGTCCAGAGAACCAAACACCTGCTGCCTTAAAGGCGTATCAAAAGCGTGTTGATGACGCGAATGATGCGGCCTGCCTAATGCTTTGCACCATGACTTCTGAGTTTCAGAAGCAACACAAAAACATGAATGCTGTCGATATGATCGAACATCTAACGCAGCTCTTCCAAGAGCAGGCGAGGGTAGAGAGGTATCAGGTCTCAAAGGCAATGTTCAAATGTCATCTGGCAGAAGGGAACCCGGTGGGACTCCATGTACTCCGAATGATCGGGTACTTGGAGAATCTCGCCCGACTGGGGTTCCCGGTCGGCCAAGAGTTGGCAACCGATCTCGTGTTGCAATCGTTGCCCGAGAGTTATGGACAGTTCATTATGAACTATAACATGAACGAGATCGTTAAACCACTGCCAGATTTGCTCAACATGTTGAGGACAGCTGAACAGAGCATCAACAAGGGTAAGGGCAAGGCCATAATGATGGTACAGAAAGGAAAGGGCAAAAAGTTTGCCTCTTCCTCCAAGGGAAAAGGCAAGTCAGCTGCCAAGTCCAAGGAACCTGCCCTTAAGCCTGTTGGTGGCATTGCCAAGGCCGTGACTAAAGGTGAGTGTCACTACTGCAGTCAGCCTGGACACTGGAGGAGGAACTGCCCAAAATATCTGGAGGACAAGAGGCTTGGAATAGTGATTCCACCACCACCAGGTATTTTTGTTGTAGATGTCAACTTAACTGTCTCTACATCATGGGTATTAGATACTGGATGTGGATCTCATATTTGTCGAAATATGCAGGATCTAAAGAGAAGTAGAAGATTGGCTAAAGGGGAGGTAGATCTACGCGTTGGGAATGGAGCAAAGGTTGCTGCGTTGGCCATAGGCGTGTGCGAGCTATCTCTGCCTTCAGGATTAGTTTTAGAATTAAATAATTGCTATTTTGTGCCTGCTATGAGCAGAAACATTATTTCTATTTCTTGTTTGGACAAGGATGGTTTTATTATTACAATAAAGAACAATTGTTGTTCCTTTTATTTGAATAATATTCACAATTTTAGTGCGCAATTATTTAATGGACTTTATGTCCTAGATCTAAGCAATCCTGTCTACAACATTAATACCAAGCGGATTAAAATAATTGATTTAAATCCTGCTTACTTATGGCACTGTCGTTTAGGCCACATAAATGAGAAACGTGTATCTAGACTCCATAAGGATGGATTACTAGACTCATTTGATTTTGAATCATATGAGACATGTGAGGCTTGTTTATTGGGAAAAATGACAAAGTCCCCTTTCAATAAGAAAGGCGAGAGGACTAGTGAGCAATTGGCGCTCATACATACCGATGTGTGTGGGCCATTTGCCACGCCTGCCAGGGGTGGTTATGTCTACTTCATTACATTTACTGATGATTACAGTAGATATAGATTTGTGTACCTTATGAGGGAAAAATCTGAATCTTTTGAAGTGTTCAAAGAATTCAAGAATGAAGTAGAAAAGCAACTTGGTAAAAGTATAAAGGCTCTACGATCGGATCGTGGAGGAGAATACTTGAGCCAAGAGTTGGACGACTATCTTAGAGAGTGTGGGATCGTGTCCCAACTCACTCCACCCGGAACGCCACAATGGAATGGCGTGTCCGAAAGGAGGAATCGAACTCTATTGGATATGGTTCGATCTATGATGTGTCAAACCGATCTTCCATTATCATTTTGGGGCTACGCTCTATTAAGTCCAGCTTTCACCATTAACCGTGTTCCATCTAAATCAGTCATGAAGACTCCATATGAGATGTGGAGTGGGAGGCGTCCCACACTGTCGTTCATGAGGATTTGGGGCTGCGATGTCTATGTAAAACGTTTACAATCAGACAAGCTGGGGCCTAAATCGGATAAGTGTAAGTTTGTGGGGTACCCTAAGGAAACTAAGGGATACTACTTCTACAATCCAACCGAGAACAAAGTGTTTGTTGCTCGGACCGGCGTGTTTCTAGAAAGAGAGTTTGTCTCTAAAGAAGCAAGTGGGAGGAACGTAGAACTTGAAGAAGTTCAAGAACCACAAATCACTGAACCGATTATGGAACATGAACAGGAACCACAAGCAGTTGTGGAGCCACCTGTTCAGGTAACACAAGAGCTTCGTAGATCTAGTAGAGTGCGCCAGGAACCCGAGAGGTATGGACTTCTCGTAACTGATTCCGGTGACACGATGCTCATAGATGATGAGCCTACTACCTATGAGGAGGCCATGAGTGGCCCAGACTCTCAGAAGTGGCCAGAAGCCATGAGATCCGAGATGGAATCCATGTATACCAACAAAGTATGGACTTTGGTGGAACCACCCGATGGGGCGCGGCCCATAGGGTGCAAGTGGATCTTCAAGAAGAAGATCGACATGGATGGTAATGTGATTACCTATAAGGGCCGATTGGTGGCTAAAGGATTCAGACAGATTCATGGTATTGACTATGATGAAACCTTTTCACCAGTCGCTATGACCAAATCCATCCGAATCCTACTTGCGATTGCAGCATACCACGACTATTAGATTTGGCAGATGGATGTCAAAACAGCATTCCTTTATGGGAATCTCCTCGAGGACGTGCATATGATACATCTGGGGATCCAAAGAAAGCCAACAAAGTCTGTAAGCTGCAACGATCCATTTATGGATTGAAGCAAGCTTCTAGGAGTTGGAATCGACGTTTTGATGAAGTGGTCAAAGAGTTTGGCTTCATCAGAAACGAAGATGAGTCTTGTGTCTACAAGAAGGTTAGTGGGAGCTCTGTAGTTTTTCTGGTCTTGTATGTGGATGACATACTACTCATTGGAAACGACATTCCCATGCTGCAATCTGTGAAAGATTGGCTAGGAAAGTGTTTCTCAATGAAGGATTAGGGGAAGCAGCCTATATACTCGGTATAAAGATCTATAGAGATAGATCTAAGAGGTTGCTAGGCCTAAGTCAAAGTACATATATTGACAAGGTGTTGAAACGGTTCAACATGCAAGATTCCAAGAAGGGATTCTTGCCCATGTCACATGGAATCACTCTTTCGAAGAGTGGGTTTCCTTCCAATGAGATTGAGAAGGAACGCATGAGTAGGATTCCCTATGCCTCGGCCATAGGATCCATCATGTACGCCATGTTATGTACTAGACCAGATGTGTCATATTCCTTGAGTATGACAAGCAGATACCAATCCAATCCGGGTGAGAGTCACTGGATTGCAGTCAAGAACATCCTAAAGTACTTGAGAAGAACTAAGGATGCTTTCTTGATATTTGGCGGTGAGGAAGAGTTGCGTGTAAGGGGTTACACTGATGCAAGCTTCCAAACCGACAGTGATGACTTTAGGTCACAATCGGGATATGTGTTTTGCCTGAATGGAGCAGCGGTGAGCTGGAAGAGTTCCAAGCAAGAGACGGTGGCTGATTCTACAACAGAGGCTGAGTACATTGCTGCAAATGGCGCAGCAAAGGAGGCTGTTTGGATCAGAAAGTTTGTTTCTGAACTTGGTGTGGTCTCTAGCATTGCGGATCCAGTGGAGTTGTTCTGCGACAACACTGGGGCGATCGCGCAATCAAAGGAACCCAGATCGCACCAGAAGTCCAAGCACGTGCTCAGGAAGTTTCATCTGATTCGAGATATTATCGATAGAGGAGACGTTCGGATATGCAAGATTCCTACAGATGATAATCTGTCAGACCCGCTTACGAAGCCTCTCACGCAGTGGAAGCATGAAGGGCACACTAGGAGTATGGGCATACGAGATGCGCCAGATTGGCTCTAGTGCAAGTGGGAGACTGTTGGAATAGATGCCCTAGAGGCAATCTAGTTTAGTATGAATTTGTATATGGCTAGAAAATTCATTTATTATTTATTGGATATTTAATATAATGAAGTCCTTAGATTTACAATTGTGTTGTTTATCTTAAATATCCCTAGTCAAGTATAATGATTAATGGGACAATCATCTATAGACTAGTATGGGGTTGGATTGATAAGGAGATATCACGATCCAACACATAGGTGTGCATTAGGGAATGTTGAACTGGATTGACCCATCTCCGAGAAGGCTACATACACGTTATGTTGAGTCACAAGCGCTTCTCGCGGTGCAATGGTATTGTCATCCTTAGACTTGAAGTCACTAGATATTCTAGTTGTGGAATATTGTGATCTTGGTAGCGTTAAACGCTACACCGTAACTGGGTAGTTATAAAGGCGTGTACTGGATACAATAAGAAGCAAGCTTAGAGATCGAAGTGGACGTAGATAGGATTTGTCCCTCCCACATAACGGGAGTAAATATCCTAGGCCACTCGAGGGATAGTGCTTATAGAATGTCTGGCCAGACTCAAATAAATCAATATGGGATATTGATGATATTTGCACGAATCCCATGGATCGAGAAACTATGGATTGGATATACGAGTGTGACTTGTATGTCTCGTGTCCAATCCGGATATAGAGACAAAGGGATGAGACAATTACTTGTACAAAGGTTGTCAAGATGACTATTCTATTAGTTGGCTAGAATGGATGTTTTGCTAGAGATCGCTCCATATTAGCAAATAGTTGCTACCAACTAGATAGAACCTATGGGGTCACACGCTATATAGAGTTGAACTAGATTTGGGAATTAATTAATTGGATTAATTAATTAGAAGGATCACTTTGCAAACCCTTGCAAATTTAGTAGGGACTAATTTGCAAGGAAGGGACTAAATTGAATTCTAGTTGGACTAGAATAAGTCCTTTAGGTAGTTAACAAGGAGTTGTTGGACTATATAAAGGACCTTCCCTCCTTCCTTCCCACATAACTTATGCTTCTTTAGTGAACATAACAAGAGTGGGAGAGAACAAAGGAGAGAGAGCAAGCAACAAGGAGGGCCCGACGCCGCCCCTTGCCGCCGCTCTCGTCCCCGTCGGCCAAAAGAGGCCGAGACCCTCTTTTGCGTCTCGTTTTGCGTGATTTCTTCTTCCTCTTCCTATTCCGGGCTAGCACCAAGGAGTTTGGGAGATCTAGGATCAACTCTAGGCGTGGATCAACTATAGAGAACGTGACATTATTCGCGTTTGAAGTCATCAAGGAGAACCCAAAGGTGTGTTTATGATTTCTAACCTTTACCATCGTTATGTCTCTTGACTTGTGATCCTTGGAGGGTTTGGCATGGTTTTATGTTTGATTATGCTTCCGTTGTGCGATCCATGAATCAAAACCCTACAGTTATGTCTACTTCATTACATTTACTGATGATTATAGTAGATTTAGATTTGTGTACCTTATGAGGGCAAAATCCGAATCCTTTGAAGTGTTCAAAGAATTCAAGAATGAAGTAGAGAAGCAACTTGGAAAAAGTATCAAGGCTCTACGATCAGATCGTGGAGGAGAATACTTGAGCCAAGAGTTTGACGACTATCTTAGAGAGTGTGGGATCGTGTCCCAACTCACTCCACCCGGAACGCCACAATGGAATGGCGTGTCCGAGAGGAGGAATCGAACCCTATTGGATATGGTTCGATCTATGATGTGTCAAACCAATCTTCCATTATCATTTTGGGGCTATGCTCCATTAAGTGCAGCTTTCACCATTAACCGTGTTCCATCTAAATCAATCATGAAGACACCATATGAGATGTGGAGTGGGAGGCGTCCCACACTGTCGTTCATGAGGATTTGGGGCTGCGATGTCTATGTAAAACGTTTACAATCAGACAAGCTAGGGCCTAAATCAGATATGTGTAAATTTGTGGGGTACCCTAAGGAAACTAAGGGATACTACTTCTACAATCCAACCGAGAACAAAGTGTTTGTTTCTCGGACCGGCGTGTTTCTAGAAAGAGAGTTTGTCTCTAAAGAAGCAAGTGGGAGGAATGTAGAACTTGAAGAGGTTCAAGAACCATAAATCACTGAACCGATTATGGAACATGAACAGGAACCACAAGCAGTTGTGGAGCAACCTGTTCAGGTAACACAAGAGCTTCGTAGATCTAGTAGAGTGCGTCAGGAACCGGAGAAGTATGGACTTCTCGTAACCGATTCCGGTGACACAATGCTCATAGATGATGAGCCTACTACCTATGAGGAGGCCATGAATGGCCCAGACTCTCAGAAGTGGCTAGAAGCCATGAGATTCGAGATGGAATCCATGTATACCAACAAAGTATGGACTTTGGTGGAACCACCCGATGGGGCACAACCCATAGTGTGCAAGTGGGTCTTCAAGAAGAAGATCGACATGGATGGTAATGTGATTACCTATAAGGGCCGATTGGTGGCTAAAGGATTCAGACAGATTCATGGTATTGACTATGATGAAACCTTTTCACCAGTCGCTATGACCAAATCCCTCCGAATCCTACTTGCGATTGCAGCATACCACGACTATGAGATTTGACAGATGGATGTCAAAACAGCATTCCTTTATGGGAATCTCCTCGAGGACGTGTATATGATACAGCCGGAGGGTTTTGAGGATCCAAAGCAAGCCAACTGATAGCTTGAAAATGGGATTAGTCTGGGACATCTTTTTACCATTGGTTCTAACCCTGTGAGAGTTGAGTTTGCCCATTTTCAGCTTATTTTCCACTTGATACGAGGCAGAGACTTATAGGACATGATCGTAAGATTTGAGTAATTTCATGCGTAATTGTGTTTGTTGGATATGATCGCGGGTACATGTTATGATGTGCAGGTAACAGGTGCCGAGAAATGCATGAGATTGACTTGGATTTGGAGGCAGCGTATCAAGAAAGTTGAGCAGAAAAGTGCAGAAAAATTGAAGTTGTGCGTTCAAACGCAGGAGCTGCGTTCAGACGCACAACCTGGCAGCAGAAGGAAGAAAGGCAGAAAATGGCTAAGTCTGTGCGTTCAGACGCACAGACCTGCGTTCAGACGCAGGACTCGACTCCAGGATTGTGAAGACCAAGTTGTGCGTTCAAACGCAGGGGAGCTGCGTTCAGACGCACAAGTCCGAGAAGCCAGAAGAAAGAAGAGGAGAATTGGTTAAGGCCTGCGTTCAAACACAGGAGATGTGTGTTCAGACGCACTGCGTGTGAACGTAGGGAAGCTGCGTTCGAACGCACGTTGGGTTTCCAAAAGCTTCCAGGACGGGTTCTTGCAAGGGTAGAACAGGAATTTCGTGCATCAGTTGAGAGACTGTGGCAGTATAAAAGGAGGTGTCCCAGCACAGAATTAGGGTTACACACACACATACACAATCATCATCACAGCAGCCAGTATCAGAGCCGTCAAGATTGGAGCAGAGCAGGATTGGAGCAGTTTTTCAGTATTCAGCCATAAACTTGTTTGATCTTTTCTTATTTCTTTTATGAAACAGTGTTTTTCAATAATGCAAGCTAGCTAAACCTTTTTCCTAGGTTCTTGGTGAACCTAGGGTTTATGAATTCAGCAGACTGGTTTGTTTGATTTTCAGATGCATGACTAGTTGAAGTCTTAATACAGGATGGATTGTTTATTATCTTGTCTTTGATTTTATGTACATACATGAATGGCTTGATCACCCAGGAGTGTTATAGACAGGATCTGGTACGCGAGAGTGGCCAGTGAGAGTTAGGAAGAAAAGACATGATTTAATACCCTATTTTGATGGACCGAGAGGTGAAAAGAACCAGGGTGTTAGCCAGAAGCATTAGACTAACTGCTAGACGTTTAGGGGGAGATCGAGAGGAGAACCTGTAACCCTAGCAGACTTAGAGCAAACCTGCAGATTTAGGTGGACCGAGAGGACCCGAAATCTGTGGGAGAGTGACACGTACATGAGACCGAGAGGAGATTATACTAATGGTATGCTGGCATAAACAAAACTGCTGTGTGTTTCTGAAATCACGTACACCAGGCAAGCTGGAAATTAACCCTAGGGGATCCTGGGACCTAGATTCTTAGAATCATCAATTTCTACAACTACCACAATTCCTGAAAATTACTTAAAAGAAAAATAAAATAAGCTTTTCTTAATATTGCTTTATTTACTGCAAATTAGTTGAGTATAATCACATCCCAACCTTCCTCCTTTTTACAAGCTTTGTATCTATTTCTATTTCTAATAAGTAAAACTTAAACTGTTCTCGAGGGTTCGACAACCAGAGTCATAAATACATACTCTATATTACTTGATCGTACACTTGCGAAAAAGCAGATAGGTTTACGCTGTCAAGTTTTTGGCGATGTTGCCGGGGAACGGCTACAGTTTTTCTTAAAAGAAATTAGAATAAGTCTCAAAGCTTTTTCTTTTCTTTTTACGTTTATTTTATTTTAACTTATTGCTCTTGAATTCTGATTTTCAGGCTATTCTACTATATGCCCAGATTGCCTAGCAAACTGGTATCACCACTTGAAGATCCCGAAATTTTTTTCAGAGAGCAAAGTCGCAGACACCGATCCGCGATGTCTGAGCACGAAGAAGACGCGCCAACTGAAGCAGTAACACCCACAGGACAGCAGCAACGCACTCCAGCACAGATGGCTCTTTACATTGAGGAGCTGATAGCAGCAGGCTTTGCTGCCAGGAACAATCAGAGGACTTACAACAGGTCTGGAAGGGCGATAGTCGAAAACTTTGAAGTCCCAACCAGAGGACATCAACCAGCTATCGTGGTGCCACCCATTACAGCAGAGCACTTCAATCTAAAATCATCCACCATCCAAACCGCCCAGACTCATTGTCCTTTCAATGGGAAAGCAGATGAAGATCCAAACGACTTCCTTGGAAAGTTCGAAGACTACTGCAACAAGATTAAATATAGGGGAGTCGAAGCGGATACGCTAAAGCTAATTCTATTCCCGTACTGCTTGTTCGGAACAGCAAAAGACTGGCTGGAAGCAAGACCACCGAGGTCTATCACTACCTGGGGGGGATGTGTTACTGATTTTTTGGCAAAATTCTACCCCGCATCCCGTGTTATCAAGCTGCAGAGTGAGATCTTATCTTTCAAACAGAAGATGGGGGAAACGGTGGTAGACGCATGGGACAGGCTGATGAGACTCGTTAAAAGATGCCCCAATCACGGCTTCGGGGATGCAAAAATTCTGCAGGTATTCTACCATGCTCTTGACAGGGAGAACGCTGACAGGATTGACAGGGAAGCTGGGGGTAACTTTCTATACCATGTTGATAAAGATGGAGCCTACGAACTGATGAAACAATTAGCCAAATAGGATACTCGTCTGTTTGAGGACCGCATGCTCACAGCGCTAGCAGAACCAGTGGCTGATGACAGGATTGACAATCTCACGAAAGTGGTACAAGACTTAGTTAAAAAGGTGTATACAGAGAAGAAAACCGTGGCATTAGTGGATGAACCTGACCTCGACGCAGCAATTCTGGAGCTTCAGACCGAAGATGCCAATTATGTTCAGCAGGAGTGGGATCCTAGTCGCTACAGACCAGGCACACGTGACCATCCAGGGTTTCGTTACGGAAACCCCAATGCAGCAGTATATGCGCCAGGATTCCAGCACAGGCCACATGCACAACAGACAGCCCCAGCACCAGCAGCACCACCACAGCTAAATTTATCACAGCAACATTTTGAGTCCTATATGGAGAAATTTGATAAGCAGTGGGAAGCTAGATTTTCACAGATGGAGTCATTAACTGCCGATGTAAGCCAAATGAAAATTGCTATCTGCAAATTGGAGGTACAGAATGGTCAGCTTGCACAGAACCAGGCAGAACGAGCCCCAGGGAATTTACCATCAAATACAGTGAACAATCCACGCGCTCAAATCAATGCTATCACAACTTGGAGTGGAATTGCACTGCAGGATCCGCCGTATCCCAGTCACGCACGTGCAGAAAAGTCAAAGATCATTGAACACGAAGTGTTTGACAGGGAAGACAGCTTAACCGCTAACCCTCAGAAAAGGGGTTCGGTCGAGCAGGAAGCAGAGCAGACTAATGAGAATAATCCAGAAACAGTGCCAGTCTCTAAGGAGGTACCTTACCCTCTGAAGACACGTAAGAGAGATGACAGCAAAGACTACGCCAGATTTCTGGAGGTATTCAAGCAATTACAGATAAACATACCTTTTGCCGAAGCGCTCGTCAAAATGCCTACTTACGCTAAATTTCTCAAAGACATATTGTATGGGAGAAGGCGGATGAGCGACTTCGAAACAGTGAATCTGACGGCAGAAGCGAGCAGTTGTGTAAAAAATGGTCTACCACTGAAGAAGAAAGACCCTGGCAGTTTTGTTATTCCAGTAACCCTGGGCAGTGCATACACAGGAAAAGCCTTATGCGACTTGGGTGCCAGCATTAACCTGATGCCACTAACAATCTTCAAAAGTCTGGGAGTCGGAGAACCACATCCAACACGAATTATGCTTCAAATGGCTGACAGATCTGTGAAACCTGCCTATGGAGTCATTGAAGATATCCTGGTAAAAGTTGGAGAGCTTATTTTTCCAGCAGATTTTGTGATACTGGATATGGAGGCCGGAGAGGTCCCACTAATCTTGGGCAGACCCTTCCTAGCAACTGGTGAAGCCATTATTAACTGCAAAAGTGGAGAGCTGTCCATGCAAATCAATGAAGAAAAAGTGAAATTCAACGTCTTCAAATCTCTCCAACTTCCTGATCATTATGGGCATGAAAACTGTTTTGCAGTGGAAGTAATTGATGATCTGGAGAGTGAGGAGATGGAAAATTTATGGGAGGAATTTGAGGACATGTATCCAGAGGAAACAGAGGAGCACCAGGCTGAGCAGATCATGGGAACAGAGAGCTGGGTCACTCTATATAAGGATGAAGGAGGCGAGCAGAAAATGACACTGGTCCCATCACTTCAGGAACCACCAGTCCTGGAATTGAAACAGTTGCCAGACCACCTCAGGTACGCTTTTATTGGTGAAAATAATACTCTGCCGGTAATTGTTTCGTCTCTTCTATCTGAGGAACAGGCACAAAAGCTGCTGGAGGTACTTCGAGAGCATAAAGAAGCTATCGGATGGACAATTGCTGACATAAAGGGAATCAGTCCTGATTACTGCATGCACAAAATAAGAATTGAAGAAGGAAAGAAGCCAGTCATCCAACCTCACCGGAGACTAAACCCAATTATGAAAGATGTGGTACGTAAGGAGGTCATGAAGTGGCTAGAAGCAGGGATTATATACCCCATATCAGACAGCACCTGGGTCAGTCCTGTCCAGTGTGTACCGAAGAAAGGGGGTATTACAGTAGTACAGAACGCTGATCAGGAGCAGATCGCCCAGCGCACTGTCACTGACTGGCGAATCTGTATGGACTATCGGAAGCTGAACGACGCAACACTGAAAGACCACTTTCCGCTGCCATTCATGGACCAGATGTTGGACAGACTGGCTCACCATGCCTATTACTGCTTTCTTGACGGGTACTCCGGGTACAACCTGATCTATATAAATCCAGAAGATCAAGAAAAGACGACGTTCACCTGCCCATACGGAACATTTTCTTTTAGACGAATGCCATTCGGATTATGCAATGCTCCAGCAACATTCCAAAGATGTATGATGGCCATTTTCTATGACATGATAGAGAAAAATTTGGAAGTTTTCATGGACGATTTTCGTTATTTGGGGACAGCTTTGATGATTGTTTATACCATCTGGCCAGAGTTCTGATTCGATGCAGAAAAACTAACCTGGTACTCAACTGGGAAAAATGCCACTTCATGGTTACAGAAGGAATAGTGCTGGGACACAGGATTTCCAGCAAAGGACTGGAAGTAGACAGAACAAAGATAGAGGTGATCAAGCAGCTACCATATCCAACCACAGTGAAGGCAATCAAGAGTATTTTGGGACATGCAGGATTTTACAGAAGGTTTATCAAAGATTTCTCCAAAATTACAAAGCCACTATGTAATTTGTTGGGAAAAGATGTGCCCTTCATATTTGACGAAGCCTGCAAAGAAGCCTTTGACGTACTTAAAGACAGGCTGACAACTGCACCCATTATCACGACGCCAGATTGGACCCTCCCATTCGAGATGATGTGTGACGCCAGTGATTACGCAGTGGGCGCAGTGCTGGGACAACGAAAAGATAAAGTGTGCAGTGTCATTTACTATGCCAGCAGGGTCCTGAATGAGGCACAGATTAATTATGGGACTACAGAGAAGGAGCTGCTGGCAGTCGTTTTTGCTCTGGATAAGTTCAGATCATACCTGGTAGGTTCAAAAGTCATCATATTCACAGATCACAGTGCATTGAAATACTTACTAGAGAAAAAGGATGCAAAGCCAAGACTGCTGCGTTGGATTCTGCTGATGCAGGAATTTTATGTCGAAATCAGGGATAAAAAGGGAGTTGAAAATGTGGTAGCTGATCATCTATCTCGCCTGGAAAACCCTACGGAAGAATTGGTACCAATTCAAGAAAATTTCCCGGATGAGCATATTATGAAGATCAAGACCAACAGACGACCCTGGTATTACGCAATAGCCAATTATTTGGTCAATGGAGCACTCCCTGAAGACATCACCCCTTGGCAGAAAAAGAAGTTTATTTCAGAATGCAGGCATTATTTCTAGGACGATCCTTATCTATTCAAGCAAGGGGCAGATAATATTCTCCGTCGTTGCATCCCATGTCACGAGATTTTGGAGGTAATTCAGCACTGCCACTCAGCACAATGTGGGGGACACTTCAGTGGTCCGAGAACAGCCCACAAAGTGCTGCAGTCAGGATTTTTCTGGCCAACAGTCTTCAAGGATTGCCATGATTATGCGCAAAGTTGTGATCGCTGCCAACGTACAGGAAATATTTCCCAGCAAAATGAAATGCCTATGACACTTTGGCAGGAAGTCGAGCCTTTTGACGTTTGGGGTATTGATTTTATGGGTCCATTCCCTTCGTCTCTGGAAAATCTCTACATCTTACTGGCAGTAGACTACGTGTCAAAATGGGTGGAAGCTATGGCCTGTCAGAAGAACGATGCGGCAGTCGTGGAACGATTCCTCAAACGCAACATCTTTACCAGATTCGGAACGCCAAGGGCCATGGTCAGTGATGAAGGTTCTCATTTTATCAATAAGGTCTTCGCCAAAGTTTTAAAGCAGTACGGGGTGTCTATCCATAAGGTGTCACTGCCTTATCACCCTCAGGCAAACGGGCAAGCAGAGGTGTCCAACAGGGAGATAAAGAGCATACTGGAAAAAACTGTGAATCCTGGACGTAAGGGCTGGTCGTTAAAGCTGGACGATGCGCTCTGGGCATACAGAACTGCTTACAAAACCCCGCTGGGAATGTCCCCATACCAGCTGCTGTTTGGAAAAGCATGTCACTTACCAGTAGAATTGGAGCACAGAGCATACTGGGCAATCAAACAGCTGAATATGGATCACAGCTTATCTGGAAACAAAAGGAAGATGGCACTCCTCGAACTAGAGGAATTTCGAAAAACCGCTTATGAGAGTGCCAAAATTTATAAAGAGAAAACGAAGAAGTGGCATGACAATCGCATTCTACCAAAGAAGATAGAAATTGGGCAGAAGGTTCTCCTTTACAACTCAAGGACGAAATTCTATCCAGGGAAGCTGCGCTCAAGATGGTCTGGACCATTTATTGTGAAAGACATTACATCATGGGGAGTGGTGGAGCTGGAGAACCCAAGGGATATACAGTTTTCAAGGTGAATGGGAACAGAGTCAAGCCATACAGAGATCCTCAGGAGATCATAGAGGTAGAGGCAATCTACCTTGACCTTCCTTGATCACAACAGAGGTAACAAAGTCGGGCTGTCGACTGTAAATCACAAGCGCTGGTTGGGAGGCAACCCAACGTAGGTTAGTTGTTTTTATATATTTAGTATTTATTATAAAATGTTCATAATTTGAGATAAAAGTGAGAAAGAGGGGTTTAATATTGAATTCAGTGTTTCAGGAATCATAGGCATGCGTTCAAACGCAGGAGCTGTGCGTCTGAACGCACGCGTGCGTTCAAACGCAAAAGGCGCGTTCAAACGCAGAACCGCCACCCAACCGCAGAAACCCTAAAAAATGGCTAACACTTATGCGTTCGAACGCAGACGGCGTTCGTTCAAACGCAGATCATAAAATGAATATTTCCAGCTAACACATGTGCGTTCAGACGCACGTGATGCGTTCAAACGCAAGAGAAAAAGAAGGACTGGAAAAGCCTAAGGATGTGCGTTTAAACGCAGAAGGAGCGTTTGAACGCAGGAACCAATCAGCAGAGACTCTAGAGAGAAGGCATGCGTCTAAACGCATGATGTGCGTTCAAACGCAACTCATCAGAAGAAATTGCAGAACCAAGCAGTGCGTTTAAACGCAGATCATGTGCGTTCAAACGCAATTCACCAAACCCAGAATATTCAGAGAACATGAAGTTGTGCGTTCAAACGCACCGTGTGCGTTCAAACGCTGTTCAAGAAAAATTTCAAATTTCCAGAAAAAGTGAAGCACTGCGTTCAAACGCAGAAGATGCGTTCAAATGCACAATCGAGCGGGATCAGAATATTTTTGAAAAATTTGAAAAAATTTGAATTTCAGGGGCCATTCTGCAATTTCTGAAAGTTTGCCTATATATACTGTACAGGTGAAAGTGACTCATTTTCACTCCAGTTAACCAGTTTTCAACTTTCTCTCTAGAAATTCTCTCTGCCCTAGCAGCCGCCAGAAGCAGTCATCCGCGAGCAATCTCCGACTACCACCGCAGGAACACCAGAAAGTCAGAAACAGTGTGGGGGTGGTCACACTCATCCGATCAAAACATCTACAGATCCGCTTCACAGAGCAGTTTCCAGATCTGTACCCGTAAGATTCACTCCGGGTAGCCAGGTTCTGTTTTTTCTCTCTCTTTGAAAATTTCTAATTTTTCTACTTGATTTTTGAAATGGATGAGGATAGACCGTATATGAGGCCTGATAGGGCAATCACACCCTTGAACATCATAGATTGCAGACTGCTTAGGGTTGACCATTTCTGTGACCATAGGTTTGTCAATATGGAGGCTCACCGTTTCTTTCTGCAAGACAAAAATATTAGGTATGACATACCCGCTGAGAGAACTTTTCCTCGTGATAGAGTGGCTATGGGGGACGACCTGTTCAACTTTACTGGGCAGGATCATTTTGGGGACTTGTTTACCGGCTTTACCAATCTGCAAGTCAGTTCTGTGCTGGCTAAGGAGATTTTCAGTAATCTCCAGCAGTGCATGAACAGTGAAGCCCAGTCAATTGACTGGATTTACTGCAGAAAGAGATGGATTCAGATCACCCCAGAGAGTATTCGAGAGAGTTTGGGTCTGGAATTAGTGTTAGACGATTGTCAGTTACAGGAACTGAGGCGTCATCCCTCCGAAAAGCTTAGCGAACAAATCCTTCACACCTTGTGTGCGGGTGTACCAGGCGCTGCTTGGTACTACCCTCACCGGAGTCCTTCCTACCGGAAACTCCCTGCTACCTATTTGATTCGAGAGGCGAGATGGTGGACTGAGTGGGTCAACAACCGGATTGTGGGCATTAAACACTTTACCCGTATAGATTATATGTTGCCCTTTTGGTGTACTGTCTGATGGCCAGAGAGCCTGTGAGCCTCCCGGAGATTATTTGTGAGTTTTTTCGGGAACGAAGAGAGTCCCACAGTAAGAAGGGTTTAGGTCTTCTGGGGATGTTTACTAAAATGGCACAGGATTATCAGGTGGCCATTCCTTGTGAGCTGAGAGATATCCGACCAGTGCAGGTACGCAAGTACCGCAAGATGAGATGTGCTTTGCATGAGGCTCTGCATGGGCCTCCAGAATATGTCCAAGTGGACGATGATGATGATGATGATGATGATGATGATGATGGTGCTCCGCCTCATGGTGGGGGTGATGGCATGCCACCGCCACCTCCACCCGGTGAGGGGGGTTTTCCAGCCTTACCAGGTCCCCTTCGACTGCCCTGATCTGCTAGTTCCAGTGAACACAGGCAGACTGAACCCGACCTAGGGCAGTCTAGCAGAGGGGCCAGGCGCAGTTCTTTTGGGTGCCTGGAGAGGACTGAGCATGAGGAATGGGTCAGGAAGAAAATTAAGGCCCAAGAAAAAATGCAGAACTACCTGGTAAGGACGGTCAAGAAAATGGCCAGGGGTCTTGGAAAGTTGTTCAAGACCCAGAAGCATATTTACCACGCTAACACAGCTGCATTGAGAGCTCATGAGGCGGCACTCGCTGAAATTCAGAGCAATATGCGTGGTAAGAAATTTAACTTCCCGGACCACTATTCGAGTGATAATTGTCCCAGTTGGACAATGGAGGATAGTAGGCCATATGACAGGTTCTCTGGCCATGACCCCACACCAAGTCCGGAACACGCAGACAGTGTTGGTGACCCCGGCAGACCCGGTACCCAGTACCCACCCAGGCAGCATGTAGACCCAGGGGCTAGCAGTGCCCATCCCGGTGCCAGCCACGCTGGTACCGCTGCCGCAGCACGACAGGCTGCGAGGAAACGCCCCAGAGGGCGAACCCCTGAACCATCTCCAGAGCCGACCGACCAGTCTACTCCGGAGAACACAGATTTGAGTTACAGGCCAGATCAGTAGTGTCGCGAGGACGCGCCACCTCTAGTGTGGGGATGGGGAATCGTGTCCTCCTGCATAGCCATGTCAGCATATTTTTGTCAATTTTATTTTAATTTTGTTTTCATTTTTTAGTCAGCACGTTTATTATGTTGAGTCTACCCACCGACTTTTCTGACCTTGCATATATAAAAAAAAAAATAAAATTTTTTTTTAAAAAAAATATATAAATATTTAAAATCTTTTGAGAAAGGGCAACTTAAGACCTAGAAACTGAAGAGAATCCAATGAAAGAGCTCATGAGAGTAGGAAGCACCGTAGTAGGGATACTTTAAATTTTAGTATTTTGTGCGCAAGTCTCACGACAGGATGTCCCGGGTATTCAGGAATGGTGAAAGTAGATAACAGGCATACTTTTGGCTTCTCTAGTGTGCTAGGAGGATTTAGTCTCTACGTAGTTGAATTCTCCGTTTCCCGTGGAAACTTGTGGACTCTTGGAATCTGGGGTGGACCTTCGTGTAGAGTTGGTTTCATGTGGTACAAGTCTTCGGCCTAAGCGAAGTCGGGGAGTGTACACCACCATCCCTTAAGGTGGTTCCAAGAGAAAATCCTAAAAAGCCCGCACTCTTAAGCTCTACTGCACAGTTGTAAAAACAGAGGAGGTATATATATAAAAAAAAAAATCTGAAAAAAAAACAAATAAGGAGAAACAACATAATGTGCTTCCGTTCACGCGGAAAATTTGGATTCAATCCAATCTAAAGCTTAGGAGGGAAACTAAAGTCAAGCCGTATTACACAGGAGCTGTGTCTCCCAGCAATGGGACAATTTGCAATTCAAAAGCAATAACGGCTAAGAGGGTCTGAAAACCTCAAATGACTTGGCGAAGAAAAACCATTTAGTGACATAAGATGCCTGGACCCTCTGAGTCAAAAGACGTGCTGTATCTTGGTTTTGTTTGGTGGATGTTTGGGGACACCTTAGTGAGTTTGTGCATAGGATCATTCTATATCATTTCTTGCTACGTGTTGTGAAGTTTTAAAGTGAGCTTGTGAGGATTTGATGATTTCAGTTTATGACAGAGAGGTTGCCCAATCTAGAAAAAAGAAAGATTTTCGAAAAAAAAGAGAAAAAAAAAAAAACAAAATTGTGTGTCTTGAAACAGTTTGTGTATATTCTGCGTCTGAGTCAGTAAGCTGTTGAGTCTTTTGGTCTGTAGCATGAATCTGTGGTAAAGGGGAGAAGTATGCAATTGAAGTATGCAAAAGAAGGGTCTGCAAGGCAGTATGCAAGGGTCTGCTCGGGACGAGCAGAGTTTAATGCGGGGGTATTTTGATAGCTTGAAAATGGGATTAGTCTGGGACATCTTTTTACCATTGGTTCTAACCCTGTGAGAGTTGAGTTTGCCCATTTTCAGCTTATTTTCCACTTGATACGAGGCAGAGACTTATAGGACATGATCGTAAGATTTGAGTAATTTCATGCGTAATTGTGTTTGTTGGATATGATCGCGGGTACATGTTATGATGTGCAGGTAACAGGTGCCGAGAAATGCATGAGATTGACTTGGATTTGGAGGCAGCGTATCAAGAAAGCTGAGCAGAAAAGTGCAGAAAAATTGAAGTTGTGCGTTCAAACGCAGGAGCTGCGTTCAGACGCACAACCTGGCAGCAGAAGGAAGAAAGGCAGAAAATGGCTAAGTCTGTGCGTTCAGATGCACAGACCTGCGTTCAGACGCAGGACTCGACTACAGGATTGTGAAGACCAAGTTGTGCGTTCAAACGCAGGGGAGCTGCGTTCAGACGCACAAGTCCGAGAAGCCAGAAGAAAGAAGAGGAGAATTGGTTAAGGCCTGCGTTCAAACGCAGGAGATGTGCGTTCAGACGCACTGCGTTTGAACGCAGGGAAGCTGCGTTCGAACGCACGTTGAGTTTCCAGAAGCTTCCAGGACGGGTTTTTGCAAGGGTAGAACAGGAATTTTGTGCATCAGTTGAGAGACTGTGGCAGTATAAAAGGAGGTGTCCCACCACAGAATTAGGGTTACACACACATATACACAATCATCATCACAGCAGCCAGTATCAGAGCCGTCAAGATTGGAGCAGAGCAGGATTGGAGCAGTTTTTCAGTATTCAGCCATAAACTCGTTTGATCTTTTCTTCTTTCTTTTATGAAACAGTGTTTTTCAATAATGCAAGCTAGCTAAACCTTTTTCCTAGGTTCTTGGTGAACCTAGGGTTTATGAATTCAGCAGACTGGTTTGTTTGATTTTTAGATGCATGACTAGTTGAAGTCTTAATACAGGATGGATTGTTTATTATCTTGTCTTTGATTTTATGTACATACATGAATGGCTTGATCACCCAGGAGTGTTATAGACAGGATCTGGTGCGCGAGAGTGGCCAGTGAGAGTTAGGAAGAAAAGACAGGATTTAATACCCTATTTTGATGGACCGAGAGGTGAAAAGAACCAGGGTGTTAGCCAGAAGCATTAGACTAACTGCTAGACGTCTAGGGGGAGACCGAGAGGAGAACCTGTAACCCTAGCAGACTTAGAGCAAACCTGCAGATTTAGGTGGACCGAGAGGACCCGAAATCTGTGGGATAGTGACACGTACATGAGACCGAGAGGAGATTGTACTAATGGTATGCTGGCATAAACAAAACTGCTGTGTGTTTCTGAAATCACGTACACCAGGCAAGCTGGAAATTAACCCTAGGGGATCCTGGGACCTAGATTCTTAGAATCATCAATTTCTACAACTACCACAATTCCTGAAAATTACTTAAAAGAAAAATAAAATAAGCTTTTCTAAATATTGCTTTATTTACTGCAAATTAGTTGAGTATAATCACATCCCATCCTTCCTCCTTTTTACAAGCTTTGTATCTATTTCTATTTCTAATAAGTAAAACTTAAACTGTTCTCGAGGGTTCGACAACCAGAGTCATAAAACATACTCTATATTACTTGATCGTACACTTGCGAAAAAGCAGATAGGTTTACGCTGTCACCAACAAAGTCTGTAAACTGCAACGATCCATTTATGGATTGAAGCAAGCTTCTAGGAGTTGGAATCGACGTTCCGATGAAGTGGTCAAAGAGTTTGGCTTCATCAGAAACGAAGATGAGTCTTGTGTATACAAGAAGGTTAGTGGGAGTTCTGTAGCTTTTCTGGTCTTGTATGTGGATGACATACTACTCATTGGAAACGACGTTCCCATGCTACAATCTGTTAAAGATTGGCTAGGGAAGTGTTTCTCAATGAAGGACTTAGGGGAAGCAGCCTATATACTCGGTATAAGGATCTATAGAGATAGATCTAAGAGGTTGCTAGGCCTAAGTCAAAGTACATATATTGACAAGGTGTTGAAACGGTTCAACATGCAAGATTCCAAGAAGGGATTCTTGCCCATGTCACATGGAATCACTCTTTCGAAGAGTGGGTGTCCTTCCAATGAGATTGAGAAGGAACGCATGAGTAGGATTCCCTATGCCTCGGCCATAGGATCCATCATGTACGCCATGTTATGTACTAGATATTTGTCGTTGAGGAAGTGTTGCGTGTAAGGGGTTACACTGATGCAAGCATCCAAACTGACATATATGACTTTAGATCACAGTCGGGATATGTGTTTTGCCTGAATGGAGCATCAGTGAGCTAGAAGAGTTCCAAGAAAGAGACGGTGGCTGATTCTACAACAGAGGCTGAGTACATTGCTGCAAATGGCGCATCAAAGGAAGCTGTTTGGATCAGAAAGTTTGTTTCTGAACTTGGTGTGGTCCCTAGCATTGCGGATCCAGTCGAGTTGTTTTGCGACAACACTGGGGCGATCGCGCAATCGAAGGAACCAAGATCGCACCAGAAATCCAAGCACGTGCTCAGGAAGTTTCATCTGATTCGAGATATTATCGATAGAGGAGACGTTCGGATATGCAAGATTCCTACAGATGAGAATCTGTCAGACCCGCTTACAAAGCCGCTCACGCAGTGGAAGCATGAAGGGCACGCTAGGAGTATGGGCATACGAGATGCATCAGATTGGCTCTAGTGCAAGTGGGAGACTGTTGGAATAGATGCCCTAGAGGCAATCTAGTTTAGTATGAATTATTTGTGGCTAGAAATTCATTTATTATTTATTGGATATTTAATATAATGAAGTCCTTAGATTTAAAATTGTGTTGTTTATCTTAAATATCCCTAGTCCAGTATAATGATTAATGGTACAATCATCTATAGACTAGTATGGGGTTGGATTGATATGGAGATATCACGATCCAACACATAGGTGTGCATTAGGGAATGTTGCACTGGATTGACCCATCTCCGAGAAGGCTACATACACGTTATGTTGAGCCAGAAGCGCTTCTCGCGGTGCAATGGTATTGTCATCCTTAGACTTGAAGTCACTAGATATTCTAGTTGTGGATTATTGTGATTTTGGTAGCGTTAAACGCTACACCGTAAGTGGGTAGTTATAAAGGCGTGTACTGGATACAATAAGAAGCAAGCTTAGAGATCGTAGTGGACGTAGATAGGATTTGTCACTCCCACATAACGGGAGTAAATATCCTAGGCCACTCGAGGGATAATGCTTATAGAATGTCTGGCCAGACTCAAATAAATCAATATGGGATATTGATGTTATTTGCACGAATAAGGCTATTCCCATAGATCGAGAAACTATGGATTGGATATACGAGTGTGACTTGTATGTCTCGTGTCCAATCCGGATATAGAGACAAAGGGATGAGACAATTACTTGTACAAAGGTTGTCAAGATGACTATTGTATTAGTTGGCTACAATGGATGTTTTGCTAGATACCGCTCCATATTAGCAAATGGTTGCTACCAACTAGATAGAACCTATGGGGTCATACGCTATATAGAGTTGAACTAGATTTGGGAATTAATTAATTGGATTAATTAATTAGAAGGATCACTTTGCAAAACCTTGCAAACTTAGTAGGGACTTATTTGCAAGGAAGGGACTAAATTGAATTCTAGTAGGACTAGAATAAGTCCTTTAGGTAGTTGGCAAGGAGTTGTTGGACTATATAAAGGACCTTCCTTCCTTCCTTCCTTCCTTCCTTCCTTCCTTCCTTCCTTCCTTCCTTCCTTCCTTCCCACAACTTATGCTCATTATTGAACATAACAAAGAGTGGGAGAGAACAAAAGGAGAGAGAGAGCAACAAGCTAGAGGAGCCGAACGACCCTAGCCCGCCGCCCGTCCCCGTCGGCCACAAGGAGGCCGAGAGCCCTCCTTTGGGCCTTGTTTTGCGTGATTCTTCTTCCTCTTCCTCTTCCGGGCTAGCACCAAGGACTTGGGAGATTCTAGGATCAACTCTAGGCGTGGATCAACCATAGAGAACGCGACACAATTCGCGTTTGAAGTCATCAAAGGAGAACCCTAAGGTGTGTTATTGATTTCTTCCTTTACCATCGTTATGTCTCTTGACTTGTGATCCTTGGAGGGTTTTGCATGGTTTTATGATTGTTTGTGTTTTCGTTGTGCATCCATGAATCAAAACCCTACAGCATTCCACATGACTATGAAGGATGGACCAAAAGATCAAGACGCATGGAGATGTGTTTGCTTTTAGGGTTCATAGATAATTCCATTGGCTTGGAATTATCTTAGTTAGAAAAGGCCATATTCACATCACGTTTAATTTCTGTTTTGTGGTTGTTTACTTTATTGTCTTATTATTGTGTGGTTGGTGTATGGATGATGCATGCAATTAGGATAATAAGATAATTAGACAACCCGGATCTATTATTTGGAGTTTTTCTTAAACTTAAATAGATAGTTTAGTTGATCAACAAAACAATTAAAGAATTGAATTTAAAAATCCCTCAAAATTCAAATATTGTGTTCTTGCCTTCTCGTTATTGAAACACTCATTATCATCATTATTTATCAAGTTCGTGCGTGCCAAAGCATGGCGACTTGGTTCATAATGACAGAATGCGATGGCACACCTCGTGTGCAATTGTTTAAATAAGAGGTTGAACACAACTAGGCAATTAATATGATTAAGAAACCTAGAGGAAATCAAATGGGATTATTCATATGGATGGATAAATAAGGAGTTATTTGCCCAATTGAACCAAGAGTTGCATATGGGATGCAATTGGAATTGTTCCTACCTAAAGTAGCCAAATAATGGGTGACTTGCCAAAGCAAGCTCATAAGGAGATGAAAGATGGATCTTGGCCCACTAGAAAATATAAGGATATTTTCCGCATTAATATCTTGAGGGTTATTAATCCGTAGAAAAATAGTGGGAGCTATATTTGATAAACTAGCCATTATTGAATATAGTCAAAAATTCACAAATACTAAAACTTGCGTATTTTCCTTTTTGTAGAATTCCAAATGGCAAACAACTCATCGAGTTCACAACATTCCCTACGATCTGTCCTTGAGAAGGGCAAGCTCTCTGGAACCAACTTTCTTCATTGGTACAGAAACTTGAGAATTGTTCTCAAGTAAGAGAAGAAACTGTACGCAATAGAGGAGCATGTTCCAGAAGGTCCCCAAAACCAAACACCTGCTGCCCTAAAGGCGTATCAAAAGCGTGTTGATAACGCTAATGATGCGGCCTGCCTTATGCTATGCACCATGACTTCTGAGCATCAGAAGCAACACGAAAACATGAATGCTGTCGATATGATCGAGCATCTGAAGCAGCTCTTCCAAGAGCAGGCAAGGGTAGAGAGGTATGAGGTCTCTAAGGCACTGTTCAAGTGTCATCTGGCAAGAAGGAACCTGGTGGGACCCCATGTACTCCGTATGATCGGGTACTTGGAGAATCTCGCCCGACTGGGGTTCCCGGTCGGCCAAGAGTTGGCAACCGATCTCGTGTTGCAATCGTTGCCTGAGAGTTATGGACAGTTCATCATGAACTATAACATGAAAGAGATCGTGAAACCACTGCTAGATTTACTCAATATGTTGAGGACAGCTGAACAGAGCATCAACAAGGGTATGGGCAAGGCCATTATGATGGTGCAGAAAGGAAAGGGCAAAAGGTTTGCCTCATCCTCTAAGGGCAAAGGCAAGTCAGTTGCCAAGTCCAAGGAACCTGCCCTTAAGCCTGTTGGTGGCATTGCCAAAGGTGTGACTAAAGGTGAGTGTCACTACTGCAGTCAGCCTGGACACTGGAGGAGGAACTGCCCAAAATATCTGGAGGACAAGAGGCTTGGAATAGTGATTCCACCACCACCACCAGGTATTTTTGTTTTAGATGTCAATTTAACTGTCTCTACATCATGGGTATTAGATACTGGATGTGGATCTCATATTTGTTGAAATATGCAGGATCTAAAGAGAAGCCGAAGATTGGCTAAAGGAGAGGTAGATCTGCGCGTTGGGAATGGAGCAAAGATTGCTGCGTTGGCCATAGGCGTGTGCGAGCTATCTCTGCCTTCAGGATTAGTTTTAGAATTAAATAATTGCTATTTTGTGCCTGCTATGAGCAGAAACATTATTTCTATTTCTTGTTTGGACAAGGATGGTTTTATTATTTCAATAAAGAACAATTGTTTTTCCTTTTATTTAAATAATATTCACTATTTTAGTGCGCAATTATTTAATGGACTTTATGTCCTTGATCTAAGCAATCCTGTCTACAACATTAATACCAAGCGGATTAAAATAAATGATTTAAATCCAGTCTATTTATGGCACTGTCGTTTAGGCCACATAAATGAGAAACGTGTATCTAGACTCCATAAGGATGGATTACTAGACTCATTTGATTTTGAATCATATGAGACATGTGAGGCTTGTTTATTGGGAAAAATGACAAAGTCCCCTTTCAATAAGAAAGGTGAGAGGACTAGTGAGCAATTGGCGCTCATACATAGTGATGTGTGTGGACCATTTGCCACGCCTTCCAGGGGTGGTTATGTCTACTTCATTACATTTACTGATGATTACAGTAGATATGGATTTGTGTACCTTATGAGGGCAAAATCCGAATCCTTTGAAGTGTTCAATGAATTCAAGAATGAAGTAGAGAAGCAACTTGTCAAAAGTATCAAGGCTCTACGATCGAATCGTGGAGGAGAATACTTGAGCCAAGAGTTTGACGACTATCTTAGAGAGTGTGGGATCGTGTCCCAACTCACTCCACCCGGAACGCCACAGTGGAATGGCGTGTCTGAGAGGAGGAATCGAACCCTATTGGATATGGTTCGATCTATGATGTGTTAAACCGATCTTCCATTATCATTTTGGGGATACACTCTATTAAGTGCAGCTTTCACCATTAACCGTGTTCCATCTAAATCAGTCATGAAGACACCATATGAGATGTGGAGTGGGAGGCGTCCCACACTGTCGTTCATGAGGATTTGGGGCTGCGATGTCTATGTAAAGCGTTTAAAATCAGACAAGCTAGGGCCAAAATCGGATAAATGCAAATTCGTGGGGTACCCTAAGGAAACTAAGGGATACTACTTCTACAATCCAACCGAGAACAAAGTGTTTGTTGCTCGGACCGGCGTGTTTCTAGAAAGAGAGTTTGTCTCGATAGAGGCAAGTGGGAGGATTGTAGAACTTGAAGAGGTTCAAGAACCACAAATCACTGAACCGATTATGGAACATGAACAGGAACCACAAGCAGTTGTGGAGCAACCTGTTCCGGTAACACAAGAGCTTCGTAGATCTAGTAGAGTGCGCCAGGAACCCGAGAGGTATGGACTTCTCGTGACCGATTCCGATGACACGATGCTCATAGATGATGAGCCTACTTCCTATGAGGAGGCCACGAATGGCCCAGACTCTCAGAAGTGTCTAGAATCCATGAGATCCGAGATGGAATCCATGTACACCAACAAAGTATGGACTTTGGTGGAACCACCCGAAGGGGCGCGGCCCATAGGGTGCAAGTGGGTCTTCAAGAAGAAGGTCGAAATGGATGGTAATGTGATTACCTATAAGGGCCTATTGGTGGCTAAAGGATTCAGACAGATTCATGGTATTGACTATGATGAAACCTTTTCACCAGTCGCTATGACCAAATCTATCCGAATCCTACTTGCGATTGCAGCATACCATGACTATGAGATTTGGCAGATGGATGTCAAAACAGCATTCCTTTATGGGAATCTCCTCGAGGACGTGTATATGATACAGCCAGAGGGTTTTGAGGATCCAAAGCAAGCCAACAAAGTCTGTAAGCTGCAACGATCCATTTATGGATTGAAGCAGGCTTCTAGGAGTTGGAATCGACGTTTTGATGAAGTAGTCAAAGAGTTTGGCTTCATCAGAAACGAAGATGAGTCTTGTGTCTACAAGAAGGTTAGTGGGAGCTCTGTAGCTTTTCTGGTCTTGTATGTGGATGACATACTACTCATTGGAAACGACGTTCCCATGCTGCAATCTGTTAAAGATTGGCTAGGGAAGTGTTTCTCAATGAAAGACTTAGAGGAAGCAGCCTATATACTCGGTATAAAGATCTATAGAGATAGATCTAAGAGGTTGCTAGGCCTAAGTCAAAGTACATATATTGACAAGTTGTTGAAACGGTTCAACATGCAAGATTCCAAGAAGGGATTCTTGCCCATGTCACATGGAATCACTCTTTCGAAGAGTGGTTGTCCTTCCAATGAGATTGAGAAGGAACGCATGAGTAGAATACCCTATGCCTCGGCCATAGGATCTATCATGTACGCCATGTTATGTACTAGACCAGATGTGTCATATGCCTTGAGTATGACAAGCAGATACCAATCCAATCCGGGTGAGAGTCACTGGATTGCAGTCAAGAATATCCTAAAGTACTTGAGAAGAACTAAGGATGCTTTCTTGATATTTGTCGGTGAGGAAGAGTTGCGTGTAAGGGGTTACACTGATGCAAGCATCCAAACCGACATATATGACTTTAGATCACAGTCGGGATATGTGTTTTGCCTGAATGGAGCAGCGGTGAGCTGGAAGAGTTCCAAGCAAGAGACGGTGGCTGATTCTACAACAGAGGCTGAGTACATTGCTGCAAATGGCGCAGCAAAGGAAGCTGTTTGGATCAGAAAGTTTGTTTCTGAACTTGGTGTGGTTCCTAGCATTGCAGATCCAGTCGAGTTGTACTGTGACAACACTGGGGCGATCGCGCAATCGAAGGAACCCAGGTTGCACCAGAAGTCCAAGCACGTGCTCAGGAAGTTTCATTTGACTCGAGATATTATCGATAGAGGAGACGTTCGGATATGCAAGATTCCCACAGATTAGAATCTGTCAGACCCGCTTACAAAGCCGCTCACGCAGTGGAAGCATGAAGGGCACACTAGGAGTATGGGCATACGTGATGCGCCAGATTGGCTCTAGTGCAAGTGGGAGACTGTTGGAATAGATGCCCTAGAGGCAATCTAGCTTAGTATGAATTTATTTGTGGCTAGAAATTCATTTATTATTTATTGGATATTTAATATAATGAAGTCCTTAGATTTAAAATTGTGTTGTTTATCTTAAATATCCCTAGTCCAGTATAATGATTAATGGGACAATCATCAATAGACTAGTATGGGGTTGGATTGATATGGAGATATCATGATCCAACACATAGGTGTGCATTAAAGGTAATGTCGCACTGGATTGACCCATCTCCGAGAAGGCTACATACACGTTATGTTGAGTCAGAAGTGCCACTCGCGGTGCAATGGTATTGTCATCCTTAGACTTGAAGTCACTAGATATTCTAGTTGTGGATTATTGTGATTTTGGTAGCGTTAAACGCTACACCGTAACTGGGTAGTTATAAAGGCGTGTACTGGATACAATAATAAGCAAGCTTAGAGATCGTAGTGGACGTAGATAGAATTTTCCCTCCCACATAACGGGAGCAAATATCCTAGGCCACTCGAGGGATAGTGCTTATAGAATTTCTGGCCAGACTCAAATAAATCAATATGGGATATTGATGTTATTTGAACGAATAAGGCTATTCCCATGGATCGAGAAACTATGGATTGGATATACGAGTGTGACTTGTATGTCTCGTGTCCAATACGGATATCGAGACAAAGGGATGAGACAATTACTTGTACAAAGGTTGTCAAGGTGACTATTCTATTAGTTGGCTAGAATGGATGTTTTGCTAGAAACCGCTCCATATTAGCAATTAGTTGCTACCAACAAGATAGAACCTATGGGGTCAAACGCTATATAGAGTTGAACTAGATTTGAGAATTAATTAATTGGATTAATTAATTAGAAGGATCACTTTGCAAAAACCTTGCAAACTTAGTAGGGACTAATTTGCATGGAAGGGACTAAATTGAATTCTAGTAGAACTAGAATAAGTCCTTTAGGTAGTTGGCAAGGAGTTGTTGGACTATATAAAGGACCTTCCTTCCTTCCTTACCACACCTTATGCTCATTATTGAACATAACAAGAGTGGGAGAGAACAAAAGGAGAGAGAGAAACAAGCTAGGGGATCCGACGCCCCCCTAGCCCGCCGCCCGTCCCCGTCGGCCACAAGGAGGCCGAGAGCCCCTTTTTGGTCTCATTTTGCGTGATCTTTCTTCCTCTTCCTCTTTCGGGATAGCACCAAGGACTTGGGAGATCTAGGATCAACTCTAGGCGTGGATCAACCATAGAGAACGTGACACAATTCGTGTTTGAAGTCATCAAAGGAGAACCCTAAGGTGTGTTATTGATTTCTTCCTTTACCATCGTTATGTCTCTTGACTTGTGATACTTGGAGGGTTTTGCATGGTTATTTTTGTTTCCGTTGCGCATCCATGAATCAAAACCCTACAGATGATCACCAACATTGTACTTCTTAGGAATGCCCAAGACTTTGGCAAAAGTCCTATGATCTAGCCTTAAGTTTATCCCAGCCACCTTAGAGGTTAACACCAATTTGTCTTCTCCTTCTTGAACCAAATTAAGATAAAACAACCTAGTTAAACTAGGATAAGCTTTAGAACTAGGATTTAAAACCTTCCAAACGGCAGAATCCCTTAAATTCCTCATACAGTCAATATCCAGTTTATCTAATAACTCTTCAGAAATCATACTACAAAAAGCAACCTTAGAAGAAGCATACCCTTGCATCCAAACTGTCCTAACTTCAGAACTAACAAACCAATCTGATGGAAGTAAATTTTTACCTTGATAACCCTTTTTGGTTGCAGCAGCAACTTGCTTAACCCTTGATTTCTTCTCAGCAGGTTTCTCCTTCTCTTGTTCTCCTTCAGTGGACTTCTTCTTGCTTTCCTTAGCAGATTTCCCTTTTTCTTCTTCACCAGCCTTTTTCTTCTCTCCCCATTTCTTCTTGTCTGACCTAGGTCGATCACCACCCTGAGACTCTGTCTCCTTCTGTGGATCAATACTTGAAATTTCATCTCCATTTTCAGTTCTGATCTTCTTTGCAGGAGGTGAGTCCTCATGCAAACTTTGAGTGTTTTCTGAATCCGAATTAGAGATCACAATCTTCTCCTTCTTGTTTGCCCTCTTCATAGATCTGTCAGAAGACTTTCCCTGTTGTTGAATCCTGGCTGATTTGCGCTCCATTGTGGGTTTACGGTTTTCAAGAAGAATGAGATTGAGAGAGAGAGAGAGCAGAGAGACGTAGAGAATTGAGAGAGAATGAAGAAGAATAAGCCCTGACTTTCAGCTTAAGTAGGTTGAAAGAATGAGTTATAATAGGACTCTACTGAAATCAACATGCAAAACGAATCTTTAAAATATTTTCGGATATTTTAGAAAATTCTCTGAGTAATTCAAATATTATACAATTATCTAAAGAGATAACATATAATATTTGATGATCCATTTAAAAAAAAAATTACAGATGTTTCAAGACCTTGGAGAACAATCTCTAGGCCTTGAGATTTTCTGTAGTCTTAGAAATTTCAAAGCTTTGAACTATAGTTTCAAGGCTTTGGAAAGTATAATCTCAAGGCTTTGAGATTTCAACACATAAACATAAGTAAGTACTAATACTCCCCCTAAACCGATGCATCCTTGTTTAACATACCCAGTTCAAGCCTTAGGGATGAAAACCTATCATCTAGCAGAGGTTTAGTGAAGATATCAGCAATCTGCATAGAAGTGGAAATAAAAGATAGAACAATATCACCTTGTTCTGCATGATCTCTAAGAAAGTGATGTCTCACATCTATATGGTTGGTTCTTGAGTGCTGTACTAGATTCTTAGAGATTAAAATAGCACTTGTGTTGTCACAATGAATAGGCCCATTTCTGAAATTACAGCCAAGATCTCTAAGTTGCTGAGCAATCCACAACACTTGTGAACAGGAAGCTCCAGCTGCAATGTATTCAGCTTCTGGAGTTGATAATGCTACAAAATTTTGCTTCTTAGAATGCCAACTGATCAGTGAAGATCCAAGAAATTGGCTACATCCAGAAGTACTCTTCCTATCTACTTTATATCCTGCAAAATCTGCATCTGAATAGCCACTCAACATAAAATTAGATCTCCTTGGTTACCAAAGCCCCAAGTCTTTGGTTCCATTCAAATATCTAAAAATTCTTTTGACAGCAGTTAAATGACTTTCCTTAGGATCTGCCTGAAATCTTGCACACATGCAAACACTAAACATAATATCAGGTCTACTAGCAGTTAAATACAAAATTTATCCAATCATACTTCTATATTCCTTTTGATTTACACTCTTACCATTTGAATTCTTGTGTAATGAGAGTGATAAACTCATAGGAGTTTTAAGTACCTTGGACTGTGTCATATTGTACTTTTTCAACAAGTCCTTGGTATACTTTCCTTGATGTACAAATATCCCTTTCTTCATTTGTAAAATATGAAGTCCAAGAAAGAAATTCAGTTCTCCCATTAAGCTCATCTCAAACTCCTTGCACATCAGACTAGAGAACTCTTTTGAAAGAGCATCATTAGTAGCACCAAACAAAATATCATCCACATAGATCTAAACTACTAGCAAATCAGTTTCATGATGTTTGATAAAAAGAGTTTTATCTACAGGACCTCTCTTGAAATTATTGTCAAGTAAAATTTTTGAAAGTCTATCATACCAAGCCCTTGGAGCTTGTTTTAAACCATAAAGAGCTGTGTCTAGTTTGTAAACATGATCAGGGAAGTTTTCATCTTCAAAACCAGGAGGTTGTGCTACAAAAACATCTTCTTGTAAATAACCATTCAGAAAAGCACATTTGACATCCATTTGATAAAGCTTTATGTGATTGTGAGATGCAAATGCAAGAAGTATTCTAATAGCTTCTAACTTGGCAACAGGAGCAAATGTCTCCTCATAATCTATACCTTCTTCCTGATTGTATCCCTGTGCCACAAGCCTGGCTTTGTTCCTTACCACTTTGCCATTCTCATCAAGCTTATTTCTGAACACCCATCTGGTTCCTATAACTGATTTCTCCTTTGGTCTGGAAACCAGATTCCATACCTTGTTTCTTTCAAATTCATTCAGCTCACTTTGCATTGCAGTGATCTAGTCTGCATCTTCCAGTGCTTCCTTAGTATTCTTAGGCTCAATCAATGATACAAAAGCACAAAAAGCACACAAGTTCTTCAACTGTCCTCTTGTCTGAGTTCCAATTGTTGGATCACATATGATATTGTCAGCTGGATGATCTGCAAGATCTTAAACTTCTTCCTTGGTATCCAGGAATATGTTCCTTCAAGACTTTGAGTTCTTGAAACCGTAGAGGGAGCATCATAGAAAGTTTCAGTTTCAGTCTCAAGGCTTTGAGATTTTGCCTCTGCAGGGGGTTCAAGGCCTTGAGATTCTACTGATTGATTTTGCACTTTAGTTTTGTCTTCTTCCTCTTTCACAACATCATCATCAGACTGATGCTTGTTCAAATTTAGATCTGCAAAACTTTCACTCAAAGAATCCTTAGTACTTTCATCAAAAAACATATGAATACTCTCTTCCACAATCTTGGTCTTTCTATTGTAAATTCTATAAGCTTTGCTAGTTTGAGAATTTCCAAGAAATACACCTTCATCACTTCTAGCATCAAATTTACCAAGATTGTCTCTACCATTATTATGCACAAAACAGATACAACCAAAAGGTTTGAAATAAGAGACACTAGGCTTCCTAACTTTGAACAGTTCATAAGGAGTCTTTTTCAAAATAGGCCTAATCAAACATCTATTCAGCACATAATTGCCAGTATTAACAGCTTCTGCCCACAAGAACTTTGGAAAATTACTTTCAAGTAGCATGGTTCTAGACATATCCTCAAGTGTCCTATTTTCCCTTTCAACAACTCCATTTTGCTCTGGAGTTCTAGGTGCAGAAAAGTTGTGTGATATACCATGCTTTGCACAAAATAAATCAAAGTCAATTTGATCAAACTCCCTACCATGATCACTTCTAATAGATGCAATAGGCAAATTTTTCATAGATTGAAGCTCTTTGCACAGTCTAGAAAAATCAGATAAAGCTTCCGTTTTGTCTCTAATAAACATCACCCATGTAAATCTAGAATAATCATCTACTATAACAAGCATATACCTCTTACCTTTTGGGGTCTGAACTCTCATAGGACCACACAAGTCCATATGCAATATTTCTAAGGGACTAGAAGAACTTACAAAGTTCTTTGGCTTGAATGAGCTTCTTGTTTGTTTACCTTGTACACATGCCTTGCAGACCTCATCATCTGAAATATTTTGTGATGGTAATCCTCTTACCAAATCCTTTGAGATAAGTTTATTCAAGGTGTGTATACTAATATGCCCAAGCTTTCTATGCCAAAGCTTTGAATCTTCCTTCAAGGCCTTGAGGCATTTTAACTTGTCACCTGCAACACTGTTAGTACTCATAGCATATAGATTATATGATCTAGGAGCAGTGAGTATGCAATCTCCAGATTTCTCATCTTGCACCACAAATTTATCCTTGTCAAATATAGCTTTATAACCTTTATCACATAACTGAGAGATGCTAAGCAGATTATATTTAAGTCCATCCACAAGATAAACATCAGAGATAGAGTTGGTAGAACCATTACCAATACTACCTATACCAATAATATTGCATTTTGCTTTGTCACCAAGTGTAATTGTTCCTCCAGATTTTTTTGTAAGATCAGTAAAAGAGAGATTTCTTTCCACTCATATGTCTGGAACAGTCACTGTCTAATATCCATTTCTGATCTTTCAAGGCCTTGGTGACATCCTGCAAAAGTAAATCATTGCCTTAACAGGCTGTTAGACCAAGTGCAGGACTTTGCGTCATACTCAGAATTAACCATGTTTGGTGGTCTAATTCCTTTTGGAACCCAAATATGCCTAACCTGTCCCTTAAGCTGATAAGGATAAGTATTCCTCATAATGTGAGGTTCTGATCTTCTGAAGGGACAAGTTAATCTGATATGACCAATTTTTTCACAGTAATGAGATTTTGGAGAATTTCTGCTACCATATTTGACAAAAGTAGTTTGGCTTTTCTTTGGAAAATTTGGATTATAGCCAATCCCACTTTTATGCATTGATTTCAGACTTCCTCCAAGAATGAGATTCAGATTATGTTCTAAGCCTGTAAAACTGGCTAGGACCTTTTTAGACTCTTGAATTTTCTCAGTCAAAGAACAGATTTGTTGTTCTAAAACCTCTGAATGAGTCTTTAGATCAACATATCTTTCAGTTAAGAGAGTGTTTTGATCAACAATCTCTTTTATCTGTGCCTTCAAGGCTTTGAACCTGCTGTCCAAGGCCTTGAAGTCCTTTTCAATTTTTGTCTTAGAAACTTCAACAGTTTTGTTGGCAAAAACTAGGTCCAGGTTTTCTTTTAACTGCTCATGAATCTTAGTCTTTAAATAAGAAATTCCATTTCTATAACTTTCCTCATTTAAAACATAATCTTGAGAATTTCAGGAAGTACATCAGAAGGACTAGCAAGAAGATTTTTTTTTACCATTTCCTCAATATGTCTGTCTGATGACTTTTCTTCATCATGTTTATTCATGAAGCACAAATTTGCTTGATCTTCTTCTGTGTCTGAGTCACTTGATGAATCAGAATCACTCCAAGAAGCCATCATGGCTTTCTTCCTTCTGTTGTCACTGTCTTTCTTCTGAAAGTTCCTGTTCTTCTTTTTTTGTGGACAGTCCCTTACTAAATGATCTGCATCACCACACTCAAATCAATTCATTACTTTAGTTTTATGTGACTGTGATGAAGGTTTACCTTTGTAGTCCTTGCTGCCTGAAGGTCTTGATCTCTCTCTCTGTTGTAGTCCCTTTTACCAGAGTTTCTTTTCTTTTTGAGAATCCTGGCCAAGGCCTTGGTGATCAATGCTAAAGCCTCTTCATCATCATGCTCATCTTCAGTCTCAAGGCTTTGAGATTTTTCATTGTCTTTAGCCTTGAGTGCTAAGATGTTTTCACTCAGATCACCTTCTACATCTTTCATACAAATTTCATGAGTGAACAACTTTCCTTGTAGATCATCTAGCTGAAGAAGACTTAAATCCCGAGCTTCCTCAATAGCTGTTGTCTTTGGCTCCCACTTGGCTTTTGGCAAGCTCCTCAGAATTTTCCTGAACTTTTCCCCATTTGAAAACTTCTTTCCAAATGACTCCAGATTATTCACCACATCAGTGAATCTTTTGAACATCTCCTTGATGGTCTCATCTGAGTTCATCTTGAACAGCTCATATTGCCTCAGAAGTATGTTAATCTTGGTCTGTTTAACCTGACTTGTTCCTTCATATGTCACAACCAGTTTGTCCCATACTTCTTTGGCACTTTTGTAATTTGACACTCTGTTGAACTCATCTGCATTGAGAGAACAGTATAACAAATTCATAGCTTTATAATTTTTTGATACCTTTTCCAGTTCAGTAACTGAGAGATTTTCCTCAGACTTGATGCATCTAGCTCCATCTATGGTAGTGTAATACTAATGAGGACCATTATGAACTATTGACCACAGTTCCATGTCTTGATCTATGATGAACATCTTCATCAATGCCTTCCAGTGCATGAAGTTATCACCACAGAACAATGGAGGTCTGTTTGCTGCCCCTCCTTGTGAGAATCCACCATCTCCTACATTACTCATAGTCACAAGATTGTTAGATCTATATTAGTGACCCAAGCTCTGATACCAATTGAAAGTTTGTAATGTAGACTAAATAGAGGACCAAAATAATCTAGAAGGGGGGGGGGGTTGAATAGAGTATGGAAACTTTTTTCTAAACACAAATTTTAACTAAGTGAACATGTGAGAAACTCAAATCTCAAGGCCTTGAGATTTTAGAAAACTAGTCAGAAACTTTCTAAGGCAAACAGAAAGCTTCAAGGCCTTGAACTACCACCAGTCTTAAATAATTTATAAACTCTAGTTTGATTTGAGTTGCTTGCAGCAGAAAATAACAAAACTGTAAAGTAAAGAACATAAGAAAATTTATAGGTTCAGTCCCAATGGACCTAATCTTTTCCTGAGGGATCTAATCCCACCAGGATTGGGCAAACATTTCTTATTACTCACACAGAAACAGCCCTAGATCTCCAAGCCTAAGTGAATTCCCTTACACCTATACAACTTGTGGTTCCAAACCTATCTAGTACCAACTACTAACTGTTGAGCTAACAATAACCTCTTGTTGTTCACTTGAACAACCAACCACTAGGTTTTGTGAGGTTTTAGATATACAAAAGATAACCAGATTACAAAACAGAAGAAGAACACAGTAGAAGAATAAGCTTGTGAAGGACTGGATGTGTTCTTCAGGAAACTGGAATGATTGATCTTCTAAAAGTTGTAATTGAATCCTGAATGTGTGTATGTTTGAATGTCTGGTCTTCCACGAATTTTCCACACCTCTCTCCGTTCTCTGTAAGCTTCTATTTGTTACAAAATTCAAACCAGTCTTTTATCCACTCTCTGCAACTGAATGAGAGATTTTAGGATCTCAGTTCCTGCAAATCCTCATCCTTTCTAACTGCAATTTAAAACAGCTCTGAGTAGATATCCGTTGGAGTTTTTTGAGATTTCATTTGCACGTTTGAAAAACCTGCAACAACATTAAAACACAGCAACAACAAAATCCAGAAATATAACAGCACTAAGTCTGTTTGGATTTCCAGTTTCTAAATAAAAACTGGATCAAGTGAATAAAGCAATAATTTGATGAACTTCTGAAACATATAACTCATGATAAACTAGTTTAAGACTTATAGAAGTCATTAAACAACCATAATAATAAAGAACAAACCCTGTAAGAAAGAATCAAATTAATTCTGTAAAAACTGTCAGCAGCTTAAGGCACATCTCAAGGCCTTGAAGCTCTGAACATGCTTCATAGTCTTTTAATATTAAGACCAGAAATCTTTGATTCTCTCTGATCAGGATAACTGCAATTGTGTTAGATGTATAAAGAATATATAACATAGATATTTGCAGCAAATCTCTCATCTTAAACATTAGATATACAACCTGCAACACAAGATTATTAGATCATACAATATAATAAAGCTACTCTCAAGGCTTTGAAGCTCTGATCAGTATCTCAAGGCCTTGGAGCCTCAGAAATACTTTGTCTTTGTCTTTCATCACTCAAAACAGTTACTTCTCAAAACACACTTAGATGTCTTTGAGTCAACAGAATTAGCCACCTCTGACTCCCCTTCGTGCGAAGACTCGATGTCTTCGTGCGAAGGCCGCCGTGCCCCTCTTCACACGGACAGTCTTCGTGGATTGAGACATAATCTCATTGTATGAACACTTTTCTTCATTCTTCAATTTCTTATAAGTGTGGGTTTTGGTGCGAACACTCCTTGCCCCTTCGTGCGAAGACCTTCGCAGATTGAGACAGCATCATGTCAGACGAACACTCTTCATTCTTTAATTCTGGCTGAGGACATGTCTTCGAACGAAGACAACATTCAGAAACTCTGCACCTCTTTGCTTTTCTTTGTTGAGTTCCGCGTTTCCGAATCTCGTTTCCTCCTCCCGCATGATCGTCAAGCCTATGGTTACCTGTCATAGACAATATGCAAACACAACTCGCGATTATATCACAATAAATATATCAAAATAAGGAAGAAACACCTGGATTCGACGATGAACGTGCATGAACTCAATATCAACAATTAACACACAGTTTAGAACTAAACGGCGCAAAATCCTCCATGATTAGCATGCACAAAACAGAAAGGAAAACAATAAAATAACTTCAAAATTGGAGTTATCAACTACCCCACACTACATGTTGCGCTTCCCGAGCAAATATCCAAGCCAAATTCTCAAATTCAATTTTCTTCTTCTTTCCCTTGCATACATTACCTACGCCATTGGCATACTACACCCACCGCATTGCATACTTGTCCGAGTCAAGGATCCTTAAATTGCATACACATACCTTTTACTAGCCGACACGACTCGATTATACACAATGCACCTACATGAATATACAACAAAATATTTACAATGCAAGTATTGAAATAACAATTTTCTCTTTTCTTTGGGCGAGATCGAATCCCAATAACACAAACCGGTGCTCATGGAGTGATGAAAAAGTTAGACAAGAGGCGTGAATCGGGACTAAACTCGACAACGCGAATTTCCTCTAGTTAGTATTGAAAGCCTGACTTTACTATCAAGAATAGCCTACCTCTTCGTGTGTGCCGACAAAAATAAGAGGATAACCAAGGCTAATCCACGTTCATAGTCCGATCACCTATTCCGCTATCGGTTTGGAATTGATGAGGCTTTGGGACAAAAAGGATAATCATGAAGAAATGAGTCCTAAAGTGTCACATACTCAGCGATCCCCAAATCTCGCACACCCTCAGCATGATGATAAAAACCTCAACACGATACTCACCGTCTTTGGCCCTTGATCCCCTCAAACCCCGTTACCACAATGATCCCGTGGCCATTGTGGCGAAACGTGCTTGAAATTCAATCCATCCTCAACGAATAGGGAGCTTCACCACTGTATTCAATAAGCACACTTTATTCAATTTATTCCTCTCATTTCTCTCTCTCACTCTCTCTCTCTCTCTTTTAATTTTCAATAAGTCCTAAACTCCACATGCAATTGCCAACTCGACTGACTATGCAAGACTCGACTATGGAAAGTAGAATATACCACCACCCCACACTAGAATGCATCGTTGTCCTCAACGATACGACGCAGACTCAACAATTCTAATGCAAGGGCCTAAACTCCTCTATTTCTCAACATCGGAGTACAGGATCCCCGTCTCCATCCTCGCCACTCTCATCATCTTCGTCCTCCTTATCACCACTAGGAAGGACCCGGTCCTCGAATTTAATAGATTCATACCACTGCGACGCATTGGGGACGGGTGGATCAAACGCCTCATCGGGCAAACCACTCGGCTAGATGACCCAATGACCCACCATTTGGGTCAAGTTCCACAACTTAACCTGATTCCTCTTGTATGAGCTAACTCACATTTTCTCTCCTCTCGATCAAACTGCATATCTCTCCTCAACTTTTCATAAGACGCCTCGTGGTCAAATTTAGACCCCCACCCACTCGCTCCTAACCTGGTAATCTTCCTCCTACCCTTGTTCCTCTTCAACTCTTTCGCACTCTCATCAAATTTTGACCACTCTCGGATCAGAACTATTTCAAGTCCAAATCCACCTTGTTCACTACTACCTCATCTTCTCTAGCCATCTGGGTCAGCAAACAGGTATGGCCCTCAACCATTTTTTTTCAATAGCGATTCTCTCCATCAAGTTCGCCCAAATTATGCTTGGGATGTCTATCCTCTTCCCTAACCACAGAAACATCGCCATCACACAAAGATTAAATGAGAACATGGGATTTGGTGTGATTCCCAAGACCCAGTTTTCTAAGAGCTCACAAATCCACCGAGCCTACGGGAGAATATGACTCTTATGCACTTTCCACTGTGGCAAAGCACACTTCCTCTCCATGGTCGATTCCCTTTTAAAAATAAAATTCATTCACCCTAGCCATTATGTTCTCACTCCCTACCATGTCTTGATAAGCACATGGATCTCTCAAAGGGGGAAAGCGCAATGTCGCCTGGATAGTCTCTGGCTTGAAGACTATCTAGCGGTTCCTGCGATAAATCATCCTCCTATCTCCACTGTTAGCTTCAGAGTAACGCAAATTCAAACAAGTTTCCCTAGCAATCTGAGAGCTAGAGTCTTTGCACAAATGATACCAATCAGTTAATTTTTCATTGGCTATGAGAGCCTTTAGCCCTTTGGAAATCTTAGTGTGCTCCGAAAATTCTTTCTCAGGTTGCCCCATTTTTGTCAAGTACATATCATCAAAAGAGTCTTGATGAGCTTTGTACGAGACAAAGCGATAACTAAAAGTGGGGGTAACCTTGTTACGGGCCAATTTTGCTATGTTGTCCGCTCTACCCGCAACCTTAGGTTTCGGAGGAAGCGGAGTCTCAAGAATAGCGTATCTCGGCGTCTCCGACACCTCATACTGCAGACTTCTTGATCCAGACGCATCGTCGAATGATACCTCACCGGTCTTTTTATTTTCCGATTCCATTTAAATGAAAAAGTAAACAACTAGAACAAGTACTGTGTACAGCGACATGAAGTGTAACAGAGACCAAGCAAGTAAGCACGTAAGTCGTGACAAATCACGCCTAGTACACTACGCAATTGCCCCCAATTCACAGTTATATAGAAGATGTAAGCTCAAAGCAGTTTCAATGTATCAAAGACTTGAAATAGCTAGTCTATTTCAAGGCCTTGAAACAGCTTTCAAAGCCTTGAAATTGACTGAGACTTATAAGCTTGATCTTAAGGGGATTTTCTAGTTTATGTTTGAACTCCTAAACCCCTGTGCCTTATCTATTATTACTTGATGATGAAAGAAAATGCTTTTTGATATGTTTTACAACATCTAATCCATCTGTTTGACTTAGTTTGCAGGGAATGTTTATTTCCTAATCTGCAGGATTTATTTCCTAACCTCAATTTTGCAGGAAAGGAATTTCTGGGTTGATTTGATTCTGCAATTAATTTATTGATCCTAATAGCTTCTTAACATGTTTATGGACAAGATCAAATCAGTATCCCTGAAATACTGAGCAACTATCCGTTGTTAGAAGACTGTTAGAGAAGTCAAAGTTGTTGCCTACAAAATAGGATAGGTTGTTGCTCAAGATGTTGAAGATTTGCAGATCAAGTGAGTTTCATATAAGGATCTCAGTTTGAAGCATTTGAGACACAACAACTCAACGGGAAAAAAGCTAGAGACACTCTCAAACAATTCAAGGATTGTAAAGCAACAAAGAAGCAGATCAATATCTCAATCCAAGTCTCAGAAGAACACTACACTCTCACAGCAGTTTCATTTCTTGTGTTCTTCTGTTCTTAACTTTATTTGTATATCTTTCACATACTACTCTTGTTTACATTCTCAAGGGTTGTTCAAGGTGAAAAATAGAGAATTCTTAGTTAATCAGATAGCTAGAGAAGGTACTAAATAGGTTAGTGAGAACCACAAGCTGTAACGGCGTAAGGTATCTCTCTCTGCTTGAGATCTAGGGCTTAGCTGTTGATTAATAAGAATTGAGTTGAAAATACTACAGGGAGAAGATCCCTGAGGTAGAGACGTAGGTCCAAGTGGACTGAACTCTATATATCTCGTGTCTCTTGCATTTACTTTTCTGTTACAAACTTAGAATTTTTGCAGCATTCAAAACAGTTTAGTTTCAAGGGTTTGAATCTAATTTCAAGGACTTGAAATAGACTTATTCTTTCATTCACTCTAGTTGTTTTATTCCAAGGGCTTGAAACTCATGTCAAGGCCTTGAATCTCTTTACTGATCTTTTGAAACCAATCCTCTTACGAAGTTTAGCAAAAGACTGCATACTCTATTCAACTCCCCCTTCTAGAGTATTGATCATGCATTTCTACCTACTGTACACCCCTCCAATTGGTATTAGAGCTTGTATCACTGCATAGATTTAACCATCTTGTGATTATGAGTACTGTAGGTGATGGTGGTTTCTCACAGGGAAGAGTTGCTAACAGACCTCCTCTATTCTGTGGAGAAAATTTTGTCCACTAGAAAGCTTTGATGAAAATGTTCATCATTCATCAAGACACGAAACTCTGGACTATCATCCAGAATGGCCCTCATACTTTTTATACAGAGAAGGATGGGATTAGAACTCCCAAATCCGAAGACTCTCTTTCTTCATCTAAATTAGAGCAATTCTCTAAGAACTATAAAGCTATGAATCTCTTATATTATGCTTTGAGTGCAGATGAATTTAACAAGATTTCAAGCCGCAAGACTGCCAAAGAGACATGGGATAAGCTTGTAGTGACCTTTGAAGGAACTAGTAAAGTGAAGCAAACCAAGATCAATATATATCTCATGCAGTATGAGCTATTCAAGATGAATGGAGATGAGTCAATCAGAGACATGTTCAAAAGGTTCACAGACATTGTCAACAACCTTGATTCACTGGGAAAACATATTTCCAATGAAGAAAAGGTGAGGAAGATTCTGAGAAGTCTTCCAAAGGAAAAATGGGAACCAAAGACTACTGCTATTGAGGAAGCTCAAGATCTCTCATCACTCCAACTTGATGACCTACAAGGGAAGCTCCTCACACATGAAATATCCATGAATGAAGCTAATGGAGAGCTACCAGAAGGTGTCAAGATCTTGTCTCTCAAGGCTAAGAGAATGAGACAATTCAAAGCCTTGAAACTGAGGATGGTGATGAAGATTCAATTGATTTGATTTCCAAAGCCTTGACCAGAATTCTTAAGATGAAGAAAAACTTTGGAAACAAGAACTTCAACAGAGAAAGACACAGATCCTCCAGTAGCAAGGAATACAAAGGTAAGTCTTCTTTACATAATAATAAGCCTAAAGTCATAAATTGCTTTAAGTGTGGTGATGCATGACACTTGATCAGAGACTGTCCACACAAGAAAAGCAAGAACTTTCAGAAGAAAGATCATGATAGAATAAAGACAGCTATGATAGCTTCATGGAGTAATAGATACTCTGAATCTGAAGAAGAACATGCCAACCTATGCTTTATGGCCAGGCATGATAAAAGTTCTGAAAAGAACATTGAGGAAATGGTAAATTGTTAAATTTCAAAACCAACAGAAGCCCTCTCTGATTATCTTAGAACAATTCTTTTAAATGAAGAGGACTATCTGAAATAAATGAGAGTTTTGAAAGAAAAAGTTCATGAACAAGAAAAAGAGAATATGCAACTTGTTTGCCTAAATCATAATCTTGAAATCTCTCAGAAGAAAACTGAAAGTGATTTCAAGGCCTTGAAAACCAGTTTTAAATTCTTGAAAACACAAGTCAAGGAAGTAGTCACAGAGAACTCTCACTTGAATGATAGCCTTGATAGTATGAGACATCAAGTTGATGAATTGGATAAACAAAAGACTACTCTTATTGAGAAACTTCAAGAATCTGAATTAGTCAAAACCAAACTTGCAGTCTCAGAAAACAACTTGAACTTGATTCTTCGAGGTAGCTTGAAGTCTGTTCACAAAACTGGTATTGGATACAATCCAAACTTTCCAAGGAAAAGCAATACCATATTTGTGAAAGATGGAAGAAAAACATCTCCTAAATTTCATTACTGCAATAAGATTGGTCATGTTAAAATGACTTGTACTTTTAGAAGAAGAGACCCTCACATAATGAGGAACACTTTTCCCTTCCAACTCAAATGACAAGTTAGACAGATTTGGGTTCCTAAAGGGTTAGACCACCCAACATGGTTGACCCTGAATATGAATCTAAATTCAGCACTTGGTCTAACTGTTGGGTGCGGCAGTGAATGGTGTTTGCAGGGTGTCACCAAGATCAAAGAGCAGAAGTGGTTTATGGACAGTGGTTGCTCAAGACACATGAGTGGAAAGAGATCTTTATTCTCAGAGCTAAAAGATCAATGAGAAGGTTCAATTACACTTGGTGACAAAGGCAAATTCAAAATTCTTGGTATTGGTAAAGTTGGTACAAATTATGAAAATTTTATTTCTGATATATATCTAGTTGAAGGTTTGAAATTTAACTTGCTTAGTGTATCTCAAATTTGTGACAACGGCAACAAATTTATATTTGATAAAGTGAAGTGTGTGGTGCAGAATGAGAAATCTGGCAATTGCATCCTCACAGCCTCTAGATCAAACAATGTTTATACTTTTCAAACTAACAAAGTTGCAGGTGAAAACTTGACGTGTCTCAAGGCGTCGAAAGAATATTCAAAGCTTTGGCACAGAAAGTTGGGACATATGAGTTTGCATACCTTGGACAATTAGTCTCCAAGAACTTAGAAAGAGGATTACCCTCCATCAAGTTCAAATATGAAGAAGTATGCAAGGCATGTGCACAAGGAAAGCAAACTAGAGGCTCATTCCAGTCAAAGAACTTTGTAAGTACTACTAGACCCATTGAATTGCTGCATATGGATCTCTGTGGTCCGATGAGAACTAGAACTCCAAAGGGTAAGAAGTACATGCTTGTTATTCTTGATGACTTCTCTAGATATACTTGGGTAATGTTTCTGAAAGAAAAATCTGAAGCTCTCTTTGAATTTTCAAAACTTTGTAGAGAACTTCAAACTTTGAAAAACCTACCTATTGCTTCAATCAGAAGTGATCATGGTATAGAATTTGATCAACTTGAGTTTGATATATTCTGTTCTAAGCATGGCACCTCTCACAACTTTTCTGCTCCTAGAACTCCTCAACAGAAAGGAGTTGTTGAAAGAAAGATCAGGACTCTTGAAGACATGTCAAGGACAATGCTTCTGGAAAACAAGCTGTCAAAGTATTATTGGGCAGAAGCTGTGAATACAGCAAACTATATTCTTAACTGGTGCTTGAACAGACCTATTCTGAAAAAGACCCCCTATGAGTTGTTCAAAGTAAGAAAGCCAAACATCTCTTACTTCAAACCTTTTTGATGTACATGTTTTTCCACAATAATGGTAAGGACAATCTTGGTAAGTTTGATGCAAGAAGTGATGAAGATCTCAATCTGAATAAGCATGATTCAAATACTGAAGAAGAATCCTCAAAAGGATCCAAGGAAATGTCACTAGACCAACACAGACATTTTCAAGGCCTTGAAACACAGATTCAAAGCCTTGAAACAGAATCTCCAGAGAAAACAGGAGAACAAGCTACTACTTCAAGTTCTCAGAGACATGAGGAGAAAACTGGAGAGCTTGAACCATGGAAACCAAGAAAGAGATTCAAATATCTCTCATCTCATCCTGCTGATAACATTATTTCTGATCCAACCACTTGTACACAAACCAGATCACAGTTGAAAACTGTTTGTGCTTTTACTGCTTTTATTTCTCTTGTAGATCCTAAAACTATGAAGGAAGCATTACAAGAAGCAGACTGGATTATAGCTATGAAAAGTGAACTCAACGAGTTTGAAAGGAACAAGGTTTGGAACCTAGTTTTTCCACCAAGAAAACAATCTCTCATTCGCACCAGGTGGGTATTCAGAAATCAAGTTAGATGAGAATGGAAAGGTAATCATGAACAAAGCTAGATTGGTAGCTCAAGGCTACAATCAATAAGAAGATATTGACTATGAAGAAACTTTTGCTCCTGTTTCCAGGTTAGAAGCAATTAGAATTCTACTTGCATTTGCATCTCACAAAAACATTAAACTATATCAAATGGATTTGAAGTGTGCTTTTTTAAATGGTTATCAGCAAGAAGGAGTTTATGTTGCTCAACCTCCAGGTTTTGAAAATGACATGTTTCCAGATCATGTTTACAAACTTGACAAAGCTCTTTATGGTTTAAAGCAAGCTCCAAGAGCCTGGTATGAAAGATTGTCAAAGTTTCTACTTGAAAATAATTTCAAAATAGGATTGGTAGACAAAACCCTTTTCATAAAGACTCATGAGAAAGATATGCTTGTAGTTCAAATTTATGTTGATGATATTCTGTTTGGAGCTACTAATGATCTTCTATGCAAGGAATTCTCAATTCTTATGAGCAGGGAATTTGAAATGAGCTTGATGGGAGAATTGAACTTCTTCCTTGGACTTCAAATTCATCAAATGAACAAGGGCATTTTTCTACGTCAAAGAAAGTACACAAAAGACTTGCTAAGCAAGTACAATATGTCTCAATCCAAAGAAATTAAGACTCCCATGAGTTCTACACTGTGTTTAGACAAGGATGAATCTGGTAAGATTGTAAATGTGAAGGAGTATAGAGGTATGATTGGATCACTACTCTATCTCAGAGCTAGTAGACCAGATATCATGTTCAATGTGTGCATGTGTGCTAGATTTCAAGCTGACCTAAAGAATCACACTTGACCGTAGTTAAAAAGAATTTTTAGATATCTCAATGGTACCAAAGACTTAGTGCTTTGGTATCCTAAACATTCTAACTTCTCTTTGTGTGGCTATTCAGATGCTGATTTTGCAGGACATAAAGTTGACAGAAAGAGTACATCAGGATGTTGCCAATTTCTTGGATAATCTTTAATCAGCTGGCATTCTAAGAAGCAAAATTCAGTTGCATTATCAACAGCTGAAGCTTCATACATAGAAGCTAGAGCTTGTTGTTCTCTAGTACTTTGGATATCACAACAAATGAGAGATATTGGATTTGATTTCAGAGATATATCTATCAAGTGTGACAACTCAAGTTCAATATCAATTACAAAGAATCCAGTTCAACATTCAAGAACAAAGCACATTGATGTTAGACATCACTTCATCAGGGATCATGCAGAGAAAGGTGATATTGTTCTTGAATTGGTCTCTACTAACTTGCAATTTGCAGATATCTTCACTAAACCATTTTCAGATGAAATATTCCCAACCTTAAGATTGGAATTGGGAATGCTAAATAAGGAAGCTTTGGTTTAGGGGGAGAATCAGGTAAGTTTTATGTGTTTCAAAGGTCTTAACTGATTTGCAAAGCCTTGAAAATCATTTCAAAGCCTTGAAAATCATTTCAAAGCTTTGATTTTATATGCATTACTTGATACAGCTTTTCAAGGCCTTGAAATCCTGTTCTAAGCCTTGAAAATAAAACTGCATATCACCTAGTCAAAAATTATGGATCTTTCAATGTTGGGTGTTATCTCTGTAGATAATTGCTCAATGTTGCCCCTCAATTTTCAAAAACCTTTTTTTAGCCAAAATAGTATTAAATATTTTATTTCCAAAGGCATACTCAATTTTGCTTCTTTTCTGATTCATCAAGATCTTCAAAGATCAGAGAAAATTATTTGTTTCCTTTTCAAACTGAAACTCTCTTCTATCTATCTCCTTCCTTATTTCTCTCATTCGTATCTATCCTACCTCCCTCTTCTTCTCCAAACCCTTAAGAACACCAGAAGAACCTCAGACAGAATCAAAATGGCTGGTGGATCAAAGGCTACAACAAAAAAGAAAAGAAAGGCCACTGTGGAAGAGGTTCAAACCATTAGTGGGGACTCCAGTTCATAAACCCCTATTGCAGAAGATTTGGCTCCTCCTCCTCCCAAGAATAAGGCCTAGAAGGATGAAACCCCAGTGTCCAGCAAGAATAAGAAGAAGGCAGTGGAGACAACACTACATAAACATAAGGGTATTCAGATTGGTAGCCCAAAGAAGTCAAACAAGAAAGCTGACAAAGCAGACAAGAGGAAAGGAAAGGAGAAAGTTACAGAGGATGAACCAGAGGATGAAGCAGATGAGAACATAGAGAAGGCACTGCATATCTACTCAGGAAAGAAAACCACTGGTAAGAAATCAGCCCCTGATAGTACATGGTTTGTTACTAATAATGCTAGAGGTCAGTAGGTTGATGGATTTGCCTCTAGACCAATTGGTTTCTGTAGTCTGATAATTATGCCTATGCTACATGGTATGAATCTGGAATGCATCAAAATTTTGAGGAAAAGTTCTCTTTGATTTATTTTAAATCCTCTAGAGTTGGATTATCCTAGACTCACCAGATTCTTTTACCTGAACCTGAAACAAGGCAAGAAGTCTGCGAATTGGGTGATTCTTACTAAGGTTGCTGGAATTGACATGGAACTAGATCATTCTGAGTTTGCTAATGTTCTAGGTTTTCCTAAGAGATATGACACCAGTAACTACCCTCCTCAGAGTCAAGCCCTGAAATTAGCAAAGGAAGGATAATTTCTATCTAATACCCCTACTGTTGGAATAGATGCCCTAGAGGCAATCTAGTTTAGTATGAATTTATTTATGGCTAGAAAATTCATTTATTATTTATTGGATATTTAATATAATGAAGTCCTTAGATTTACAATTGTGTTGTTTATCTTAAATATTCCTATTCCAATATAATGATTAATGGGACAATCATCTATAGACTAGTATGGGGTTGGATTGATATGGAGATATCATGATTCAACACATATGTGTGCATTAAGGATAATGGCGCACTGGATTGACCCATCTCCGAGAAGGCTACATACATGTTATGTTAAGTCACAAGTGCTTCTCGTGGTGCAATGGTATTGTCGCCCTTAGACTTGAAGTCGCTAGATATTCTAGTTGTGGATTATTGTGATTTTGGTAGCGTTAAACGCTACACCGTAACTGGGTAGTTATAAAGGCGTGTACCGGATACAATAAGAAGCAAGATTAGAGATCGTAGTGGACGTAGATAGAATTTGTCCCTCCCACATAACGGGAGCAAATATCCTAGGCCACTCGAGGGGTAGTGTTTATAGAATGTCTGGCCAGACTCAAATAAATAAATATAGGATATTGATGTTATTTGCACGAATAAGGCTATTCCCATGGATCGAGAAACTATGGATTGGATATACGAGTGTGACTTGTATGTCTCGTGTCCAATCCGGATATAGAGACAAAGGGATGAGACAATTACTTGTACAAGGTTGTCAAGATGACTATTCTATTAGTTGGCTAGAATGGATGTTTTGCTAGAAACCGCTCCATATTAGCAATTAGTTGCTACCAACTAGATAGAACCTATGGGGTCACACGCTATGTAGATTTGAACTAGATTTGGGAATTAATTAATAGGATTAATTAATTAGAAGGATCACTTTGCAGTACCTTGCAAACTTAGTAGGGACTAATTTGCAAGGAAGGGACTAAATTGAATTCTAGTAGGACTAGAATAGGTCCTTTAGGTAGTTGGCAAGGATTTGTTGGACTATATAAAGGACAGTCCTTCCTTACTTCCCACACTTATGACCTTATTGATCATAACTTGAGTGGGAGAGAACAAAAGGAGAGAGCAAGCAAGCAAGAGAGGAGCCGCCGCCCCTCCCTCGCCCCCGTTCGTCCCCGTCGGCCACAAGGAGGCCGAGACCCCCTTAGTTGGTCTCGTTTTGCGTGATTCTTCTTCCTCTTTTTTCTTTCCGGGCTAGCACCAAGGATTGGAAGATCTAGTATTCAACTCTAGGCGTGGATAAACTATAGAGAATGGGACACAATTCGCGTTTGAAGTCATCAAAGGAGAACCCTAAGGTGTGTTATTGATTTCTTCCTTTACCATCGTTATTTCTCTTGACTTGTGATCCTTGGAGGGTTTTGCATGGTTTATGATTGTTTGTGTTTCCGTTGCGCATCCATGAATCAAAACCCTACACCTACCACCTCTAAGCAGTTAACACACTCGGTGCTAACTATTGAAGCCAAAGTTTTGTTCACTATCTTTAATAGATGTTTGGCACCTAGGGAACACTCAAAGGAATTGGTAACTGACATGGTGTTGAACTATATGTACTTGTGATGCATGGGTATGAAATAAATTTTTCAAAGCTGGTGATGGAACACATGCTTTATAGACAAACCAACCAGAGAAAGCACCCTTTGCCTTTTGCCAATCTGCTCACCTTATTCTTCCAGCACTTTGAAATTCCAACTGTTATTGAAGAATCAGTGACTACTGGTTTTGGTATGCTTAATGAGAAGGCTTTTGAGAAGATTGGTGTGGTGAGAACAAGTGTAAAGTTTGGAAGCTCTACTCTGAGTTGAAAGAAGAAGAACTGGGTTCAAATAAGTTTATTAAACCCAAAACCTTTACTCCCACTTCCTGCCAAACCTCTCAGTCCGAAGATAATCCCTAGACCCTCAAATTGTTGAAAGAACTTCAGATGGAGATTGATGAGGTAAAGGAGAATCAGCACGTGTTTGAAACTTATCTCAGACAAGTGAAGTACATGGTTGAAACCATGTCTAGGAGCATGAAATTTTTTGACGTGGCTGAAGAAGTGTCTCAAGCTGGGAAGAGTATCAAAAGGGCTGAATCAGCAAAGGATCTCTCTAGTGGGCATTCAACTCCAGATAAGACTGCTCAGGTCAAGGGAAAAGGCAAACAGGTGGAGGTTGAACAAGTGGATGAAGATCAAGAGGAAGGCAGTCCAGACTCAGGTGCACTGCTCATAGATCTCAAGAAGAAGAAACCTAAGAATGCTACTGTACCAGAGATTGTGACTGCTGCTAATTTGTTTGATGGAGAAGGTGACAAAGGTGATGATGTAGATAAACAAGAAAAAGATCAGTATGATGAGGAAGAAGGCCAAGAAGAAGATGCAGAGAAGTGACAGTGCCTTTTAGGGGCTATATATTACCATCGTTTGCCACATTATCATGAGATATTTGAGCTTAATTGTTGACAATGTGTTGCGTTTTATCACCTGATGCTTCATATGCGCTTTATTGTTAGTGTGGGAGTTTCTATGCATATTTAGATGTTATTTTTCAAATATAATCACTTGGTATGTTTGTTCATGTTATCTTGGCAGGAACGGTTTCTAATCGATTGATAGGAGGCATGAAAGGAGCTTCGGAAACAACTGAAGCACAAGTGGGGTAAAGAGAAGCTGAATAGGAGGAGCTTGGATGACCAGTCTGCACTAATTTGATCATAGATGGAGTTCTTAAATTAATTTTGGAGTGAGACCAATGCCAAATGAAATTAGATTCAAAGAGATTTTCAAAGATAGCTCACGGAGCCTAATCGGAGATCGGACAAAGAAAATATGGCCTGGAGAAGTCAAAGAACAAATTCAGCAGCATCTGCATTTCCGCCAGTATTTCGGGCCGAAATGGTGCCCGAAATGCCTGGACACTCATGTCTGATTCTTGGGGCCAAAACACAATTTTTGAAGTCTTATGATGATTTTTGGCTAAAAGGAACGACCTATTGGCCTGAAGACTCATTCACGCACGACAGAGGAAGAGAAGAACGTGCAAGGGAGCTCTAGGAAGAGGCAATTCACGCATCTCTTCAAGGATTTCATCGTTCTTCTTCTTCTTCTTCTTCTTCTTCTTCTTCTTCTTCTTCTTCTTCTTCTTCTTCTTCTTCTTCTTCTTCTTCTTCTTCTTCTTCTTCTTCTTCTTCTTCTTCTTCTTCTTCTTCTTCTTCTTCTTCTTCTTCTTCTTCTTCTTCTTCTTCTTCTTCTTCTTCTTCTTCTTCTTCTTCTTCTTCATCTCTTGTACTATTTTTTATGGAGAATATGAATTTGTCACGATATTTCATGTCTAGCTAAACTCATAGCTAGGTGATTATGGAGAACCAGGTTTTACTTGTTTGATTGATGGATTCATAGATTTACTTCATGCTTTAAGCTTAATTTCACTCTTGATTTCAGTCATTCATCTACTTGAGTTATTAATTGTTAGCATGTGAGGCTTGATCACCCATATCATGTTAGTTATCTAGGAGAGTGTATGAAAGTAACTCAACCCTAGGTCCGTGAAGAGTAGCAAGACACTCTTAATATTCTTGAGACTGAGAGGTGAAAGAATGAGAGTGATCATATGAAGATTATTTCAGTTGATTATGCTAGAGTGATAACTTTACAAGGTTGATAGGTCTTGTAGGTACTTTTATCACATCAACTAGAGTAGTGTGATTAACAACATTAGGCTGAAAGGATTTGTTGTTGAGTACACTACAATGTGATACATGATTGAGAGATATGTGTTGCGAGTATAATCTGATATGGTGGAAGAAAGAATGAAAAGTTGTGAATGGAATCCGGAAATCAACTAAGCATCCTAAGGACCCTAAATCATCTAGTTTCTCCATACTCTTAGTACTATCATTTAGTTAATTTGCAATTATTAGTTGCGTAGAGCCACTTGATTGAGGGTGGCAAACTTACAAACATTCAACCCTTTTTATCGGATACTTTGTACCCAAAGGTAAATTAACGATTGGCAAACTTACAACCACGGTAGTTAACAGCATAAATCCATCATCACAAGTGAATTATGTGGGAGAGATGATCGCGGACGAGAATCAGTGATATGGGATTGAAGATTATATGGTTCAACCACGAAAACAACAGTGGCTGAGCACTTATCATCCCAATAACCGCAATCACCCAAACTTCAGCTGTAGCAACCCAAACAGTGAGTTGTACGCACCTGGTCAGCAGCCTAATTCTCCATATCAGGCACAGAGACAAGCTCCGCAAAATAAGGCACAACAAAAACATGATCCAAAAATAAAAGCTTTGCTGAGACAATTGCTTACTCAGCAACAACAGACGAATGAGAAGATGGATAGGATGGAGGGCCATATTGTGTCCAGGGAAGCCACTATGAAGGGCCTTGAGACAAAGATTGGGAAAAATACCAATCAGGATACTAGGCTACTGTTAGCCCCCCATACTTTTTGCCCCGATGATTGTTCGCTAGACGTGCACACGGGTCTAGCAAGTGAACCAACGATGGTGCGGTGTGCAAGACGGGTAGATAATGCCGTGTTCTTAGGCCTTTTATGTGTGCTTTGTCCTTGCCTTGGCTCAGTGCCTTGGCTAAATTCAGTAGCCTTCGGTGTCATTTTCTTATGCTTAGTGTGGACTTGTTGGATCAGCGGTGCGAGAAAGCTGGACGTGGACCGTGTAGTGGAGTGCAGCGGCTAGACGCAGCTAACAAAGTGTACCAGAACGTGCTGGTTGTTTATGCAGCAGGCTTGGAGTCGTGCACCGCAGCAGACCAGATTATTGCCCAGATAGTGCAGTGGCATGGCCAGAAAACGTGGGTAGTTGACCATTTTGGTTCAGAACATTTTTGTAGCTAGTTGTTATGCAATGAAACCGCTGTAAACTGCCCTTGTTGGCTGTATATAGGTGAATTTCGTGGCTGGGTTGTAGGCCTGGAGTTTTGGATGTGTATTAGTTTGGTTTCTTAGTTTTAGAGCAATAAAACTAGAAAACTTTTAGTCCAATCTATAGCCTTCATTCTCTTTACTCTTCATACACACGAATAAATTAACGGTGATTAATGGCTGAACCAAGTTAGCAATTGAAAGCTAACCTTTGTGCCATACAATTTTTAAACTTAGAATCTGCCCGGGTAACAACTGATATCAGAGCTTGCTTCGTGGGTGGGAATGGCGACTAGAACAGCGGAGATACTCAAGAGAGTGTCTTAAATAGAGGCACTCGTCGGTCTAGTGGAAGATGGTGTCCAATTGCCTCCAATTTCGCAGAAAATCACTGAATTGCAGCGGCGAGTTCATGCTCTCCAAGCCAAGGTTGTGGTCCATGAAAACACGATTGAAGAACTTCGTGTATCAAATGCCACGTTGAAGGCAGACTTGGATGGATTTGGAACTAAACTTAGGTGCAACTTACAGTTGGTTCACGAGGACGTGCATAAGCTTTCTGACAGACACAAAGTGATGAAAGCAGACGTGGGTTTTCTCCTCCAAGTGATGGGAACGCAAGATAGCACTGAACAGGGGAGGAAGAACCACAAGATTCCAGAACCACAACCCTTCAATGGTGCACGAAGTGCCAAGGACTTGGAGAACTTTCTTTGGGACCTTGAGAAGTACTTCTCTGCAGCGAAGGTGTTGGAGGATGAAAAGGTCTCGATGGTAGCGAGATATTTGGTGAGTGATGCCAAATTGTGGTAGCGCACGCGGTTTTCCGAGGGATGCGATTGCTGGGCGGTCCAGAATTGAGACGTGGGAGAGTTTCAAAGACGAGTTGAATTCCCAATTCTTGCCCTGAAACACTTTGTGGTAGGCCAGGGAGGCGATGAAGTCTCTCAAGTAGACGACTTCGGTGAAGGAGTACGTCAAGGAGTTTTGTTCATTCTTATTGAACGTTCTTAACATGTCAGAGGATGACAAGCTGTTCAACTTCGAGTTTGGGTTGAAAGCGTGGGAACAACAGGAATTGCGTCGGAAAAATGTGCAGGACTTGCAAAGTGAGATCAAGGCAGCGGAGGCCTTAGTCAACTATCGTGCGGACAAGACGGTCACAGATTCTTCCTTATCCAAGACTAAGAAAGGTAAGGGTGCAAAAGATGATGAACAACCGTATGAGAAGGGGTTTTTGAACTGGAATCCACACTAATGGTCTGAACCTCTTCCATAGTGGTTTTTCTTGGGAGGAGGAGGAGCTATGTCTTCTGCAGTAGGGGTTTTTGAACTGGAATACCTACTAATGGTCTGAACCTCTTCCATAGTGATCTTTCTTTTCTTCTCTGTTGCAGCCTTTGAACTACCAGCCATCTTGATTCTATCTGATGCTCTTATGGTGCTCATTAGGGTTTGTAGAAGAAGAGAGAGGTAGGATAGATACGAAGGAGAGAAAGAAAGAAGGAGATAAATAGAAGAGAGTTTCAGTTTGAAAAGGAAACTAAATATTTTCTCTGATCTTTGAAAATCTGATAAATCAAAAAGATTCAAAATTGTTTGTGCCATTGGAAATAAAAGATATAATACTATTATGGCTGAAAAGTGTTTTTTCTAAATTGAGGGGCAACATTGAGCAATTATCTACAAAGATAACACCTAACATTGAAAGATCTAGAATTATTGACTAACTAGCATGAAGTCTTATTTTCAAGGCTTTGGAAAGGGTTCAAGGCCTTGAAAAGCTGTATCATGTAATGCACATATACTCAAGGCTTTTAAAGGATTTTCAAGAGCTTTGAAAATCAGTTCAAACCTTTGAAACACATAAAAATTACATGATTCTCCCCCTAAACCAATGCTTCCTTATTTAGCATTCCCAAATCAAATCTTAAGGTTGAGAATCTTTCATCTGGCAATGGTTTAGTGAATATGTCTGCAAATTTCAAGTTAGTAGAAACAAATTCAAGAAGATATCACCTTTCTCTGCATGATCTCTGATGAAGTGATGTCTAATATCAATATGCTTTGTTCTTGAATGTTGAACTGGATTCTTTGTAATTGATATTGCACTTGTGTTGTCACACTTGCTATGTATATCTCTGAAATCAAATCCATGATCTCTCATCTGTTGTGCTATCCATAACACTTGGGAACAACAAGCTCCAGCTGCTATGTATTCAGCTTCTGCTGCTTATCGTGCAACAGAGTTTTGCTTCTTTGAGTGCTAGCTGATTAAAGATGATCCAAGAAATTAACAGTATCTAAAGTACTCTTTATATCAAATTTATATCCTGAAAAATCAGCATCTGAATAGCCACACAAAGAGAAGTTAGAATGTTTAGGATACTGAAGCCCTAAGTCTTTGGTACATTGAGATATCTAAAATCTCTTAACTGCAGTCAAGTGTGATTCTGTAGGATCAGCTTGAAATGTAGCACACATGCACACACTGAACATGATATCTGGTCTACTAGCTGTGAGGTAGAGTAATGATCCAATCATACATCTATACTCTTTCACATTCACACTCTTACCAGATTCATCCTTGTGTAAAGACTGTGTAGAACGCATGGGGGTCTTAATCTCTTTGGACAGAGACATATTATACTTTCTTAGCGAGTCCTTAGTATACTTTTTTTAAAGTAGGAATATGCCCTTCTTCATCTGATGAATTTGTAGTCCAAGGAAGAAGTTCAATTCTCCCATCAAGCTCATTTCAAATTTCCTACTCATAAGACTTGAGAATTCCTTGCACACAAGATCATTAGTAGCTCCAAATAGAATATCATCAACATACATTTGAACTACAAGCAATTCTTTATCCCGAGTCTTTCTGAAAAGGGTTTTGTCTACTAATCCTCTTTTGAAATCATTTTCAAGTAGAAATTTTTATAATCTTTCATACTAAGCTTTTGAAGCTTGTTTCAAACCATAAAGAGCTTTGTCAAGTTTGTAAACATGATCTAGAAACTTGTCATTTTCATAACATGGAGGTTGAGCAACATAAACTTCTTCTTGCAGATAGCCATTTAGAAAAGCACACTTCACATCCATTTGAAATAGTTTCATGTTATTGTGAGATGCAAATGCAAGTAGAATTCTAATTCCTTCTAACCTGGAAACAGGAGCAAAATTTTCTTCATAGTAAATACCTTATTCTTGATTGTAGCCTTGAGATAACAATCTAGCTTTGTTTCTGATTACCTTTCCATTCTCATCTAACTTGTTTCTGAATACCCATCTGGTGCCAATGACAAACTGATTTCTTGGTGGAGGAACTAGATTCCAGACTTTGTTCCTTTCAAACTCATTAAATTCACTTTGCATTTCTATAATACAGTCTTCTTCTTGTGATGCTTCATTCACAGTTTTAGGCTCTACAAGAGAAATAAAATCATTAAAAGCACACAGATTTTTCAAATGCGATCTGGTTTGTGTACCAGTGGTTGGATCAGAAATAATGATATAAGTAGGATGAGATGAGAGATATTTGAATCTCTTTCTTGGTATCCATGGTTAAGGTTCTCCAGTTTGCTTTTAAAGTCTCCTAGAACATGAAGTAGTAGCTTGTTCTCCTGTTTTCTCTGGAGATTCTTGTTCAAGGCTTTGAACCTTTGTTTCAAGGCCTTGAAAATGCCCGTCGTGTTCCTGTGACATTTCCTTGGATCCTTTTGAGGATTGTGTTCAGTATCTGAATCATGCTTGTTCAAATTGAGATCTACAAAACCATCACTCAAAGAACCATCATAGCTTTCATAATAAATAGTATGAATGATTTCTTCAACAAGCTTCGTCCTCTTATTATAAACTCTATAGAATTTTCTTGTATGTGAATAGCGAAGAAAAATACCTTCATCACTTCATGCATCAAACTTACCAAGATTGTCCTTACCATTATTGTGGACAAAACAAGTACACCCAAATGGTTTGAAGTAATAAATGTTTGGCTTTGTTCCTTTGAACAGCTCATAGGGGGTCTTCTTCAGAATAGGTCTGAGCAAGCACCTGCTAAAAATATAGTTTGATGTATTCACAGCTTATGCCTAATAGTACTTTGGCAACTTTCTTTTCCGGAAGCATTGTTTTTGACATGTCTTGAAGAGTCTTGTTCTTTCTTTCAACCACTCCATTCTGTTGAGGATTTCTAGGAGTAGAAAAGTTGTGACAGATGCCATGCTTAGAACAGAATACATCAAACTCAATTTGATCAAACTCTCTACCATGATCACTTCTTATGGAAGCAGTATGTAGGTTTATCGATGTTTTATGTTCTCGACAAAGCATTGAAAATTTAGTGAGAGCTTCATATTTTTCTTTGAGAAACATAACCCAGGTATATCTAGAGAAATCATCTACAATAACAAGCATGTACTTCTTACCCTTTGGAGTTGGAGTTCTCATAGGACCACAGAGATCCCTATGCAATAGTTCAATGGGTCTAGTAGTAATTACACAGTTCTTTGGTTTGAATGAACTTTTGGTTTGCTTCCCTTCTGCACATGGCCTGCATACTTCTTCATCTTTGAATTTTCAGAATGTGTACCAACTTTACCAATACCAAGAATGTTGCATTTTCCTTTGTCACCAAGAGTTATTGATCCTTCTAATTGCTCTTTTAGTTCTCAGAACAGAGATCTCTTTCCACTCATGTGTCTTGAGAAACCACTGTCCATAAACCATTATTTCTCTTTGAAATTGGTGAATCCTTGCAAACACCATTCACCGCCTTACCTATCTGTTAGACCAATGCTGAATTTAGATTCATATTCATGGTCAACCATGTTAGCTGGTTTAACACTTTTAGGAACCCAAATCTGTCTAACTTGTCCTTTGAGGTTGAAGGGAAAAGTGTTCCTCATTATGTGAGGGTCTCTTCTTCTAATTTGCACAAGTCATCTTAACATGACCAATCTTATTGCAGTAATGTCACTTAGGAGATGTTTTGCTTCCTGCTTTCACAAATCTGGTATTGTTCTTCTTTGCAAATTTTTGATTGTATCCAATACAAGTTTTGTAAACAGACTTTAAGCTACCTCCAAGAATCAAGTTCAAGTTTTGTTCTGATCCTGCAAGTTTTGCCTTGACCAACTCATATTCTTGAAGTTTCTCAGTCAGAGTAGCCTTTTGTTTATCCAATTCATCAACTTGATGTCTTCGATTCACAATGCTGTCACTCAAGAGAGAGTTCTCAGTGACTACTTCCTTGACTTGTATTTTCAAGGCTTTGAAACTCGTTTTCAAGGCCTTGAAATCACTTTCAGTTTTCTTCTGAGAGATCTCAAGATTCTGATTCAGACAAACAAGATGTAAATTTTCTTTTGCTTGCTCATGAACTTTTTCTTTCAAAACTCTAATTTCTTTCAGATAGTCGTCTCCATTTAAAAGCATTGGTCTAAGATAATCAGAGAGGGCTTCTATTGGTTTTGAAATCAAGCAATTTACCATTACCTCAATGTTCTTTTAAAACATTCATCATGATTGGTCATAAAGGTTGGCATGTTCTTCTTCAGATTCAGAGTCACTTGATGTGTCTTAATCACTCAATGAAGCTATCACAGCTTTTTTCTTCTATCATGATCTTTCTTCTGAAAGTTCTTGCCTTTCTTGTGAGGAAAGTCTCTGATCAAGTGTCCAGCATCACCACACTCAAAGCAATTCATGATTTTAGGCTTATTACCATGAAAAGAAGATTTACCTTTGTTTTCTTTTCTTTTGCAGGATCTATGTCTCTCTCTCTCTTGAAGTCCTTGTTTCCAAAGCTTTTCTTCATTTTAAGAATTCTGGTCGAGGCTTTGGAAATCAAAGAAATCGGATCTTCATCTTCTTCCTCAGTTTCACGGCTTTGAAATGTATCATTCTCTTTAGCCTTGAGAGCCAAGTTCTTGACACCTTCTGGTAGTTCTCCATCAACTTCATTCATGGATATCTCATGTGTAAGGAGGTTTCTTTGTAGGTCATCAAGTTGGAGTGATGAGATATCTTGAGCTTCCTCAATAAAAGTAGTCTTTGGTTCCCATCTTTCCTTTGGAAGACTTCTTAGAATCTTCCTCACCTTTTCTTCATTGTAAATATGCTTTCCCAAGGAATCAAGGTTATTGATAATGTCAATGAATCATTGAACATGTCTCTGATTAACTCATCTCCATTCATCTTGAATAGCTCATATTTCCTGAGATATATGTTGATCTTGGTTTGCTTGACCTGGCTGGTTCCTTCAAAGGTCACCACAAGCTTATCCCATATCTCCTTGGCAGTCTATCAACTTGAGATCCTGTTAAATTCATCTGCACTCAAAACACAATATAAGAGATTCATAGATTTATAATTTTTTGAAAATTGCTCTAACTCACATGAAGAAAGAGAGTCTTCAAATTTGGGAGTTCAAATCCCATCCTTATATTTGTAGAAAGTGTGAGGACGATTCTGAATGATAGTCCAGAGTTCCATATCTTGATCAATAATGAACATTTTCATCAAATCTTTCCAGTGGACAAAATTGTCTCCACAAAAGAGAGGAGGTATGTTAGTCGCTCTTCCCTGTGAGAAACCACCATCACCTAGAGTAATCATAATCACAAGATGGTTAAATCTATGCAGTGATACAAGCTCAGATACCAATTGAAGAGGTGTAAAGTAGGTAGAAATACTGGATCAATACTCTAGAAGGGGGGGGGGGGTGGGTTGAATAGAGTATGCAGATTTTTGCCAAACTTGACAAGAATAGTGATTTCAAAATATTTGTAAAGAGATTCAAGGCCTTGAAATGAGTTTCAATCCCTTGGAATAAAACAGTTAGAGTAAAGAGAAGAATAAGTCTATTTCAAGGCCTTGAAGTGAATTTCAAACCCTTGAAATTAGACTGCTTTTAATGCTGCAACAGTTCTAAGTTTGTAACTGAAAATAAAATGCAAGAGACGCAAGATATATAGAGTTCAGTCCACTTGGATCTACGTCTCTACCTCAGGGATCTTCTCCCTGTTGGATTTTCAACACAATTCTTATTAATCAACAGCTAAGCCCTAGATCTCAAGCACAGAGAGATTCCTTACTCTGTTACAACTTGTGGTTCTCACTAACCTATCTAGTACCTGCTCTAACTATCTGATTAACTAAGAATTCTCTCATGTTCACCTTGAAAATCCTTGAGAATGAGAGATACAATTATTATCAAAATGATATACATATGAATTTTAGAACAATAAGAACACAGGAAATAAAACTGCAGTGAGTGTGCAATGTTCTTCTAATGTTTGGATTGAGATGTGAATCTGCTTCCTTGATGTTTGTCAATCATTGATTGTGTTTGTGTCTCATGAATTGCTCTCAACAGTTTTCTGTCGAATTTCTTCAGCAATTCTATTTTTAAAGCACTCAGATTGTATGGAGGATCACCAGAATCTTCTCAACAAACTTCCCTGAAAATATGCTTGAAATCTTAACTCTTCTAACAGCTTCTCCCAACGGCTAGTAGATGAATATCTTTTGGGACACTGATTTGATCTGGTTCGAAATATATAGAGAAGCTTTTAAACACAGCATATTGATTTTAGAATCAATCATCAAGTAGTTACCATATCTGCAAAACATAAGTTAGGAAACATGTTCCTACAAAATAGGAAACATAATTCCCTACAATACTGAATCAAACAGATAATGTTAGATCCTGCAAGCTGTGTAAAAACGATTTGTCTTTCATCATCAACTAACATCTAATCATGCACAAGGGTTTAGGGGTTGAATCAAGTACAGAAACTTCCCCTGCGTTCATGCATATAAGGTTCAGTCAGTTTCAAGGATTTGAAAGCTGTTTCAAAGCTTTGAAATAGACAAGCTATTTCAAGTCTTGATCCTGCATAGAACTTACAATCTCCCCCTTGATGAAAGACAAACTAAAATCATCCAGTCTGTTTGATACTGTGATTCTGCAACAAATACTTATTAGCACATAGCAGAATAATTCATATAATGTCAACACATAATATCCAAAAGATCCAAATTATTAAAATGAACAAGAAAGTAACAGCAAAGTTTCAGATACTCCTACATGACCAAAACCAGGTCACCTAAATAGAAAATAAAACTTAAACCCTATAATTCTCCCCAATTTTAACTTTCAAAAAAAAGAATGAGTATATGTTGGATCAGTGTTTGGAAAGATTTAAAAAGAAATTGTTTTGAATAGATAAAACTTTCAAGGCTTTGGAAAGGAGTTCAAGGCCTTAAAAAAGAGAAGAAAGAGTAGGCAAGAGTTAAGGGGTAGGGTCTTCATCTCCTTGCTGCTCTGCATCTTCTTCTAGACTATCTCCCTCATCATCCTGTTCTTCTTCTTCGTGTTGATCCACATAATCACCTTTTTCACCTTCTCCCTCAAACAAATCAGTAGAAGTCACAATCTCTTGCACATTTGGCTTCTTAGGTTTATTCTTCTTGAGGTCTATGAGCAGTGCACTTCAATCTGGACTGTCTTCTTCTTGATCTTCATCCACTTATTCAACGGCCACCTGCTTGCCTTTTCCTTTGACCTGAGCAACCCTATCCAGAGTTGAATGGTAGCTGGGTAGATCCTTTGCTGATTTAGCCTTTTTGGTACCCTTATCATCTTGAGACACTTCCTCAGCCACATCATAAAATGTCATACTCCTGAACATGTTTTCAACCATATACTTCACCTGTCTGAGATGAGTGTCAAACCCATGTTGATTCTCCTTAACTTCATAAATCTCCATTTGAAGTTCTTCCATTAACTTGAGAGTCAAGGGGTTGTCTTGAGACTGAGAGGTTTGGCTAGAAGTGGGACTCAAAGATTTAGGTTTGAGTAATTTCTTAGAGCCCAACTCTTTCTCTGTCAAATATGAGTATAGCTTCAAAATTTTAGCACTGGTTTTCACCACACCAATGTTTTCAAAAGCCTTCTCATTGAGCATACCAAAACCAATAGTCAAAGTTTCTTCCCTATCATTTGGAATTTGAAAGTGTTGGAAGAATAAGGTGAGCAAGTTGGCATATGGCAAAGGGTGTTTTCTCTGGTTGGTTTGGCTGTATAGCATGTGTTCCATCACAAGCTTTGGAAGATCAATTTTATAACTTTGCATAACCAAATACATTAAGTGCAACACCCGATCAGTTACCAGTTCCTTTGAGTGTTCCATTGGTACCACACATGTCATCAATATTGTAAACAAAGCTTTGGCTTCAACAGTTAGCACAGATTGTGTTAACTTCTTGGATGAGGCATGAGTATTTGGTAGAAAGATCTCTTCTTTGACTTGTTTCAGGGCTTCACTCTTAGGAGGGTGGGTACTGGCGTCATATCTCATGGAACAACCTAGAACATTTGCAAACTCATCATGATCTAGTTCCATGTCAATGCTAGCAACCTTAGTCTGAATCAACATATTTGCAGTCTTTCTGAGTTTTTTCAAGTTTAGGTAAAAGAATCTGGTGAGCCTAGGGTAAACTTACTGTGGTGGATTTAGAATAAACCAGAGAGCTTTTCCTCAACATTTTGATGCACTCCATATTCATAACATGTAACATAGACATACTGACCAAACTACAAAATGCAAATGGCCTAGAAGCTAATCCATCAAGCCATTGACCTCTAGCAACATTAGTAACGAACTATGTACTGTCAGGGGTTGATTTCTTACCACTGGATTTCTTCTTCTCTGAATAGATCTGCAGTGCCTTCTCTATGTTCTCATATGATTCATCTTCTTGTTCATCCTCTGTAACCTTTTCATTTCCTTTGCCCTTGTCTGCTCCGTTAGCCTTCTTCTTTGTCTTTTTGGGGCTTCCAATCTAATTACCCTTCTGTTTTTCTGGTGCAGACTCCACTGCCTTCTTCTTCATCTTGATGGACACTGCGATCTCATATTTCCTGGCCTTATTCTTTGGAGGAGGAGGAGCTATGTCATATGCAAGAGGGGTTTTTGAACTGGAATCCCCACTAATGGTCTGAACCTCTTCCATAGTGGCCTTTCTTTTCTTCTCTGTTGCAGCCTTTGAACCACCAGCCATCTTGAATTTGTCTAAGGCTCTTCTAGTGCTCATTAGGGTTTGGAGAAGAAGAGAGAGGTAGGATAGATATGGATGAGAGAAAGAAAGAAGGAGATAAATAGAAGAGAGTTTCAGTTTGAAAAGGAAACTAAATATTTTTTCAGATCTTTGAAAATCTGATAAATCAAAAAGATTCAAAATTGTTTGTGCCGTTGGAAGTAAAAGATATAATACTATTTTGGCTGAAAAGTGTTTTTTCCTAACTGAGGTGCAACATTGAGCAATTATCTACAAAGATAACACCCATTGAAAGATCCAGAATTATTGACTAATTAACAAGCATTCTTATTTTCAAGGCTTTGGAAAGGGTTTCAAGGCTTTGAAAAGATGTATCATGTAATGCACATATACTCAAGGCTTTTAAAGGATTTTCAAGGATTTGAAAATCAGTTCAAACCTTTCAAACACATAAAACTTACCTGATTCTCCCCCTAAACCAATGCTTCCTTATTTAGCCTGCCCAATTCCAATCTTAAGGTTGAGAATCTTTCATCTGACAATGGTTTAGTGAAGATGTCTGCAAATTTCAAGTTAGTAGAAACAAATTCAAGAAATTATCACATTTGTCTGCATGATCTCTGATGAAGTGATGTCTAAAATCAGTATGCTTTGTTCTTGAATGCTGAACTCGATTCTTTGTAATTGATATTGCACTTGTATTTTCACACTTGATAGGTATAACTCTGAAATCAAATCCAAGATCTCTAATTTGTTGGGCTATCCATAACACTTGTGAACAGCAAGCTCCAGCTGCTATGTATTCAGCTTCAGCTGCTTATAGTGCAACTGAGTTTTGCTTCTTTGAGTGCCAGCTGATTAAAGATGATCCAAGAAATTGACAGTATCCTGATGTACTCTTTCTATCAAATTTATAACCTGCAAAATCAGCATCTGAATAGCCACACAAAGAGAAGTTAGAATGTTTAGGATACCAAAGCCCTAAGTCTTTGGTACCATTGAGATATATAAATCTTTTAACTGCAGTCAAGTGTGATTATTTAAGATCAGCTTGAAATCTAGCACACATGCACACACTGAACATGATATCTGTTCTACTAGTTGTGAGGTAGAGTGTTGATCCAATCATACCTCTACACTCTTTCACATTCACACTCTTACAAGATTCATCCTTGTGTAAAGACTGTGTAGAACGCATGGGGGTCTTAATCTTGTTGGACAGAGACATATTATACTTTCTTATAGAGTCCTTAGTATACTTGCGTTGATATACGAATATGCCCTTATTCATATGATGAATTTGCAGTCCAAGGAAGAAGTTCAATTCTCCCATCAAGCTCATTTCAAATTTCATTCTCATAAGACTTGATAATTCCTTGCACAGAAGATCATTAGTAGCTCCAAACAGAATATCATCAACATAAATTTGAGCTACAAGCATATCTTTCTCACGAGTCTTTATGAAAAGGGTTTTGTCTACTAATCCTCTTTTGAAATCATGTTCAAGTAGAAATTTTGACAATATTTCATACCAAGCTTTTGGAGCTTTTTTCAAACCATAAAGAGGTTTGTGAAGTTTGTAAACAAGATTTGGAAACTTCTTATTTTCAAAACATGGAGGTTGAGCAACATAAACTTCTTCTTGCAGATAGCCATTTAGAAAAGCACCCACCACATCCATTTGAAATAGTTTCATGTTATTGTGAGATGAAAATGCAAGTATAATTCTAATTGCTTCTAACCTGGAAACAGGAGCAAAATTTTCTTCATAGTAAATACCTTATTCTTAATTGTATACTTTAGCTACCGCTCTAGCTTAGTTTATGATTACCTTTCCATTCTCATCTAACTAGTTTTTGAATACCAATCTGGTTCCAATGACAAACTGATTTTTTGGTGGAGGAACTAGATTCCAGACTTTGTTCCTTTAAAACTCATTGAATTCACCTTGCATTTCTATAATACAGTCTTCTTCTTGTAATGCTTCCTTAAAATTTTAGGCTCTACAAGAGAAATAAAAGCATTAAAAGAACAAATATTTTTCAAATGTGGTCTGGTTTGTGTACCAGTGGTTGGATCAGAAATAATGTTATCAGCAGGATGAGATGAGAGATATTTGAATCTCTTTCTTGGTGTCCATGGTTCAGGTTCTCCAATTTGCTTTTCAAGTCTCGGAGAACATGAAATAGTAGCTTGTTCTCCTGTTTTCTATGGAGATTCTGTTTCAAGGCTTTGAACCTTTGTTTAAAGGCTTGAAAATGCCTGTCGTGTTCCTATGACATCTCCCTGGATCCTTTTGGGGATTGTTGTTCAGTATCTGAATCATGCTTGTTCAGATTGAGATCTGCAAAACCATCACTCAAAGAACCATCATAGCTTTCATCAGAAATAGCATGACTGATTTCTTCAAAAAGCTTGGTTCTCTTATTATAAACTCTATAGGCTTTCTTGTTTGTGAATAGCGAAGAAAAATACCTTCATCAATTCATGCATCAAACTTACCAAGATTGTCCTTACCATTATTGTGGACAAAACAAGTACACCCAAATGGTTTGAAGTAAGAAATGTTTGGCTTTCATCCTTTGAACAACTCATAGGGGGTCTTCTTCAGATCATGTCTCATCACGCACCTGTTAAAAATATAGTTTGCTGTATTCACAGCTTATCCCCAATAGTACTTCGGCAACTTTTTTCCCGGAAGCATTGTTCTTGACATGTCTTCAAGAGTCCTATTCTTTCTTTCAACTACTCCATTATGATGAGGAGTTCTAGGAGAAGAAAATTTGTGAGAGATTCCATGCTTAGAACAGAATACATCAAACTCAATTTGATCAAACACTCTACCATGATCACTTCTTATGGAAGTAGTATGTAGGTTTTTCAATGTTTGATGTTCTCTACAAAGCAGTGAAAATTCAGTGAGAGCTTCAGATTTTTCTTTAAGAAACATAACCCAGGTATATCTAGAGAAATCATCTACAATAACAAGAATGTACTTCTTACCCTTTGAAGTTTAAGTTCTCATAGGACCACATAGATCCATATGCAATAGTTTAATGGTTCTAGTAGTACTTACACAGTTCTTTGGATTTAATCAACTTATGGTTTGCTTCCCTTGTGCACATGCCTTGCATACTTCTTCATCTTTGAACTTAATAGAGGGTAAGCCTCTTACTAATTTCTTGGAAACTAACTTCTTCAAGGTATGCAAGCTAATGTGTCCCAATTTTCTGTGCCAAAGCTTTGAATCTTCTTTTAATGCCTTGAGACACTTAAAGTTTTCACCTGCAACTTTGTTAGTTTGAAAAGTATAAACATTGTTTGATCTAGAGGCTCTGAGGATGCAATTTCCAGATTTCTCATTTTGTACCACACATTTCTTTTTATCAAAGATAACCTTTTTGCCATTGTCACAAAGATGAGATACACTAAGAAGATTAATTTTCAAGCCATCTACTAGATATACATCAGAAATAAAATTTTCAGAATTTGTACCTACTTTACGAATACCAAGAATGTTGCATTTTCCTTTGTCACCAAGAGTAATTGATCCTTCTGATTTCTCTTTCAGTTCTGAGAACAGAGATCTCTTTCCACTCATGTGTCTTGAGAAACCACTGTCCATAAACCATTTTTGCTCTTCGAAATTGGTGACTCCCTGCAAATACCATTCACTGCCTTACCCAACTGTTAGACCAAGTGCTGAATTTAGATTCATATTCAGGGTCAACCATGTTAGGTGGTCTCACTCCTTTAGGAACCCAAATCTGATTAACTTGTCCTTTGAGGTTGAAGGGAAAAGTGTTCCTCACTATGTGAGGGTCTCTTCTTCTAAAAGGACAAGTCATCTTAGCATGACCAATCTTATCGAAGTAATGGCACTTAGGAGATGTTTTGCTTCCAGCTTTCACAAATCGGGTATTGTTCTTCTTTGAAAAATTTGGATTTTATCCAATACCAGTTTTGTGAACAGATTTTAAGCTACCTCCAAGAATCAAGTTCAAGTTGTGTTCTGCGCCTGCATGTTTTGCTTTGACCAACTCAGATTCTTGAAGTTTCTCAGTCAGAGTAGCCTTTTGTTTATCCAATTCATCAACTTGATGTCTTAGATTAATAATGCTATCACTCAAGAGAGAGTTCTCATTGACTACTTCCTTGACTTTTATTTTCAAGGCTTTGATTATGGTTTGCAAGGCCTTGAAATCACTGTTAGTTTTTTCTGAGAGAATTCAAGCTTCTGATTCAGGCAAACAAGATATAAATTTCTTTTGCTTGCTCATGAACTTTTTCTTTAAAAACTCTAATTTCTTTCAGATAGTCCTCTTCATTTAAAATCATTGGTCTAAGATAATCAGAGATGGCTTCTATTGGTTTTGAAATCAAGCAGTTTACAATTACCTCAATGTTCTTTTCAAAACATTCATCATGATTGGCCATAAAGGTTGGCATGTTCTTCTTCTGATTCGGAGTCACTTGATGTGTCTGAATCACTCAATGAAGCTATCATAGCTTTCTTTATTCTATCATGATCTTTCTTATGAAAGTTCTTGCTTTTCTTGTGAGGAAAGTCTCTGAACAAGTGTCGGCATCACCACACTCAAAGCAATTCATGATTTTAGGCCTATTACCATGAGAAGAAGATTTACCTTTGTGGTCTTTGCTTTTGGAGGATCTATGTCTCTCTCTCTTCAAGTCCTTGTTTCCAAAGCTTTTATTCACTTTAAGAATTCTTGTTAAGGCTTTGGAAATCAAAGAAATCGGATCTCCATATTCTTCCTCAGTTTCAATACTTTGAAATGTCTCATTCTCTTTAGCCTTGAGATCCAAGTTCTTGACACCTTCTGGTAGTTCTCCATCAACTTCATTCATGGATATCTCATGTTTAAGGAGCTTTCCTTGTAGGTCATCAACTTGGAGTGATGAGAGATCTTTAGCTTCCTCAATAGCAGTAGTCTTAGGTTCCCATTTTGCCTTTGGAAGACTTCTTAGAACCTTCCTCACCTTTTCTTCTTTGGAAATATGCTTTCCCAAGGTATCAAGGTTATTGATAATGTCAATGAATCTTTTGAATTCGTCTCTGATTAACTCATCTCCATTCATCTTGAATAGCTCATATTGCCTGAGATATATGTTAATCTTGGTTTGCTTGACCTGGCTGGTTCCTTCAAAGGTCACCACAAGCTTATCCCATATCTCCTTGGAATTTTTGAAACTTGAGATCCTGTTAAATTCATCTGCACTCAAAGCACAATATAAGAGATTCATAGATTTATAATTTTTTGAAAATTGCTCTAACTCAGATGAAGAAAGAGAGTCTTCAGATTTGGGAGTTCTAATCCCATCCTTCTCTGTGTATAAAGTGTGAGGAAGATTCTGAATGATAGTCTAGAGTTCCATATCTTGATCAATAATGAACATTTTCATTAAAGCTTTCCAGCGGAAAAAATTGTCTCTACAAAGGAGAAAGTGTGAGGAAGATTTTGAAAAATGCTCAAGTTAGAAGAAGATTTCAGTCTGAAGCCATGTGGCTTCATCACCAGGATTGCGAAGCAGTTGTTTCAGAATCTTGGATAAACTCATTTGAGTCGGTCGAAGCAAAATTGAGTTCCACAACTTCAGCTCTTAAACAGTGGCACAGGGATGTTTTTGGGAGCGTAAAGAAACAATTAAAACAAATGAGGAACAGACTGCAAGTTCAAATAGAAGGTCCTCAAACGAATGAAGCCATTGCCGAAACAAAGGAGATCCGTGCGTCCATTCTCCAAATCCTTTTAAGGGAATAAGAGATGTGGAAGCAGCGCTCTAGAGACAATTGGATTCGGAAAGGAGACAGAAATACGGGGTACTTTAACCGTAAGGCTTCCATTAGACGCAACAGGAACAGGGTGTCAGGTCTGGAGAACGAAGCATGTCAGTGGCTGACTGAACCTCAGGAGATTACCTCGATACTGGAGAGCTACTTCCAAGGTATTTTCACTTCTTCGTCTCCGTCTACACAGCAGATGGATTCGTTTCTACAGGGGGTGGATGGATTGGTAACACCGGCCCAGTGCTTATATAGACCAGTTGTACACTGTTGAGGAGGTTAGGACGGCGGTCAAACAGATGGCTCCGTCTAAAGCTCCAGGACCGGACGGCTTTCCGGCCCTTTTCTATCAGCATTTCTGGAATGCTGTGGGATCAGAAGTTGGATATTTTTGTGTTAAGATGCTCAGTGGAGAAGAGGACATAACCAGGTTTAACCATACTCTCATTGCTTTAATTCCAAAGATAAAGAAAGTTCGTAAATCCAGTGATTTGCGTCCTATTAGCTTGTGCTCTACTATTTATAAGATTGTCACCAAAACTTTGGCAAACCGTCTCAAAGGCATTCTTGATTCTTTAATCTCAGAGAATCAAAGTGCCTTTGTCCCGGGACGCCTGATTACTGACAATATCTTAGTTGCTTTTGAGCTCCTCCATTCAATGAAGAATAGGAAGAAAAGGTTATGAAGGTTATCTAGCTCTCAAAGCCGACATGAGCAAGGCCTACGATCGAGTATAATGGGCCTACTTAGAGGCGGTCATGACCCGTATGGGCTTTGGATCTCGTTGGATTAAAGTTGTCATGAATTGTGTCTCTACAGATTCTTATAGTCTAATTGTGAATTGAGAGGTAGACGGTAATATTAGCCCATAGAGGGGGTTAAGACAGGGATGTCTGTTGTCCCCATACATATTTTTACTAGTCAGTGAGACACTTTCTCGCAGATTATCAGCAGCAGTTTCAGAAGGCTCTCTCACGGGGGCAGTGGCGTCTAGAAGGGGGACCGACAGTCTCTCATTTATTCTTTGCCGATGACAGCTTACTCTTCACTAAAGCTAACATGAATGAGATCTCTGTTTTACGCTCTATTCTGCAGGACTATGAGATTGCATCGGGTCAGAAGCTGAATTTGGAAATATCCTCTTTTGTTTTCTCATCCAACATCAATGAGTATGACAGGGTTACTCTCAGCCAATTTTGTGGAGTTCAACTTGTGGATGAGCACGAGAGCTATCTGGGGCTCCCAAACTATTTTGGCAGAAGAAAATCGATCAAATTCGGACATCTCATCGAGAGAATTGGGAAGAAATGTAAGGGGTGGAAAGAAAAATTACTGTCAGTTGCTAGTAAAGAAATTCTCATCAAAGCTGTGGTTCAAGCCATACCCAACTTCGCGATGGGGTGTTTTTTGTTGCCATTAAAAGTTTGTCAGGATATGGGGCGTTTAACACGCCAATTCTGGTGGGGAGGTAGCGAGGAAAAAAGAACAATGCGTTGGGTAGCGTGGGACAAGTTGAAACAAATAAAATAAGACGGAGGTATTGGCTTGCGAGATTTTCATGATTTTAATGTTGCTTTATTGGCTAAACAAACGTGGAGGATTCTTCGGTTTCGGCACAGCTTGTTGAGTCGTGTTTTTTAGGCAAAGTATTTCAAGCAGTCAAATATTCTGGATTTCAAAGTGGCCTCCACCACTCAAGTGTCATATGCACTAAGAAGTTTGCTAGCCGGTAGGGACTTGGTGAAATCGGGACCGATGTGGAAGATTGAAAATGGTAACAATGTAAAAATCATTGGAGATTGCTGGGTCCAACGTCCCACTACACATCAAGTAATCACCCCGTGCCCACCGGGCTGGGAAAATGCTCGTGTGAACTGGTTAATTAACGAAACCACCGGAACTTGGAACGTGGATCGCATAAGGCAAGTCCTGTGGCCTATTGATGAAAATATTGTGTGCTCCGCCCCTATCCGGCTACAAGATAATTATGATAGCTTCTTCTGGAAGCATTCTGAAGACGGAAACTATTCAGTTGCGAGTGGATATGAGGCGCAAAGGAGAAGGACAATTGCAGTAGCTTCCCCCTCAACTGGCTCGTTTAATCAAGGGTGGCTCAAGAAGATGTGGAGCCTTAAAATTCCAAAAAAAAAAATTATTTTTACAGTTTGGAGGATTTGGCACAATTCGCTCCCAGTTCTTATAAGACTATCTCAGCGAGGAATAGATATCTCCACAATCTGTCAATGTTGCAACAGGGATCATGAAGATGAGTGGCTCTGTGAAGTTTTCGAACAAAACTCACCTTCAACTTGCGAGAAGTTTGTCGTAGGGTGTTGGTCTATTTGGCGGAGCCGTAATAAACGTCGGTTCGAAGGAATCGACTATTCGGCAAAAGACGTAGCTGATATGGGGCTGAGTTCCCTATTGTGGCACAAAGAATGTAATCTGCGAGGTTTATTCGAAGAGCATTGTACGGAAATCAAATCAGTTGAGGTAAAATGGAGGTCTCCTCCAGTGGGCTTCGTCAAGATGAACACAGATGCGTCGTGGAGAATACATGGACAAGCAGTATGCCTCGGGGCAGTAATTCGTAGCAGTGATGCTAGCTTTGTAGGAGGAAGAATCAGAAGAAATCCACAAACTGGCACACCATTACTTGAAGAAATAGAGGCTTTGATCATGGGGTTGGAATATGCGGCTGAAATGAAGGTGAAAAATCTCATCCTCGAAACGGAATCCCTAGTTGGCATTGGGTTGCTCAGAGATGGGTACTTCAAAAAGATCAGAGGACTGAATTCCTTGTCAGAGCTCAAGGATTTGCTACAACGTGGAAAAAGCTTACTTCACAACTTCAAGGAGATCGCCATAGAACATATAAGAAAAGAAGGAAACTGTTTAGCTCATTTGTTTGCTAGCAGAGGCTTACTTGCGGGAGACACTAGCTTTTATGCTGAAACGCCCATTTGGGCTATTGATGTAGTTCGGAATTATTTACTGGGCATGACTAACCCTTAATAACATATGTTTTCTCCCTAAAAAAAAGGTTAAAACAATGTAAGTAATGTATGGAATACTACATATGTGCTTTTTGCATGGTGATTGGGTATGGCCTTAGGTTGTGGTTTGTTGTGGATGTTAATTTTGTGGTTTGGTTTGCGGCATGCGAGCTGATCAAATTAATGTAAGAGTTAATTAGGATTTACGGCCTGCGAGCCGATCTTCTTCTCAACTTGTGAGATCTTTCTATTTAGTATAGATGCTAGCTAGTATTAGATAGCATAAATAATAGTCAAGACATTGAGAAGAAGCCCAAATAACACAAAGTGATGGAGCATTCCACAAGCCAAGGAGTATGGCGATATCCATAAGAGCTAAGGAGCATGGACCAAAAGATGGAGGCACATGGAGATGAGCTTGCTATTTTAGGCTTGATAGATATTCTCATCGGCTTGGGAATATCTTAGTTTAGAGGCCATATCCACATCACGTCAATTTTTCTCTTGTGGTTGTTTATTTAATTGTCTTATTATTTATTTTGGTGTAATGTTGATGCATGCAAAACAGATAATATGATAATTAACAGTCCGGATCTTTTATTGTGGGATTGCCCAACCCAAATAAGTAGATCAGTTGATCAACAAAACAAATTAAAATTGAAAGCAAAATCCATCAATTTAAATATTGCATTTTTTGCCTACTCGTTATTCAAACACTCATCATAGTCATAATGTCTCAAACTCGTGCGTGCCAAAGCAGGGCGACTTGATTCATCATGATATCGTGCGATCGCACAATCTAGTAGTCTGCAATTGTTTGGGTAAGTGGTTCGACGCAACTGGGTAATTTTAATCTCTACTAATATAAAAAGCTAAAGAGCATCGAAGTGTTTAACACTTTGATTTGTTTTCTTCGTTTCCTACACTTTTGATTTTGCCAAAATTACCCTCTAACAATTAAACAAACTCCACATGTTATCCTACTAATAAATATAAAATTATACCATTTTGTAGCTGAAATATGAAGAGACCATATGTTAAATTTTAATTAAGTTTGCAGTTTCATACTTATAATACCATCATTCAATATTTTCTCAAAAAAAATACCAACATTCAATATTGTGATGATTAATATTTGGCCCGTTTGAATCTTTTCTCTCACTGCTAAAAGGTGGAACGATATTTTTTACAGCCATTGGTATGTTCTCATGGCCTTTCCCCCCCCCCCCCTCTCTCTATCGACAATATTTTTTTATTTTTTTTGAGGGGAGTCGACAATATTCACTTCATGATCTATGTAAGATCACTTACTATTGGGTCAGCCCTCGTGAATCAATTTCATCGGGTGATACATGTTACGACTCTGGTTCATCTTCCATGCCTCCTATTTCTTTAATTGTTCAGTTTAATCTTATTTTATAGTTTAGTCTTAGTGTACCAAGATAGCAATCGTGTGTGTATCAAGCAATATTTGATATATGGGATAGTATGCTTTTAATACTTTCTTTTTTACAGTGAATGTTCTAGGTTTAGTGGTACTGTATTCGTAAACTTAATCTGGAAAGCAACCACACCGGTACAACATCGATCATCTCATTTTGCTTATGGCATATGCGAAATGTTGTTAACCCGCATAATTCGTCTTGTGCACTATAACAAGTCTACACTTACACAATGCTCTACTTTCATACAAGGTTAGACATGTTATTTTCTAAATGCAGACATATTTTCCTAATGATTTTAGATTTTACTGTATTTTATTATTAGAAGATGTGGACTGATGGCTTGCCAAATTTTGTTTGAGTTAGTGACTCCAGAGAAACGGAAGGTGTAGAGAAAATTATCAAAGATCGGCTCAACCGTCATGTAATTATGATAGGAACTGTTAGAGTACACACGCGGAATCACGATTCCAGTTGTTGGGGACTAAGAAGAGTGATTTAGACGAAGAACAAGATGAAGAACAACACAACGATATAACGTGGTTCACTAGTTTTTAGGCTAGCTACATCCACGGCCAAAATGAACTAATTTATTGATGAGAGAGCCAATTACAATCCAAGACACACCACACATGTCAATAGAAGAGTCCTACACCCATATATAGGTCTAAACTAGAGACTTGTGCCAAAAGCAACGTCCAAACGTTGCCAAAAACGAACAAGGAAACAGTTCCAAAACGAACAAGGAAACAATCCTTAGCCGCCTTGGACGAAGTCAATTTTATATGATAGGTTTGAATCACCAAAATCTAACAAATCTCCACCTTGATTCAAACACCTTTGCAACCAATCCAATGCTCCTCATCAATCAAATTGTGGATGTGCCTCCCAATCAAGAATGCCTACACCCAATTCACCAAATCGTTTCTCCGATTGCCATTCGTCTTTTTCAACGAACATGCCAATTGTAGATGCACCTCCAACAACCAAATTTGAAGTGCTCCACCCTAATTGAAACGATCAACCAATCAACCGATAGAACATATTCCCATATTTGCTGTATTGGAATACATTCACTATGCGTCACAACAAGCGCGTATTTGCGTCTCAACAAACGCGTAGACTTGTGTGTCTCAACCAACACACTCTAATGCACCGTGACACAATGCATCTCCCCAAAATCATCACAATGACACTTGATGATGAAAGTGGCTATCAATCAATGTCATGCCAATTGCCCCGCCAATATGGGTTAGGCCTCCCTAGCAAGCCCACATACCCCACACAACCTTAGGGGCATGAGAAGTAGTGTGGGATGACTTGTACAAGCCTCCTCGTCTCCTTGTACTTCCCCTCTTGTCTGTTTTGGAATATCAGCCGATCATAAATTCTTCCGATATGTTTCCTATGTTTTAAAAACTTGATTCTTCCTAGTAAGAGAGTTTAATTGAAATTAATAAACTTCTTTTAGTATGATTATAATGGTGATAATAATCACATATTTTTTGAAGAAGTATGTTCTTACTAAACTTTTAATATCTTCAAATTGGGTAGATATTTAGACTAAATTGAGAAGTCATAGTATAAATCTATATTATTTGATTTATACTTGATTTTTTTTTTTATAAATTCTATTTCCTTAATCGATTTTCAATTATCTCTCCATTTATTTTTAATAAGAGTTTTATGTTATAATGATATCAATTATTCAATTCATTTTTTCTTAATTATTAGGCTTGTCATTTATAGTATAAAATTTAATTTTAATTTTTAATATTAATTATGATGTTTCTATGTTTAGAAATAAATAGTCTATTATACATAAAAATCTTTTAATCTATGATAATTATTCTTTATTAGAGTTTGATTTGAATTGTATTTTAAAAGTTCAGAGTCATATTGATTTTATCTAGACCTCCTTGCTTAATGAACAAGAATTCTAAACTCTATATCTTGAGGTCCAGGATTCAAGAGAATTCAAGATGTCAGAGACCACTCAATATAGAGAGAGAGAGAGAGTATCCGAGGAAAGTCGGCTATACCAGGCGAAGCCGTAGCCATCCCTCCTCAACAACCATAAGCTAGAAGTGAGTGAATCCCTTTGGCATTCATTCTAGGGATTGGCATGTTTAGCTTGTTTAGCCGTTCCTTCTGTGTGTTCTGAGTCAGTGTCAAACACATTATGTAGATCTTTGGTCGTGAGTCTCCTTCAATCATATCCAAGAGCCATTTCATATTCTTCTCTAATCAAGTCAGATCTTACTTTAAAGTTTAGTTAATTCCAGATCATTCTCTCTTCATAGGCATATGCAAACGAATCTCAAATGGTCACCAAGATAGTACAGTGATATTGAACTTGCCTTAACTGTTTCCTTGCTTCCAGTTAGACCCTCCGAAGGGGAGAACACACCCTTAGGAGCCTTCCGATGATTTTCAGTTTTTTAAAGGGTAAAACATTTTAGTGTGGAAGCCTTAGTATGTCTTTGCACAAGATCAACTTCTACCAAACATTAATTCCGGATATGTGTGTATTATGGGCATGTACGTCCTTTCTGGGTCAAAGGTTCTTCCATCACTCTCTCCACTTCATTATTTGTGAAAATTTTAAGAAAATTAAGTGTCGATAAAGTTATTCACTATTTTTCACAAAGAATTTTTTCCTTTCATTTAATATTTCATGTTGATGAAGGATGTGTATTAAAGAAAAAATGTTTTCAACAAGAGATTTTTAGAAAATTTAAAATTTAATTTTTCTTTACTCCTTAGCACATGGTATAATTTTTTTTAGCTAGGGGGTTACGTTTATAGATGATTGTCAAAAACTAGCCCATTATTTGTAATTTTATCACTTTTTTCTCAAATAAAAATTATTTCTTAATCTTTCTACTCGAGAACTTTAGCCTCCGCATTGTGTAAGCCTGAAACTGACTTTTGGGCAGGTCATATTTTAATATATTTGCATATTTTAATTTCCTACAGAGTCATATCCTCAAAAATTCTAGATTTGGCCAATGTTAGTGTCCTACATGGAGTTATGCGAACTTTTAGAGATCTAGGGTCTTAAGAAATGTTTCCATCCCAAGAATCCTTGTTTTGATAGGATTGAGACTCTCATTAGCCCTTAGGAACCGATATAAACACCACAGGAGTGTAGGATTTGATGTATCGTAAGTTTTGGACTCACGCTCAATATCCCTAAACTCGTCGGCCTCCCCATAGTAGTGTTTTCTGCTCTTTTGGCCGAGAGAAGCTCATGGCCTCTCTTTGGCATGTTTTTGGTGTTTTCTTCTACATTTCTTCTCTTCGTTTCTTGCTAAGAACTAATACATGGCTCCCCTTTCTCCTCAGAAGACCCCAATCAAGATACCAGGTGAATTTTGTACACATGATCTTGGAAAAAGAGTTGACTCTAAACCTCGTGTTCTTTTGTAACAGTTTTGTTCGTTGGAGAATTTTAGAAGTTTTGGTTCTTTAGTCCGAATGGTTGAAAGATGAATATTTGAAGAAACTGAAAGAGGTTCCTAGGTTTCGTGCATCTTGATTGAACTATGGCAAATAATTCTTGGTTCAATGCAAGGTTTAAGCCCTTTATCTCCCCTTTTTGAGGACTTCTATTCTTAGTCGTGTTTGGTATACCTCTTAGGATGAAAAATTCTTGCACAAAATTGAATGTCGTAGAGAGGATGCGGTAGAGGATCCCTCCACATTGTTACTCGGCAGAGAGCATTCGGTATTTTGAACTATCATCATAGGATCCTCCAAATGTTGGTTGTCTTCTTCTTAACGAAAACGCTGCCCTAAGATTTGGGATAAATCTCGCGAAGATGAAAGATATTTTTCAAAAAGGCTTCCATCGGAAGGATCTTTATCCAAGAATGATTCATTTGAAGATGATGCCTGCTCATCACGTTTAAAGAAAGACAGGGGTCTTTGATTCATGTTTATTTTATAGTTGATTTTGTGAGTTGGATCTTTAGCTAGTTGTTAGTTTCGTTCCGTTAAATAAATATCTATTTTGTCATATTTTTGTGACAAATAGGGGACTAGTTTCGAATTTGGATCCCAAGGAGAATTATTTCAATCTTTGAAAGTTCAATAAAAAGTTTATGTTTTGTTCATGATAATTCCTTACTGTTTATGCGTAATTGTATCTAATGAATGTTTCTAATTGTTAATGATTCATGTGATGTTCATTCAGGATGATGAACCATTTATTTGTGTTTTTTTATTCCATATGCTCTACGCTTCTCCAATTATGATATATGTTATTTTTATTGAATTAGAGATATAAAGAATTTCACTTTCATATCTTGAATTGTTGCATTCTATATGAATATGAGAAACAAACAATTACATTGTCCACCATAAATAACAATTTTTAGTATCATGTATAATTGCGATTGATTTCGTGCCTACTTGCTCCTGCTCTTATGATCTTTAATGTCAAAGAGCATATTACATTTGGTCGTTTGTATGGAGTGTTGGATATGCAGTCTTAAGAAAATGAAAAATTTATTAATGATGCAAGCTTTGAAGATAAAATTTATTTATTCTTGGTTGACGAAGTTTGAGCATTTATGGAGCAAGATGTTGCAGAAAGATGAAAACTAGTATATTTTGTTTTTCTTTATAAATTCAAAAGAAGATTTTCTCTCCAAATTTACAAAGGGGGATCTTGAAATAGGATGAGCAAGAATAAGTTAAATCTAGGATCCCCCACTATTTCTAGTGTTTGTCAATTCAAGAATAATATAGCTCAGATCATGAGGTGCATTCTATACGATTATTATAGATGATCCGAGTCTCTTTATTTATATACTTTGTGATGATAAGCCATGTTCCTGTAGGCATTTCAAGCGTCTTGAATCTGATCGAGCAAGAAATCATCATATATCCTAAGTTATGTGATCCTTGCGTTTCAAGTATTTTCTAGATGTTTGTTAGTCATTCTTAGGGCTATGATTATTCATGTAGCATCATTCGATGTGTATTCGGACTGAACTGCATTCATTTCAAAAGATAAAAGGACAAAAGATCAACAGAGCTCCCTGGCGCGCCAACAAGCTACACATGGAGCCCTAGGTGGCCGTACACAACTAGGTGGCAGACATGTTAAGATTTGCAGGCTCTCAGATCCTTTCGCATGCTCTTTTGGCAGTTTCAGTCTATCAATTCTTCTTCTTAGATATTCAATAGAATCTTTTCCTTATCTTCCAAGTAAGATAGGTAAATTAGAAATATAAAATATATTTAATGGAATTAATATATTATTGATAATTATCACAAATGAAGTTTGTAAGTAGGTAATAATACATGATCACATATACTCTAGAAGAGGGGGGTGGGGTTTGAATAGAGTTTGATTTTTCTTTTGCTAAAATAGTGGTTTTAAAAATAAACAGAGAATTTTTGTAGATTTTCAAAGCTTTGAAACCTGTTTCAAATCTTTGAACTCAAACAGACAGTTTTAAAAGCCTCTGAAAGTTTTCAAGGCTTTGAAATGCTTTTCAAAGCTTTGAACTTGCCTGTGTTGGAACTATTTTGTAAAGAAGTAAAGTACTGAAATGAAATTAACAGGAAAAACGTATTTGTTACGAATTTCGGTCTCCAAAAGGCCTATTCTCCTCCTGAGGGATCTAATCCCTCAAGTATTTCAATAACTTCTCATTGATCACCAGTTAAGCCCTAGATATCAGGCCTGAGAGAATTGCCTTACTCTTATACCAGCCTGCGGTTCTCTAATAACCTATCTAGTACAACTTCAACTACTTGATACAATAATACTTTATGTTGTTCTACTTGTACAAATCAACTAGAATAGAAATAAAGAATTAATAAATCCTAATGAATAAACTATTTAAGTACAAGTAGAAGAACACTGTGAAGACAGTGAAGCTATGAAAGCTTAGAAGTGTTCTTCCGAGTTTGGAGTGGATTGAATACTGAATTGATCTCCTTCCTTCAACTCTATTTGAATTTAAAGGCTTGCTGCAATAGTCCATAAGGTTGTTGTAGCAAGAATCCCTAAAAATCCTTAACTAATTCTTTCTTCTCAACAACTCTATTTCAACGGATATAAGCTTGATTTTCTCAACTAAATTTGAGCATAATATGCACCTACAAGCTTGAGACAAGTCCTTATCAAATCCCATAAGATGATCTAAGCTTTAGTGACCTGTTTGACATTCCTGCATTCAGGAACATAAGCTAGAGACTCTGAGAATTTTCAAAGCCTTGAAAAGCTTTTCAAATCTTTGAACTATGGCTATTTCCTGCAAAACAAAGTTAGAATAAAAACTATCTAACAAAAATAATATTCAGAGTATAAGCGCTGTTTGGTAATACTGGATTCAAATAGTTAAGTAATTTTCCTGCAAAACAATACTTAAGCAAGCACATAGGATTTGTCTTTCATCACAGAATAAGGCAAGTTTAAATCAGGAGACAAACTCCCCCTCAGTTCATACTTTTCCTCTGAATATTTTTAAAGCTTTGAAACCAGTTTCAAATCTTTGAAAAAAAAAGAGTTACAATCTCCCCGTTGATGAAAGACAAAATAAATATTCTGTTTAGACTGTATATTTGCACTAAAATCATGGCCATTAGGAACATAGCAGAAATAGTCATATGAAATCTCAATCAAACACCAAACACGAATACCGAAGTGTAATACTAATACTAATATCAAAATAAAACATCCACATAATCCAAACAATCAAACATATATACTACTACTAATATCAAAACAAAATATCCAAACAATCCACATAAGCAAATAGTCTAAATTTCTCCCCCTTTTTGACTTTCATCAAAAGAGTGAGAAAAATGTTGGATCATATTACAATTTTTTTTAAACTTAAAGAGAATGCAGATTATTCAAATAGGACAGAAAATTTTCAAGGATTTGAAAATGTAGAAAGAAAGGCAGGAATTCAAGGGTTTGAATTCTAGTAATCTTCTTATGTCTCAGATCCTTCAACATCCTCTTGATCACCTTCTTCTTCCTCATCTGTTTCTTTGTCTTCCACTTCCTGTTCTTGCACTTCCTCTTTCTCTTTCACAAATTTCTCTTGTTCTTCAGCCACCACCTCAGTGCCTTCATCAGCGTCCTCAAACAGCTCATCAGAAGTAACAGCTTATGGATTTTTGTTTATGCTGCTTCCTTTGCTTCAGTACATCGCCAATTGCCAATCCCTTGTCAATTTTGGCTTCTTTCCTTGTTTCCTCAACTCCAAAATCTTCTTCTTCAGTAGAATACTCATCAAAGAGTTCCCTAGTAGAATCTGAATTCGTTTAACCTTTTGGAACCTGTTCAGTATGTTCTTGCACATCCCCCAAGTTCAAACTTTTGAAAACTTTAGAAACTTTGTAATTCAAGGAGGAAACCAGGTACTGCATTTTTTGAACTCAGTATTCAGTTCAGATTGACCCTGATTCAGTTCATCCAGTTCATTCTCATCAACCTCTAACTTCTCAAGCATCTGAGACTGATTTGGAGATGTAGAATGTAAGGCTAACGGAGTGGTTAAGGCTTTTGGATTAGAGAATTTCTTGGTCTTTAGCTCACTAGGAGAAAGATCTGGATAGAATTTCTATTCTCCCTTAGTGGTATGCACAATCATTTGAAAAGAGGATTTATTGATCATTCCAAAACAAGTAGAAACATTTTTCTTCTTTATCAACAGGAATGTCAAAGTGTGTATATAATAAAGGTAGGAGATCACCATAGGGTAAGGCATGGTTTATGTTTCTGGTACTGCAATATAGGATGTGCTCCATCACAATGCTAGCCAAATCAATCTCAAAACCTTACATAACGAGATACATCAAGTATAGAACCATATCTGTGAGCAATTCCTTTGAATTATCCTGAGGCACCACACACCTCATCAAGATAGTGAAAACAATTTTGGCTTTAACAGTTAAAACTTAATGTGTTAACTGTTTTGAGGTTGAGGGTGTATTAGGTAAAAATAAATCCACTTTGGCCAACCTAATTTCCTCCTTCTTACTAGGAAACCATCAACACCATATAATTCAGAACAACCTAAAACCTTAGAAAGTACACCATGATCGGACTGAATATCTATACCATGATCGAACTGAATATCTAGATTAGCAAGTACAATCAAGTGTATGCCTTCTCAATAGGATTCAAGATTTTCCAAATACAAGTCTCTTTCAACCTTCTTATGCACTCTAAATACATATTTTCAATCATCTTTGTGAAAATCATACTATGATATGCTATAGGGGTTGATGCATTACCATCTAACCAACGCCCTTGTGGTTTAAATTTTATAAACCAATATTTTCATAGAGATGTCTTACCAGAACTACATTTATTCTCCCCTTTGGTCTTGTCTGATTTCTGAACATTTTACCAGCTTTCAGATCTTTCCTCACCTTCCTTGGACTATCCTTCTAATCACCCTTTCCTTTGACAGATTTTTCTTTCTCATCTGATTTTCCCTTGCTGGAGCATGCTTTTTCCACATAGTTAGTCTTTTTACTCTTCTTCTTCGGATGAGAAGATAGATTTGGTAAGCTAGCAGTCTCAGAAATGGAACTAAAAACCTGAATCTCTTCGTCATGGTTAGCTTTTATCTTCTTCCCTTGGCTCTTCTTCCTCATGTCCTCTGCCAACTTGTTCATACAAATTCTATGAGATCTTCATGAATCCATTCGGGGTTAGTGTTTAGATAAATATAGAAAGGAGAGAGAAAACATTTGCTTGACCAGTTGGATTGAAAGAATGAAATTGAATGATTTCAATCTCTTGGATAATAGTCTTATTTGAAATTCAAAAACTTTTCATAACGGATGAAAGATATAATGATATTCTATCCATTTGAATAATAAAAAGTAATGCCAAGTAATTATCTACAGAGATAACACTCAACACAAAATGATCCATCATTACTTTCACATAGCATGCAAATTTATATTCAAAGCTTAGAAAAGGTTTTCAAGGCTTTGAAAAGCTGTTTAACTTCAGACAAATTTCAAGCCTTTGAAAAACTATTCGAGGGTCTTGAAAACAACTAATACACCTGATACCCCCCCCCCTACATCAATGCATCCTTGTTCAACATACCAAGTTCCAATTTTAAAGCTGCAAATCTATCTTGAGGAAATGGTTTAGTGAAAATATCAGCTATTTGTAAGTTAGTAGGCACAAAATAAAAAGACACATTCACCTTTCTCCACATTATATCTAATGAAATGATGTCTAACATCAATGTGCTTGGTCCTTGAAGGATGCAGTGGATTTTTAGTAATGGAGATTGCATAAGTGTTGTCTGTTGGAATAGATGCCCTAGAGGCAATCTTATTTAGCATGAACATTACTTTTGGATAGAATATTCATTGTATTATTGATGGAGATATTTAATATAATGAAGTCCTTAGATTGAAAACGTCTTGTTTATCTTAAATATCCCTAGTCAATTATACTGATTAATAGGACGATCACCTATAGAGTAGTATGGGGCTGGACTGATATGGAGATATCTTGATCCAGCACGTGGGTATGCATTAAGGGTAATAGCATACTATATTGACCCACAACGAGGAGGCTACATAAATGTTACGTAAAGTCACAAGTACTTATTGTAGTGACAACGTTATTGTCATCCTTAGACTTGAAGTCACTAGATCCTCTAGTTTTGGAATATTGTGTTTTGATATCATCAAACCCAACACCGTAACTAGGTAGCAATAAAGGCGCTCATCGGACAAAATTGGAAGGAAGCTTAGTGATGGTAGTGATGTAGATAGAATTTGTACCTCCAACATAAGAGGAGAAATATCCATGGCCACTCGAGGGATGGTCTTATAGAATGTCTAGCAAGACTCTGATAAATCAATATAGGATATTGATGTTATCTACATTAATAAGAGTATTCCGAGGATCGAGAAACTATGGATTGGATATACGAGTGTGACTTGTATGTCTCGTGTCCAATCCAGATATGGAGGCAAAGGGATGAAACAATACTTGCACAAGGTTTTGTCAAAGTAATGACTATTTCTATTAGTTGGGTGGAATGATATTTGCTAGACACTGCTACATGTTAGTAATTGTTACTTCCAACTAAGTAGAAACCTATGGGGTCACACGCCATATGGATTAAACTAGACTTGGGAATATTAATTCTCAATAGGTTTCTACTATGTTGGTAGTAACGATTACTAACATGGAGAAGTGTGTAGCAACGCATCAATGCCACCCAACTAATAGAAATAGTCATCACTCTGACAATCTTTGTGCAAGTTTTGTCTCATCCCTTTGCCTCTATATCTAGATTGGACACGAGACATACAAGTCGCACTCGCCTATCCAATCCATAATTTCTCAATCCTCGAAATAGTCTTATTCATGGATATAACATCAATATCCTATATTGATTTATCTGACTAGACATTCTATAAGCACCATCCCTCGAGTGGCCCATGGATATTTTCTGCCGTTATGTGGGAGGGACAAATTATATCTACATCACTACCATCTCTAAGCTTGATTCCCTATTGTGCCCGATTAACGCCTTTATTACTATCCAGTTACGGTGTAGCGTTTGACGATGTGAAAACACAACATTCCACAACTAGAGGATCTAGTGACTTCAAGTCTAAGGATGACAATACCGTTGTCACTACGAGAAGCACTTGTGACTTTACGTAACTTGTATGTATCCTTCTTGTTGTGGGTCAATCCAGTATGCTATTACTCCTAATGCATACCCATGTGTTGGATCGTGATATCTCCATATCAATTCAACCCATACTAGTCTATAATTTATGGTCCAATTAATCATTATAATTTACTAGGAATATTTAAGATAAATAAACACATTTGTAATCTAAGGACCTCATTATATTAAATATCTCCATAAATAATACAATGAATGTTTCTAGCAAAAAACATTGTTCGTACAAAAAGATTGCCTCTAGGGCATCAATTCCAACAGTCTCCCACTTCCACTAGAGCCAATCTAGTGCATATCTTATGCAAATAGATCTAGTGTGCCCATCATGCTTGCGCTGAAGAAGCGGCTTCGTAAGAGGATCTGATAGATTCTCATCTGTACGAATCTTGCATATTTTCACATATCCTCTATCGATGATATCTCGAATAAGATGGAACGTCCTGAGTACGTGTTTGGATTTCTGGTTTGACTTGTGTTCCTTTAATTATGCAATCGCCCCTGTGTTGTCACAATACAACTCTACTGCACCCAATGCTAGGAACCACAACAAGCTCAATAATGAAGTTCCTAATCCAAACAGCTTCCTTTGATGTGCCACTCACAACAATGTACTTAGCATCACTTGTAGATTCAACAACAGTCTCTTGCTTGGAACTCTTCCTACTCACAACTCCTCCATTTAGGCAATACACGAATCCCGAATGCGATCTGAAATCATATATGTCGTTTTGGAAGCTTGCATCCATGTAACTCCTTACATGCAACTCTTCCTCCCCTCCATAGATCAAGAACACATCCTTAGTTCTTCTCAAGTAATTTATGATTTTCTTGACCGCCTAATAGTGACTCTCACCCGTATTAGACTGATATCTACTTGTCATACTAAAAGCGTATGACACATTTGATCTAGTACATAACATGGCGTACATGATGGATCCTATGGCCGAGGCATAGGGTACCCTACTCATGCGTTCCTTCTCAATCTTATTGGAAGGACAATCATTATTCGAAAGAGTGATTCCTTGCGACATGGGCGAGTATCCCTTCTTGAAATCTTGCATGTTGAACCGATTCAACACCTTGTCTATTTATGTAATTCGACTTAGTCATAGCAACTTCCTCGATATATCTCTATATATATTGATACCAAGTATATGAAGTGCTTCCCATAAGTCCTTCATTGAGAAACACTTTCCTATCTAATCTTTCACATATTGAAGCATGGGAATGTCGTTTCCAATGAGTAGTATGTCATCCACATACAAGACCAAAAAAGCAACAGAGCTCCCACTAACCTTCTTGTTTATAAAAGACTCATCTTTATTCTTGATGAAGTCAAACTCTTTGACTGCTTCATCAAAAGGTCGATTCCAACTTCTAGAAGCCTGCTTCAATCCATAAATGGATCGTTGCAACTTGAAGACTTTATTTTCATGTTCCGAATCCACAAAACCCTCAATATACACATCCTCGAGGAGGTTTCCATACAGAAATGTTGTTTTGACATCCATCTGCCAAATCTCATAGTCGTAGTAAGCTGCAATAGCAAGTAGGATTCGGATGGATTTGGTCATTGCGACTGTTGAAAAGGTTTCATCAAAGTCTATACCATGAATCTGTCTAAATCCTTTTGCCATCATTTGACTCTTATAGGTAATCACATTCCCATCCATGTCGGTATTCTTCTTGAAGACCCACTTGCACCCTATGGGCCGCTCCCCTTGGGGTAGTTCCACGAAAGTCCATACTTTGTTGGTATACATGGATTCCATCTCGGATTGCATGGATTTACGCCACTTCTTGAGTCCAGACCTTTCATAGCCTCTCCATAGGTAGTAGGCTCATCATCTATGGGCAACATGTCGCCAAAATCAGTCACAAGAAGTCCATACCTCTCTGTCTCCTGGAGCACGATACAGGATCTACGAAGCTCTTGTGTTACTTGAACAGGTTCCTCCAAAACATTTTGTGGTTCCTGTTCATGTTCCATAAAAGGATCAGTGGTTTGTGGTTCTTAAATTTATTCAAATTCTACAGTCCTCCCACTTGCTTCTTTAGAGACAAATTCTCTTTCTAGAAATACTCCGGACCGAGCAACAAACACTTGATTGTAGAAGAAACTCGCTAAAAAGAGGGTATCCAGCAAACTTACACTTATATGACTTAGGCACGAGCTTGTCTTATTGTAAACGCTTTACATAGACATTGCAGCCCCAAATCTTCATGAAAATGACATTGTGGGACTCCTCCCACTCCACCTCTCATATGGAGTCTTCATGACTGATTTGGATGGAACATGGTTAATGGTGAAAGTTGCACACAATAGAGTGTCGCCCCAAAATGATAATGGAAGACCAATTTGACACATCATAGATCGAACTATGTCCAACAGTGTTCGATTCCTCCTCTCGGACACACCATTCTATTGTGGTGTTCCGGTTGGAGTGAATTGGGATTTTATCCCACACTCTCTAAGATAGTCGTCTAACTCTTTGATCAAGTATTCTCCACCATGATCCGATCGTAGAGCCTTGATACTTTTGCCAAGTTTCTTCTTTACTTCATTCTTGAATTCTTTGAACTTTTCAAAGGACTCAGATTTGGCCTTCATTAGGGATACAAATCCATATCTACTGAAATCATCAGTAAACGTAATGAAGTAGACATAACCACCCCTGGCAGGCGTGGAAAATGGCCCATATACATCATTATGCACGAGCTCCAATTGCTCACTAGTCCTTTCTCCTTTATTATTGAAAGGGGACTTTGTCATTTTCCCAATAAACAAGCCTCACATGTCTCATATAATTCAAAATAAAATAAATCATGGAATCCATACTTATGGAGTCTAGAAACACGTTTCTCATTTAAGTGGCCTAAACGACAGTTCCGTAGATAAGCAGGATTTAAATCATTCATTTTAATCCTCTTGGTATTTATGTTATAGACATAATTATTTAGATCAAGGATATATAATTCATTAAATAATTGTGCACTACAATAGTGAATAAAGAAATGGAGCAACAATTTTCCTTTATTGAAATAGTGAAACCATCCTTGTCCAAACAAGAAATAGAAATAATGTTTGCTCATAGCAGGCAAAAAATAGCAATTGTTTAATTCTAAAACTAATCCTGAAGGCAGAGACAGCTCGTGCACGCCTACAACCATTGAAGCAACCTTTGCTCCATTCCCAACGCGCAGATCTATCTCCCGTTTGGGAAATATTCTACTTCTCTTTAGATCCTGAACATTTCGACAAATGTGAGATCCACATCCAGTATCCAATACCCAAGATGTATAGCAAGTTCTATTGACATCTATAAAAAAAATACCTGGTGGTGGTGGAATCACTATTCCAAGCTTTTATCCTCAAGATACTTTGGGGAAATCCTCTTCCAGTGTCCAGGCTGACTGCAGTAGTGACACTCACCCTTAGTCACGCCCTTGGCAACGCCACCAATAGGCTTAAGAGTAACTTCCTTGGATTTGGCAACTACCTTGCCTTTTCCTTTGGAGGTAGAAGCAAACCTTTTGCCTTTCACTTTGTGCACCATCATTATGGCCTTGCCCTTTCCCTTGTTGATGCTTTGTTCAGCTGTCCTCAACATGTTGAGTAGATCTGACAAGCGTTTCTTGATCTCATTCATGTTATAGTTCATGATGATATGTTCATAAATCTAAGGCAACGATTGCAAAACTAGATTTGTGGCCAACTCTTGACCCACCGAAAACCCCGGTCTATCGAGATTATGCAAGCACCCGATCATTCGGATTACATGAGGTCCCATTGGGTTTATCTATGATAAATGACACTTGAACAATGCCCTGAAAACATCATACATCTCAACCCAAGCCTGCTCTTGGAAGAGCTGCTTCAAGTGTGCGATCATATCGTACGCAGCCATGTTCTCATGTTGCTTGTGGAGATCAGGGGACATAGTGCGAAGCATTAGGCAGGCCGCATCATTAGCATCGTCAACGAACTTCTGATGCGCCTTTAGGGATGCATGGGTATTGGACATTCAGGAACTTCTTCCTCTAGAGTGTACAGTTTCTTTTCCTTCTTGAAAATGATTCTCAAGTTCCTGTACCATTCTAGAAAGTTGGTTCCAGAAAGCTTGTCCTTCTCAAGGACATAACGTAGGGAGTGTGATGAACTCAATGAGTTGTTTGCCATTGGAATTCTACAAAATGAGAAATATACAAGTTTTGGTATTTCGTGAACAAATAACTACATTTAATAATGGCTAGATTATTAAATATAGCTCCCACAGTCTTTTCGGATTAATAACCCTCAATATTTATTGGGAAAAAATCATTATATTTTCTAGTGGGTGCCAAGATCCATATTTCACTTCTTTTGAGCTTGCTTTGGTAAGTCACACAAAATTAGTTATTTAGGTAGGAACAATTCCATTGCATCCTTATGCAACTCTTGGTACATTTGGGCAAATAACTTCTTATTTATCCATCACATGGATAATCTGAATTGGTTGCCTCGAGGATTTTATTGCGTCCAACCTCTTACTCAAAAGATTGAACATTACTTGCTTGTGCCATCTTGATAATCATGATCATGATGAGTGTTTAAGTAACGAGAAGACAAAACGCAATTTTTAAATTGAGGTATTTTGCTTTTCAAATTTTTATTGTTTTGTTGATCCATATCAACTGATCTACATATTTATGAGTTGGGAAAAATCACAAATAAACGATCCGGGTTGTTAATTATCTTATTATCAATTTTTCATGCATCAACCATACGCCAACAATAAAACAAGAAGACAAGAAATAAACAAACACAAAAAAATTTAAACGTGAGATGGATATGGCCTCTAACCTAAGATATTTCCAAGACAATGAGAATATCTATGAAACCTAAAAATATGAAGCTCATCTACATGTGCCTCCATCTTTTGGTACATGCTCCATGGCTTGTGGAATGCTCCACGCTCCTTAGCCTTTGTTGAATGCTCCATCTTGTGGTTCTTTAATTCTTTAGCCTTCTCCTTCTCTATCTTGACTATCATCTATTTTATATAATACTAGCTAGAACCTATGCTAAATAAAAAGATATTACAAGTTGAGAAAAAGACTGATTAGCAGGACGTAAAACCTAATTAACTATTACATTAATTTTATCAGTTCGCAGGCCCTAAAAAAAACTACAAAAATTAAGCATTCACAACATCTACACATAAGGCCATATCCAATTACCATGCAAATAGCACATAAGCAGTTAAAATCCAATTTTAACGTGCTTGGTCAATTTTAGTTGATTTTGGACATACTACGGTCAAAACGGTCCAAGAGGACCACCATCACGATGTAAGAACCATCAAAGGACCGCCACACGGGCCTTGGGCCAGCCGGCCCCTAGCCCACACGACTAGGCCGTGCTCTAGGGACCCCGAACCCCTTGGCATAAGCCTTCATTGGGCAGAAAGTAGAGAGGATCAAGTGACTTCAAGATAATTATAGTGTAAAATAGACATAATCGTAACACATAAGCTAAATTATGATCTACGACCAGTGGCTCTGATACCACTGTTGGGTTATTTTATGCATTAGAATCAAACAAATAAGACCGGTACAAGACCCACCAAGGATCACACGAAGAGAATTCATGATGACAGTGACGGTTCATATAACAATTACCTTGTTTGTCTTATGTGATGACCTCAAATGCAAAATTGTGTTTTCGTCTCTATGGTTAGTCCACGCCTAGGATGAAGAACTAGATTCCTCCACACCTTTGTGCTAGCAACCGATAGAGGAAGGAAGAAGGAAAATCACACAACAGAGACCAAAAGAGGGGCTCAACCTCTTCTTTTGCCCGAGGCGGTAGAGGGGGCGGACGGGGTCGGCCGGCCCTTGTCTTGCTCTTTCTCCTTGATTTTTCTCTCCTAATCAAAGTATGTTATGAGAATTAGTATAAGAAATTAGCTAGGAGTGTCTTTTATATATTCCAACAACTCCTTGTTAATTGTACAAAGGCCCCTATCCTAATCCTATCCATACACGGATTATTCCAACTTGCAAATTAGTCCTACTAAGTTTGCAAGTAGTTGCGTATTGATCCTTTCATTAATTTATCATATTAATTAATTCGCAAGTCTAGTTTTATCCTTATGGCGTGTGAACCCATAGGTTTCTACTTAGTTGGTAGTAACTATTACTAACATGGAGCGGTGTCTAGCAACACATCCATGCCACCCAACTAATATAAATAATCATTACTTTGACAAACCTTGTGCAAGTATTGTCTCGTTCCATTTCCTCTATATCTGATTGGACACGAGACATACAAGTCACAATCGTCTATCCAATCCATAGTTTCTCGATCCTGGGAATATTCTAATTCATGCACATAACATTAATATCATATATTGATTTATCTGAGTCTTTCCAGACATTCTATAAGAACCATCCCTCGAGTGGCCCATGGATATTTGCTCCCGTTTTGTGGGGGCCAAATTCTATCTACATCACAACCATTTCTAAGCTTGCTTACTTACTTTGCCAGATTAATGTCGTTATTACTACCCAGTTACAGTGTAGCGTTTGACGATGTCAAAACACAACATTCCAATACTAAATGATCTAGTGACTTCAAGTCTAAGGATGACAATACCGTTGTTGCCACGAGAAGCACTTGTGACTTTACATAACTTGTATGTAGCATTCTCGTTGTGGGTCAATCCAGTATGCTATTACTCCTAATGCATAACCATGTGTTGGATCGTGATATCTCCATATCAATCCAACCCCATACTAGTCTATAATTGATCGTCAAATTAATCATTTTAATTGACTTGCGATATTTAAGATAAACAAACACATTTGAAATCTAAGGACCTCATTATATTAAATATATCCATAAATAATACAATGAATATTTCTAGCCAAAAACATTATTCATACTAAAAAGAATGCTTCTAGGGTATCTATTCCAACAGAAGGTTCAATACGCAACAACTTGCAAACTTAGTAGGACTAATTTGCAAGTTTGACTCATCCGTGTATGGGCTAGATTAGGATAGGGGGATTTAATTAGTTAACAAGGAGTTGTTGGACTATATAAAGGACACTCCTAACTTATTTTTCTCACTAATTCTCATAACACATTGATTTAGAGAGAAAAGTAAGGAGAGAGCTACTCAGCCTTGAATCACAAGAGGAACGTCTCAACTCATTGATTCAAAAAATGAATCCACACCCTACACACCTAAATTCATAAACTTCAACCAACAACAAACATAGCTACTCATGTCCAAGAGAGAAGAAAGAGATATAACAAGAACATTCATGGTCATGTTCATTGAGTTCAAGCTCCAACTCTTGAGTACAAAAGTATTCATCAAACATGCTACTAATATGATCGTAACTTGATGAAATGAACACTATAACAGCCCATAAATGAACTGAAACAGCAGGAGAAACAAACACCAGATGCTGCAACAGAAAAATGAAGAACAAGTAAAAAAAATCCAGAAAAGTTGCCTCCAATTCGAGTTCTCCCTCTCGCTGGCTATTCTTGGCTCCGAATTAGCTCAGAACGAGCACGAAATCACCAAGAACAATCTAGCCATGAGAGTGAACCGAGAGAGATGAGAACAGAGTTTCGGCTTGCAAAAGCATCACGTGGAAGAGCCTTCCTTCATCTTCAACTTTGACTTATCTAGACCTTGTCTTCGACCCATGGCGTCCAAGTAGAGATCCCGACCCTCCAATTCATCTAAGGGTTCCTCTTTCATCGATCTTCAGAATCTTCAAGAACACTAGGTGAACTGGGGTTTCCTTCTTAGTTAGTTGTTGGGGTGAATTAATAGAAGAGGAGGCTAGAGGTTGGGTTGGGGAACATTTTGGGACCGGATTTGTAAGATTTGATAAAGATTTGAGGCTGGGGTGAGGGTCGTTCAAAGATTCGTCGAGCTCTCAAGGCTTCTCTTGTTCTGTTGCGTGTTTCTTTCATCGGGGAGAGAGAAAAGCACGCTGGTGCAGAGTTGTTTTGGACGAATTGCAAGATTGCCCCCTCTAGTTGGCTGGGGGCTTTAAAAAGGCCCCCTGATGTTAAAATTACTTCATAGGAAACCTTTATAACTTTGGAAAATTTCACTAAGCACCACTATTCCGTTAAATTCTTTTCTCTTTCTCCCTTGAATGTAACTTTAGCTTTCTAAATTGGTTTGTCTTCAATCTTGGTCTCTCAAATCTTCAATAATCTTCTAATCAAGCGCTCCAAATACCTTCTTCATGTCTCTTGGCCTTCCAAGTCTCTTTAGTTCATCTTTCAAGCTCGCCCAAGCTAGCCTCTTGCATTCTAAAGCACGTCTTTGCCTACAAAACAAGAGAAAAACAATCAAACCTACAAGGGTAAAAGACATTTTCCACCCTCTGTTTATGGACAAAAGACATTTTGCCCCCTTATTTATGGAAAAATACATTTTGCACCCCTGACAGTTAAAAATTGACGAAAGACTAACAGAGGGGTAAAAAGACTAAAACACCCCTGAAATGTTGAGAAATTACTCCACTATAAGTACAATTCCTCCTCATTTCCTAACCCTAACAACCTTATCTCTTTCTCTCTCTCTTCCTCCTCTCTTCTTCTCCTGTCCTTCAACTCCCACCATCTTATTTCTTTTCTTGTTAAAACTTGAGACACAAAGGTAATGAAAGGAAGTTAGTACAAAAGAGACGTGATATCATGGATTGGGTGAGAAGCTCAAACCAAACTGTTGGAGATTTTTTTTTGGGTAATCTAAAACTGTTGGAGACTTGTCAATGTGAAATTGTCGACCACCAGCTGCCTTATCCTCTTCCAACCCAATTTCTCTTCCTCTCTTTCTACTATTCGTTGCCTCTCCCTCTGTCTTCTCGTACGAATCCGCCTCCACCACCGAATCGTCACAACACCGTCTCTCTCTTCCAGCGCAACTATGCTCCGCCTCCATTGGGGGTAGATCAAACCGAATCTGGGTTTTTTCAAGAAAACCCCAATCGAAGGTTTCTGGGTCGATCTAACCCACATCTCTCTCTCTATCGTGGATTTGCAAAGAGACCTTCACACAGTACCCCGATGCCTTCAATTGAATCGATCTGCAACAATTTGACCAAGTGACGCCGGCGACTTCACTGACCGGAGTTGGAGAAGGAGGTGGCGGTGGTTGCGGCGGCTGTGGGATTCGGCGGTGGATGTGGCGCAGGAGGTTGGGTGTTGAAGGAGGAGGAAGAGAGAGAATGAGATAGAGAAGGGGTGGCTGTGGTTTCGGTTTAATCGCAGCAAAAGCGATGAAATGTGAGGAGGGGTGTTGGTCGAGGATACAAGATGAAGGTGAAGTGAGGTAATTTCGATGCATTCATCAATAGCATAGCTGCAGTTTGGATAAACTGAAGTATGTTTTTGTGTTTGAGAATGAGGGCGCAATGAAGATTTTTTGTTTATATCTTGTTAATCTGATAATGAATGAGGAGAATTTCAAATCCACTCTTATAATCTGAGCGCCCCTCTTTCTATTGTTTTCTGTTTATTACTTCCAATCCAAGACTAAATGGAGGTTTTATTCTTTTTTTGGCTTTTATGGAACTTGATCTGTTTAAAGATGATGATTGATGGATGAATCCAATTAATTGGTTGAAGAAGATGACTCGGTTATTTTTCTTGTGGTGGGGGTGTTCAAGAACACTAATAAACTTTTTTGAATCGTTAGTTTGATTGTTACAAATTTGTTTTTGTTATTGTTGTGTTGTTGGTGGTGGTGGTGGTGGGGATACTGTGGTAGTGGCGGGTTGCTTCTAGAACACCAAGAAAAACAAGAACCTGATTATTCACTAACAAAAAAAAATGTTATTTGTCCATAATTTGTAAGGGTAAAATGGTAAGAAAAAGTCAGTTTGCACTCTCCAGTAACGGATTGTAACAGAAGGGTGGTAACTGTCCACCCTCCATCCGTTAGCAAGGGTGTAAAATGTATTTTTCCATAAATTAGGGGGAAAAATGTCTTTTGTCTATAATTGGAGTGTGGAAAATGTCTTTTACCCAACCTACAAAGACAAGCAAAAGTCTAGAAATAGCGATATAATGAATAAATTACACTTAAAATCAAGTTATGAAGAGTTCAATAAGCTACTAAAATGTGCAATTTACAATCCTTAACACACGTCCCAACTAGCATTTTGCTCGTCCTCGAGCAAAGAGAGCGATACACGTAGTAAACTAGTGAAGAACCAATCATGAGAGACACACTCCACTATACAAGGATTGACTTATTTATAATTTAGACTCAAATATTTACAAACACACACACCCACACCCACACACACATTATCTATCCTAAGTGAGAACCTGAAGAAAATAAAATCCTAAAAATTACTAGGTATTTATTTTTTTGGTGGGTGAAAAATAAGAACGCACACATGTTTTCTCAATGAAATTCTCAAAGTCCACAAAGATTGAGAAGGAAGCCAATTGACAACTATAGACCACAGTTCCACGTCCTGGTCTATGATGAACATTTTCATCAGTGCTATCCAATGCACAAAGTTATCATCACAGAACAGTGGAGGTCTATTGGCTTCTCTTCTCTTTGATAATCCTCCAACACCTACATTACTCATTGCCACAAGATTGTTAGATCCTTAAATAGTGACCCAAGCTCTGATACCAGGATCTAATACTCTAGAAGGGGGTGAATAGATTATGGAAACGTTTGCTCAAAACCAGCCTTTTAAAGCTTAAAGCAATTGTGCAGTTAATTTCTCAAAGCTTTGGAAATGATTTGAGAATCTATAGATATAACAGACACTCACAGAAGCTTCAAAGCTTTGAGATTGGAAAACCTCCAAAGCTTTGGAGCTGCTTGTACCTAACTGGAATGAAAAGCAAAAAAAATAAATAACATGAACACATGGATTTTTATAGGGTTCAGTCACAATTGGACCTAGTATCTGCCCGAGGGGTCTAATCCCTCCAGGATTTCAAAACAACTTCTTATTAATCACCCATATTTAGCCCTAGATCTCAAGCCTAAGTGAGCTACCTTACACTTATACAGCTTGTGGTTCCCAACCTATCTAGTTACCAACTACAACCTGTTGAAATAATAAGAACCTCTTGTTGTTCACTTGAAAAACTAAAATACTAAGTTTTGTGAGGTTTTAGAAACAAGGAATGAATACAAAAATTCGGTACAAGTAGAAGAACTCAGAAAAGATAAGATGATGAAGCTTGGAAGAGTTCTTCTGATCTGATGAATGATCTTCTCCTGTCGCAGTGTTGGTTGGCTTGATTGTTTGAATAGTACTATAACTTGATTTCTCTTGTTTGTAACTCTCTTCAATTCGCACGTTGATCAGCCACTCTCTATCTCTTCTTCGTTGAAATTTAACCTCTGATCTTATATCAACATTCTGCAACAACTCTGAGAGATTTTAAGAATTGAATTCCTATAAATCCCTTCCCCATATATGCTTCTTTCAACATCTATGTTTGGATAGCTAACTGAATTTTTTTATGAACGTTGGAACGACCAATAAACCTGCACACACTCAGCAACAAAGATCAAACAACATCTAGACAAAGTAGCAACAGGATCGGATCTGTAACAACCAGACAGTTCATGAAAAACTGAGCTAATTTTGCCTTAGTTTAAATTCAATTTCTATATCCAACTGAGTAGATGTAACTGTGAATCAATATAAAACAAGTAATAAAGAGTTAGAATAACACAATACTCAGTTTTGAATCCAACTAATCCAACCTGCATAAACATATTAGTTAGGTGAACTTAGCAGAATATAGTCATCAGAAAATCTCAGAGCTTTGGAGCTTTGACTGCTAGTTCACAAGTGTGAGCCTTGATACTCAATCCTGCAATCTGTGTTGTACAATCCAAAACAAGACTCAATAATATTTGCAGAATACATTAGTGAATGATAAATTCATTCTCCAATCCAATTCAATAAGCCTGCAAACACATAAACAAATAAGCACAATATAATGTAGCTTTGATACTTAGTGTTGTTTCTCAACTTTTGATTATGGCTTTCATCATCAAGGAACAAAAGCTCCCCCTAAATTTATGAACTCAATTCAATACTCAAGAGCTTTTGATCTATCATTAACCATTAAGGTAGTTGACTTAAAAACCATAAACTTGAGTCCACTAAAGTTAATGTCTTATTTAAATGTAGGCTCATAGAATTTCAATACACTAACTTCAGTCCTTTCCCCAATCATTTATTACTTATCTTTGTCAATTGGATTTTTTACTTTTAATAGTCCAGTTGATCACTTAAGAGTTTGACTCATTTCATTATTGTGGTAAGGATTGACAGCTTAATGAGCAGTGAGCCATGATTGAATTTATTTGAAGTTCGGTTGTGTTCTTTAGTAAAGAATGAATGTTTGATCAAGTGATGAGTTAGAATGGACAATATACTTGGTTAATTTTCCGTTTTATTGAGTTCATTTGTAGAAATTGATAGTACAATTGAGGAATGTGTCACAAATGGGGTATGTTATGAGTTCGATTGAGTTCATTTATAGAGACTGGTATGTTATTTGAGAGTTTAGACACAATTGATTGTTCAGTTTGATCAATTAGAAGTTAGATTGCGTTCTTTAAAAGATTTTGATAGATTCACAAACAATAGTCTAATGGGTTTGATTAGAAGTTCGGTTGAGTTCAATAAAAGAGATTGATAGTTCATTTGAGCACGTAGTCAAAGTTGATAGTCTAACTTGGTTAATTAATTGTAGAATTAAATTCATTAGTAGAACTCGGCAGTCCAATTGAGGGGTGAGTCATAATAGAGAGTCCAACTAGATATAACTTTAGTTCGATTGAGTTAATTAGTAGAGATTGATGGTCCATTAGAGCGGTGAGTCACAATTCATTGTCCATCCTTGGTCAATTCAAAGTTCGATCGTATTGATCACTGGCAGATATCGATAGTCCATCCGAACGGTGAGTCACAATTGGTAGTTCCATTTGGTCAATTAGAAGTTCGATCGGGTTCACTAGTAGACACAATGGTCCATTCGTACAGTGAGCCATAGTTGATGGTCCAATTCGGTCTATTAGAATTTCGATTAAGGTAATTATATGAGGTCGGTAGTCTATTTGAGAGATGAGTCACAATTGCTAGTTCAACTTAATCAATCAGATGTTTCATTATGTACATCACAATGATTTTCTATATCTCATAAAAGTGCATTACAACATACTCCATACAAATAGATAAGCAAATGAAAAGAAATAAAAGTGATTGATTTTAAGTAGTCGTTACATAGTCTCTTGAATCAATAATCTACAAGTTGGCCTTATGGTAAGATGATTGGGTCCGTGATGTTGTAGTTTTTTTATTCGGACCACCGTGTTTATTAGTTTTAACAATGGTGGGACGCTTCCAATAACAATCAACAGATACATTAGGACGGTGTTTTACCAGCTCTTTTGAAAAATTCCTTCTAAGGAAAGAATATTTAGATATTTGATGAAAGAACTGTGGGTATAGACACCACTCCAGCGGCTGACCATTTGACAAGCGGTTTGGGCGTAAGTATCCTGTACCAACAATTTTGCAACCCCCCCCCCCCCCCCCCCCCCCCCCCCCCAACTGTTGAAGAAGCTAATCAAGGTCACTTGGCCTCCGATCACCACTATTGGAGTCAGTCTAATTGATCGTGTTATTGAAGGTGAATGTGATGTAATATGATCGTGTGATTGAAGGCAAAAGTGATGTAACATAGAAATTAGTAGACTTTATTGTCTACAATACACTTTCTATTTTAGTATGCAAATCAATTTTCTTTCTTTCCATCTCTCCACATGAGAGAGACAGAGAGTGCTTTACACTCCAACTCGTATTGTAACATTACAGCAAACTCCCACAAAGCAGGTGATGCATTCCCTCTAATACACTAGCACTATAGCTGCACAATGTAAACAAAATTGTTTAACTTTTTTAATTTAGAAACAACACCATTTGTTTGTTAAGAAATCATATAACTAAATAATAAGTTATCCCATTCGTAGTGATCGGTTTAATATATCATGGAGAAGCCCATGTCAAGTCATTACCCATTCGATTTGTATATACCAACAAGAAAATTAACTAGTGAGTGTTATGAGAACGTCATTAAAGATTTGTATGAAAAAGCGATTGAAAAGAATTATAATTTTATTTTCAAGTATCAACCATTTCCTATATAAACCCCCACCCAAGGCCCGTCACTGCATCTCCATCATCTATTTCACTCTTACAAATTGTTACAAATTGTAAACTCACCAGTATTTCTCCTTTCCTTTTTTATTTGTTTTGGTGCCCTAGTTTGTACCAAAACTTGTGCCATTGAGGACAAAGGCAATGAATCAAGCTGCTTTTGCATCTTAAACTGCTACTGCAACAGCTACTGCAATAACCAAGGCTTACGAAACTGCAGATCTTACGAATCAAAGAGCAGCTAGCAATGCCGCAGCTGTTCAAGCTGCGATAACTGGTGTAGCAAAACCTAGATATAGCGACAGAGCGCAAGTTTTGGTACAAACTAGGGCACCAAGACAAAGGTAAAACAATGTGTTGCGATAACTTCCACAGCTGCAGTTGTTGCTAACCAAAACGCTGGTCCTATTACTGTAGTTGCTCAAGTTGCGGTAAGTGCATCACAAGCGGCTCTTTCTGCTAATAATGTTGCAACCGATGCTTCCAAAGCTCTAGCTGTGGCTCAGAATCTGGTAAAAGTTAGGTCTAACCATTCTTATGGTTAGACCAGATTTTATTTGGCGTGACATTTTTAACGTTATGTTATTATTTGGTAATATTTCATGTAGAGAAATGCTAAGGAACCCACCAGTATCTCCCACTCATCTCCCATCCAAATGCAAAATCAGAAACATAAATATTCATTTAGCATTATTGCATCTTTCTAAAAGGAAAGTTATTTTAGGTAACGTTATATTTTTAGTACTTTCTTATTGAGATTGATCTTTAACAAAAAATCAAACAAGCTAAGAAGGAGGACGTAACTCTAATTTTCTCTTTGACAGCACAACTCAGACAAAAGGGGTGACATTCTTTTAGTTTTTTGGTGAAAAAAATTATTTTGTTGTGTTGAAGGAGACCTTTACAAATGTATTTTGAAATAAATTGAATGGTGTTTTCAGATGATGTAAGTTGACAGGGGATTTGGGAAACTTCGGAATTATAGATGCTCGGATTTAGTTAGGGTCCATTTGGCGTTGCGCTTTGGTCCGGTTTGTTTGTATTTAGTTTTGTGTGGTTAGGTGATGGACGTTGATGATTGCGCCACGTGTAAAAGAAAAGGTGAACACAACATAAGCCAGATCCCAACCAAAGACTCTCCACGATCATCATAGCAGAACATACTTTGAACTCAATCTGATAAAGGAGAACCTAATCACATAGATGTGGTCATCATATGTAGAGAGAGGGTTTTGAATTTTCCAGTTGAAAGCATAGAACTAGCGACCAATGTAACAGAAAACAGAGAACCTAGCAGAACACATATCTGATAGTTTGAAAGAGAGTAGAGATGAAGATCGGGATGAACAGAGGAGAAGAGGAAGGCAGAATTCAAGGCGCGTGGCGAGTCTATGGTTGGAATCTCGCTTATGTTGGGTGCACCTTTTCTTTTACACGTGGTGCAATTCTCAGCGTCCATCACCTAACCGCACAAAACTATATACAAACAAACCGGACCAAATCCGCACCGCGCATGTTATCTCCAATGGTAATATGTAAAAGTAATGTATAATTTAGCTATAATTTACTGTTTCTACTATAACTAGCAAGATTTTTTTACCCGTACTCCAATAGTGCTAGTTTTTTTTAAATGCCTCAATAGTGCTAGTTAGAAGTTATGTAACTCTCATTTTTTAATTTTTATTAGCATAATATTTTTTGAAATATTTAATAACAAAAGTTTCAAAAAGTAATACAGACGTCAAAACATATAATTTGCAAACTTTTTCTTACACTTATTATATGAACTATTATTTGAATGAACCAAGAACATTGAGTGGATGAAAATAACAACCAAAAGGGACATGGAAGGAAAGAATGAAACACGAAAGAACTGCACAACCTAATTTTATTTTGCACAACTTTAATATCTAGTATTAATCTTGATTACACTATAGACCACTTGAAAATACTAGTGTCGGAGAAGAATAGGGACCGAATACAAAAACCCTTCCATGGGTGAGAAAATCATAGATATAACATGGAAGAAACTAAAATCAAAAGAAACAAAAACCCTATCATGGATGAGAAAATAAACAAACAAAACAAAAAGAAAAACTAACACGGTTGATTTGTTGACTGTCTTGAACAATCACTACGATCGAAGAAAACCAAGCATCAACGGAGCCTGAGGTTGTACCAAGGTGGAGCTGAAGAAGTCAGAAGCATTAATACGTTGAAATATGCGGGATTATCGAGAAGCCGTTGCAATTAGCGAGCAAAATCCGCTCGCTACAAGTAGTGAGGGTGATACCGATCGGCTATTTTACCGAGTGGGATACGTATTCCGTGGGAGGCAATTTTTTTGTGACTTATCTACTATTTACCAAGCGGGATACCTATTCCTTAGCCATCCCAGAGCTCTCCGCGTTTATGTCGATTACGCTTCATTAGCCATGCTCCACCTGCATGGAACGCCATCGCATCTCCACATAGATGCTCTGCACCCCCTCCTAGGGTGCCGCCTCGCACCCCCGACACGGGTGCGTCCAAAAGCATGCCACTTTCGGGAGTAGTGTGGCTCTGTTCTCCACCAGCTAGGTCATCACTGGAGAGATCACCACCAACCACGTCAAGTGCAAACGAGACTTGCTTCACCGCCACTACTGCAGTAGTTTTCTTCATCATCGTTCTCGTCGCTTGAGCACCATCTCGAACAACCTGCAACAGCTGCACAACCTGCACTATCTCCATGCTTCAGCGTCCTCGCACATCAACCAAGTGTTTATCCATGCAAGCCCTTAGTGCTTCTCCTTGTGATGTTTCTTCTGATGTTCGATTACACGCCTACACGAAGACGTCTTGCAATGCCACCGCTTTGCGAACCCGTCGCGACATACCTCTCTGCTTGCCTCGAGCTGCTCAAGAGTTATCATCACAAACCCACATAGAGATATCATGACGCCAACTTTGCATTCCATGGCCTCGTCAATCGCGTCCACCGCCTCGATCTATACCCTGGAGCTTCTTGTGAATTTACTTTCAATAGTTGCCCACGTCTCTGGCCAGACTCATTCGCAACTGTTTCCTCACGTGCTTACAACCACACAGAGCCTATGCTTCTTGCCTATGTTGATTAGAAGCTCTACCTGTCAACCCATTCCCGAGTCTGCATAGGTTGCCAATCGAACGTTCATTTAGGAAAAGCACCTCTAATTGGACTTGAACTGAATTGACCCTGATCGCATCCACTCTTCTTCGATCTCCCTATCGATATCGATTGATGACGATCTTCTCAATCCACTCTGAATATCAAAATTCTGACCGTACCGATGAATCCGCAACCTCCAAAGACATAGGGTTAGATTCCTGACTTATCCCAATCCGATCTACATACACGCGGTAACCACCCGAACAAGTTTGGACCGTCGATACGCTGCCCAGTCAGCATTTTGAAAAATCCATCAAGTTTTTGTAGAATCTGACCTCACCATCGTGCTGGGAGCGTCCCAAAACTTAGGGTTCACCTCCTGTTTACAAGCAGCTTAGAATACCCAAACAATTTGGACCACTCGATCGATCTTGGAGTACTTGGAGCACCGTGGACCTGTTACACCCGATCGCTCCTCTTGCGGCTTCCCTCAATCCATGTTCTCACCAACCCTTCTGCATGGTGCATGCACAAAGCACCCATGAACCCACCAACCTCCATCTATGCATACACCCATCCATTGGTAAGAAAAATCAACCAAATCATTTTTTTCTTACCTCAAATTTTCTATATCGCAACTTGAGGTCGAGTCTTCCCCCCATCGATCCCTACACAAGTACACAGCAACCATGAACAAAGAGAAAAAAAATGAAGCAACCTTTTTTTTCTCCTTTTCTAACACTTTTTTTTTCCCTTTTCTTTCACGATTTCTTCTTCGTCCTCTACTCGCGTGCTCCACCCGGATCGTGAACCAGGATCTGATATCAAGTGTTGGAAATTTATTCGTCGACACGAATTCCCGCCGCAACGGAAGAAAAAACAACTCCGCACGATCACACACTACACACATGCCATATAGGAGAAGAAAAAAGACACACAAGAAAATTTAATGTGGTTCGGCAAAACCGCATACATCCAATGGAGGAGGGGAATTTCACTATATCAATGAGGTAATACATCTTAAGGGAGAGACAGGTCAATCCGTGGACCACGTCTACGCGGTACTCTCATCCTCATAGACTACATCTATGAAACCCTAACCTCACACATCCGTTCAAAGATATCTCTCACCAATTCTCTCAACTCTCCTCAATTAGAACTCTTTTTGAGCCACCTATAATTAGGCCACATTACTTTCTCTCCAAGTAATTCCAATTGAAACAAATTTTAGGAAATAAACCATTAAGGAATAATAGTAGATTCTGGATTCCACTAGTTTCCAAATCTGATAAATAACCAATATTACCAAAACGCAGAATCAAGTCAAAAATCCAACAGTTAATATTATTCATTAGCATCGTCAAATAAACATTTAAACATAAACGTTAGTACTTTTACCATGTAAAGATGCTTGGATACTATCATTTGAGTTGGATGATAAGGACATAAGGAAAAAAGAAAAATCTTGTGATAGGAAATTCGAAGTGATGATTGTTGGAATTGTGCCCTAGACGCAATCAATTAATTGTGACATTTATGGATTTACGATTCATTATGTTATCGATATGGAGATATGTTAACATGAATGAAGTCCTTAGAATATAAGTGTTATATTCTTAAATATCCCTAGTCAATTATAATGATTAATGGGACAATCATCTATAGACTAGTATGGAGTTGGATTGATATGGAGATATCATGATCCAACACATGGGTATGCATTAGGAGTAATGGCATACTGGATTGACCCATCTCCTAGAAGGCTACATACACGTTATGTTAAGTCACAAGCGCTTCTCGCGGTGCAACGGTATTGTTCTTTCTTAGACTTGAAGTCACTATATATTCTAGTTGTGGATTATTGTGATTTTGGTAGCGTCAAACGCTACACCGTAACTGGGTAGTTATAAAGGCGTGTACTGGATACAATAAGAAGCAAGCTTAGAGATCGTAGTGGACGTACATAGAATTTGTCCCTCCCACATAACGGGAGCAAATATCCTAGGCCACTCGAGGAATAGTGCTTATAAAATGTCTGGCCAGACTCAAATAAATCAATATGGGATATTGATGTTATTTGCACGAATAAGGCTATTCCCAAGATCGAGAAACTATGGATTGGATATACGAGTGTGACTTGTATGTCTCGTGTCCAATCTGGATATGGGGACAAAGGGATGAGACAATTACTTGCACAAAGGTTTGTCATGATGACTATTCTATTTGTTGGCTAGAATGGATGTCTTGCTAGAGGCCGCTCCATATTAGTAAATAGTTACTACTAACTAAATAGAACCTATGGGGTCACACGCCATATAGGGGTGAACTAGACTTGGGAATTAATTAATTAATATGATTAATTAATTAAAAGGATCAAATCGCAACAACTTGCTAACTTAGTAGGACTAATATGCAAGTTGGACTAATCCATGTATAGACATGATTAGGATTTACCAAGGTGGCCTAATTCATGTAGAGACGTGATTAGGATTAATTTTCAAATAGAACTAATCCATGTATTGACATGATAAGGACTATTTTTGCAAAAAGGGACTAATCCGAACTTGAGTAGGATTAGGAGGGGGGTTCTTTATGTAGTAGGACAAGGAGTTGTTGGACTATATAAAGAACACTCCTAGCTTATTTTTATCTCTACACACAAGACACATATATATGATAGTCAAGGAGAGAATAAAGCAAGGAGAGAGCAAGTCCCAAAAGGGGCCGCACCCCCCTTGGGATTGCCGCCCCCTACCCGTCGGCCTAAAGGGTGCCGCCCCACCTTTGGCACTCCATTGTTGGTGATTTCTTCTTCCCCTTCCATTCTTCCTAGCTAGCACATGGATTTGGAGGATCTAGATCTCACCCCTAGGCGTGGATCAACCGTACAGACGTGACACTATTCGCGTTTGAAGTCATCAAAGGAGAACCCTAAGGTGTGTTATTGATTTCTTCCTTTACCATCGTTATGTCTCTTGACTTGTGATCCTTGGAGGGTTTTGCATGGTTGATTATTGTTTCCGTTGCGCATCCATGAATCAAAACCCAACAGTGGTATCAGAGCCACATGTCGTAGAGCATAAACGTGGTTTATGTGTTACGTTTTAGTTGTTTTACACCTTAAATTGATTGTTTATCGCGTAAAACAAGACAAATCAAGAATGAGATGCAATTTGTCAATAATCTATCATAACAAGATCTAATTTTTGCATTGGATGCATGAATTGGTGAGTTTGAGAAATTTTAGGATTTTAGATCTAGGGTTTGGGCATCCTTAGGAAAGAAGGAGTTCTTCCAAAAAAAGGAAACAACCAAACTTGGGCACCAAGCAAGGGAGTTGTTTTGGAAACAACTCCCTCAAGGAGGTTCGGCCCCCTAAGGGACCGCCCCTCTTGCTTGCCGCCCAAGCTTGGCCGCTCTAGGGGCCGGGCGGCCCTAACCCGCGGCCTAGGCGTGTGGGTTATGGGCCGGGCCGGCCCTAGGGCCTTGTGGTTCACCTTTTGGGGCCCGGGCAATTTGATTGTTGGGCCCATGGACCGTTTTAACCCTAGAAATCCTAAAATCAATTAAAATTGACCAAGCGCGTTAAAATTGGATTTTAACTGTTTATGTGCAAATCCCAAGGTGATTGGATATGGCCTTAGGATGTGGTTTGATGTGGATGTTTAATTTTGTGGTTTGGTTTTACGGCCTGCGAGCTGATCAATTAATTGTAATAATTAATTAGGGTTTTATGGCCTGCGTGCCATTTTTTTTTCTCAACTTGTGAGATTTATTTTATTTAGTATAGAAGATAGCTAGTGCTAGATAAAGTAGATTGTTAGCCAAGATTGAAGAAAAGAAGCCCAAAGCCAAAAGGAGCCACAAAGAATGGAGCATGGAGCATGGAGCATGCCACAAGACTATGAAGGATGGACCAAAAGATCAAGACGCATGGAGATGTGTTTGCTTTTAGGGTTCATAGATAATTCCATTGGCTTGGAATTATCTTAGTATAGAAAAGGCCATATCCACATCACGTTTATTTTTGTTTTGTGGTTGTTTACTTTATTGTCTTATTATTTTGTGGTTGGTGTATGGTTGATGCATGCAATTAGGATAATAAGATAAATAGACAACCCGGATCTATTATTTGGAGTTGTGCCCAAACTCAAATAGATAGATTAGTTGATTTTGATCAACAAAACAATTAAAATTGAATTTAAAATCCCTCAAAATTCAAATATTTTGTTCTTGCCTTCTCGTTATTTAAACACTCATTATCATCATTGTTTATCAAGATCGTGCGTGCCAAAGCATGGCGACTTGGTTCATAATGATGGAATGCAATGGCACGTAACAATGTGCAAATGTTTAAATAAGAGGTTGAACACAACTGGGCTATTAATATAATTAAGAAACCTAGAGGCAATCAATTGGGATTATCCATACAGATGGATAAATAAGGAGTTATTTGCCCGATTGAACCAAGAGTTGCATAAGGGATGCAATTGAAATTGTTCCTACCTAAAGTAGTCAAATTGTGGGTGACTTGCCAAAGCAAGCTCATAAGGAGATGAAACATGGATCTTGGCCCACTAGAAAATATGAGGATATAATGCTCATTAATATCTTGAGGGTTATTAATCCGTAGAAAAATAGTGGGAGCTATGTTTAACAATTTAAATCCTTGTTAAATATAGTTAAACGTCACAAACTTTGCATAATCCTATTATGTTGAATACCCATGGCATTAAACAAACAAAAACACGACTTCTTCTATTTCCTAGACTGGTATAAAATTGAGAATCGTTCTCAAATAAAAGATAATTTGTTGTACTTCGTAGAACATAAAGTTCTCTTCCACCGACTACCAAAAACACACTAAAACCTATGAAAGGAACACCAAAGAATGGTTCTTTGGTTATGACTTGACTCATGCTAGCTGCCATGAAATCTGAGCTTTGGAAGCAAGAAGAGAAACATGGAGAAGTATGATATGATCATACATTGAAAATAGCTCTTTTCAAAAGAGCGAGCTAGACATGAAGGTTTGAAGTGTTGCTCCACTTTGCCTAGTGCAAATAAACTAATTCAATATGATTGAAACATTAGTGAATGGGCATTATCTATGAGATAGATAGAGAATAAACGGTTATTCACGCAAGTGGACCAAGAATTGCATTGGATGCAATTACAGTTTTGTTTTAAAGATGATTTACTCAATATGATTGAAAAATCACTAAAAAAACACTCATAATGGGCATGGCAAAAACTGTTAATAGTTAACAGCATGGGTAAGGGCAAATGGTTTGCGCCGAACCCATGGGTATAAAGCAAACTTGTTGCTAAAACCAAGTTCCCTTGGAGTCCCATAGGTCGTGTAGAGGAAGAGAGACTGCCCAAAGTACCTGGAAGTAAATATTAAAGGAATTATGAATTCCAATATAGGTATTTTGTTATAGAAATCAATGTGTCTATCTCATCATCATAAGTATATGATACGGGATGAGGATCTCACATTTATAGAAGTGTGGAGGATCTCAAGAGACGAAGACAATTAGATAAGGAAGAAATAATCCTACACGTGGGGCTATGAAGCAAAGGGTTGCTGAAAAGCCGTAGGGAATTATTTCTACTTCTAAGAAATTGTTCATGAATTAGACAAAAGCGATCATGTCCCTGCTATGAGTAGGACCATTATCATAGTTTCTTGTTTGGACAAGAAAACTCCTTATCATAATAAAAGGACAAATGTTGTTCCATTTATTATGGTATGCATTATTTTAATGCAATTTTGTCTAAGTGGATTCTATATCCATGATCATGATAATTTCATCTATAACATTAATACCTAGAGGTTTGCATATAATGATATGAACTTCACTTATCTTTAGCATTATCGTTTTGGCCCCATAAATAAGAGATACATATCTAGAACCCCATGAGGATGGATTTCTGAAACTCATTTGATTATTGAATCATATGAGACATGTAAGACTTATTAGGCAAAGATATGATCTTTTGGGAATCATACATATCGATGTATGAAGGCCACTAAGCACAAATGCTAAAGATGGTTTTCAGTACTTCATCATATTTACTGATGGGATCAGAGAAATATGGATTTGTGTATCTTATGAAGAAACAAATCAGAATCCTTTGAATTGTTCAAGGTATTCAGGAATGAAGTAGAGAACCAGCTTGGCAAAAGTATTAGGGCTCTACGATTGGATCATAGAGGAGAGTACTTGAGCAAAGAGTTTGACAACCATCTATGGGAGTGTTGGATATGATCCAACACTCGCTCCACCTAGCACGCCACAAAGGTTTGGCGTGTCTAAGAGGAGATTTCGGACCTTGTAGGACACGGTTCGGTCCATGATGAGTCAAACAGAACTTCCAGTTTACTTTTGGGGCTATGTTCTAATTACAACAAATTTCGCCCTTAACCTTGTTCCATCAAAAACGGATTATGAATAACGCCATATGAGATATGGACTAGGAAAATGTCCTAGTATGTCATTCATAAAGATTTGGGGTTATGAAGTTAATGTAAAAGAGTTTACAAATAAACTTGGACCCAAGTCGGATAAATGTTTTGTGGGATATTCTGAAAAGGATATTATTTCTACAACCCAATCGAGAAAAATAAACTGTTTGTTGCTCAAACTACAGTGCTTCTAGGTAGAGATTGTCTCTAAGAGAAACAGTGGGAGGACAATAGAACTTGAAAAGTTCAAGAACCACAATAGAACATTCATCCGTTTGATGGAACATGAGCAGGATCACAAGGTGTTGTGGAGCAACCTACTCAGTTAACACAAGAACCTCATAGGTCAAGTAGGATATGTCAAGGGACTAGAGAAATAAGGATTTCTCATAACCCGTGATATATTGCTCATAAAGATGAGCCTACAACCTATGAGATGGCCACGTGTGGCCATACTATCGGAAATGGCTTGGAGCCATGAGATACGATATGGAATCCATGTATACCAACAAAGTATAGACTTTGGTGGAACCACCTGATGGGTAGGACCCATAGGGTGCAAGTGGGTTATGAGGAAACTAACATGGATGGTAATATGATTACCTTTAAGGGAAAATTGGTAGGAAAGGGATTTCATGCAAGCTCATAGTATAGACTATGACAAAATCTTTCCCCAATTATGATGCTTAAATCCATTCGCATCTTGCTTGTAGCAATCTATTTATAGATTGGATCAAGCTTCTAGGAGTTGGACTCTTCAAATGGATGATGTAATCAAAGGAGTTTGGTTCCATCAAAATTGAAGATGAGACTTGTGTCTACAAGAAGGTTAGTGGGAGCACAGTTATGTTTCTGGTCTAGTATGTGGAGGCATACTTGACCATTGGGAATGTTGCCCCTACTTGGCAGTCTTACGTAGATTGACTAGGGAGTTGACTTTCCAATGGTAGACTTAAGCGAAGCAACTTGTGAAGATCTATTGAGGTAGATCAAGATGGTTGTATAACTTAGGTCATAGTACATAAATTGACAAAGGTGTTGAAAAGAATATTGATTCTTACCCATGTCACATGGAATTAGTCATTGGAAGGCTAATTATCTTTCCAATTAGATTGGGAATGGACCGTATGAATTAGATTCACGAGATACGCCATGGAATGTACTTGGCCAGATGTGTCATATGGTATGGCACAAAGATACCAGTCAAATCCGGGTGAGCGTCACTGGATAAATTATTAAGATTATCCTTTAGTACTTGAGAAGAACTAAGGATGATTTTTTTTATAAATGGAGGATACGAAGAGTTTACTGTAAGGGGTTACAGTGATGCGAACTTCAAATCTGACAAAGAAGATTCAGATTATAAGTCGAGTTTTGAGTTTTGCCCTAGTGGGAGCGACTGTGAGCTGGAAAGGTTCCAGGCAAGATTCAGTCACTGATTCTAACATAAAGGACTGAGTAAATTAATGCATAAGATGCATTTATTCAGAATATTCAATCTCAATCAAATTGTTGATGGGGGAGATGTGAATATTTGCAAGGTGCCAGCATATGTCTCGCCCCTACGTAGTGTAAGTTTGGAGGGCCGTGCTAGATCAATAGGCATATGATGCAGGAGATTGACTCTAGTGCAAGTGGGAGACTGTTGGAATTGTGCCCTAGAGGCAATCGATTAATTGTGACATTTATGGATTTACGATTCATTATGTTATCCATATGGAGATATGTTAACATGAATGAAGTCCTTAGAATATAAGTGTTATATTCTTAAATATCCCTAGTCAATTATAATGATTAATGGGACAATCATCTATAGACTAGTATGGGGTTGGATTGATATGGAGATATCATGATCCAACACATGGGTATGCATTAGGAGTAATGGCATACTAGATTGACCCATCTCCGAGAAGGCTACATACACGTTATGTTAAGTCACAAGCGCTTCTCGCGGTGCAACGGTATTGCCATCCTTAGACTTGAAGTCACTAGATATTCTAGTTGTGGATCATTGTGATTTTGGTAGCGTCAAACGCTACACCGTAACTGGGTAGTTATAAAGGCGTGTACTGGATACAATAAGAAGCAAGCTTAGAGATCGTAGTGGACGTACATAGAATTTGTCCCTCCCACATAACGGGAGCAAATATCCTAGGCCACTCGAGGAATAGTGCTTATAAAATGTCTGGCCAGACTCAAATAAATCAATATGGGATATTGATGTTATTTGCACGAATAAGGCTATTCCCAAGATCGAGAAACTATGGATTGGATATACGAGTGTGACTTGTATGTCTCGTGTCCAATCCGGATATGGGGACAAAGGGATGAGACAATTACTTGCACAAAGGTTTGTCATGATGACTATTCTATTTGTTGGCTAGAATGGATGTCTTGCTAGAGGCCGCTCCATATTAGTAAATAGTTACTACTAACTAAATAGAACCTATGGGGTCACACGCCATATAGGGGTGAACTAGACTTGGGAATTAATAATTAATATGATTAATTAATTAAAAGGATCAAATCGCAACAACTTGCTAACTTAGTAGGACTAATATGCAAGTTGGACTAATCCATGTATAGACATGATTAGGATTTGCCAAGGTGGCCTAATTCATGTAGAGACATGATTAAGATTAATTTTCAAATAGAACTAATCCATGTATTGACATGATAAGGACTATTTTTTCAAAAAGGGACTAATCCGAACTTGAGTAGGATTAGGAGAGGGGTTCTTTATGTAGTAGGACAAGGAGTTGTGGGACTATATAAAGAACACTCCTAGCATATTTTTCTCTCTACACACGAGACACATCTATATGATAGAAGCAAGGAGAGAATAAAGCAAGGAGAGAGCAAGTCCCAAAAGGGGCCGAACCCCCTTTGGGATTGCCGCCCCCTACCCGTCGGCCTAAAGGGTGTCGCCCCACCTTTGGCACTCCATTGTTGGCGATTTATTCTTCCTCTTCCATTCTTCCTAGCTAGCACATGGATTTGGAGGATCTAGATCTCACCCCTAGGCGTGGATCAACCGTAGAGACGTGACACTATTCGCGTTTGAAGTCATCAAAGGAGAACCCTAAGGTGTGTTATTGATTTCTTCCTTTACCATCGTTATGTCTCTTGACTTGTGATCCTTGGAGGGTTTTGCATGGTTGATTATTGTTTCCGTTGCGCATCCATGAATCAAAACCCAACAATGATGACAGAAGTGCACATCATTGTACACTATGTTCCAAGTGTTGACGGAGCCAGCTCTGGACACGGGTAGGCACGTTCCCTAGTCCTTTCAGAAAAAAAAAATTCAATTTTATCCCTATGTTACAAAAAATTATTCAAAAGTTCCCTTGTAATAATTGAGAAATTGCCTTTGTTAAAATTTAAATTGTTTCTTATTGCCCTTTCCAAAAAAAAAAAACATTTTGGGCCCCCGAGTATAAATTAGATATATATATATATAAATATATATTCTAACATTATCTCTTGTTTTAACAGAGAGAAAGAACGTGAGCGGTGGAGAGGCAGAGAGCAGCGACCACGACTCGCTACAGGCTACTCCAGGTCTGTATTCTTCCCACGGACTAGCGGCCACGACGATTTGCAACAGGTAATGGAGGATTGGTCGAGCTATTCGTGATACGAGTCCAGTCGGCAGCCGCCCTCGCCAGTCGTACTTCGTGCAACGACTCTGGAGGGTGCTTTGTTTCAACACTTTAACTCTACATCTCTACTACTATAAAAAGCTGAAGAGCTCCAAGATGTTTAGCCCTTTGGAGTGTTTTCTCCATTTCCTACATTTTTTATTTTGCCGAAAATACACTTCACCAATGCAAAGATTCCATCAAACTTATTACTTACCTAATATATGCTTATTAATGTATGATCTATGAGCAGTGAGTATGCAATCACCAGATTTCTCATCTTGCACCACACATTTCTCCTTGTCAAATACAGCTTTATAACCTTTATCACATAACTGAGAGATACTAAGCAAATTATACTTAAGTCCATCTACTAGATAAACATCAGATATAGAATTTGTAGAACCATTACCAATACTACCTATACCAATAATATTGCATTTTTCTTTGTCACCAAGTGTAATTGTTCCCCCAGATTTTTCTGTGAGCTCAATAAAAAGAGAATTATTTCCACTCATATGTCTGGAATAGCCACTGTCTAATATCCATTTCTGATCTTTCAAGGCCTTGGTGACATCATGCAAAAACAAATCATTGCCTCAACAGGTTGTTAGACCAAGTGCAGAACTTTGAGTCATACTCAGAATCAGCCATATTTGGTGGCCTAATTCCTTTGGGAACCCAAATTTGCGTAACCTGTCCCTTAAGCTGATAAGGATAAGTATTACTCATAATGTGAGGTTCTGATCTTCTGAAAGGGACAAGTTAATCTGACATGACCAATTTTTCCACAGTAATGACATTTTGGAGAATGTCTGCTATCAAATTTGACAAAGTAGTTTGGCTTTTTTTGGAAAATTTGGATTATAGCCAATCCCACTTTTATGCATTGATTTCAGACTTCCTCCAAGAATGAGATTTAGATTATGTTCTGAGCCTGTAAACTTAGCTAGGACCTTCTTGGACTCTTGAAGTTTCTCAGTCAAAGTACAGATCTGCTGTTCTAAATTCTCAGAATGAGCCTTTAGATCAGCATATCTTTCAGTTAAAAGAGTGTTTTGATCAACAACCTCTTTTATATGTGCCTTCAAGACTTGAACCTGCTGTCCAATGCCTTGAAGTCTTTTTTCCAGCTTTGTCTTAGAAACTTCAATAGTTTTTTTTGAAAAAACTAGGTCCAGGATTTCTTTTAGCGGCTCATGAATCTTAATCTTTAAAGCAGAAATCTCATTTCTATAACTTTCCTCATTCAAAAACATACTTTTAAGAATTTCAGGAAGTACATCAGAAGGACTAGCAAGTAAATTTGTTACCATGTCTTCAATGTGTCTGTCTGATGAACTTTCCTCATTATGCTTTGCCATGAAGCATAAGTTTGCTTGCTCTTCTTTAGTGTCTGAATCACTTGATGAATCAGAATCACTCCAAGAAGCCATCATGGCTTTCTTCCTTCTGTTGTCACCATCCTTTTTCTGAAAGTTCATGTTCTTCTTCTTTTGTGGACAGTCCCTTACTAAATGATCTGCATCACCACACTCAAAACAATTCATTACTTTAGTTTTATGTGACTGTGATGAAGATTTACCTTTGTAATCCTTGCTGCCTGAGGGTCTTGATCTCTCTCTGTTGTAATCCCTGTTACCAGAGTTTTTTTTTTTTAGAATCCTGGTTAAGGTCTTGGAGATCAATGCTAAAGCCTCTTCATCATCAGGTTCCTCCTCAGTCTCAAGGCTTTGAGATTTTTCACTGTCTTTTGTCTTAAGAGCTAGGTTCCTGATATTTTCACTCAGATCACCTTCCACATCCTTCATAGACATTTCATGAGTGAGCAGCTTTCCTTGTAGATCCTCTATCTGAAGAAGACTCAGGTCTTGAGCTTCCTCAATGGCTGTTGTCTTTGGCTCCCACTTTGCTTTTGGCAAACTTCTCAGAATATTTCTGACCTTCTCTTTATTTGAGAACTTCTTTCCCAATGACTCCAGGTTGTTCACCACATCATTAAATCTTTTGAACATTTCCTTGATGGTCTCATCTGAATTCATCTTGAACAACTCATATTGTCTCCGAAGTATGTTTATTTTTGTCTGCTTAACCTGGCTGGTTCCTTCATATGTCACCACAAGTTTATCCCACACTTCTTTGGCACTCTTGCAGTTTGACACTCTGTTGAACTCATCTGCATTTAAAGCACAGTATAGCGAATTCATAGCTTTGTAATTTTTGGATACCTTTTCCAGTTCAGTAACTGAGAGATTTTCCTCAGACTTGACAGTTCTGACTCCATCAATTGTAGTGTAGTACTCATGAGGACCATTCTGAACTATTGACCATAGTTCCATGTCTTGATCTATGATGAACATCTTCATCAATGCCTTCCAATGCATGAAGTTGTCACCATAGAACAATGGAGGTCTGTTGGCTGCCCTTCCTTGTGAGAATCCACCATCTCCTACATTACTCATAGTCACCAGGTTGTTAGATCTAAAAAAAAGTGACACAAGCTCTGATACCAATTGAAAGTGTGTAACGTAGACTAAATACAGGACCTAAATACTCTAGAAGGGGGGGGGGGGTTGAATAGAGTATGGAAACTTTTTGCAAAACTTAAAGTTTAACAGGAAATCTTTGTGTGAAACTCAAATCTCAAGGCCTTGAGATTTTGTAAACTGTCTGAAACTCACTAAGGCAAAATTGTAAGCTTCAAGGCCTTGAGCTGTGGACAATTCTAAACAGCTTCTAAACCCTAGTTTGATGTGAGTTGTGTGCAGCAGATAATAATCAAACAAAAAGATAAAGAACACAAAGTAATTTACAGAGTTCAGTCCCAATGGACCTAATCTCTGCCTGAGGGATCTAATCACACCAAGATTGGGCAAACACTTCTTATTACTCACACAGAAACAGCCCTAGATCTTCAAGCCTAAGTGATTTCCCTTACACCTATACAGCTTGTGGTTCCAAACCTATCTAGTTCCAGCTACTAACTGTTGAGCTAACAAGAACCTCTTGTTGTTCACTTGAACAACCAACCACTAGGTTAAGTGAGGTTTAAGATAATATAGAAATACACAGATGAAAGTACAGATGAAGAACACAGTATGAAGATAAGCTGTTGAAGCCTGTAAGTGTTCTTCTGGAAAACTGGATTGATTTGACCTTCAGAAGTCTGGACTGAAGCTTGAATGATTGTGTGTTTGAATGGATGATCTACCACGAATTTGTCACACCTCTCAGAGTATTCTGCAAGCCTCTCTCTCCTTCAAAATTCAAACCAGTGTCTTTTATCCACAGCTGCAACTGATTGAGAGATTTTAGGATCTCAGTTCCTACAAATCCTCCTTCTGTTTCAATTTAAATTCAACCAGCTTCAAGAGGATATCCGTTGGAGTTTGTTGAGATTTCTCCTGCACGTTTAACAACCCTGCAACAGCATGGAAACACTGCAACAACAAAATCCAAACAGCTAACAGTACTAAGACTGTTTGGTTATACAGTTTCTGATAAAACTGTTTAATAAACTTAGAACAAAAATCTGCATATCCTCTAGATCAAATAAATCATGAAAAACAAGTTTAAGACACTTAGAAGTGAGTAAATAATCACAATACTAAGAATCATAACATGTAAGAAAGAATCAATTAAGTTCTGTAAAAACTGTCAGCAGCTCAAGACATATCTCAAGGCCTTGGAGCTCTGAACCTGCTTCACATAATTTCAAAGTTAAACCCAGATAACTTTGATTCTTCCTGTTCTGACCATCTGCAATTGTGATAGATATATAAATAGTATAAACCACAAGTATATACCATAAACCACTGATTTGCATAATCAGATATCCAATTCTGCAACACAAAAAAATGTTAGAACACATAGCAGGATAAGATAACTCAAGGCTTTGAAGTTCAGTCAATCACAAGGCCTTGAGATAACTGAAATGCCTTTGCTGCTAATGTCTTCGCCTTTTGTCTTTCATTACTCAAAACAATTACCAGTCAAAGAACATTCAGGGATCTTGACTCAACATTATTTATCTGAGTCTTGCCAGACATTCCATAAGCACTACCCCTCGAGTGGTCGTGGATATTTACTACCATTATGTAGAAGGAACAAATCCTCTCTACATCACTACCATCTCTCAGCTTGCTTCCGATCATTCACGATTACTCTCTTTAAAGTTACCTAGTTACGGTGTAACGTTTGATAAAATCAAAACATGATATTTCACAAGTACAGTATCTAGCGAATTCAAGTATAAGGATTACAACACCATTGTCACTATGAGAACCACTTGTGACATTAACATAATTTATATGTAGTCTTCTCGCGGTGGTTCAATCCCGTATGCCATTACTCCTAATGCGTACCCGTGTTAGACTTGATATCTTCATATCAATCTACCCACATACTAGTTTATAGTGATCGTCATGTTAATCAATATAATGGACTAGGGATATTTAAGATTAAAAACAATTGCAAGCTAAGGACTTCATTATATTAAATTCTCCATAAAATAATAAATGAATATTATGGCAAAAACAATGTTCATACTAACTAAAGATTACCTCTACGACATCTACTCCAACAGTTCCATCTGAGTGATCTTCATCCAAGATTGAGTGTCTTGAAGATGATGCATGCTCGTCATGTTTTAAGAAACGGCTCAAAGATTGGGGTATTTGATTTTCATGTTTATTTCATAGTTGATTTTCTTTAATTGGATGTTTAGCTAGTTGTTAGTTTCATTCAATTAAATAAATAACCCTTGTTGACTCAAAGACTTCTAAGTCTGTTTTGAGAAGCAACTATTTTTGAGTGATGAAAGACAAAGACAAAGTATTTCTAAAGCTCCAAGGCCTTGAGATGCTGATCAGAGCTTCAAAGCTATGAGAGTATTTTTCTTTACACTATGATCTAATAATCTTGTGATGAAGGAGTTCTATCTGATGTGTTAAGATCAGAGATTTGCTGCAAATATCCTTGTTATATATTCTGTATATATCTAACACAATTGCAGATATCTTAATCAGATTGAATTAAAGATTTATGGTCCTAATATTGAAGACTGAACTGTGAAGCATGTTCAGAGCTCCAAGGCCTAGAGATGTGCCTTAAGCTGCTGACAGTTTTACAGAATTAACTGATTCTCTCTTGCAGGATTTGATCATTGTTATTATGGTTGTTTAATAACTTCTATAAGTCTTAAACTAGTGTATCATGAGTAACATGTTTGAGAAGTTAATCAGGTTATTGTTTTATTCATATGATCCAAGTTTTTATTCAGAAACTGGAAATCCAAACAGACTTAGTGCTGTTATATTTCTAGATTTTGTTGTTGCTGTGTTTTAATGTTGTTGCAGGTTTTTCAAACGTGCAAATGCAATCTCAACAAACTCGAACGGATATCTACTCAAAGCTGTGTTGAATTATAGTTAGAAAGGATGAGGATTTGCAGGAACTGAGATCATAAAATCTCTCATTCAGTTGCAGAGAGTGGATAAAAAGACTGGTTTAAAATTTGAAAGATATAGAAGCTTACAGAGAACTGAGAGAGGTGTCATATATTCGTGGAAGATCAGATATTCAATCCCTTACAAATTCATGCTTCAATCACTGCTTTCAGAAGATCAATAATTCCCGTTTCCTGAAGAACACATCCAGGCCTTCACAAGCTTATTCCTTTAATGTGTTCTTCTTCTGTATTGTAATCTGCTTATCTTTTGTATATCTACAACCTCACAAAACCTAGTGGTTGGTTGTTCAAGTGATCAACAAAAAGTTCTTGTTAGCTCAACATTTAGTAGCTGATACTAGATATGTTTGGAACCACAAGCTGTATAGGTGTAAGGGAGTTACTTAGGCTTCGAGATGTAGGGTTGTTTCTGTGTGAGTAATAAGAAGTGTTTGCCCAATCCTGGTGGGATTATATCCCTCAGGCAGAGATTAGGTCCATTGGGACTGAACTCTGTAAATTGCACTGTGTTCTTTACTTTACAGTTTTGCTATTTACTTCTGCAAGTAACTCAAATCAAGCTAGGGTTTATAAACTGTTTAGAACTTGTAATAGTTCAAGGCCTTGAAGCTTTCTGTTTGCCTTAGAGAGCTTCTGACTGGTTTTGCAAAATCTCAAGGCCTTGAGATTTGAGTTCCTCACTGGTTTACTTAGTTAAAATTTGTGTTTTAGAAAAAAGTTTCCTTACTCTATTAAACCCCCCCCTTCTAGAGTATTTTGGTCCTGTATTTAGTCTACAGTACAAACTTTCAATTGGTATCAGAGCTTGGTCACTACTATAGATCTAACAATCTTGTGACTATGAGTAATATAGCAGATGGTGGCTTCTCACAAGGAAGGGCAGCAAACAGACCTCCATTGTTTTTTGGTTATTACTTCATGCACTAGAAGGCATTAATGAATATGCTCATCATAGATCAAGACACGGAAATGTGGTCAATAGTTTATAATGGTCCTCATGAGTATTACACTACCATATATGGAGTTAGATGCATCAATTCTGAGGAAAATCTCTCAGTTACTGAACTGTAAAAGGTATAAAAACATTACAAGTATATGAATCTGTTATATTGTGCTCTTAATGAAGATGAGTTCAACAGAGTGTCAAATTGCAAAAGTGCCAAAGAAGTATGGGACAAACTGGTTGTGACATATGAAGGAACAAGACAAGTTAAACAGACCAAGATTAACATACTTCTGAGGCAATATGAGTTGTTCAATATGAACTCAGATGAGACCATCAAGGAGATGTTCAAAAGATTCACTGATGTTGTGAATAATCTGGAGTCATTGGGTAAAAAGTTTTCAAATGAGGAAAATGTAAGGAAAATTTTGAGGATCTTTCCAAAAGCCAAGTGGGAGCCAAAGACAACAGCTACTGAGGAAGCTCAGAATTTAAGTCTTCTTCAACTAGATGATCTACAAGGAAAGCTGCTCACTCATGAAATATATATGAAGGATGTAGAAGGTGATCTGAGTGAAAACATCAAGAACTTAGCACTCAAGGCTAAAAACAATGAAAAATCTCAAAGCCTTGAGACTGAAGATGAGCATGATGATGAAGAGGCTTTAGCATTGATCTCCAAGGCCTTGGCCCGGATTCTTAAGAAGAAGAGAAAATCTGGTAACAGAGACTACAACAAGAAGATATCAAGACCTTCAAGCAGCAAGGACTACAAAGGTAAGTCTTCATCACAGTCACATAAAACTAAAGTAATGAATTGTTTTTAATGTGGTGATGCAGATCATTTAGTAAGGGATTGTCCAAAAAAGAAGAAGAACATGCACTTTCATAAGAAAGACAGTGACAACAGAAGGAAGAAAGCCATGATGGCCTCTTGAAGTGATTCTGATTAATCAAGTGATTCAGACACAGAAGAAGATCAAGCAAATTTATGTTTCATGGCTAAACATGATGAAGAAAAGTCTACAGACAGACATTGAGGAAATGGTAAAAAATCTTCTTGCTAGTCCTTCTGATGTACGTCTTGAAATTCTCAAGAGCATGTTTTTAAATGAGGAAAGTTATAGAAATGAGATTTCTTCTTTAAAGATTAAGATTCATGAGCAGGTAAAAGAAAAACCTGGACCTAGTTTTTGCTAACAAAACTGTTGAAGTTTCTAAGACAATGAAAATGACTTCAAGGCCTTGGAAAGCAGATTCAAAGCCTTGAAGGCACAGATAAAAGATATTGTTGATCAAAACACTCTCTTAACTGAAAGGTATGTTGATCTAAAGACTCTTTCAGAGGATTTAGAACAACAGATTTGTTCCTTGACTGAGATTCAAGATTCTAAAAAGGTCCTAGCCAGTTTTACAGGCTCAGAACATAATATAAATCTCATTCTTGGAGGAAGTCTGAAATCAATGCATAAAAGTGGGATTGGATACCATCCAAATTTTTTAAAGAAAAACAAAACTAATTTTGTCAAATCTGGTAGCAGACATTCTCCAAAATGTCATTGCTGTGGAAAAATTGGTCATATTAGATTAACTTGTCCCTTCAGAAGATCAGAACCTCAAATTATGAGGAACACCTATCCTTATCAGCTTAAGGGACAGGTTAGGCATATTTGGTTTCCAAAAGGAATGAGACCACCAAACATGGCTGATTCTGAGTATGACTCAAAGTTCTACACTTGGTCTAACAGCCTGTTAAGGCAATGACTTACTTTTGCAGGATGTCACCAAGGCCATGAAAGATTAGAAATGGATATTAGATAGTGGCTGTTCCAGACATATCAGTGGAAATAAGTCTCTTTTTACTGAGCTCACAGAAAAATCGGGGGAACAATTACACTTGTGGATGGACTTAAATATAATCTGCTTAGTATTTCTCAGTTATGTGATAAAGGTTATAAAGCTATATTTGACAAATAGAAATGTGTGGTGCAAGATGAGAAATCTGGAGATTGCATACTCACTGGTCCTAGATCATATAATCTATATGGTATGATTACTAACAGTGTTGCAGGTGACAAGTTGAAATGCCTCAAGGCCTTGAAGGAAGATTCAAAGCTTTGGCACCGAAAGCTTGGGCATATTAGCATACACCCCTTGAATAAACTCATCTCAAAGGATTTGGTAAGAGTATTACAGTCACAAAAAATTTCATATGATGAGGTCTACAAGGCATGTGTACAAGGTAAACAAAATCAAGCCTAAGAACTTTGTAAGTACTTATAGACCGTTAGAACTGTTGCATATGGACTTGTGTGGTCCTATGAGAGTTCATACTCCAAAAGGTAAGAGGTATATGCTTGTGATAGTAGATGATTATTCTAGGTTTACATGGGTGATGTTCATTAGAGACAAAACTGAAGCATTATCTGAATTTTCTAGACTGTGCAAAGAGCTTCAAACTATGAAAAAATTGCCTGTTGCATCTATTAGAAGTGATCATGGTAGGGATTTTGATCAACTGGACTTTGATTTATTTTTTGCAAAGCATGGCATATCACACAACTTTTCTGCACCTAGAACTCCACAGCGAAATGGAGTAGTTGAGAGGAAAAATAGGACACTTGAGGATATGTCTAGAACCATGCTACTTGAAAGTAATTTGCCAAAGTTCTTGTGGGAAAAAGCTGTTAATACTGCCAATTTTGTACTGAATAGATGTTTGATTAGGACTATTTTGAACAAGACTCCTTATGAACTGTTTAAAGGTAGGAAGCCTAGTGTCTCTTATTTTAAACCTTTTGGTTGTATTTGTTTTGTGCATAATAATGGTAGAGACAATCTTGGTAAGTTTGATGCTAGAAGTGATGAAGGTGTATTTCTTAGATATTCTCAAAGTAGCAAAGCTTATAGAATTTACAATAGAAAAACCAAGATTGTGGAAGAGAGTATTCATGTGATTTTGATGAAAGAACTAAGGATTTTCTGAGTGAAAGTTTTGCAGATCTAAATTTGAACCAAGCATGAGTCTGATGATGATGCTGTGAAAGAGGGCAAAGGCAAAACTAAAGTGCAAAATCAATCAGTAGAATCTCAAGGACTTGAACCTCCTGCAGAGCCAAAATCTCAAAGCCTTGAGACTGAAACTGAAACTTTATATGATGCTCCCTCTACTGTTTCAAGAACTCAAAGCCTTGAAGGAACATATTCCTGGACACCAAGGAAGAAGTTTAAGTATCTTGCAAATCATCCAGCTGACAATATCATATCTGATCCAACAACTAGAACTCAGACAAGAGGACAGTTGAAGAACTTGTGTGCTTTTAGTGCTTTTGTATCATTGATTGAGCCTAAGAATACAAAGGAAGCACTGGAAGATGCAGACTGGATCATTGCAATGCAAAGTGAGCTGAATGAATTTGAAAGAAACAAGGTATGGAATTTGGTTCCAAGACCAAAAGAGAAATCAGTTATTGGAACCAGATGGGTGTTCAGAAATAAGCTTGATGAGAATGGCAAAGTGGTAAGGAACAAAGCCAGACTTGTGACACAGGGACACAATCAAGAAGAAGGTATAGACTATGAGACAATTGCTCTTGTTTCCAGGTTAGAAGCTATTAGAACACTTCTTAACAGTGCATCTCACAATCACATAAAGCTTTATCAAATGGATGTGAAATGTGCTTTTCATAATGGTTATTTAAAAGAAGATGTTTTTGTAGAACAACCTTCTGGTTTTGAAGATGAAAACTTCCCTGATAATGTTTACAAATTAGACAAAGCTCTTTATGCTTTAAAACAAGCTCCAAGGGCTTGGTATGTGGATAATATTTTGTTTGGTACTACTAATGATGCTCTTTCAAAAGAGTTCTCTAGTCTAATGTGAAGCGAGTTTGAGATGAGCTTAATGGGAGAACTGAATTTCTTTCTTGGACTTCATATTTACAAATGAAGAAAGGAATATTTGTACATCAAGAAAAGTATACCAAGGACTTGTTGAACAAGTACAATATGACACATTCCAAGGTACTTAAAACTCCTACGAGTTCATCACTCTCATTAGACAATGATTAAAATGGTAAGAGTGTAAATCAAAAGGAGTATAGAGGTAATATTGGATCACTTTTTTATTAACTGCTAGTAGACCTGATATTATGTTTAGTGTTTTCATGTGTGCAATATTTAAGGCAGATCCTAAGGAAAGTCATTTAACTGCTGTCGAGAGAATTTTTAGATATTTGAATGGAACCAAAGACTTGGGGCTTTGGTATCCAAGGAGATCTAACTTTATGTTGAGTTGCTATTCAGATGCAGATTTTGCAGGATATAAAGTGGATAGGAAGAGTACTTCTGGATGTTGCCAGTCTCTTGGATCGTCACTAATCAGTTGGCATTCCAATAAGCAAAATTATGTAGCATTATCAACTGCAGAAGCTGAATACATTGCACCTGGAGCTTGCTGTTCACAAGTGTTGTGGATTGCTCAAAAACTTATAGATCTTGGCTATAATTTCAGAAGTGTGCCTATTCATTGTGACAACACAAGTGCCATTTCAATCTCAAAGAATCCAGTACAGCACTCAAGAACCAAGCATATAGATGTAAGGCATCACTTTCTTAGAGATCATGCAGAAAAAGGTGATGTTGTTCTATCTTTTATTTCTACTTCTATGCAGATTTCTGATATTTTCACTAAAACTCTGCTAGATGATAGGTTTTCATCCCTAAGGCTTGAACTGGGTATGTTAAGCAAGGATGCACTGGTTTAGGGGGAGTATTAGTACTTACTTGTGTTTATATATTGAATTCTCAAAGCATTGAGATTATACTTTCCAAAGCCTTGAAAGTATAGTTCAAAGCTTTGAAATTTCTAAAACTGCAGAAAATCTCAAGGCCTTGAGATTGTTCTCCAAGGTCTTGAAACATCTGTAATTTTTTTAAAAAAAATGGATCACCAAATATTATATGTTATCTTTGTAGATAATTGTATAATATTTGAATTACTCATAGAATTTTCAAAAATATCCGAAAATATCTTTTAGATTCGTTTTGCATGTTGATTTTAGTAGAGTACTTTTATAACTCATTCTTGCAACCTACTTAAGTTAAAATTCAGGGCTTTTCTTCTTCATTCTCTCTCAATTCTCTACGTCTCTTTGATCTCTCTCTCTATCTCTATCAATCTCATTATTCTCTCAAAACCCTAATCCCACAATGGAGCGAAAATCAGCCAGGATTCAAAAACAGGGAAAGCCTTTTGGTAGATTGTGATCTCTGATTCAGATTCAGAAAACACACAGAGCTTACATGAAGAGGGCAAACAAAAAGGAGAATATTGTGATCTCTGATTCAGATTCAGAAAAAACACAGAGCTTGCATGAAGACACACCTCTAGCAAAAAAGATCAGAACAGAGAAAGGAGATGAAGGTTCAAGTGTTGATCCATAGGAGACAGAGGTTCAGGGTGATGATCAACCTAGGTCAGAATAGAAGAAAGGGGAGAGAATAAAAAGGATGTTGAAGAAGAAAAAGGGAAATCTGCTAAGGAAAGCAAGAAGTCTGTTGAAGGAGAACCAGAGAAGGAGAAACCTGTCGAGAAGAAATCAAGGGTTAAGCAAGTTGCTGCTGCAACCAAAAAAGGTTATCAAGGTAAAAATGTAATTCCTTCTGATTGGTTGTTAGTTCAGAAGTTAAGACAGTTTGGATGCAAGGGTATGCATCATCTATGGTTGCTTTCTGTAGTTTGATCTCTGAAGAGTTGTTAGATAAATTGGATATTGAGTGTATGAGGAAGTTAAGGGATTCTGCATTATGGAAAGTTTTAAATCCTAGTTCTAAAGCTTATCCTAGGTTAACTAGGTTGTTTTATCTGAATTTGGTTCAGGAAGGGGAAGATAAAATGGTGTTAACGTCTAAGGTGGCTGGGATAAACTTAAGGCTAGACCGTAGGGCATTTGCCAAGGTCTTGGGAATTCCTAAGAAGTATAATGTTGCTGATCATCCTGATAGGAAGGAGTGTCTAGAAAAAGCCAAATTTATGTTCTTCATTGATGGTGTTCCCACTGGTCCTAAACAGTTGGCACAGTCTGTGCTCAAATGTGAAGCTAAAATTCTGTTTACAATTCTGATGAGAACTGTTGTACCTAGGGAAAACTCAAGAGAGTTGGTCACTGATAAGGTTCTTATCCTCATGTACTTGATATGTCAAGGGTTTGAGATGGACTAGCCAACAGTGATCATGGAGCATATGATCTACTGTGCTACCAGAACTAGAAACCATCCTCTTCCCTACGCCAACCTATTACCTCTTTTCTTTGAGCATTTTGAGGTACCTTTGAAAGGAGAGGAGAAGATAACTGGTGGTTTTGGGTTAATTGATGAGACTGCTTTACAGAGAATTGGAGTGGTTCAGACAGGAAACGGACATTGGAAGTTCTATTAAGAGATTTCCAAAGCTGAGCTTGAGAAGAAAGATTTTATCAAACCTAAGGGGGCTACAACATCAAGGGGGCGAGCTAATGAGGATTACTCTCAGTTGGTTGAGAAGTTTGAAGAACAACAGGTTGAAATTGAAGATCTTAGACAAAGGCTATTTGACCTATCTTCTGAGTTTAATCAGTTCAAAGCCTTGACGGGTGTGATGAATGGCAAACCGGATATTGTCATCAAAGGTTTGAATTTGGAGAAGATCCCTTCTGCTACTAGTCATGAAACTAGTGTTCACTCAGATGAAAGGCTAGGTGCATTCTTGAAGAAGAAGAAAAAGAAGAAGAAGCCTATTACAGTTGTGCTCACTTCAAAGGATCTATATGAGCAAACTGATGATGAAGAAGCTGGAGAAGACACGGGTGTTGATGCAGCTATAGAAGGTGATTCATTCCAGGTGAAGGACAAGAAAGTGGATGAAATCATTGAGGAAGTTTTTGCTGAGGTGGATGCTGAACAAGAAGAGAATCAGTCTGCAGAAGAAGCTTAAAGTGACGAGGAGGTTGGAAAAGTCTCAGAGAAAGGCCAAGCATCAAAGAATAAGTGAAGATTTAAGAAAGCCAAAGCCTTGATCCTTTCTTTCTTTCTTTTCCTTTTCTTCTTTCTGAACTCAAGGCCTTGACATTCAGTAGGAACTTATTTTGTTAAGTTTTTTGTTAAGACTCTGAGTAAAGATCCAACATTTCTTCACCTTTATTTGATGAAAGTCAAAAAGGGGGAGAAGTTATATGTGCTATCTGTGGTTACTATTTGTGGTTACTCTTCAGTGTTTAGATAATAAGATTGTGAGTTTTTGTGATATCAGTTGTGTTATGTGATTATTGATTATGATTACTAGTTATCTGTGTTAATTTAGTTTAACCTGTGTAATTGTTTATTATTTCTGCAAATGATAATATCTAATTCTTACAAAAAGTTGCTCGGATATTTACGGAAGATTATGAGTTTTGTCTTTCATCAAGGGGGAGATTGTTGACTCAAAGACTTCGTAGTGTGTTTTGAGAAGAAACTGTTTTTGAGTGATGAAAGACAAAGACAAAGTATTTCTAAGGCTCCAAGGCCTTGAGATACTGATAAGAGCTTCAAAGCTTTAAGAGTAGTTTTCTTTACATTATGATCTAATAATCTTGTGATGCAGGTGTTCTATCTGCTGTGTTCAGATCAGAGATTTGCTGCAAATATCCTTGTTATATATTCTGTATATATCTTACACAATTGCAGATATCTTAATCAGAGTGAATTAAAGATTTCTGGTCTTAATATTGAAAGACTGTGAACTGTGCAGCATGTTCAGAGCTCCAAGGCCTTGAGATGTGCCTTAAGCTGCTGACAGTGTTACAGAATTAACTTGATTCTCTCTTGCATGATTTTATCTTCTTTATTATGGTTGTTTAATGACTTCTATAAGTCTTAAACTAGTGTATCCTGAGTAACATGTTTCAGAAATTAATCAGGTTATTTTTTATTCATATGATCAACTTTTTTATTCAGAAACTTGAAATCCAAACAGACTTAGTGCTGTTATATTTCAGGATTTTGTTGTTGTTGTTTTTTAACGTTGTTGCAGGTTTTTCAAATGTGAAAATGCAATCTCAACAAACTCCAACGGATATCTACTCAAAGTTGTTTTGAATTATAGTTAGAAAGGATGAGGATTTGCAGGAACTGAGATCATAAAATCTCCCATTCAGTTGCAGAGAGTGGATAAAAATACTGGTTTGAAATTTGAAAGATATATAAGCTTCTAGAGAACTGAGAGAGGTGTCATATACTCGTGGAAGATCATATATTCAATCCCTCACAAATCCAGGATTCAATCACTGCTTTCAGAAGATCAGTCATTCCAGTTTCCTGAAGAACACATCCAGGCCTTCATAAGCTTATTCCTTTACTGTGTTATTCTTCTGTATTGTAATCTTCTTATCTTCTGTATATCTAAAACCTCACAAAACCTAGTGGTCGGTTGTTCAAGTGAACAAAAAGAGGTTCTTGTTGGCTCAATTGCTATTAGCTAATACTAGATAGGTTTGGAACCACAAGTTGTATAGGTGTAAGGGAGTTCACTTAGGCTTGGAGATCTAGGGCTGTTTCTGTGTGAATAATAAGAAGTGTTTGCCCAATCCTGGTGGGATTAGATCCCTCCGGCAGAGATTTGGTCCATTGGGACTGAACTCTGTAAATTGCATTGTGTTCTTTACTTTACAGTTTTGCTATTTACTTCTGCAAGTAACTCAAATCAAGCTAGGGTTTATAAAATGTTTAGAACTGGTGATAGTTCAAGGCCTTGAAGCTTTCTGTTTGCCTTAGAAATTTTTTGACTAGTTTCGCAAAATCTCAAGGCCTTGAGATTTGAGTTTCTCACTTGTTTACTTAGTTAAAAAAAAAATAGCAAAAAGTTTCCATACTCTATTCAATCCCCCCTTCTAGAGTATTTTGGTCCTGTATTTAGTCTATATTACAAACTTTCAGCCCTTTTGTCAAATAGGGGGACTAGTTTTAATTAGATCCTTAGGAGAATTATTTCAATTTGTTAAAGTTGAATAGAAAGTTTATGGTTTGTTCATGAGAATTCCTTATTGTTTATGCTTAATTGTATGTCTGAATGTTTCTAATTGATTATGATTCATGTGATGTTCATTAACGATGATGAATCAGTTGATCTGTGATGTTCATTCTCACCTTTTTTTTCTTTACGCAAGTTCACAGATCTTGTCGTATAACTTTACTATTACTCGATCTATCAAGTTGTCTACAAGAACCGTTATTATTATGCTCCCCGAATGTAGTCTTTCGCTTTGCCTCGTAGCGTTGCAAATTGAGAGTTTATAGGATCAGACCCACTTGTACTTGTGTGATATATTGTATGTGTTTGTGCTCTCCCCTCATTTTTCATCCCTGGTGACCAAAGACAATTCCACATGTCACGTGTGGCTGCTGGTGAGCGGAGTCTTTTCCACACCTCTAAGTGTGACTTTTGGTGTGCGGAGTAGATACTTCAGGTTCCCAAATAGATTTAACTGAGTACTTAGATTGTCACGGAGTGGGGTGCTACGCAATTCTTACAGGATATTGGTAGGTTAGGTATATATATAAGTAGCGGATATGTAGTGATTGCTCAGTTATATATGCACTTAAACAGTTTTGGGCAATATATTTGTCAAGCAGTCGTTGGTGCTAGATGCTATGACTTTTTTCCTTAAATAAGTTTAACATTGAGGCGACCCATCAAAATAAGATTTCCCCAAGATAAAAATCTAGTGAGCCATGTCTTGTTTTTTTATAACTATTTAGTTTCTTGTCTTTATAGTTATCATAACATCTGAAGACGGTATTTACATTTCTTCGTGCTTAAATAGTTTAGCTCTTATTAAGTTGTTAATTTTTTTATTAAGAAGCTAAACCTATATGTTGGCTCTATGTTTTACGCTTACAATTATTGTTAGCTGTTGGAATTGTACCCTAGAGGCAGTCAATTTGTCGTGACAATTATATGAACTTACTATTCATTGTGTTATCGATATGGAAATATGTTAACATGAATAAAGTTCTTAAAATATAAACGTTACATTCTTAAATATCCCTATTCCATTATAGTGATTCACAGGACGATCACTATAGACTAGTATGTGGGTCGGTTGATTTGGAAATATCAAGTCTAACACATGGGTATGCATTAGGAGTAATGGCATACTGGATTGACCCACAACCAGAAGGCTTCATTAAGTTATTTTAACGTCACAATTTCTTCTCGTAGCGCTAATGGTTTTGTAATACTTAGACTTGAAGTCACCGAATACTCTAGTTGTGAAATATGATGCTTTGGTATTACCCAACGTTACACCGTAACTGGGTAACTATAAAGATAGTTATCGGGCATGATAGGAAGCAAACTTAGAGATGGTAGTGATGTAGATAGGATTTGTCCCACCCACATAAAGGGAGAAAAATATCCACGGGCCACTCGAGGGATGGTGCTTATAGAATGTCTTGCCAGACTCAGATAAATTAATATGTGATATTGATGTTATCTGCTTGGATAAGCCTATTCACAGGATCGAGAAACTATGGATTGGATATACAAGTGTGACAAAATGTCTCGTGTTCAATCCGGATATGCAGACAAAGGGATAATACAATACGATAAATTGGGCACAAGTTTTGTTGGATCACTGACTATTTCGATTAGTTGGGAGACACAAATGTGTTGCTAGACACCGCTCTATGTTAGTAATAGTTACTACCAACTAAGTAGAAACCTATAAAGTCACACACCATATGGATTAAACAAGATATGGGAATTAATTAGTAGGACTAATTAGTCAAAAGGAGCTAAAGGCATCCACAACCAAACTTAGTCGGACTAATTTGCAAGGTAGACTAATCCGTTAATGGACAGGATTAGTATTGGGCCAATATGTAGTTAATAAGTAGCTATTAACTATATAAAGGAATCCTAGATTGTTATTTTCTCAACTGTTCCATTATTGAGAGAAAAAATAACAAAGCAAGGAGTGAGCGAAGAGGTGAGCTTGAAGCCCCAACTCCGCCCGCCCCTAGGTTCCGTCGACCACTTGTTGGCGTGGCTCCGCTGCTCTGTTTTGCGTGATCTCTTACCTCCTTCTTCCATTACTAGCACTACACGTGGAGAACGATTCAATCTACTAATCCAATGTGTGGATACTCGTAGAGACTAAGATAAAATTCTTTGTAGTGATCACACAAACGAAGGTACACAAACGTTATTCCTTTATCATGTTATGAAGAGCTTTTATGAGATCCGTTGAGGGATTTGATCAGGATGAATTTTGTTATTCCTCTGCGTTGCCTGCATGAAAACCCAACAGTGGTATCAGAGTCACAGGTCATAGTAGATAACATTATTTTATATGTTACCGTTTATCAGTTTTTCACCGTTTTTACGCTTTTTAGCAAAAAACTGAAGTTAAGCATATGATGCAAAATGAATATGATTCAATAGGGTAAGCATATGATGCAAATTGAATATGATTCATAGGGAATGAGCAAATTTTACATATCGTATAAAATTTGGCGAATTTCGTCCACATATGATGTGAGTTTTTGGGTTTTGAAAAGTTATGGTTTGGGCACAATTGCGGATTAGGGAGTTTTTCTCATCAATTGGAAATAAGCATACAAGAAAAGGAGGAAGGAATTTTGGAAACAACCCCAGGGTTGGACCCTTAGGCCCCCATCCCTTCCAAGCCGCAGCCAAGGCCGGTTGAGCCAAGCCGCCGGTTTGACCCACAGGGCTTGGTCCGACCGGCTAGGACGGCTTGGATGCTCCTTGGGGTTCGGCCAAAAGATTAGTGGGCCTTTTGGACCGTTTTGACCCTATAAATTCCAAATTCAACTAAATTGACCAAGTGCGTTAAAATTGGATTTTAAATGCATTATGTGCTTTATTGCATGATGGATGGATATGGTCTTGGTTGTGGATGTTTATTTTGTGGTTTGTAGTTCAGTTTGGTTTTATTGTAATTAATGTAATTAATTGGCAGTAAGGACTGCTTGTCGTCTTCTCCCTCACTTGTGAGGTCTCTCTATTTAGTATAGATTCTAGCTAGTATTAGATACATAGATGATGGTTTATAAATGGAGAAGAAGACCAAAGAATCAAGGAACCAAAAAGACGATGGAAGACTCGCAATCCCAAGGTGGAGGAACATGGAGATGGGCTTGTCCCTTTTGGGGCTTATAGATATTCTGATTGGCTTGGGAATATCTTAGTCTTAGAGGCCATATCCATGCCATGTTTACTATTTATTTATTTATTTATCTATTTATCGTCTTGGTATTTATTTTGGTGTATGGTTGATGCATGCAAAACGTAACAAGATAATAATAAACAAAGTTGATATTTTATTTAGGATTGCCCAATCCAAATAAGTAGATCGTGTTGATAGAATCAACAAAACAATTAATAATGACAAGTAAATCCCTCAAACGATATATTGTGTTTTTTCCTTCTCTTCCTTAAACACCATCATGATCGAGGTCTATCAAAATTCGGTCTTGCCAAAGCAAGGCGATTTTAACTCACCATGGTGTGATGCGGCGACACAAGCAAGTAATATGTAATTTTTGAAGTAAGAGGTTGGATGAAACTAGGTTAGTTCAATTAAATTGATAAACTTAGAGGCAATACAATTATGATTTATCTATGGGGTAGATAAAGAATAAGGGTTTATTACCTAATTGAACTAAGAGTTGCATAAGATGCATATGGAAGGTGCCTACCTAAATAACTGATCTTTGGGTGACTTGGCGAAGCATGCTGAAAGTGAAAGTGAAATATGGAGCTTGACCCACTAGAAATTATATGATATTTTCCGCATTAATGGTGAGGGCTATTAATCCGAGAAAAATAGTGGGAGATATGTTTAATAATTCAAGTCCTTGTTAAATATAGTTCAAACGTCACATTATTTTGCATATTCCTTTTGTGTTGAATACTGATGGCATCAAACAAACAAACTCAACTTTATCGTTGCGATATGTCCTTGAGAAGGACAAGTTGTGTGGAATCAGTTTTCTAGACACGTACAAAATTGAGAATTGTTCTCAAACAAAAGGAAAAATACTATATATATGTATATATATATTGTTGAGTCAAGATCTCTTAATGTGCTTTGATTGGTAATTGTTTTGAGTGATGAAAGACAAAAGGCTAAGACATTAGCAGCAAAGGCTTGTTAGTCATCTCAAGGCCTTGATATTGACAGTAACTTTCAAAGCCTTGAGATTACTTATTCTGCTATGTGTTCTAACATCTTTGTGTTGCAGAATTGGATATCTAATTATTCAAATCAGAGGTTTATGGTATATATTTGTGGGTTGTACTATTTATACATCTAACACAATGGCAGATGATCAGAACAGGAAGAATCAAAGCTATCTGGGCTTAATTTTGATATACTGTGACACAGGTTCAGAGCTCCAAGGCCTTGAGATATGCCTTGAGCTACTGACAGTTTTTATAGAACTTGATTGATTCTTTCTTGCAGGTTATGACTCTTGGTATTGTGATTATTTACTCACTTCTAAGTGTCTTAAACTTGTTTTTCATGACTTAACAATTTCAGAGTATATGCAGATTGATGTTCCGAGTTTATTAAACAGTTTTACCAGAAACTGTATAACCAAACAGTCTCAGTACTGTTTGTTGTTTGGATTTTGTTGTTGCAGTGATTCTTTGCTGTTGCAGGTTTGTTAAAAGTGCAGGAGAAATCTCAACAAACTCCAACGGATATCCACCTGAAGCTGTTTGAATTTAAGTTGAAAATAGAAGGAGGATTTTTAGGAATTGAGATCCTAAAATCTCTCAGGCAGTTGCAGTTGTGGATAAAAGGGACTGGTTTGAATTTTTGAAGGAGAGAGAGGCTTGCAGAATACTCTGAGAGGTGTGACAAATTCGTGGGAGATCAATCATTCAAACACACATTCATTCAAGCTTCATTCCAGACTTCTGAAGATCAAATCAATCCAGCCATTCCTGAAGAACACTTCCAGACTTCAATAGTTTTATCTTTATACTGTGTTCTTCATTTGTACTTCATCTGTGTATCTCTATCTTATCTTAAACCTCACTTAACCTAGTGGTTGGTTGTTCAAGTGAACAACAAGAGGTTCTTGTTAGCTCAACAGTTAGTAGTTGGAACTAGATAGGTTTGGAACCACAAGCTGTATAGGTGTAAGGGAAATCACTTAGGCTTGAAGATCTAGGGCTGTTTCTGTGTGATAAATAAGAAGTGTTTGCCCAATCCTGGTGGGATTAGATCCCTCAGGCAGAGATTACGTCCATTGGGACTGAACTCTGTAAATTTCTTTGTGTTCTTTACTTTTCTGTTTGATTTTTATCTGCTGCACACAACTCAAATCAAACTAGGGTTCAAAAGCTGTTTAGTATTGTTCACAGCTCAAGGTCTTGAAACTTACATTTTTGCCTTAGTGAGTTTCAGACAGTTTACAAAATCTCAAGGCCTTAAGATTTCAAATCTCACACAAAGCTATCCTGTTAAACGAACCAATCCTTAGCAGCTCTCGTGAGGTAATAAGGAAACAACATAAGTTTAAGTGCTCAGCAGTGACCCGCTTGTAGCGGGTATAGTTGCAGTAATGCTAAAATCCCCCTATAAATGCATGAGGGTCTTCATCCTCTATGCCCGCGAATGGGAACATGTCCTTCAAAAATTGAATTTCATTCAGCTTTAGGCAAATATTCTATGCCTAAATTGGCGACACCAAAATTGTCAGCTCAGTTCCTTCCAGGTTCACCTCGAATCCCTTGATTATTGCCTTCCTTGATCGGTTATATGGCATTTAGGATGTTGCTACCCGTACTTGGTCTTCAACCTTAGCTAAGAAAGCTTCCAGCTGTTCCCGGGTAGTGCTGCTCGGCTCTTGTCCCTCTGCCACCGATTCCTGAGATAACAGCACTAGCAGACCCATGAGGTAACAAATAGTAAACATAAAAAAAATAAAAAGTAAACTAAACAAATTGCTAACTAAAACTTGTTAAACGTTGTCCCCGGCAACAGCGCCAAAACTTGACACACAAGTGCATGATCGAGTAATAAAGTGTGAGGATTTTTAATACAGGGGTTGTTGAATCCCACGCGGACAAGCTCGTAACAAGCTATAATTAGCAAATTGGATATGTTCACAACGTAACCGGTAAAAAGTGGTAAGAATTGTGAGATTTCCACCCCCAAACAAGTGGCCGTAGTGATTGCAAGAATAACAGAAAAGTAAATTAAGAAAGAGTTCTTAATCAGTAATGGCGTAACTATGCAATCTCGTAGATCACGTAGGGCTGTAAACAATTTCCGGATAATCTAAATAACACGTTAATTCAGTCTAACTAATTCGGGTACAAGAACTGACCATCTCCTACTTTTCTCAAGTCTTTTTACGTCACAGTACATGTAGGGTCCTTTCAGTCCACCTATGTCTACCGGTCCGTTCTAGCAAGTTCTCTACTGATATGCTAACGGGTCCTATCGGTTCACTGTCTCACAGAACAGCTGAATAATCCTACTGAGTCTACCTACACTGTCCAATCCTGACACTGGTCCTTTCCGAGCTAGTTGAAGTCACTTTCGCGCACTCACTAACGAAGTGAACAATTTTTCTACAACATCACTAATAACTAAGCATGAATTGTCTATTGAACAAACCCTAGCTCATGATTATTACTTCATCTCCTAATCGTGTCAATAGAATAGGATTACTAAACAAGAAACTCCAAATAATTCAATAGAAGAAATCATCAAAGCATGACATAAGATTCAATCCGAAAAAAAAAACGTTTACATTAACCCTAGGATCACATATGAGATGCCTAGCTATGAAAGTTTAGCTATTCATCGTAATATGAAAAATTGTAAAGAGTTTCTCCATGAATTTGATTAAGAAAAGGGAAGAAGGAATCAAAATATGTTCTCCAATGGTAAAGTCTTCGTCTCCTATTTCGTTCTTGCCTCTCCTCTGCGTCAATAACTGGTTTTCAGTCCCCTAGGTAGGCCGGACTACGATGTAATGCATGTGAAGCAACAAGTAACAAAATGAATCATATTCTCTGCCATTATGCTCAAACATCTCATAGCAATGTGGCATATGACAATAACATATAGCTCATAAAAGGTGATATCAAGTACTTTGATTGCCACTGAGTGGGGTGCTACGCAATTATGACAAGAGATGGGTAGGTAAGGTATATCGATAAGTAGCGGATATGTAGTGATTACTCTGTTATGTGTACACCTAGGGCCAGATTTGGAATGCTTCTGCTGCCAGCACAACTGCTTTCCGACAGCAAAAGCAATTTTAGTTTGTTTGGTAAAAATAAAAATTTCTTCTTTACGAACAGTTTCTTCTGTCCCACAACAGTTTTCTGGAAGCAGCGGGGGAGATGCTTTTCGAGAAAGTTCTTTCGATTGATTTATTTACAACCGATGTAAACCTTACCATTTTCAAAAATATCAATAGTTATCTTAACGGAAATGACATGTGTCATAAAACTTTGTCATTTTACCCTCTCATAGCAACTTCACTCTTAATTTTACCAAACAGAAAATTACTAAATCAATATTTCATAGCAGCTTTCACATGATATTTACCAAACAACATTTTACAAGAAATCACAACTGTTTTTCCATTGTGTTTTCGCACATCAGCTTTCTAGCACCGCCACTTCATTCCCAAACTAGCCCTTAAACAGTTTCGGGCAATACATTTGTCAATCACTCGTTGGTACTACCTTCTATGGTTTTTATCCTTAAATAAGTTTCACATTGAGGCGATTCGTCAAAATAAGGTTTCCTCGAGATATATATAAAAAAAAAAAAAAAAAAAAAAAACTAGTGAGTAATGTCCTGTTTCTTATAACTATTTAGTTTCTTGTCTTTTTTCTTTACTTTATAGTTACAGTTAGCATCTGAAGACGTTCTTTATGTTTGTTCTTGCTTAGATAGTTTAGCTTTTATTACATTGATAATTTTTTCTATTAGGAAGCAAGATCGATCTGTTAGCTCTATGTTTTACGCTCACAATTATTGTTAGCATCGATCTCAGGTACTCCTTGTTGTCAACCGGACTCTATATCAACTTTTACAATTTTCACGTTACCGTCAAAGAAGATTAAAGAACTACTTTACTCTTTTATGATTTGTTATTTAGTAGTATGCATATGTACTTTTACAAATTTTGCATTTTAACTAAAAGTTTGCAATGTTAGTAGAATAACATGATCTAATACTCAAGAAGGGGGGGGGGGTTGAATAGAGTATGGAAACTTTTGCACAATACCAGCCTTTTAAAGCTTAAAGAAAGTGGGCAGTTAATATCTCAAAGCTTTGGTAATGATTTGAGAAGCTAGAGATATACTAGACACTCACAGAAACTTCAAAGATTTGAAAATGGAAAACCTCCAAATCTTTGGAGTTGCATGTACTTAACTGGAATGAAAAGCAACACAATAAATAACATGAACACATGGATTTTTACAGTGATCAATCACAATTGGACCTAATATCTTCCTGAGGGATCTAATCCCTCCAATATTTCAACACAAATTATTATTAATCACCCAGATTTAGCCCTAGATCTCCAGCCTAAGTGATCTACCTTACACTTATACAACTTTTGGTTCCCAACCTATCTAGTTACCATCTACAACGTGTTGAAACAATAAGAACCTCTAGTTTTTCACTTGAAAAACTAAACGACTAAGTTTTGTGAGGTTTTAGAAACAAAGATTGAATAAAACAATTTAGTACAAGTAGAATAACTCAGAAAAGATAAGCAGATGAAGCTTGGAAGAGTTCTTCTGATCTGATGAATGATCTTCTCCTCTTGCATTGCTGATTAACTTGATTGTTTGAAGATTTCTGTAACTTGATATCTCTTTTTTGTAACACACTTCAATTCCCACATTGATCAACCTCTCTCTATCTCTCCTTCTTTGAAATTTAAACTCCGATCTTATATCAACAGTCTGCAACAACTCTGAGAGATTTTAGGAACTGAATTCCTATAAATCCTCTCCCCATATATGCTTCTTTCAACAACTATGCTTGGATAGCTAACTGAGTTGTTTATGAACGTTGGAACGGCCAACAAACCTGTACTCACTCAGGAACAAAGATCAAACAACATCTAGACAAAAATAGCAACAAGATCTGATCTGTAACAACCAGACAGTTCATGGAAAACTGAGCTAATTTTTCCTTAAGTTAAATTCAGTTTGTATATCCAACTGAGTAGATGTAACTGTGAATCAGTATAAAACAAGTAATAAAGAGTTAGAATAACTCAATACTCAATTTTAAATCCAACTAATCCAACCTGCATACACAGATTAGTTAGGTGAACTTAGCAGAATATAGTCATCAGAAAATCTCAAGGCTTTGGGGCTTTGACTGTTAGTTCCCAAGTGTGAGCCTTGATGCTCAATCCTGTAATCTGTGCTATACAATCCAAAACAAGAATCCATAATATTTCAGAATACATTAGTGAATGATAAACTCATTCTCCAATCCAATTCAATAAGCCTGCAAACACATAAACAGATAAGCACAATATGATCAAATGAACACTACAGTATCTCAAAGCTTTGAAGCTTTGATACTTAGTGTTGTTTCTCAACTTCTGATTCTAGCTTTCATCATCAAGGAAAAAAATCTCACCCTAACTTTATGAACTCAATTAAATACTCAAGAGCTTCTGATCTATCAATCTCCCCCATGATAAAAGACAAAACAAATATTATTGATAACCAAGATTTCGTGGATTTTCTGCAACTCAAAAACAGCATTAAGACTAGACAATATAAAATCACATCACAAAATATCATAGAAAAAAACAGTTTCATAGAATAAGAACAGAAACACCATCCTACAAAATCAATTCAAGATTATTATATAAACAGAAAACTAGCTACCACAAAAGTAGATAACCTTCTCCTCCTTTTTGACTTTCGTCAAAATAGTATAAGAAATGTAGGATCATGTTCAGAGGATATTTTATTAAACAAAACAAAAAAAAACTGCGGGACTTAGAGGAAAAGATAGAAAGAAAAGATAGAAAGGGCTTCACGGGTTTGAAGTTCCAGCTCCAGCACTTTTCTTTGCAGACTTTTTCCCACTATGAGCTTTTCTCTTGCCTTTATCCTCAGCCTCTACTTGCTCTTCCTCAACTGTTTCAGCATCTGACTCTTCTTCAGCTTCATCTTGCTCTTTTTGCTTAGCATGTTCATGAACCTCTTCACCTTGTACTTCCTCATACTGAATTTGAATATCAGCAACTACTTCAGCAATAACTTCTCCAATGAATCAATAGTGGTGTCTCTGCTCTTTGAAGATGGTACCTTTTCTAATTCCAAACCCTTTATATCACATCCAGCTTACCATCCATCAAACCCTTGAACTTCACAAAGTCAGTTGACAGATCAAATAGTCATTGTCTAAGATCTTCAATGCCATCCTCTAAGACTTCAAACTTGTCAAGAATCTGTGAGAAGTCTAAGCTACCAGGTACCTCTAGGTTTTGTAGCTGCTCTAGGTTTGATAAACTCTTTCTCCTTCAACTCTTTGCCATTATGCACAAAAAACGTAGAGACAAAAGGATTGAAGTAAGAAACACTTGGTTTTCTTCCTTTTTAATGTTCATAAGGAGTTTTCTTCAAAACAGGCGTGATCAAACATCTATTGAGCACATAATTGGCAGTGTTAATAGCTTCTGCCACAGATACTTTGGCAAATTTCTTTCAAGTAGCATGGTTCTAGACATATATTCAAGTGTCCAATTCTCCCTCTCAACTACTCCATTCTGCTGAGGAGTTATAGGGGAAGAAAAGTTGTGTGAGATGTCATGCTTTGCACAAAATAAATAAAAATAAAGATGACCAAATTCTATACTATGATACCTTCTAAGTGATGCAACAGGTAAGATTTTCAATGTTTCAAGCTCCTTACAAAACTTTGATAATTCAGATAATGCTTCAGACTTGTTTCTAATGAACATAACCAATGTAAATCTAGAGTAATCATCTACCACCACAAGCATGTATCTCTTACATTTTGGTGTCTGAACCCTCATAGGACCACACAAGTCCATATGAATCAGTTCTAAGGGTCTGGAGGTACTTACAAATTTCTTTGGCTTGAATGAACTCTTGGTTTGTTTACCTTGGGTACATGCTTTGTAAATCTTATCATCTTTGAATTTCAGGTTTGGAAATCCTCTTACCATGTCTTTTTAGATGAGTGTGTTCATTCTATGCATGCCTATATGCCCAAGTCTTATATGCCAAAGCTTTGAGTCTTCCTTCAAAGCTTTGAGACACTTTAGACTTTCACCTGCAACTTTGTTATTACTAAAATCATAAACATTATGTGACCTAGGAGCATTGAGTATGCAATTGCCAAATTTCTCGTCTTGCACCACACATTTCTCCTTGTCAAAAACTACCACTACTAGAAATATTAGCAAAAGCGTCATTAGATTAATGCGGTATTTGCTAAAATAAATGATGTATATAGCAAAAACAGCATTAATTGCAGCATTAGTATTAATGCTGCATTAGCCATTGTTGTTTTTTGCATTGCAGCATTAAGCTAATGTTGCTAGCAAAAGCAGCATTACTTGCAGCATTAACTAATGTTGCATACATGTACTCACACCCTGCAGCATTAATACAATAATGCTGCATTTGAGAATGAAATTGCAGCATTAAAGGCTTTAATGCTGCAATTTTATACTTAATTTTGCAGCATTACAATGATTAATGCTGCAATTTTGAGGACTGCTCATTCTGACCGGTGTCTCTAGATTTACGCTTCCTCTTTTGACCAAACAACAAAGGCCCACTTTTTTCAACATTTCCAAACTTGTTTTGAATGTGCTTAACCTGCTCTAAGATATCCTCCCCAGATAATAATGGTGGATGTTCTTTGGATTCCGTTTCTCCATTAAAGTTTCTTTTATCGCTCCTTAACATGTGACCCTCATCAAAGAAGCAACGATGCCCTAGATAACAATGTTTCTTACTATTCCTCAACCAGTGAGAATCGGTGTTGTTATTGCAAGGTGGGCAAGCCAATCTTCCTTTTGTGCTATAACTAGATAAGTTTGCATAAGCAGGAAAATCATTTATTGTCCACATAAGAGCATCTTTCATTTGAAAATATTCACCCTTATGAGCATCCTACGTACGAAAACCAACTGACCAAGATTCGTTCAATTCCTCAATCAATGATTGCATATAAACATCAAGATCATTACCGGGTGCACATGGACCATCAACCAATACATAAAGTATAAAGAATGGCTGTTTAAAACATAACTCAGGAGACAAATTGTAATTCAAAAGAACAACAGGCCATGTACTATGTGCAATGTTCATTGTTCGAAATGGATTAAAACCATGTGCTGCCAAGACAAGTCTAACATTTCGACACTCTTTGTCAAATGAGTCATGATGTTTCATATCGAAGGTTTTCCAAGCCATTGAATCAGCTGGATGTCGTAAAATTCCATCGTCTATCCGTACCTCATCGTGCCATCTCATATCAGATGCTGTTTTGGAGCACATATACAACCGTTGAAGTCTTGGTTTCAAAGGGAAATACCTGACTTGTTTTAATGCAACCTTAGAGAAATTAGTTGTTCCATCATCTAAGGTAACATCAGAATCTTTGTACCTCATACTGCCGCATATATCGCATTTATCTAGAGATTGCTTATCCTTACAGAACAATATGCAGTCATTTGGGCAAGCATCATACTTTACGAAACTGAAACCCGAAGACTCTTTAATCTTTTTGGCTTCATAAAATGAATTTGGTAAATGTTTGCTCATTGGATATGCTTTTTTGATCAATTTGATAGTGTCATCAAATGCGACATTCGGTAATCCATACAAGACTTTTATGTGTAGTAATTTAACCACAAAAGATAATGTAGTGAAATTTGTGCAACCAAGATACAACTCTCGCTCGACATCCTCTAAGAGCTTTTTATATTTGTTATACTCCTTATCTTGCTCGGGATTTGAATTCTCATTTTGCATTCCATTAAGAAAGGCATGTTCATGATGAACCCCAAATGCCTCATTCACCATACCAACCATGTCATCACCAATGCATTCATCGACATTTCCCCCTCATTGACCTCACAGGACTCTCCATGATCTGTCCACTTAGTATACGCAGCATAAAATCCATTACAGATTATATGCTCCCTCACGACTTTCCGTGTTACGTAAAATCGATTGACACACTTTCGACAAGGGCAAGTTATCGTTCCATCCTCTGGTTGGTTTATGTAGGCAAAATTAAGAAACTTTTCAGAACCCTCCAAATAAGATGGATCACTCCTATCTTCTAAATGAATCCAACTCTTATCCATTACCCCTCTCTTAAATAAGCAGCAAATAATACCTATACGCATCACATAAAATATACAACATGCATGTCAATAAAACAGAATTAACCGGGCATACTTGCGAAACAAACAGAAACATAATTGAACTCGTAAATTAGGCAACAATTATATTATTGTTGAAACACGAGTGAAGTTATCATAATCACATTCGGTACTTGAAATTTCAACATAATGTAAGAAGATTGAACCAATACATAGTCTGCAATTAAGGCTATCAATTGAACCAATTCATGATTTCTACAACACACAGCATTTACCAAAGAGAGTATGCACACTACAGCACTAGAAGATAACACATATAAGAAAAAAGAACCTGATTGACATGAAATAGATAGTAAACCAAATTCAATTTCAGAAATCAAAACAAGAGAAGAGAGAGGATAGTACCTGAACTGAGCTTTGTAAACCAGAATAAAGAACCTAATTGAACTCCGGTTGTAAGCCTGAACGAAGAAACCCAATTTAACTCAGAAACCTAATTGAACTCGAAAATTGAATTCCAGCAAAACAAGAGAAGAGAGAGGATAGTACCTGAACAAAGAACCCTAATTGAACTCCTGTAGTAAACATGAACAAAGAACCCTAATTGAAATCAGAACCCTAATTGAAATCAGGGAGACTACAACCACGAACCCTAATTGAAATGAGGGAGACTAGAACCACGAACCCTAATTGAATTAGACAAAGAGACTACCTGAGACTAGAAGCATGAACTCCGGCTGTAAATGGCCACCTGAGACTAGAAACCTAAACTCCGGTGCCGAGCTTCGCATATGGCCACGAAAAAATGAGTTTTGAGATTTGAGTTTTGACATGAGTTTTGGGAGGGAAATTAGTTTCAGATTGAGAGGGAGATGAAGATTTTGTGAAAGATTGAGAGGGAGATGAAGATTTGGTGAAATTTTGAGAGGGAGATGGAGGAAGATCGGGTTTTGTTTCAGATGTATGTGAGGGTTTGCTTTTTGTTTTTTTTTTGTTTGTTTTTTTTTTTTTATTTTTTTTTTATTTTCCTCATTGCAGCATTACAGTGTTAATGCTGCACAGCTGAGTAAAAAAAAGCAGCTTTAATGGGATTAATACTGCAATGTGTATGCTGTTTAGCCAAACTTTGCAGCATTAATCTATTAATGCTGCAATTTAGAAGCTCTTTAGCCAAAAATTGCAGCAATATAGAATTAATGCTACAATATTACAGCATTTGCTTTGCAACATTAATATTAATGCTGCTTTAGGGTACCAATTACCGCATTTGTTCAAATGCTGCAAATAAATTGTAGTATTTGCTAATATTTCTAGTAGTATACCTTATTTCTTCTATCACATAAATGAGATATACTAAGCAAATTATACTTTAAATCTTCAACCAAATAGACATCTGAAACTAAACTTGCAGAATCATTACCAATACTACCTATACCATTGATGTTGCAACTAGCTTTGTCACCAAGTGTGATTGTTCCTCCTGATTGCTCTTCGAGATTAGTGAATAAGAATTTCTTTCCACACATGTGCCAGAAACAACCACTATCCAAAACCCACTTCTGATCCTTCAAAGCTTTGGTGACATCCTGCAAAATTCAATAAATGCCTTAACAGGCAATTAGACCCTGTATAGAATTTGGATTCATACTCAGAATCAACCATGTTAGGTGGTCTGATTCCTTTTGGAACCCAAATCTGTCTCTCTTGTCCCTTAAGCTGATAAGGATAGGTATTCCTCAAAATGTGAGGTTCAATCCTTATAAAGGGGCAAGTTAACTTCACATGTCCAATTTTTCCATAGTAGTGACCCTTTAAAGAATGTCTGCTTCCTGATTTTACAAATGTGTTTTGGTTTCTTTTTAGAAAATTTGGATTTTAACCAATTCCACTGTTGTAAACAGAATGCATACTTCCTCCAAGCATGAGATTTAATTTGTGTTATGAGCCATTAAAGGTTGATAATATTTTCTTGAATTCCTGAAGATTCTCATTCATTGAAGTCTTCTGTTGTTCTAAATAATATGAATGATTCTTTATATCAACATACTTATCATTTAAAAGAGAGTTCTGATCAACAACTTCTTTGGCATGTGTCTTCAAAGCTTTTGAATCTGCTATCCAAGGATTTGAAGTCACTATAGATTCTCAACATAGTTGCTTCAAGACAACTGTTTTTGAAAAATTAAATATATATTCTCCTTTTCTTGCTCATGAACCTCTGCTTTCAAAGAATCATCTCATTTCTGTAACTTTCCTTATTCAAAAACATACTTTTGAGAATTTGAGGCAAAGCATTTGAAGGACTAGATAAGAGATTCTTTACCATATCCTCAATATGTTTGTCTGAGTCTTTTTCTTCATTATGCCCAGCCATTAACCAGAGATTTTCCTGTTCTTCATCATATTTTGATCTGTTAAGGAATCTGAATCACTCCAGGAAGCAGCCATTTCTTTCTTCCTCATGTTGTCATTTTCCTTTATGGAAAAGTGCTAGCTTTTCTTCTTTTGAGGGAAATCTCTCACCAAGTGATCTACATCTCCACATTCATAGCAATTCATAACTTTAGGTTTATATGAATGTGAAGTAGATTTACCTTTCTGATCCATACTACTTGAGGATCTGAATTTTTCTTTGTTGAAGTCCTTGTTTCCAAAGCTATTTTGCTTCTTCAGGATTCTGGCCAAGGCTTTGGATATCAAGGCTAAAGCTTCTTCATCATCATCCTGTTGTTTAGGCTTTGAGATTTATCATTGTCTTTTTCCTTGAGTGCCAAGGTCTTGATGTTGTCACTCATGGAACCATCCACTTCTTTCATTGAAATCTCATGAGTGAGCAGTTTGCCTTGCAGATCATCTAGCTCCAAGATACTCAAGTCCTGAGCTTCCTCAATTGCAGTTGCCTTAGGTTCCCACTTGGTTTCGGGTAAACTTCTAAGTATCGTCATGCCATTATCTTCATTTGAGAAAGCTTTTCGCAAAGATTCCAAGTTGTTCAAAATGTGAGTAAACCTCTTGAGCATGTCCTTGACTGATTCATCAAAATTCATCTTAAAAAGTTCATACTGTCTCAGAAGAATATTGATTTTAGTCTGCTTGACTTGGCTAGTTCCTTCATATGTGACAGTCATCTTATCCCAGATCTCTTTTGCACTCTTGTAGTTGGATATTCCGTTGAAATCATTTGCGCTAAGAGAACAATATAATAAGTTTAAAGCTTTGTAATTCTTTGATACCTTTTCCAGTTCAGTAACTGAGAGATCTTCTTCAGGTTTTACAGTCCTTATTCCATCAGAGGTAGTATAGAACATGGTGGGACCATTAACAACAATAGACCATAGTTCCACATCCTGGTCTAGGATGAACATGTTCATCAGTGCCTTCAAATGCACAAAGTTATCACCACAAAACAGTGGAGATCTATTGGCTTTCTCTTCTCTATGTGAATTCTTCATCACCTACATTACTCATTGTCACAAGATTGTTAGATCCTTAAACAGTGACCCAAGCTCTGATACCAATTGAAAGTTTGTAATGTAATTAGAATAACAGGATCAAATACTATAGAAGGGGGATGAATAGATTATGGAAACTTTTGCTCAAAACCAGCCTTTCCAAGCTTAAAGAAATTGTGCATTTATTTTCTCAAAGCTTTGGAAATGGTTTGAGAATCTGGAGATATAACAGACACTCACAGAAGCTTCAAAGCTTTGGGATTGGAAAACCTCAAAAGCTTTGGAGCTGCCTTTATTTAACTGGACTGAAAAGAAAAAAAAAATAACATGAACACAAGAATTTTTACAGAGTTCATTCACAATTGGACTTAGTATCTGCCTCAGGGATCTAATCCCTAAAGGATTTTGCTTCCCAACCTATCTAGTTACCAGCTACAATTGGGCTTAGCCCGAGATCTCCAGCCTAAGTGAGTACCTTACAATTATATAGATTTTGCTTCCCAACCTATCTAGTTACCAGCTACAGCCTGTTGAAACAATAAGAACCTCTTGTTGTTCACTTGAAAAACTAAACTACTAAGTTTTTTGAGGTTTTAGAAACAAAGAATGAATAAAACAAATTAAGTACAAGTAGAACTCAAAAAGATAAGTTGATGAAGCTTGGAAGAGTTCTTCTAATATGATGAATGATCTTCTCAGTGTTGATTGGCTTGATTGTTTGAAGAGTTCTATAACTTGATTTCTCTTGTTTGTGACTCTCTTCAATTCCCACGTTGATCAGCCTCTCTCTATCTCTCCTTATTTTAAATTCAAGCTCTGATCTTATATCAACAGTCTGCAACAACTCTGAGAGATTTTAAGAACTGAATTTTTATAAATCCTCTCCCCATATATGCTTCTTTCAACAGCTATGCTTGGATAGCTAACTGAGTTTTTTTATGAACGTTGGTACGGCCAACAAACTTGCACATACTCACAAACGAAGATCAAACAACATCTAGACAAAGTAGCAACAGAATCTGATCTGTAACAGCCAGACAATTCATGAAAAATGAGCTAATTTTGCCTTAGGTTAACTTCAGTTTTATATCCAACTGAGTAGATGTAACTCTGAGTAAATATAAAACAAGTAATATAGAGTTAGAGTAACACAATACTCAGTTTTGAATCCAACTAATCCAACCTGCATACACATATTAGCTAGGTGAAATTAGCAGAATATAGTCATCAGAAAATCTCAGAGCTTTGGAGCTTTGACTGCTAGTTCAAAAGTGTGAGCCTTGATACTCAATCCTGCAATCTGTGTTATGGAATCCAAAAAAAGACTTAATAATATTTTAACAATACATTAGTGAATGATAAATTCATTCTCTAATCCAATTCAATAAGCCTGCAAACAAAGAAACAAATAAGCACAATATAATGTAGCTTTGATACTTAGTGTTGTTTCTCAACTTTTGATTCTGGCTTTCATCATCAAGGAACAAAAGTTCCCCCTAGGTTTATGAACTCAAAAAGTCTTATTTAAATGTAGGCTCATAGAATTTCAATACAACTCACTTCATTCCTTTCCCCAATATTTATTACATATTTTTGTCAATTGGTTTTTTAACTTTTAATAGTCCAAGTTGGTCACATAAGAGTTTGACTGGTTTCATTATTGTGGTAAGGATTGACAACTTAATGAGCAGTGAGCCATGATTGAATTTTTAATTTGGTCAAATTTGAAGTTCGGTTGAGTTCTTTAGTAAAGAATGAATGTTTGATCTAGTGATGAGTTAGAATGGACAGTATACTTGGTTAATTATCCGTTTGATTGAGTTCATTTGTAGAAATTGATAGTACAATTGAGGAATGTGTCACAAATGGGGTATGTTATAAGTTCGATTGAGTTCATTTATAGAGACTGGTAAGATACTTGAGAGTTTAGACACAATTGATGGTTCAATTTGATCAATTAGAAGCTAGATTGCTTTCTTTCAAATATTTTGATAGATTCAAAATTAATAGTCTAATGAGTTTGATTAGAAGTTCGGTTGAGTTCAATAAAAGAGATCGATAGTTCATTTGAGCGCGAAGTCAAAGTTGACAGTCTAACTTGGTTAATTAGTTGTAGAATTAAATTCATTAGTAGAATTAGGCAGTCCAATTGAGGGGTGAGTCATAATAGAGAGTCCAACTAGATATAATGTTAGTTCATTTGAGTTAATTAGTAGAGATTGATGGTCCTTTTGAGCGGTGAGTCACAATTCATTGTACATTTTTGATGCATTGAAATTGCATATTTTAGTATGTTAACGAACTCTTCATAACTTGCTAATATGTGTAACTTAGCTATTTTATTTCTCTTTCTAGACTTATGCTTGTTTTCGTAGTTTTGGGTGTTTTTGATTAATTTGTAGGTCAAAGACGTGCTTTAGAACGCAAGGGGCTAGTTTGGGAAAGCTTGAATGATAAATCGAGACGCTTTGAAGAGGCCAAGATTGAAGACAAAGAAAGTTAGAAGGACGGAGTTACATCAAAGAGCTTATTTGAAGATAATTTAACAGAATTGGAGCTTAAATGGAGTTTCTCAAACGTTTTAAGGGCCGCCATGAAGAGTTTTTAACCGAAAGGGGGTTTAAGTCACATTTTCAGAAGCTTTAAAGAAGGGATGGGGGCCTTTTAAAGCCCCCACCAAACTAAAAGGGGCCATTTTGCAAATTATGCGAAACAACTCACAACAGACCATACGCGTCTCTCTCTCCCCGACGTTAGAGACGGAAGAAACCCTAGAGCAGCCATTAGAGCTCGTCGAAGCTTCTTCAAAGTCCCACCCCGACCTCAATTCTTAACCAAATCGGCTCAAATCTGTCCTAATCAACTCCCCAGCCCACGACCTATCTTATAGTGTGCTTAATTCGGCCCAAAACGAAGTAACGAAGAAAGCCCCAAATCTCCTAGGGTTTTGAGGACGACAAGAATCGACGATAGAGATGGTATTGGATGAATTCAAAGGCGGAGATGCATTCTTGGAGGCCAAGTAACCCTGAAGAAACGTCTATATAAACACGAATCGAAGAAATCAGGGGGGCTCTTCTTCTCTCTCGGACAATTTCGGTCACAGGACACCAGTACTCTGTTTCCTCCTCTCTCTCTCTCTCTCTCCGATTTCGCCCATTTCTGGGTTGGTCTTGAGCTCTTTAAGGATCAAGAACCTAGAAAGAGGAAGATAGGGAGAGAGGAGGTGGGATTTGTTAGTGATTTCTGGGGTGTTAAGCCACTGTTGCAGTACTCTGTTCTTGAGTTGTTTCTTCTTCTCTGTTTTTCTTTGTTCTTACTGTTACAACAGCAGCAGTAGCTGTTTGGGCAAATTATTCACTAGTTGTAGCTTAGTTTGGAATTTATAGCTTGTTTTTGTGTATTTGAATCAAGTTTTGAGGTTGAATTAGTGAAAACAATTGTTAGATTCAAGCATGATGAATGAAAATCTATTACTCTTTAGCTTTCTTGAATCTCTCATGTTTAGCTAGCTAACTTGCTTGGGTGATTTGGGACTATCTAGTGCCCTAATCCTCTTATTGATTCAAGTTGGACTTCAAGAATGAATGGGTTGAATTGAGTAGCTTCAATACATAGTTTAATACTTGAATTTCTCATGTTGGAGTATTTGATGCATTGAATAGGTAGATGTGCGAATGTTCTTGACATGTTTGATTCGGAATTTCTCTTGCGTTGAAGTGACTCGTCAATCCTAACTTTGAGTAGTTGAGTGCTATTTAGGTGATTCGATTGAGAATTTAGGAATCTCATTTGTTGCTTGATCTTTCATGTGGAAACACCTAAGTGCGTTTACATATGTTTGATGCTTGAGGCACTTGATATTTGGAAAATCTCATTTGAATTGCTTCTTTAGTGCTTAATTATCGTGTGTTAGAGTTAGACACTTCATTTTTGGCAAGTTGGATTGCAATGAGCAATCGATTCTTGAGGCACTTGTCTTGTGGAATTCTACATGTGATATGAGAACCGGGCTTGAATATAATAGGGGGATTGGTCACTAGAGAAACCGATGATCCCTAGCCCCTCATTACTTGTTATTTCACTACTTTCTTGAATTGTAGTTTTAGTAGTTGTTTACTTTGTTCTTTAAATTCTCAAATCTCAACTCGCTCCATCAATTAGTTTTGGTGGATTTGATAGCTTGGCTAGCTAAAAAGCCTACGAGAATTTACATTACTTGCTCGAGTTAGTAGCTTAGTTTCGTCTATTGCTAGTTTAGTAAGTCATTATCTAACCCTCCTCTCCTTGTGGATTCGACTCCGGTCTTACCGAATAATATTACTTGTAGCGATATCCTATACTTGGGATTCTGTCGAACATCTATCCTTGGTCAATTTAAAGTTCGATCGTATTGATCACTGGTAGATAACGATAGTCCATCCGAACGGTGAGTCACAATTGGTAGTTCCATTTGGTCAATTAGAAGTTCGATCGGGTTCACTAGTAGACACAATGGTCCATTCGTATAGTGAGCCATAATTGATGGTCCAATTCGGTCCATTAGAATTTTGATTAAGGTAATTAGATGAGGTCATAGTCTATTTGAGAGATGAGTTACAATTGATAGTCCAACTTGATCAATCAGATGTTATATTATGTACATCGTAGTGATTTTCTATATCTCAGAAAAGTGCATTACAACATACTCCATAAAAAATAGATAAGCAAATGAAAAGAAATAAAAGTGATTGATTTTAAGTAGTCGTTACATAATTTTACAATGGTGGGACGCTTCCAATAACAATATACTGATACATTAGGATGGTGTTTTACCAGCTCTTTTGAAAAATTCCTTGTAAGGAAAGAATATTTAGACATTTGAAAGAACTGCGGGTATAGACACCACTCCAGCGGCTGACCATTTGACAAGCGGTTTCACTAAATCGTGGGCGTAAGTATCCTGTACCAACGATTTTGCAAAACCGCTGTCTAATCCTACATTTCCTGTAGTGAGGAAACAATCAATTTTAATATTATGAACATTTAGTGTAAGCATTTAGCTCCTATTTATTAAACAATTTCTTTAGTACAATTATCTTTTTATTTCCTAAACATTTAGCCCGTATAACAAACTTTGAAATAACCAATTCATACCTTACTTCAGTCGACAGAAAAAAATAAAAATGCTGAACTGACCTTGTGACTAGTGAAGCCCCCCCCCCCCCCCCCCCCCTGTTGAAAACGGTAATCAAGGTCACTTGTGCCTCCGATCACCACTATTGGAGTCACTCTAATTGATCGTGTTATTGAAGGTGAATGTGATGTAATATGATCGTGTGATTGAAGGCAAAAGTGATGTAACATAGAAATTATTAGACTTTATTGTCTACAATACACTTTCTATTTTAGTATGCAAATCAATTTTGTTTCTTTCCATCTCTCCACATGAGAGAGACAGAGGGTGCTTTACTCCAACTCGTATTGCAACATTACAGCAAACTCGCACAAAGCAGGTGATGCATTCCCTTCTAATACACTCCACTACTGCACAATGTAAACAAAATTGTTAAATTCTTTAATTTAGAAACAACACCATTTATTTGTTAAGAAATCATATAACTAAATAATAAGTTATCCCATTCGTAGTGATCGGTTTAATATATCATGGAGAAGCCCATGTCAAGTCATTACCCATTCGATTTGTATATACCAACAAGAAAATTAACTAGTGAGTGTTATGAGAACGTCATTAAAGATTTGTATGAAAAAGCGATTGAAAAGAATTATAATTTTATTTTCAAGTATCAACCATTTCCTATATAAACCCCCACCCAAGGCCCGTCACTGCATCTCCATCATCTATTTCACTCTTACAAATTGTTACAAATTGTAAACTCACCAGTATTTCTCCTTTCCTTTTTTATTTGTTTTGGTGCCCTAGTTTGTACCAAAACTTGTGCCATTGATGACAAAGGCAATGAATCAAGCTGCTTTTGCATCTTAAACTGCTACTGCAACAGCTACTGCAATAACCAAGGCTTACGAAACTGCAGATCTTAGCCGCAGCTGTTCAAGCTGCGATAACTGGTGTAGCAAAACCTAGATATAGCGACAGAGCGCAAGTTTTGGTACAAACTAGGGCACCAAGACAAAGGTAAAACAATGTGTTGCGATAACTTCCACAGCTGCAGTTGTTGCTAACCAAAACGCTGGTCCTATTACTGTAGTTGCACAAGTTGCGGTAAGTGCATCACAAGCGGCCCTTTCTGCTAATAATGTTGCAACCGATGCTTCCAAAGCTCTAGCTGTGGCTCAGAATCTGGTAAAAGTTAGGTCTAACCATTCTTATGGTTAGACCAGATTTTATTTGGCGTGACATTTTTAACGTTATGTTATTATTTGGTAATATTTCATGTAGAGAAATGCTAAAGAACCCACCAATATCTCCCACTCATCTCCCATCCAAATGCAAAATCAGAAACATAAATATTCATTTAGCATTATTGCATCTTTCTAAAATGAAAGTTATTTTAGGCAACGTTATATTTTTAGTACTTTCTTACCTTCCTTGCATTGAGATTGATCTTTAACAAAAAATCAAACAAGCTAAGAAGAAGGAAGTAACTCTAATTTTCTCTTTGACAGCACAACTCGGACAAAAGGGGTGACATTCTTTTAGTTTTTTGGTGAAAAAAATTATTTTGTTGTGTTGAAGGAGACCTTTACAAATGTATTTTGAAATAAATTGAATGGTGTTTTCAGATGAAGTAAGTTGACAGGGGATTTTGGAAACTTGGGAATTATAGATGCTCGGATTTAGTTAGGGTCCATTTGGCGTCGCGCTTTGGTCCGGTTTGTTTGTATTTAGTTTTGTGTGGTTAGGTGATGGACGTTGATGATTGCGCCACGTGTAAAAGAAAAGGTGAACACAACATAAGCCAGATCCCAACCAAAGACTCTCCACGATCATCATAGCAGAACATACTTTGAACTCAATCTGATAAAGGAGAACCTAATCACATAGATGTGGTCATCATATGTAGAGAGAGGGTTTTGAATTTTCCAGTTGAAAGCATAGAACTAGCGACCAATGTAACAGAAAACAGAGAACGTAGCAGAACACATATCTGATAGTTTGAAAGAGAGTAGAGATGAAGATCGGGATGAACAGAGGAGAAGAGGAAGGCGGAATTCAAGGCGCGTGGCGAGTCTATGGTTGGAATCTCGCTTATGTTGGGTGCACCTTTTCTTTTACACGTGGTGCAATCCTCAGCGTCCATCACCTAACCGCACAAAACTATATACAAACAAACCGGACCAAATCCGGACCGCGCATGTTATCTCCAATGATAATATGTAAAAGTAATGTATAATTTAGCTATAATTTATTGTTTCTATTATAACTAGCAAGATTTTTTTACCCGTACTCCAATAGTGCTAGTTTTTTTTAAATGCCTCAATAGTGCTAGTTAGAAGTTATGTAACTCTCATTTTTTAATTTTTGTTAGCATCATATTTTTTGAAATATTTAATAACAACAGTTTCAAAAAGTAATACAGACGTCAAAACATATAATTTGCAAACTTTTTCTTACACTTATTGTATGAACTATTATTTGAATGAACCAAGAACATTGAGTGAATGAAAATAACAACCAAAAGGGACATGGAAGGAAAGAATGAAACACGAAAGAACTGCACAACCTAATTTTATTTTGCACAACTTTAATATCTAGTATTAATCTTGATTACACTATAGACCACTTGAAAATACTAGTGTCGGAGAAGAATAGGGACCGAATACAAAAACCCTTCCATGGGTGAGAAAATCATAGATATAACACGGAAGAAACTAAAACCAAAAGAAACAAAAACCCTATCATGGATGTGAAAATAAACAAACAAAACAAAAAGAAAAACTAACACGGTTGATTTGTTGACTGTCTTGAACAATCACTACGATCGAAGAAAACCAAGCATCAACGGAGCCTGAGGTTGTACCAAGGTGGAGCTGAAGAAGTCAGAAGCATTAATACGTTGAAATATGCGGGATTATCGAGAAGCCGTTGCAAGTAGCGAGCAAAATCCGCTCGCTACAAGTAGTGAGGGTGATACCGATCGGCTATTTTACCGAGTGGGATACGTATTCCGTTGGAGGCAATTTTTGTGTGACTTATCTACTATTTACCAAGCGGGATACCTATTCCTTAGCCATCCCAGAGCTCTCCGCGTTTATGTCGATTCCGCTTCATTAGCCATGCTCCACCTGCATGGAACGCCATCGCATCTCCACATAGATGCTCTGCACCCCCTCCTAGGGTGCCGCCTCGCACCCCCGACACGGGTGCGTCCAAAAGCATGCCACTTTCGGGAGTATTGTGGCTCTATTCTCCACCAGCTAGGTCATCACTGGAGAGATCACCACCAACCACGTCAAGTGCAAACGAGACTTGCTTCATCGCCACTACTGCAGTAGTTTTCTTCATCATCGTTCTCGTCCCTTGAGCACCATCTCGAACAACCTGCAACAGCTGCACAACCTGCACTATCTCCATGCTTCAGCGTCCTCGCACATCAACCACGTGTTTATCCATGCAAGCCCTTAGTGCGTCTCCTTGTGATGTTTCTTCTGATGTTCGATTGCACGCCTACACGAAGACGTCTTGCAATGCCACCGCTTTGCGAACCCGTCGCGACTTACCTCTCTTCTTGCCTCGAGCTGCTCAAGAGTTATCATCACGAACCCACATAGAGATATCATGACGCCAACTCTGCATTCCATGGCCTCGTCAATCGCGTCCACCGCCTCGATCTATACCCTGGAGCTTCTTGTGAATTTACTTTCAATAGTTGCCCACGTCTCTGGCCAGACTCATTCGCAACTGTTTCCTCACGTGCTTACAACCACACAGAGCCTATGCTTCTTGCCTATTAGAAGCTCTACCTGTTAACCCATTCCCGAGTCTGCATAGGTTTCCAATCGAACTTTCAATTAGGAAAAGCACCTCTAATTAACCCCACCTGATTGGACATGAACTGAATTGACCCTGATCGCATCCCCTCTTCTTCGATCTCCCTATCGATATTGATTGATGACGATCTTCTCAATCCACTCTGAATATCAAAATTCTGACCGTACCGATGAATCCGCAACCTTCAAAGACATAGGGTTAGATTCCTGACTTATCCCAATCCGATCTACATTCACGCGGTAACCACCCTGAACAAGTTTGGACCGTCGATACGCTGCCCAGTCAGCATTTTGAAAAATCCATCAAGTTTTTGTAGAATCTGACCTCATCATCGTGCTGGGAGCGTCCCAAAACTTAGGGTTCACCTCCTGTTTACAGGCAGCTTAGAATACCCAAACAATTTGGACCACTCGATCGATCTTGGAGTACTTGGAGCACCGTGGACCTGTTACACCCGATCGCTCCTCTTGCGGCTTCCCTCAATCCATGTGCTCACCAACCCTTCTTCATGGTGCATGCACAAAGCACCCACGGACCCACCAACCTCCATCTATGCATACACCCATCCATTGGTAAGAAAAATCAACCAAATCATTTTTTTTCTTACCTCAAATTTTATTTATCGCAACTTGAGGTCGAGTCTTCCCCCCATCGATCCCTACACAAGTACACAGCAACCACGAACAAAGAGAAAAAAAATGAAGCAACCTTTTTTTTCTCCTTTTTTGACACTTTTTTTCCCCTTTTCTTTCACGATTTCTTCTTCGTCCTCTACTCGCGTGCTCCACCCGGATCGTGAACCAGGATCTGATATCAATTGTTGGAAATTTATTCGTCGACACGAATTCCCGCCGCAACGGAAGAAAAAACAACTCCGCACGATCACACACTACACACATGCCATATAGGAGAAAAAAAACGACACACAAGAATTTAATGTGGTTCGGCAAAACCGCATACATCCAATGGAGGAGGAGAATTTCACTATATCAATGAGGTAATACATCTTAAGGGAGAGACATGTCAATCCGTGGACCACGTCTACGCGGTACTCTCATCCTCATAGACTACATCTATGAAACCCTAACCTCACACATCCGTTCAAAGATATCTCTCACCAATTCTCTCAACTCTCCTAATTAGAACTCTTTTTGAGCCACCTATAATTAGGCCACATTACTTTCTCTCCAAGTAATTCCAATTGAAACAAATTTTAGGAAATAAACCATTAAGGAATAATAGTAGATTCTGGATTCCACTAGTTTCCAAATCTGATAAATACCCAATATTACCAAAACGCAGAATCAAGTCAAAAATCCAACAGTTAATATTATTCATTAGCATCGTCAAATAAACATTTAAACATAAACGTTAGTACTTTTACCATGTAAAGATGCTTGGATACTATCATTTGAGTTGGATGATAAGGACATAAGGAAAAAAGAAAAATCTTGTGATAGTAAATTCGAAGTGATGATGACAGAAGTGCACATTTTAACATGTTGGGATAGAATTAATTATGTAAAGCAGATATCTTACCCCGCATGCGTTCATGATGTCAAAACTTCTTTGTACACTATGTTCCAAGTGTTGACGGAGCCAGCTCTGGACACGGGTAGGCACGTGCCCTAGTCCTTTCAGAAAAAAAGATTCAATTTTATCCCTATGTTACAAAAAATTATTCAAAAGTGCCCTTCTAATAATTGAGAAATTGCCTTTGTTAAAATTTAAATTGTTTCTTAAGGCCCTTTCCAAAAAAAATAACATTTTGGGCCCCCGAGTATAAATTAGATATATATATATATATAAATATATATATTCTAACATTATCTCTTGTTTTAACAGAGAGAAAGAACGTGAGCGGTGGAGAGGCAGAGAGCAGCGACCACGACTCGCTACAGGCGACTCCAGGTCTATATTCTTCCCACGGACTAGCGGCCACGACGATTTGCAACAGGTAATGGAGGATTGGTCGAGCTATTCGTGATACGAGTCCAGTCAGCAGCCGCCCTCGCCAGTCGTACTTCGTGCAACGACTCTTGAGGGTGCTTTGTTTCAACACTTTAACTCTAAATCTGAAGAGCTCCAAGATGTTTAGCCCTTTGGAGTGTTTTCTCCATTTCCTACATTTTTTATTTTGCCGAAAATACACTTCACCAATGCAAAGATTCCATCAAACTTATTACTTACCTAATATATGCTTATTAGTGTATGATCTATGAGCAGTGAGTATGCAATCACCAGATTTTTCATCTTGCACCACACATTTCTCCTTGTCAAATACAGCTTTATAACCTTTATCACATAACTGAGAGATACTAAGCAAATTATACTTAAGTCCATCTACTAGATAAACATCATATATAGAATTTGTAGAACCATTACCAATACTACCTATACCAATAACATTGCATTTTGCTTTGTCACCAAGTGTAATTGTTCCCCCAGATTTTTCTGTGAGCTCAGTAAAAAGAGACTTATTTCCACTCATATGTCTGGAACAGCCACTTTCTAATATCCATTTCTGATCTTTCAAGGCCTTGGTGACATCATGCAAAAACAAATCATTGCCTCAACAGGTTGTTAGACAAAGTGCAGAACTTTGAGTCATACTCAGAATCAGCCATATTTGGAAGCCTAAATCCTTTGGGAACCCAAATTTGCCTAACCTGTCCCTTAAGCTGATAAGGATAAGTATTCCTCATAATGTGAGGTTCTGATCTTCTGAAGGGACAAGTTAATCTGACATGACCTATTTTTCCACAGTAATGACATTTTGGAGAATGTCTGCTACCAGATTTGACAAAAGTAGTTTTGCTCTTCTTTGGAAAATTTGGATTATAGCCAATCCCACTTTTATGAATTGATTTCAGACTTCCTCCAAGAATGCGATTTAGATTATGTTCTGAGCCTGTAAACTTAGCTAGGACCTTCTTGGACTCTTGAAGTTTCTCAGTCAAAGTACAGATCTGCTGTTCTAAATTCTCAGAATGAGCCTTTAGATCAGCATATCTTTCAGTTAAAAGAGTGTTTTGATCAACAACCTCTTTTATATGTGCCTTCAAGACTTGAACCTGCTGTCCAAGGCCTTGAAGTCTTTTTCCAGCTTTGTCTTAGAAACTTCAATAGTTTTGTTTGAAAAAACTAGGTCCAGGTTTTCTTTTACCGGCTCATGAATCTTAATCTTTAAAGCAGAAATCTCATTTCTATAACTTTCCTCATTCAAAAACATACTTTTAAGAATTTCAGGAAGTACATCAGAAGGACTAGCAAGTAATTTTTTTACCACGTCTTCAATGTGTCTGTCTGATGAACTTTCCTCATTATGCTTTGCCATGAATTATAAGTTTGCTTGCTCTTCTTTAGTGTCTGAATCACTTGATGAATTAGAATCACTCCAAGAAGCCATCATGGCTTTCTTCCTTCTGTTGTCACCATCCTTTTTCTGAAAGTTCCTGTTCTTCTTCTTTTGTGGACAGTCCCTTACTAAATGATCTGCATCACCACACTCAAAACAATTCATTACTTTAGTTTTATGTGACTGTGATGAAGTTTACCTTTGTAATCCTTGCTGCCTGAGGGTCTTGATCTCTCTCTGTTGTAATCCCTGTTACCAGAGTTTCTTTTCTTTTTTAGAATCCTGGCCAAGGCCTTGGAGATCAATGCTAAAGCCTCTTCATCATCAGGTTCCTCCTCAGTCTCAAGGCTTTGATATTTTTCACTGTCTTTTGTCTTAAGAGCTAGGTTCCTGATATTTTCACTCAGATCACCTTCCACATCCTTCATAGACATTTCATGAGTGAGCAGCTTTCCTTGTAGATCATCTAGCTGAAGAAGACTCAGGTCTTGAGCTTCCTCAATGGCTGTTGTCTTTGGCTCCCACTTTGCTTTTGGCAAACTTCTCAGAATCTTTCTGACCCTCTCTTCATTTGAGAACTTCTTTCCCAATGACTCCAGGTTGTTCACCACATCATTAAATCTTTTGAACATTTCCTTGATGATCTCATCTGAATTCATCTTGAACAACTCATATTGTCTCAGAAGTATGTTTATTTTTGTCTGCTTTACCTGGCTGGTTCCTTCATATGTCACCACCAGTTTATCCCATACTTCTTTGGCACTCTTGCAGTTTGACACTCTGTTGAACTCATCTGCATTTAAAGCAGAGTATAGCAAATTCATAGCTTTGTAATTTTTGGATACCTTTTCCAGTTCAGTAACTGAGAGATTTTCCTCAGACTTGACAGTTCTGACTCCATCAATTGTAGTGTAGTACTCATGAGGACCATTCTGAACTATTGACCATAGTTCCATGTCTTGATCTATGATGAACATCTTCATCAATGCCTTCCAATGCACGAAGTTGTCACCATAGAACAATGGAGGTCTGTTGGCTGCCCTTCCTTGTGAGAATCCACCATATCCTACATTACTCATAATCACCAGATTGTTAGATCTAAAAACAGTGACAGAAGCTCTGATACCAGTTGAAAGTGTGTAATGTAGACTAAAGTTTGGAAACTTTTTGCAAAACTTAAAGTTTAACAGTAAATATTTGTGTGAAACTCAAATCTCAAGGCCTTGAGATTTTGTAAACTGTCTGAAACTCACTAAGGCAAAATTGTAAGCTTCAAGGCCTTGAGCTGTGGACAATTCTAAACAGCTTCTAAACCCTAGTTTGATTTGAGTTGGGTGCAACAGATAATAATCAAACAAAAAGATAAAGAACACAAAGCAATTTACAGAGTTCAGTCCCAATGGACCTAATCTCTGCCTGAGGGATCTAATCACACCAGGATTGGGCAAACACTTCTTATTACTCACACAGAAACAGCCCTAGATCTTCAAGCCTAAGTGATTTCCCTTACACCTATACAGCTTGTGGTTCCAAACCTATCTAGTTCCAGCTACTAACTGTTGAGCTAACAAGAACCTCTTGTTGTTCACTTGAACAACCAACCACTAGGTTAAGTGAGGTTTAAGATAATATAGAAATACACAAATGAAAGTACAGATGAAGAACACAGTATGAAGATAAGCTGTTGAAGTCTGTAAGTGTTCTTCTGGAAAACTTGATTGATTTGACCTTCAGAAGTCTGGAATGAAGCTTGAATGATTGTGTGTTTGAATGGATGATCTCCCACGAATTTCTCACACCTCTCAGAGTATTCTGCAAGCCTCTCTCTCCTTCAAAATTCAATCCAGTGTCTTTTATCCACAACTGCAACTGATTGAGAGATTTAGGATCTCAGTTCCTACAAATCCTCCTTCTGTTTCAATTTAAATTCAACCAGCTTCAAGTGGATATCCGTTGGAGTTTGTTGAGATTTCTCCTGCACGTTTAACAACCCTGCAACAACATGGAAACACTGCAACAACAAAATCCAAACAGCTAACAGTACTAAGACTGTTTGGTTATACAGTTTCTGATAAAACTGTTTAATAAACTTAGAACAATAATCTGCATATTCTCTAGAACAAATAAATCATGAAAAACAAGTTTAAGACACTTAGAAGTGAGTAAATAATCACAATACTAGAATCATAACATGTAAGAAAGAATCAATTAAGTTCAGTAAAAACTGTCAGCAGCTCAAGACATATCTCAAGGCCTTGGAGCTCTGAACCTGCTTCACAGAATTTAAAAGTTAAACCCAGATAACTTTGATTCTTCCTGTTCTGACCATTTGCACTTGTGTTAGATATATAAATATTATAAAGCACAAGCATATACCATAAACCACTAATTTGCATAATCAGATATCCAATTCTGCAACACACAAAAAATGTTAGAACACATAGGAGGATAAGATAAATCAAGGCTTTGAAGTTCAGTCAATCTCAAGGCCTTGAGATAACTTAAATGCCTTTGCTGCTAATGTCTTAGCCTTTTGTCTTTCATCACTCAAAACAATTACCAGTCAAAGAACATTCAGGGATCTTGACTCAACATTATTTATCTGAGTCTTGCCAGACATTCCATAAGCACTACCCCTCGAGTGGTCGTGGATATTTACTACCATTATGTAGAAGGAACAAATCCTCTCTACATCACTACCATCTTTCAGCTTGCTTCCTATCATTCACGATCAGTCTCTTTAAAGTTACCTAGTTACGGTGTAACTTTTGATAAAATCAAAACATGATATTTCACAAGTACAGTATCTAGCGAATTCAAGTATAAGGATTACAACACCATTGTCACTACGAGAACCACTTGTGACATTAACATAATTTATATGTAGTCTTCTCGCGGTGGGTCAATCCCGTGTGCCATTACTCCTAATGCATACCCGTGTTAGACGTGATATCTTCATATGAATCTACCCACATACTAGTTTATAGTGATCGTCATGTTAATCAATATAACGGACTAGGGATATTTAAGATTAAAAACAATTGCAAGCTAAGGAATTCATTATATTAAATTCTCCATAAAATAATAAATGAATATTATGGCAAAAAACAATGTTCATACTAACTAAAGATTACCTCTACGGCATCTACTCCAACAGTTCCATCTGAGTGATCTTCATCCAAGATTGAGTGTCTTGAAGATGATGAATGCTCGTCATGTTTTAAAAAACGGCTCAAAGATTGGGGTCTTTGATTTTCATGTTAATTTCATAGTTGATTTTATTTAATTGGATGTTTAGCTAGTTGTTAGTTTCATTCAATTAAATAAATAGCCCTTGTTGACTCAAAGACTTCTAAGTCTGTTTTGAGAAGAAACTGTTTTTGAGTGATGAAAGACAAAGACAAAGTATTTCTAAAGCTCCAAGGCCTTGAGATGCTGATCAGAGCTTCAAAGCTTTGAGAGTATTTTTCTTTACACTATGATCTAATAATCTTGTGATGCAGGAGTTCTATCTGATGTGTTAAGATCAGAGATTTGCTGTAAATATCCTTGTTATATATTCTTTATATATCTAACACAATTGCAGATATCTTAATCAGATTGAATTAAAGATTTATGGTCCTAATATTGAAGACTGAACTGTGAAGCATGTTCAGAGCTCCAAGGCCTAGAGATGTGCCTTAAGCTGCTGACAGTTTTACAGAATTAACTGATTCTCTCTTGCAGGATTTGATCATTGTTATTATGGTTGTTTGATAACTTCTATAAGTCTTAAACTAGTGTATCATGAGTAACATGTTTGAGAAGTTAATCAGGTTATTGTTTTATTCATATGATCCAAGTTTTTATTCAGAAACTGGAAATCCAAACAGACTTAGTGCTGTTATATTTCTAGATTTTGTTGTTGTTGTGTTTTAATGTTGTTGCAGGTTTTTCAAACGTGCAAATGCAATCTCAACAAACTCGAACGGATATCTACTCAAAGCTTTTTTGAATTATAGTTAGAAAGGATGAGGATTTGCAGGAACTGAGATCATAAAATCTCTCATTCAGTTGCAGAGAGTGGATAAAAAGACTGGTTTGAAATTTGAAAGATATAGAAGCTTACAGAGAACTGAGAGAGGTGTCATATATTCGTGGAAGATCAGATATTCAATCCCTCACAAATTCAGGCTTCAATTACTGCTTTCAGAAGATCAATAATTCCAGTTTCCTGAAGAACACATCCAGGCCTTCACAAGCTTATTCCTTTAATGTGTTCTTCTTCTGTATTGTAATCTGCTTATCTTTTGTATATCTACAACCTCACAAAACCTAGTGGTTGGTTGTTCAAGTGATCAACAAGAAGTTCTTGTTAGCTCAACAGTTAGTAGCTGATACTAGATATGTTTGGAACCACAAGCTGTATAGGTGTAAGGGAGTTACTTAGGCTTCGAGATCTGGGGTTGTTTCTGTGTGAGTAATAAGAAGTGTTTGCCCAATCCAGGTGGGATTAGATCCCTTAGGCAGAGATTAGGTCCATTGGGACTGAACTCTGTAAATTGCATTGTGTTCTTTACTTTACAGTTTTGCAATTTACTTCTGCAAGTAACTCAAATCAAGCTAGGGTTTATAAACTGTTTAGAACTTGTAATAGTTCAAGGCCTTGAAGCTTTCTGTTTGCCTTAGAGAGCTTCTGACTGGTTTTGCAAAATCTCAAGGCCTTGAGATTTGAGTTCCTCACTGGTTTACTTAGTTAAAATTTGTGTTTTAGAAAAAAGTTTCCTTACTCTATTAAAGCCCCCCCCCCTTCTAGAGTATTTTGGTCCTGTATTTAGTCTACATTATAAACTTTCAATTGGTATCAGAGCTTGGGTCACTACTATAAATCTAACAATCGTGACTATGAGTAATGTAGCAGATGGTGGCTTCTCACAAGGAAGGGCAGCAAACAGACCTCTGTTGTTTTTTTGGTGATTACTTCATGCACTGGAAGGCATTAATGAAGATGTTCATCATAGATCAAGACACAGAACTGTGGTCAATAGTTTATAATGGTCCTCATGAGTATTACACTACCATATATGGAGTTAGATGCATAAATTCTGAGGAAAATCTATCAGTTACTGAACTGGAAAAGGTATCAAAAAATTACAAGGATATGAATCAGTTATATTGTGCTCTTAATGAAGATGAGTTCAACAGATTGTCAAATTGAAAAAGTGCCAAAGAAGTATGGGACAAACTGGTTGTGACATATGAAGGAACAAGACAAGTTAAACAGACCAAGATTAACATACTTCTGAGGCAATATGAGTTGTTCAATATGAACTCAGATGAGACCATCAAGGAGATGTTCAAAAGATTCACTGATGTGGTGAATAATCTGGAGTCATTGGGTAAAAAGTTTTCAAATGAGGAAAATGTAAGGAAAATTTTGAGGAGCTTTCCAAAAGCCAAGTGGGAGCCAAAGAAAACAGCTACTGAGGAAGCTCAGGATTTAAGTCTTCTTCAGCTAGATGATCTACAAGGAAAGCTGCTCACTCATGAAATGTATATGAAGGATGTAGAAGGTGATCTGAGTGAAAACATCAAGAACTTAGCACTCAAGGCTAAATACAATGAAAAATCTCAAAGCCTTGAGACTGAAGATGAGAATGATGATGAAGAGGCTTTAGCATTGATCTCCAAGGCCTTGGCCAGGATTCTTAAGAAGAAGAGAAAATCTGGTAAAAGAGACTACAACAAGAAGAGATCAAGACCTTCAAGCAGCAAGGACTACAAAGGTAAGTCTTCATCACAGTCACATAAAACTAAAGTAATGAATTATTTTTAATGTGGTGATGCACATCATTTAGTAAGGGATTATCCAAAAAATAAGAAGAACATGCACTTTCATAAGAAAGACAGTGACAACAGAAGGAAGAAAGCCATGATGGCCTCTTGGAGTGATTTTGATTAATCAAGTGATTCAGACACAGAAGAAGATCAAGCAAATTTATGTTTCATGGCTAAACATGATGAAGAAAAGTCTACAGACAGACATTGATGAAATGGTAAAAAATCTTCTTGCTAGTCCTTCTGATGTACGTCCTGAAATTCTCAAGAGCATGTTTTTAAATGAGGAAAGTTATAGAAATGAGATTTCTTCTTTAAAGATTAAGATTCATGAGCACGTAAAAGAAAACCTGGACCTAGTTTTTGCTTACAAAACTGTTGAAGTTTCTAAGACAATGAAAATGACTTCAAGGCCTTGGAAAGCAGATTCAAAGCCTTGAGGGCACAGATAAAAGATATTGTTAATCAAAACACTCTCCTAACTGAAAGGAATGTTGATCTAAAGACTCATTCAGAGGATTTAGAACAACAGATTTGTTCCTTGACTGAGAAACTTCAAGATTCTAAAAAGGTCCTAGCCAGTTTTACAGGCTCAGAACATAATATAAATCTCATTCTTGGAGGAAGTCTGAAATCAATGCATAAAAGTGGGATTGGCTACAATCCAAATTTTCCAAAGAAAAACAAAACTAATTTTGTCAAATCTGGTAGTAGACATTCTCCAAAATGTCATTGCTGTGGAAAAATTAGTAATATTAGATTAACTTGTCCCTTCAGAAGATCAGAACCTGAAATTATAAGGAACACCTATCCTTATCAGCTTAAGGGACAGGTTAGGCAGATTTGGTTTCCAAAAGGAATGAGACCACCAAACATGGCTGATTCTGAGTATGACTCAAAGTTCTACACTTGGTCTAACAGCCTGTTAAGGCAATGATTTACTTTTGCAGGATGTCACCTAGGCCATGAAAGATTAGAAATGGATATTAGATAGTGGCTGTTACAGATATATGAGTGGAAATAAGTCTCTTTTTACTGAGCTCACAGAAAAATCGGGGGGAACAATCAAACTTGGTGACAAAGCAAAATGCAATATTATTGGTATAGGTAGTATTGGTAGTGGTTCTACCAACTCTATCTCTGATGTTTATCTTGTGGATGGACTTAAATATAATCTTCTTAGTATTTCTCAGTTATGTGATAAAGGTTATAAAGCTATATTTAACAAAGAGAAATGTGTGGTGCAAGATGAGAAATCTGGAGATTGCATACTCACTGGTCCTAGATCATATAATCTATATGCTATGATTACTAACAGTGTTGCAGGTGACAAGTTGAAATGCCTCAAGGCCTTGAAGGAAGATTCAAAGCTTTGGCACCAAATGCTTGGGCATATTAGCATACACACCTTGAATAAACTCATCTCAAAGGATTTGGTAAGAGTATTACCATCACAAAAAATTTCATATGATGAGGTCTACAAGGCATGTGTACAAGGTAAACAAAATCAAGCCAAAGAACTTTGTAAGTACTTCTAGACCGTTAGAACTGTTGCATATGGACTTGTGTGGTCCTATGAGAGTTCATACTCCAAAAGGTAAGAGGTATATGCTTTTGATAGTAGATGATTATTCTAGGTTTACATGGGTGATGTTCATTAGAGACAAAACTGAAGCATTATCTGAATTTTCTAGACTGTGCAAAGAGCTTCAGACTATGAAAAAATTGCATGTTGCATCTATTAGAAGTGATCATGGTAGGGATTTTGATCAACTGGACTTTGATTTATTTTTTGCAAAGCATGGCATATCACACAACTTTTCTGCACCTAGAACTCCACAGCAAAATGGAGTAGTTGAGAGGAAAAATAGGACACTTGAGGATATGTCTAGAACCATGCTACTTGAAAGTAATTTACCAAAGTTCTTGTGGGAAAAAGCTGTTAATACTGCCAATTTTGTACTGAATAGATGTTTGATTAGGCCTATTTTGAAAAAGACTCCTTATGAACTGTTTAAAGGTAGGAAGCCTAGTGTCTCTTATTTTAAACCTTTTGGTTGTATTTGTTTTGTGCATAATAATGGTAGAGACAATCTTGGTAAGTTTGATGTTAGAAGTGATGAAGGTGTATTTCTTAGATATTCTCAAAGTAGCAAAGCTTATAGAATTTACAATAGAAAAACCAAGATTGTGGAAGAGAGTATTCATGTGATTTTGATGAAAGAACTAAGGATTTTCTGAGTGAAAGTTTTGCAGATCTAAATTTGAACCAAGCATGAGTCTGATGATGATGCTGTGAAAGAGGGCAAAGGCAAAACTAAAGTGCAGAATCAATCAGTAGAATCTCAAGGACTTGAACCTTCTGCAGAGCCAAAATCTCAAAGCCTTGAGACTGAATCTGAAACTTTCTATGATGCTCCCTCTACTGTTTCAAGAACTCAAAGCCTTGAAGGAACATATTCCTGGACACCAAGGAAGAAGTTTAAGTATCTTGCAAATCATCCAGCTGACAATATCATATCTGATCCAACAACTAGAACTCAGACAAGAGGACAGTTGAAGAACTTGTGTGCTTTTAGTGCTTTTGTATCATTGATTGAGCCTAAGAATACAAAGGAAGCACTGGAAGATGCAGACTGGATAATTGCAATGCAAAGTGAGCTGAATGAATTTGAAAAAAACAAGGTATGGAATTTGGTTCCAAGACCAAAAGAGAAATCAGTTATTGGAACCAGATGGGTGTTCAGAAATAAGCTTGATGAGAATGGCAAAGTGGTAAGGAACAAAGCCAGACTTGTGACACAGGGACACAATCAAGAAGAAGGTATAGACTATGAGACAGTTGCTCCTGTTTCCAGGTTAGAAGCTATTAGAACACTTCTTAACAGTGCATCTCACAATCACATAAAGCTTTATCAAATGGATGTGAAATGTGCTTTTCAGAATGGTTATTTAAAAGAAGATGTTTTTGTAGAACAACCTTCTGGTTTTGAAGATGAAAACTTCCCTGATAATGTTTACAAATTAGACAAAGCTCTTTATGCTTTAAAACAAGCTCCAAGGGCTTGGTATGTGGATGATATTTTGTTTGGTACTACTAATGATGCTCTTTCAAAAGAGTTCTCTTGTCTAATGTGAAGCGAGTTTGAGATGAGCTTAATGGGAGAACTGAATTTCTTTCTTGGACCTCATATTTACAAATGAAGAAAGGAATATTTGTACATCAAGAAAAGTATTCCAAGGATTTGTTGAACAAGTACAATATGACACATTCCAAGGTACTTAAAACTCCTACGAGTTCATCACTCTCATTAGACAAGGATTAAAATGGCAAGAGTGTAAATCAAAAGGAGTATAGAGGTATGATTGGATCACTTTTGTATTAACTACTAGTAGACCTGATATTATGTTTAGTGTTTTCATGTGTGCAATATTTAAGGCAGATCCTAAGGAAAGTCATTTAACTGCTGTCGAGAGAATTTTTAGATATTTGAATGGAACCAAAGACTTGGGGCTTTGGTATCCAAGGAGATCTAACTTTATGTTGAGTTGCTATTCAGATGCAGATTTTGCAAAATATAAAGTGGATAGGAAGAGTACTTCTGGATGTTGCCAGTTTCTTGGATCGTCACTAATCAGTTGGCATTCCAATAAGCAAAATTATGTAGCATTATCAACTGCAGAAGCTGAATACATTGCACCTGGAGCTTGCTGTTCACAAGTGTTGTGGATTGCTCAAAAATTTATAGATCTTGGCTATAATTTCAGAAGTGTGCCTATTTTTTGTGACAACACAAGTGCCATTTCAATCTCAAAGAATCCAGTACAGCACTCAAGAACCAAGCATATAGACGTAAGGCATCACTTTCTTAGAGATCATGCAGAAAAAGGTGATGTTGTTCTATCTTTTATTTCTACTTCTATGCAGATTTCTGATATTTTCACTAAAACTCTGCTAGATGATAGGTTTTCATCCCTATGGCTTGAACTGGGTATGTTAAGCAAGGATGCACTGGTTTAGGGGGAGTATTAGTACTTACTTGTGTTTATGTATTGAAATCTCAAAGCCTTGAGATTATACTTTCCAAAGCCTTGAAAGTATAGTTCAAAGCTTTGAAATTTCTAAAACTGCAGAAAATCTCAAGGCCTTTGAGATTCTTCTCCAATGTCTTGAAACTTCTGTAATTTTTTTTTAAAAAAATGGATCACCAAATATTATATGTTATCTTTTTAGATAATTGTATAATATTTGAATTACTCAGAGAATTTTCAAAAATATCCGAAAATATCTTTTAGATTCGTTTTGCATGTTGATTTTAGTAGAGTACTTTTATAACTCATTCTTTCAACCTACTTAAGTTAAAATTCAGGGCTTTTCTTCTTCATTCTCTCTCAATTCTCTACGTCTCTTTGATCTCTCTCTCTCTATCTCTATCAATCTCATTATTCTCTCAAAACCCTAATCCCACAATGGAGCGAAAATCAGCCAGGATTCAAAAACAGGGAAAGCCTTTTGGTAGATTGTGATCTCTGATTCAGATTCAGAAAACACACAGAGCTTGCATGAAGAGGGCAAACAAAAAGGAGAAGATTGTGATCTCTAATTCAGATTCAGAAAACACACAGAGCTTGCATGAAGACACACCTCCAGCAAAAAAGATCAGAACAGAGAAAGGAGATGAAGGTTCAAGTGTTGATCCAAAGGAGACAGAGGTTCAGGGTGATGATCAACCTAGGTCAGAATAGAAGAAAGGGGAGAGAAGAAAAAGGATGTTGAAGAAGAAAAAGGGAAATCTGCTAAGGAAAGCAAGAAGAAGTCTGTTGAAGGAGAACCAGAGAAGGAGAAATCAAGGGATAAGCAAGTTGCTGCTGCAACCAAAAAAGATTATCAAGGTAAAAATGTAATTCTTTCTGATTGGTTTGTTAGTTCAGAAGTTAAGACAGTTTGGATGCAAGGGTATGCATCATCTATTGTTTCCTTATGTAGTTTGATCTCTGAAGAGTTGTTAGATGAATTGGATATTGACTTTATGAGGAAGTTAAGGGATTCTGCATTATGGAAAGTTTTAAATCCTAGTTCTAAAGCTTATCCTAGGTTAACTAGGTTGTTTTATTTGAATTTGGTTCAGGAAGGGGGAGATAAAATGGTGTTAACCTCTAAGGTGACTGGGATAAACTTAAGGCTAGACCGTAGGGCTTTTGCCAAGGTCTTGGGAATTCCTAAGAAGTACAATGTTGCTGATCATCCTGATAGGAAGGAGTGTCTAGAAAAAGCCAAAGGTATGTTCTTCATTGATGGTGTTCCCACTGGTCCTAAACAGTTGGCATAGTCTGTGCTCAAATGTGAAGCTAAAATTCTGTTTACAATTCTGATGAGAAGTGTTGTTCCTAGGGAAAACTCAAGAGAGTTGGTCACAGATAAGGTTCTTATCCTCATGTACTTGATATGTCAAGGGTTTGAGATAGACTAGTCAACAGTGATCATGGAGCATATGATCTACTGTGCTACCAGAACTAGAAACCATCCTCTTCCCTACGCCAACCTATTACCTCTTTTCTTTGAGCATTTTGAGGTACCTGTGAAAGGAGAGGAGAAGATAACTGGTGGTTTTGGGTTAATTGATGAGACTACTTTACAGAGAATTGGAGTTGTTCAGACAGGAAACGGACATTGGAAGTTCTATTCAGAGTTTTCAAAAGCTGAGCTTGAGAAGAAAGATTTTATCAAACCTAAGGGGGCTACAACATCAAGGGGGCGAGCTAATGAGGATTACTCTCAGTTGGTTGAGAAGTTTGAAGAACAACAGGTTGAAATTGAAGATCTTAGACAAAGGCTATTTGACCTATCTTCTGAGTTTAATCAGTTCAAAGCCTTGATGGGTGTGATGAATGGCAAACCGGATATTGTCATCAAAGGTTTGAATTTGGAGAAGATCCCTTATGCTACTAGTCATGACACTAGTGTTCACTCAGATGAAAGGCTAGGTGCATTCTTGAAGAATAAGAAGAATAAGAAGAATCCTATTCCAGTTGTGCTCACTTCAAAGGATCTATATGAGCAAACTCATGATGAAGAAGCTGGAGAAGACACGGGTGTTGATGCAGCTATAGAAGGTGATTCAGTGCAGTTGAAGGACAAGAAAGTGGATGAAATCATTGAGGAAGTTTTTGCTGAGGTGGATGCTGAACAAGAAGAGAATCTATCTGCAGAAGAAGCTTAAAGTGGCGAAGAGGTTGGAAAAGTCTCAGAGAAAGGCGAAGCATCAAAGAATAAGTGAAGATTTAAGAAAGCCAAAGCCTTGATCCTTTCTTTCTTTCTTTTCCTTTTCTTCTTTCTGAACTCAAGGCCTTGACATTCAGTAGAAACTTATTTTGTTAAGTTTTTTGTTAAGACTCTGAGTAAAGATCCAACATTTCTTCACCTTTATTTGATGAAAGTTAAAAAGGGGGAGAAGTTATATGTGCTATCTGTGGTTACTATTTGTGGTTACTATTTGTGGTTACTCTTCAGTGTTTAGATATTAAGATTGTGAGTTTTTGTGATATCAGTTGTGTTATGTGATTATTGATTATGATTACTAGTTATCTGTGTTAATTTAGTTTAACCAGTGTAATTGTTTATTATTTCTGCAAATGATAATATCTAATTCTTACAAAAAGTTGCAGGGATATTTACAGAAGATTATGAGTTTTGTCTTTCATCAAGGGGGAGATTGTTGACTCAAAGACTTCTAAGTGTGTTTTGAGAAGAAACTGCTTTTGAGTGATGAAAGACAAAGACGAAGTATTTCTAAGGCTCCATGGCCTTGAGATACTGATAAGAGCTTCAAAGCTCTAAGAGTAGTTTTCTTTACATTATGATCTAATAATCTTGTGATGCAGGTGTTCTATCTGCTGTGTTCAGATCAGAGATTTGCTGCAAATATCCTTGTTATATATTCTGTATATATATCTTACACAATTGCAGATATCTTAATCAGAGTGAATTAAAGATTTCTGGTCTTAATATTGAAAGACTGTGAACTGTGAAGCATGTTCAGACCTCCAAGGCCTTGAGATGTGCCTTAAGCTGCTGACAGTTTTACAGAATTAACTTGATTCTCTCTTGCATGATTTTAACTTCTTTATTATGGTTGTTTAATGACTTCTATAAGTCTTAAACTAGTGTATCTTGAGTAACATGTTTCAGAAGTTAATCAGGTTATTTTTTATTCATATGATCCACTTTTTTATTCAGAAACTTGAAATCCAAACAGACTTAGTGTTGTTATATTTCTGGATTTTGTTGTTGTTCTTTTTTAACGTTGTTGCAGGTTTTTCAAATGTGAAAATGCAATCTCAACAAACTCCAACGGATATCTACTCAAAGTTGTTTTGAATTATAGTTAGAAAGGATGAGGATTTGCAGGAACTGAGATCATAAAATCTCCCATTCAGTTGCAGAGAGTGGATAAAAATACTGGTTTGAAATTTGAAAGATATAGAAGCTTATAGAGAACTGAGAGAGGTGTCATATACTCGTGAAAGATCATATATTCAATCCCTCACAAATCCAGGCTTCAATCACTCCTTTCAGAATATCAATCATTCCAGTTTCCTGAAGAACATATCCAGGCCTTCATAAGCTTATTCCTTTCCTGTGTTATTCTTCTATATTGTAATATTCTTATCTTCTGTATATCTAAAACCTCACAAAACCTAGTGGTTGGTTGTTCAAGGGAACAAGAAGAGGTTCTTGTTGGCTCAACAGCTAGTAGCCAATACTAGATAGGTTTGGAACCACAAGTTGTATAGGTGTAAGGGAGTTCACTTAGGCTTGGAGATCTAGGGCTGTTTCTGTGTGAATAATAAGAAGTGTTTGCCCAATCCTGGTGGGATTAGATCCCTCGGGCAGAGATTTGGTCCATTGGGACTAAACTTTGTAATTTGCATTGTGTTCTTTACTTTACAGTTTTGCTATTTACTTCTGCAAGTAACTCAAATCAAGCTAGGGTTTATAAACTGTTTAGAACTGGTGATAGTTCAAAGCCTTGAAGCTTTCTATTTGCCTTAGAAATTTTCTGACTAGTTTTGCTAAATCTCAAGGCCTTGAGATTTGAGTTTCTCACTTGTTTACTTAGTTAAAAAAAACATTAGCAAAAAGTTTCCATACTCTATTCAATCCCTCCTTCTAGAGTATTTTGGTCCTGTATTTAGTCTACATTACAAACTTTCAGCCCTTTTGTCAAATAGGGGGACTAGTTTTAATTAGATCCTTAGGAGAATTATTTCAATTTTTTAAAGTTGAATAGAAAGTTTATGGTTTGTTCATGAGAATTCCTTATTGTTTATGCTTAATTGTATGTCTGAATGTTTCTAATTGATTATGATTCATGTGATGTTCATTCACGATGATGAATCAGTTGATCTGTGATGTTCATTCTCACCTTTATTTGTCTTTACGCAAGTTCACAGATCTTGTCGTATAACTTTACTATTACTCGATCTATCAAGTTGTCTACAAGAACCGTTACTATTATGCTCCCCGAATGTAGTCTTTCGCTTTGCCTCGTAGCGTTGCAAATTGAGAGTGTATAGGATCAGACCCACTTGTACTTGTGTGATATATTGTGTGTGTTTGTGCTCTCCCCTCATTTTTCATCCCTTGTGACCAAAGACAATTCCACATGTCACGTGTGGCTGCTGGTGAGCGGAGTCTTTTCCACACCTCTAAGTGTGACTTTTGGTGTGCGGAGTAGATACTTCAGGTTCCCAAATAGATTCAAGTGAGTAATTAGATTGTCACGGAGTGGGGTGCTACGCAATTCTTACAGGATATTGGTAGGTAAGGTATAGATATAAGTAGCGGATATGTAGTGATTGCTCAGTTATATATGCACTTAAACAGTTTTGGGCAATTTATTTGTCAAGCAGTCGTTGGTGCTAGATGCTATGATTTTTTTCCTTAAATAAGTTTAACATTGAGGCGACCCATCAAAATAAGATTTCCCCAAGATAAAAGTCTAGTGAGCCATGTCTTGTTTTTTATAACTATTTAGTTTCTTGTCTTTATAGTTATCATAACATCTGAAGACGGTATTTACATTTCTTCGTGCTTAAATAGTTTAGTTCTTATTAAGTTGTTAATTTTTTTATTAAGAAGCTAAACCTATATGTTGGCTCTATGTTTACGCTTACAATTATTGTTAGCTGTTGGAATTGTACCCTAGAGGCAGTCAATTTGTCGTGACAATTATATGAACTTACTATTAATTGTCTTATCGATATGAAAATATGTTAACATGAATGAAGTTCTTAAAATATAAACGTTATATTCTTAAATATCCCTATTCCATTATAGTGATTCACAGGACGATCACTATAGACTAGTATGTGGGTCGGTTGATTTGGAAATATCAAGTCTAACACATGGGTATGCATTAGGAGTAATGGCATACTGGATTGACCCACAACCAAAGGCTTCATTAAGTTATGTTAACGTCACAATTTCTTCTCGTAGCGCTAATGGTTTTGTAATCCTTAGACTTGAAGTCACCGAATACTCTAGTTGTGAAATATGATGCTTTGGTATTACCCAACGTTACACCGTAACTGGGTAACTATAAAGATAGTTATCGGGCATGATAGGAAGCAAACTTAGAGATGGTAGTGATGTAGATATGATTTGTCCCACCCACATAAAGGGAGAAAAATATCCACGGGCCACTCGAGGGATGGTGCTTATAGAATGTCTTGCCAGACTCAGATAAATCAATATGTGATATTGATGTTATCTGCTTGGATAAGCCTATTCACAGGATCGAGAAACTATGGATTGGATCTACAAGTGTGACAAAATGTCTCGTGTTCAATCCGGATATGCAGACAAAGGGATAATACAATACGATAAATTTGGCACAAGTTTTGTTGGATCACTGACTATTTCGATTAGTTGGGTGACACAGATGTGTTGCTAGACACCGCTCTATGTTAGTAATAGTTACTACCAACTAAGTAGAAACCTATAAAGTCACACACCATATGAATTAAACAAGATATAAGCATTAATTAGTAGGACTAATTAGTCAAAAGGAGCTAAAGGCATCCACAACCAAACTTAGTCGGACTAATTTGCAAGGTAGACTAATCCGTTGGACATGATTAGTATTGGGCCAATATGTAGTTAATAAGGAGCTATTAACTATATAAAGGAATCCTAGCTTGTTATTTTCTCAAGTGTTCCATTATTGAGAGAAAAAATAACAAAGTAAGGAGTGAGCGAAGAGGTGAGGCCGAAGCCCCAACTCCGCCCGCCCCTAGGTTCCGTCGGCCACTTGTTGGCGTGGCTCCGCTGCTCTGTTTTGCGTGATTTCTTACCTCCTTCTTCCGTTACTAGCACTACACGTGGAGAAGGATTCAAGCTACTAATCCAATGTGTGGATACTCGTAGAGACTAAGATAAAATTCTTCGTAGTGATCACACAAACGAAGGTACACAAACGTTATTCCTTTATCATGTTATGAAGAGCTTTTATGAGATCCGTTGAGGGATTTGATCAGGATGAATTTTGTTATTCCTCTACGTTGCCTGCATGAAAACCCAACAGTGGTATCAGAGTCAGAGGTCATAGTGGATAACATTATTTTATATGTTACCGTTTATCAGTTTTTCACTGTTTTTACGCTTTTTAGCAAAAAACTGAAGTTAAGCATATGATGCAAAATGAATATGATTCAATAGGGTAAGCATATGATGCAAATTGAATATGATTCATAGGGAATGAGAAAATCTTACATATCGTATAAAATTTGGCGAATTTCGTCCACATATGATGTGAGTTTTTGGGTTTTGAAAAGTTATGGTTTGGGCACAATTGCGGATTAGGGAGTTTTTCTCATCAATTGGAAATAAGCACACAAGAAAAGGAGGATGGAATTTTGGAAACAACCCCAGGGCTGGACCCTTAGGCCCCCATCCCTTCCAAGCCGCAGCCAAGGCCGGTTGAGCCAAGCCGCCGGTTTGACACACATGGCTTGGTCCGACCGGCTAGGCCGGCTTGGATGCTCCTTGGGGTTCGGCCAAAAGGTTAGTGGGCCCTTTAGACCGTTTTGACCCTATAAATTCCAAATTCAACTAAATTGACCAAGTGCGTTAAAATTGGATTTTAAATGCATTATGTGCTTTATTGCATGATGGATGGATATGGTCTTGGTTGTGGATGTTTATTTTGTGGTTTGTGGTTCAGTTTGATTTTATTGTAATTAATGTAATTAATTGGCAGTAAGGACTGCTTGTCGTCTTCTCCCTCGCTTGTGAGGTCTCTCTATTTAGTATAGATGCTAGCTAGTATTAGATAGATAGATGATGGTTTACAAATGGAGAAGAAGACCAAAGAATCAAGGAACCAAAAAGACGATGGAAGACTCGCAATCCCAAGGTGGAGGAACATAGAGATGGGCTTGTCCCTTTTGGGGCTTATAGATATTCTCATTGGCTTGGGAATATCTTAGTCTTAGAGGCCATATCCATGCCATGTTTATTATTTATTTATTTATTTATTTATTTATTTATTTATTTATTTATTTATTTATTTATTTATTTATTTATTTATTTATTTATTTATTTATTTATTTATTTATTTATTTATTTATTTATTGTCTTGGTATTTATTTTGGTGTATGGTTGATGCATGCAAAACGTAACAAGATAATAATAAACAAAGTTGATATTTTATTTAGGATTGCCCAATCCAAATAAGTAGATCATGTTGATAGGATCAACAAAACAATTAATAATGACAAGTAAATCCCTCAAACGACATATTGTGTTTTTTCCTTCTCTTCCTTAAACACCATCATGATCAAGGTCTATCAAAAATCGGTCTTGCCAAAGCAAGGCGATTTTAACTCATGGTGTGATGCGGCGACACAAGCAAGTAATATGTAATTGTTGAAGTAAGAGGTTGGATGAAACTTGGTTAGTTCAATTAAATTGATAAACTTAGAGGCAATACAATTATGATTTATCTATGGGGTAGATAAAGAATAAGGGTTTATTACCTAATTGAACTAAGAGTTGCATAAGATGCATATGGAAGGTGCCTACCTAAATAACTGATCTTTGGGTGACGTGGCGAAGCAAGATGAAAGTGAAAGTGAAATATGGAGCTTGACCCACTAGAAATTATATGATATTTTCCGCATTAATGGTGAGGGCTATTAATCCGAGAAAAATAGTGGGAGATATGTTTAATAATTTAAGTCCTTGTTAAATATAGTTCAAACGTCACATTATTTTGCATAATCCTTTTGTGTTGAATACAGATGGCATCAAACAAACAAACTCAACTTTATCATTGCGATATGCCCTTGAGAAGGACAAGTTGTGTGGAATCAGTTTTCTAGACACGTACAAAATTGAGAATTGTTCTCAAACAAAAGGAAAAATGCTATATATATATGTATATATATATTGTTGAGTCAAGATCTCTTAATGTGCTTTGATTGGTAATTGTTTTGAGTGATGAAAGACAAAAGGCTAAGACATTAGCAGCAAAGGCTTGTTAGTCATCTCAAGGCCTTGAGATTGACAGTAACTTTCAAAGCCTTGAGATTACTTATTCTGCTATGTGTTCTAACATCTTTGTGTTGCAGAATTGGAGATCTAATTATTCAAATCAGAGGTTTATGGTATATATTTGTGGATTGTACTATTTATACATCTAACACAATGGCAGATGATCAGAACAGGAAGAATCAAAGCTATCTGGGCTTAATTTTGATATACTGTGACACAGGTTCAGAGCTCCAAGGCCTTGAGATATGCCTTGAGCTACTGACAGTTTTTACAGAACTTGATTGATTCTTCTTGCATGTTATGACTCTTAGTATTGTGATTATTTACTCACTTCTAAGTGTCTTAAACTTGTTTTTCATGACTTAACTATTTCAGAGTATATGCAGATTTATGTTATGAGTTTATTAAACAGTTTTACCAGAAACAGTATAACCAAACAGTCTCAGTACTGTTAGTTGTTCGGATTTTGTTGTTGCAGTGATTCTTTGCTGTTGCAGGTTTGTTAAACGTGCAGGAGAAATCTCAACAAACTCCAACGGATATCCACCTGAAGCTGTTTGAATTTAAGTTGAAAACAGAAGGAGGATTTTTAGGAACAGAGATCCTAAAATCTCTCACGCAGATGCAGCTGTGGATAAAAGGGACTGGTTTGAATTTTTGAAGGAGAGAGAGGCTTGCTGAATACTCTGAGAGGTGTGACAAATTCGTGGGAGATCAATCATTCAAACACAAAATCATTCAAGCTTCATTCCAGACTTCTGAATATCAAATCAATCCAGTCATTCCTGAAGAACACTTCCAGACTTCAACAGTATTATCTTTATAATGTGTTCTTCATTTTTACTTCATTTATGTATCTCTATCTTATCTTAAACCTCACTTAACCTAGTGGTTGGTTGTTCAAGTGAACAACAAGAGGTTCTTGTTGGCTTAACAGTTAGTAGTTGGAACTAGATAGGTTTGGAACCACAAGCTGTATAGGTGTAAGGGAAATCACTTAGGCTTGAAGATCTAGGGCTGTTTCTGTGTGAGAAATAAGAAGTGTTTGCCCAATCCTGGTGGGATTAGATCCCTCAGGCAGAGATTAGGTCCATTGGGACTGAACTCTGTAAATTGCTTTGTGTTCTTTACTTTTTTGTTTGATTTTTATCTGCTGCACACAACTCAAATCAAACTAGGGTTCAAAAGCTGTTTAGTATTGTTCACAGCTCAAGGCCTTGAAACTTACATTTTTGCCTTACTGAGTTTCAGACAGTTTACAAAATCTCAAGGCCTTGAGATTTCAAATCTCACACAAAGCTATCCTGTTAAACTTTAAGTTTTGAAAAAAGTTTCCATACTCTATTCAACCCCCCCCCCCCCCTTCTAGAGTATTTAGATCCTGTATTTAGTCTACATTACACACTTTCAATAGGTATCAGAGCTCACTGTTTTTAGATCTAACAATCTGGTGACTATGAGTTATGTAGGAGATGGTGGATTCTCACAAGGAAGGGCTGCTAACAGACCTCCATTGTTCTATGGTGAAAATTTCATGCATTGGAAGGCTTTGATGAAGATGTTCATCATAGATCAAAACATGGAACTATGGTCAATAGTTCTGAATGGTCCTCATGAGTATTACACTACAATTGATGGAGTCAGAACATTCAAGTCTGAGGAAAATCTCTCAGTCACTGAATTGGAAAAGGTATCATAAATTACAAAGCTATGAATTTGCAATATTGTGCTTTGAATGCAGATGAGTTCAACAGAGTATCAAACTGCAAAAGTGCCAAAGAAGTGTGGGATAAACTAGTGCTGACATATGAAGGAACTAGCCAAGTTAAGCAGACAAAAATCAACATACTTCTGAGGCAATATGAGTTGTTCAAGATGAATTCAGATGAAACCATCAAGGAAATGTTCAAAAGATTCACTGATTTGGTGAAAAACCTGGAGTCCCTGGGAAAGAGGTTCTCAAATGAAGAGAAGGTCAGAAAAATTCTAAGAAGCTTGCCAAAAGCAAAGTGGGAGCCAAAGACAACAACCATTGAGGAAGCTCAGGACTTGAGTCTTCTTCAGCTAGATGATCTACAAGGAAAGTTGCTCACTCATGAAATGTCTATGAAGGATGTGGAAGGTGATCTGAGTGAAAATATCAGGAACCTAGCTCTTAAGGCAAAAGACAGTGAGAAATCTTGAAGCCTTGAGACTTAGGAGGAACCTGATGATGAAGAGGCTTTAGCATTGATCTCCAAGGCCTTGGCCAGGATTCTCTGAAAGAAAAGAAACTCTGGTAACAGGGATTACAAAAGAGAGAGATCAAGACCCTCAGGCAGCAAGGATTACAAAGGGAAATCTTCATCACAGTCACATGAAACTAAAGTAATGAATTGTTTTGAGTGTGGTGATGCAGATCATTTAGTAAGGGACTGTCCATAAAAGAAGAAGAACATAAATTTTCAGAAAAAGATGGTGACAACAGATGGAAGAAGGCCATGATGGCTTCCTGGAGTGATTCTGATTCATCAAGTGATTCAGACACAGAAGAAGAGCAAGCAAACTTATGCTTCATGGCAAAGCATAATGAGGACAGTTCATCAGACAGACACATTGAAGACATGGTAAAAAATTTACTTGCTAGTCCATCTGATGTTCTTCCTGAAATTCTCAAGAGTATGTTTTTGAATGAAGAGATTTATAGAAATGAGATTTCTTCTTTAAAGATTAAAGTTCATGAGCAGGTAAAAGAAAACCTGGACCTTGTATTTTCAAACAAAACTGTTGAAGTTTCTAAGACAAAGATGGAAAAAGACTTCAAGGCCTTGGACAGCAGGTTCAAAGTCTTGAAGGCACAGATAAAAGAGGTTGTTGATCAAAACACTCTTTTAACTGAAAGATATGCTAATCTAAAAGCTCATTCTGAGAATTTAGAACAACAGATCTGTACTTTGACCGAGAAACTTCAAGAATCCAAGAAGGTCCTAGCTAAGTTTACAGGCTCAGAACATAATCTTAATCTCATTCTTGGAGGAAGTCTGAAATCAATGCATAAAAGTGGGATTGGCTATAATCCAAATTTTCCAAAGAAAGGCCAAACTACTTTTTTCAAATCTGGTAGCAGACATTCTCCAAAATGTCATTACTGTGGAATAATTGGTCATGTCAGATTAACTTGTCCCTTCAGAAGATCAGAACCTCATATTATGAGGAATACTTATCCTTATCAGCTTAAGGGACAGGTTAGGCAGATTTGGGTTCCAAAAGGAATTAGGCCACCTAATATGGCTGATTCTGAGTATGACTCAAAGTTCTGCACTTGGTCTAATAGCCTGTTAAGGCAATGATTTGTTTTTGCAGGATGTCACCAAGGCCTTGAAAGATCAGAAATGGATATTAGACAGTGGTTGTTCTTGACATATGAGTGGGAAAAGGTCTCTTTTTACTGAACTTACAGAGAAATCTGGGGGAACAATTACACTTGGTGACAAAGCAAAGTGCAATATCATTGGTATAGGTAGTATTGGTAATGGTTCTACAAGTTCTATATCTGATGTTTATCTGATAGATGGACTTAAATATAATTTGCTTAGTATCTCTCAGTTATGTGATAAAGGTTATAAAGCTGTATTTGACAAGGAGAAATGTGTGGTGCAAGATGAGAAATCTGTTGATTGCATACTCACTGCTCCTAGGTCATATAATCTATATGCTATGAATACTAACAGTGTTGCAGGTGACAAGCTAAAATGCCTCAAGGCCTTGAAGGAAGATTCAAAGCTTTGGCACAGAAAGCTTGGGCATATTAGTATACATACTTTGAATACGCTCATCTCAAAGGACTTGGTAAGAGGTTTACCATCTCAGAAATTTTCAGATGATGAGGTTTGTAAGGCATGTGTACAAGGTAAACAGACCAGAAGCTCTTTCAAGACAAAGAACATTGTAAGTACTTCTAGAACCTTATAATTGCTGCATATGGACTTGTGTGGTCCTATGAGAGTTCAGACCCCAAAAGGTAAGAGGTATATGCTTGTTATAATTGATGATTATTTTAGATTTACTTGGGTGATGTTTATCAGAGACAAAACTGAAGCTTTATCTGAGTTTTCTAAATTGTGCAAAGAACTTCAAACTTTGAAAAACTTACCTGTTGCATCCATTAGAAGTGATCATGGTAGAGAATTTGATCAACTTGATTTTGATTTCTTTTGTGCAAAGCATGGCATTTCAAGGGAGAAAGACTCCATATGAACTGCCAATTATGTGCTGAATAGATGCTTGATTAGACCTATTTTGAAAAAGACTCCCTATGAACTGTTTAAAGGGAGAAAGCCTACTGTTTCTTATTTTAAGCCATTTGGTTGTATCTGTTTTGTGCATAATAATGGTAGAGACAATCCTCGTAAGTATGATGCTAGAAGTGATGAAGGTGTATTTTTTGGATATTCTCAAACTAGCAAAGCTTATAGAGTTTATAATATAAAAACCAAGATAGTGGAAGAGAGCATTCATGTAATTTTTTATTAAAGTACTAAAGATTCTCTGAGTGAAAGTTTTGCAGAGCTAGATTTGAACAAGCATGAATCAGATGATGATGCTGTGAAAGAAGACAAAAGCAAAACTGCTGTACAGAATCAATCAGCAGAATCTCAAGGCCTTGAACCTCCTGCTGAACCAAAATCTCAAAGCCTTGAGACAGAAGCTTAAACTTTCTATGATGCTCCCTCTACTGTTTCAAGGACTCAAATCGTTGAGGAGAATACTCCTGGGTACCAAGAAAGAAGTTTAAGTACCTTGTAGACCATCCATCTGACAATATTATATCAGATCCATCAACTGGAACACAGACAAGAGGACAGTTAAAGAACTTATGTGCTTTCAGTGCATTTGTATAATTGATTGAGCCTAAGAATACCAAGGAAGCTCTGGAAGATGCAGAATGGATTATTTCAATGCAGAGTGAGCTGAATGAGTTTGAAAGGAACAAGGTTTGGAATTTAGTTCCCAGACCTATAGAGAAGTCAGTTATTGGAACCAGATGGGTATTCAGAAACAAGCTTGATGAGAATGGCAAAGTGGTAAGAAAGAAAGCCAGACTGGTAGCTCAAGGATATAATCAAGAAGAAGGTATAGACTATGAGGAGACTTTTGCTCCTGTGGCCAGGTTAGAAGCTATTAGAATACTTCTTGCTTTTGCATCTCACAATCACATAAAGCTTTATCAAATGGATGTCAAATGTGCTTTTCTAAATGGATATTTACAAGAAGATGTTTTTTTAGCACAACCTCTTGGTTTTGAAGATGAAAAGTTTAGTGATCATGTTTATAAACTGAACAAAGCTCTATATGGTTTGAAACAAGCTCCAAGGGCTTGGTATGACAGACTTTCAAAATTTCTACTTGAAAACAATTTCAGAAGAGGTTTAGTAGACAAAACCCTTTTCATTAAACACCAACAAAGTGATTTGTTAGTAGTTCTGATTTATGTAGATGATATATAATTTGGTTCTACTAATGATGCTCTTTCAAAAGAGTTTTCTAGTCTAATGTGCATGGAGTTTGAGATGAGCCTAATGGGTGAACTAAATTTCTTTCTTGGACTTCATATATTACAAATGAAGAAAGGAATTTTTGTGCATCAAGGAAATATACCAATGACTTATTGAATAAGTACAACATGTCACATTCTAAGGTGCTTAAGACCCCCATGAGTTTATCACTCTCTTTAGACAAAGATTCAACTGGTAAGAGTGTGAATCAGAAAGAATACAGAGGTATAAATGGATCACTATTGTATTTAACTGCTAGCAGACCTGACATTATGTTTAGTGTCTGTATGTGTGCTAGATTTCAAGCAGAACCTAAGGAAAGTCATCTAACTGCAGTTAAAAGAATTTTTAGATATTTGAATGGAACCAGAGACTTAGCTTTGGTATCCAAGAAGATCTAATTTTATGTTGAGTGGCTATTCAGATGCAGATTTTGCAAGTTATCAACTGCAGAAGCTGAATACATTGCAGCTGGTGCTTGCTGTTCACAAGTGCTATGGATTGCTCAGCAACTTAGAGATCTTGGCTACAACTTCAGAAATGTGCCAATTCATTGTGATAATACAAGTGCTATTTCAATCTCTAAGAATCCGGTTCAGCACTCGAGGACAAAGCACATAGATGTGAGACATCACTTCCTTAGAGATCATGCAAGAACAAGTTGTTGTTGTTTTAAATTTTATCTCTACTTCAATGCAAATTGCTGATATTTTCACTAAACCATTGCCAGATGATAGGTTTTCATCTCTAAGGCTTGAATTGGGGATGTTAAACAAGGATGCATTGGTTTAGGGGGAGTATTAGTACCTATATGTGTATATGTGTTGGAATCTCAAAGACTCGAGATTATACTTTCTGAAGCCTTGAAAGTATAGCTCAAAGCTTTGAAGTTTCTCAATCTGCAGAAAATCTCAAGGCCTTGAGATTGTTCTCCAGGTCTTGATAATATCTGCAATATTTTTTTTAAAAAAAAATTGGATCATCAAATATTATATCTTATCTTTTTAGATAACTGTATAATATTTGAATTACTCAGAGAGTTTTCTAAAATATCCCAAAAAGATTTTTCAAGATTCTATATTTGCATGTAGATATTGCAGAGTCCTTTTATGACTCATCCTCTCAACCTACTTAAGTTGAAAGTTGGGGCTTTTTCTTCACATTCTCTTCCAATTTTCTGCGACTACTCTCTCTCTCTCTCTCTCAAATCCTCTCAATCACATTCTCTTCTCAAAACCCTAAACCCTAAAATGGAGCGCAAATCAGCCAAAATTCAGCAACAAGGGAAGCCCTCTGGTAGATCCAAGAAGAGAGCAAACAAGAAGGAGAAGATAGTGATTTCTGATTCAGATTCAGAAAACACTCAGAGTCTGCATGAGGATACTCCTCCTGCAAAGAAGTCAAGGACAGAGAAGTGAGATGAAGGTTCAAGTGTTGATCCACAACAGGAGACTCAAGGTGGTGATCAACCTAGGTCAGAGAAGAAGAAAGGGGGAGAAAAGAAAAAGGCTTCTGAAGAGGAAAAAGGGAAGTCAACTCAGGAGAGCCAGAAGAAATCAACTGAAGGAGTACAAGAGAAGTCCAAACCCTCTGAGAAGAAGACTAGGGTTAAGCAAGTTGCTGCTGCAACTAAGAAAGGATATCAAGGTAAGAATGTACTTCCACCTGAGTCGTTTATTAGTTCTGAAGTTAGAACAGTTTGGATGCAAGGCTATGCATCATCTAAAGTGGCTTTCTGTAGTATGATTTCTGATGAGTTGTTAGATAAAATGGACATAGAATGCATGAGGAAATTAAGGGAAATTGCTGTTTGGAAAGTTTTAAATCCTAGTTCAAAGGCTTATCCTAGGTTAACTAGGTTATTTTATCTGAACTTGGTGTTTGAAGGTGATGAGAAAATGGTTTTAACATTTAAAGTGGCTGGTGTGGATTTGAGGTTAGATCATAGGACTTTTTCCAAAGTCTTGGGCATTCCTAGGAAATACAATGTTGTAGATTATCCTGATAGGAAGGAGTGTTTAGATAAGGCAAAGGAGATGTTCTTTGTGATGGTGTTCCCTCTGGTCCAAAACAGTTGACACACTCTGTGCTCAACTGTGAAGCCAAGATTTTATTTACAACTTTGATGAGGAGTGTAGTTCCCAAGGAGAACTCAAGAGAGTTGGTAACTGATAAAGTTCTGATTTTGATGTATCTGATATCTCAAGGGTTTGAGATAGACCTGCCTACAGTTGTGATGGCGCATATGATTTATTGTGCGACCAGGACTAGAAACCATCCTCTTCCATATGCCAACATGTTACCTCTTTTCTTTGAGTATTTTGATGTGTCTGTGAAAGGATAAGAAAAGATTACTGGAGGTTTTGGGTTGATAGATGAGACTGCACTTCGGAGGATTGGGGTAGTTCAGAATGGGAAAGGGCATTGGAAATTCTATTTTGATTTGTCAAAGGAGGAACTTGCTGAGAAAGAGTTTGTGAAGCCTAAAGGGACTGCATCTGGGAAAGGACAAGCCAATGAGGATTACTCTCTGCTGGTAGAGAAATTAGAAGATCAGCAAGTTGAGATTGAAGATCTCAGGCAAAGGCTGTTTGACCTGTCAGCTGAATTTCATCAGTTCAAGGGTTTGATGAATACTATGAATGGGAAGTTAGATGTTGTCATCAAGGGCTTGAATCTGGAGAAGATACCTTTTGCTACTAGTCATGACACCAGTGTGGATTCAGATGAGAAGCTAGGAGAGTTTCTGAAGAAGAAGAGGAAGCCAATTCCAGTGGTGCTAGCTTCAAAAGACTTGTTTGAGCAAACTGATGAGGAAGATGCTGATGAAGACACAGGTGTTGATGCAGCTACATAGGTAGATTCAGCACAGGCTAAGAAGAAAGTGGATGACATAATTCAAGAAGTGGTCACTGAAGTTGAAGCAGAATAAGGTAACCAGTCTGCAGAAGAAGCTGCAAGTGAGGAAGAAATTGGGGATGGCTCAGAGAAAGGCCAGACATCAAAGAAGAAGTGAAGATCAGAGACTGCCAAAGCCTTGACCATCTTTCTCATTCTCTTCTATCTTTTCTGTCTCAAGGCCTTGACTTTTTAGCTAGTTTTTTGTTTTAAGTTTATTTTTTAAACTCTGAGTAATGATCATACATTTCTTTAACCTTATTTGATGAAAGTCAAAAAGGGGGAGAATGTATTATGTGTTATGTTTGCAGTATTTAATAAAAGTTGGCCTTTAGTTATTTTAATTAATTTTTGTTTCTTCTGTGATAATTCTGTGGTTTTTGGGTATCTGTTTGGGTTCTGTATATATTTAATCTGCAGATTGTGGTTAGTTAATTTTTGCTTATGAGTGGCAGGAAGATCTATACAAGATTGTAGGTTTTGTCTTTCATCAAGGGGGAGATTGTTGAGTCAAGATCTCTGAATGTGCATTGATTGATGTAGATAGTGCTTTCTGAGCTGACAGATCTTGGCCACGTGGCAGCCATCCAGCACACCATATTGTGCTCCACACACACTGGATCACCAGCCGCGCTGATCCATGTGGGGGCTGCGAGACAGGGCCCTCGCATACCACTGCACGGGACTTGTAGGGACTTCGTGGTTTGGAGGCTAGAGTAAGTCCCGTCGCGTGCGAGCCAAGCCCGCGCGCGACCTTTAGTAACTGCTTTTGAGAGATTTATGGCACGAGCTCCATAAACCCGGTCAATCCGGTCAAACCCGGTCAACCTCATAACGGTTCCGGTATTCGCGCATAACGTGCTGTAACGGTCCCTATATATGACGACGAACGTGCCGTTGTGGTTAAGCTAATTAAGCCGCCATTGATGGGCGCATTAACCACACTGCAACGGTCACATTCTCCGTTATATATAGGACGTTAACCTTTCCATACAAAGGAGGACACACTTGCCATACGCGGAAGCTCTGCCAAACCTCTGTCTCTCTCTCAGACATTACTACTGCCTTACTCTCTCCCTACAGACAACCCAACTCTTCCTGTTCTATCTCTGATCCTCTACATACGGTGTACACGGAGGTCTCCCCGCCGGAATCTCTTGTACACATTTTGGTGAACCCGACGTGAACTTACCAACAAAAGCAACCATGTCTCAGGAGGATGATATCAGCAACATATCGCCTTCCACCGAAGCTGCCTCGGGAGAGGAGACCCCTCCGTACTCCTACGACCCCCGGCGAGGCACCGACGCTATAATCTTTGGACGCCACCGTCCAAAGTCAGGCGAAAGCTCTCAAAGCTCAGTCTGCGCAGCTAGAATTGATCCTGGCCGTTCTGGGCACCCTCGCGCAAAACCCTTCATCGGCCACCGTCGTCCCTCAAGGAGGAGGAGCCCCTACCGCTCCAGGACTGGGAGTGTCAACTACACCTCCCAACCCTAATCTGCAGACTCCACCGGCGACTACGCAGCTGCACTCAATTCAGGGGTCAACGGCTCAGATGTTGCCTCTCACTGCTCATACTCCTCAGCCTCCGTCTTTGGCACCTAATTCGGCGTCGCAGTATCCCTTGCCTCCGTCAACGGCGATCTGGGGCAATGCGAGCAGCCAATATGTTCCCAATCCTCCGGCGGCGTATGTATCGCCTCCGCCTGCGGCAACCCCTCCTTCTGCTACTGAGGGAAGCATTCTAGAGTGCATGACGTCTCTGCAGAAGCGCATGGACACTATTCTGGCTCACCAATCATTCGCGGATACTATCATCCCGAAGCTAGGCAACGATCCACCCATCCCGCGGGAGATCTATCTCATGCCTAACCCGGTGGGGTATAAGGCTCCTAAATGGGACAAGTTCGAGGACGTCAACGGGAACGCTCATGAGCATGTCATGCGTTTCATTGATGTCATGGGGCCATACGGAGCCGATCCCAAGCTGCTGATACGAGAATTCCCAAAATCCTTGGGAAACGTAGCGTACAAGTGGTACCGGACGTTGGAAGCCGGATCCGTGAAGACTTGGGACGACATGGTCCAGAAGTTCTATACCAAGTTCTTCAGATGGAAGAAAAGGTGACAATGATCCACCTCTCGCGGATGTATCAGAAGCGCGAGGAGGACGGTATTACTTTCATCAAGAAATTCAGGGCGAAGTCCTTGGAATGCAAAGATCCAATGCTCGAAAGTCGGCTTGTAGAGATATGCCTGAAGTGCATGCAAGATGAATACAAAGGTATGCTCATCAACCTGCAAACGCCTACATTTTCAAAGCTCATCGAGTGCACGAAAAACATCGAGCCTATAGTTGAGAGGCAGAAAAAGAAGAACACTCCGGAGCGATCTGCGAGCGGTACCACCTACAAAATCGGGAGATTCAGTTACATGAGGGGACGCGAAGATGAGGTCAATACAGTTTCACCCCAGAAGCAGGCGAAGGTTGTGAACTTCGACGTACCACCTCTGCCATGTTCGGTGGAGGAGGCAAGCGACCTCTGCAGACAATGGCGCAAAGACGGTGTCCTACCGCCGCTCGAAAAGGTACCCTCCAAGGAGATGGTGAGGGACCCGAAGTGGTGCGAGTACCACGGCAAGGTCATGCATCCTACAACAGAATGTAAGAAGCTCAGGATTGTGTTCAATCAGAAGATGAAGAACGGCGAGCTGATCATCAGCGATCACAGGAAAGATTGCGCAACAATCCACTTCCTGCCCATGCGGAGCAAGACTCGAAAGGGAAAGAGGTCGCTATGATCTCGATTTTGGACTTAGAAGAGGTCGCAGAGGATGGTCTGCACATCATTGCCGAACTCCATGCGGACGAGGACTACAGCGTAGACACAGAGGACGAACGTGCTGACCGGATGAAGGGGTCGCACGGCTTCAGCAGATTCTTCGACGAGATGAATTTCTCGGAGAAATGCCGGACAGAAATGACGAAAGCAATCTTGAGGATAGCGGAGGACTATGAGGAGGATCTTGTAGTCTCTAATGGGAAAGTCATCAGGGCGTCCCGCTCTACAGAAAAGATTATGACCTTATCTGCCAGCGATAAAAAGACAGATGCGAGCCACCAGAGGCCTCTGTATGTGACAACCATCATCAATGGTGTCGAGTTCAAACGAGCATTTGTAGAAGGAGGAGCAGCGGTCAATGTCGTTTCACTCCACACACTGAAGCTAGCAGGGATCCCCGAGCACAAGATTGTCAGGCGTCCATCTCCGCTGATGGGATTTGGAAGCGACTCTAGAATGACGATTGGATGGATCCGCCTTGGCGTTCAGATTGGCAAAATCAAGTGCTCAGCGAAGTTCTATGTCATAGACGCGAACACCACGTACCACATGATCATAGGTCGAGCCTGGATTCATCGCTTCGACGCGGTTCCTTCGACAGCTCACCAGGTTATGAAAGCTATCTGGAACGACAGAATAGTTGAGATACTGATGCGCAATTTAGCGTACTATTCGCAAGTATACGAATCAAGTAATATAGAGAGTATTTTCGACTCGGATTACCGATCCCACAGGGACTTTGCAGGTTTTTCTAGTAATCAGTTTTAACGAACAGAGTGTAAAAAAGGAGGAATATTTTGAGAGTTTGTAACTAAGTACTGAACGTAAATAACTGAAACGTAAATATTTTTGTGGACGTTTTCTGAATAATCTTAAGGTTGTAAATCTAGGGTTTGAGATACTAGGCCCCGGGATCCCCAAGGGTTTCTTCAGATTTTCGTTCTTTGTTTGACATGAAAACACACAGCAGTCTCGTTATCCGTGCCACGTACCAATTGTGCAGTATCTTTTCTTTTCCTGCACGTTATCACAATCCTGCAGACTGTCGGATTCCTGTTAAGCTGCCTAAGTCTGCAGTCTCGTTCTAAGGCTGCTAGGGTTTCTAACCTGTCCTGATGGCCCGGGTCAGATTCTCTAACAGTTGGTCTCAACGATTTCAGGCTATTCCTAACTCCCCTTCGCTAGTCGGCCCATCAGGGTAAGGTGCTAAATTCTGTCTTCTCTTCCTAACCCTAACCGGACGTTTTCACCTACCGGCTCGGGTCTGTAGCAATTCTGGTTAGCTACTCCGATCATGCATAAACAGTAAAATTCAAAGACAGAATAACGAATAAAGCTGCTGATATTAAGATAGTACGATCATGAATCCATAGTCAAAACGTAGAACTAATCTCTGAAAACGAAACCCTAGGTTCACCGAGAACCTAGGTAAAAGTTTAGCTACTGAAATTCATAACGTAGATAACACAGTTTTTGAATAAGAGAGAAGAAGAGCAAACGGGTGTCTTGAATCTGGATTCACGTTTCCGTGCTCTCCCGGGATGCTCGGTCTTCTCCTTCGGTTGTGCTGTCTTGTGTTGATGTCTCAAAACGAGTCTGGACGAGTCTTTAAATAGTGCTGTTTTTCCCGAAAACGCTTGCGCTCGAAATTACGGAATCTGCCATCGGTCCACCGTCTTTGACCAAAAGTCAAAACTGGCTGCGTATATACGCAGGGGTTGCGTATATACGCAACCAGGGCCCAACCAACATCCCCCACCACCCTCACTGCCTGCGTATATACGCAGGCCGTGGGGGTAGGTGGGGCCCACTTGGTCCTTTGGTGGGCCAGGTCTGGTCCCCTGGGTCCCACTCTTCTGCCTGACGCTCCCGGTTTGCCTCTTCGGTGTACTTCTGCTCTTCCGTGTCCCCGTCTTGCGTTTTGACCCGGAACTTGTCAAAATTACCAAAATACCCCTGGGTCAAAACCGCTCCAAATTCTGTCCAATCCTGACTCTGGACATAGGAAAACTGCTGACTGAATTTGGGAGACAAAATCTGAACTTGACTTCGGAAACCCGGGCCTGGTGCCAAAATGACCAAAATACCCCTAGGCCAAAACTGTCCCTGAAATCGTCACGAACATGAAATAGTTGCTCCTGACTCTGGACACCGGGAACCGAGACTCCTTACTCGGGCGTGGCCTGACTGGGACCCACACGTGACGGGAGTCGGTTTTTCGGCCGGACTCCGTTTCAGCATTATAACCTGTTTTCGGAAAGCCCTTGACGTCTCCGTTCTTTTGCCCCCGGTTTCACTTCAAAATTCCAAGTCAAGCTCAAGATATTGTCAACCGAGCGCGTCCCGGCGATTCTCGGTTTTGGCGTTTTCCGCTTCCTCAGTCGGTTTTAACTGCTCCTTTTTCCTCCAATCTTTCCGTTTTCCATTCCACTCTCCCTTGTACCAGTCTCGGTCAAATCCTGCTCCGAGCATTTTCTACACGTTTCCCGAGGCGATCCCGGTTCTGTCTCGGCACGCATCCCAATGAACTTTCCGAACCTGTTCCTGTAAAAACATGACAAAACCCGCGATCATATCCAATAAAAGTACGAAACATGCAGAAATTCACGAAGAGCAAATAAACGTCTCGTTCCTAAAACCGAGGCTTTCCGAGGGTGAATTCTGGCTAAAACGCGGTTTTCCAGCACACATACACATCTTTTCAGGCTATAAAATAACCCCTATTTGGGCGTTATCAAATACCCCCACACTAAACTTTGCTCGTCCCGAGCAAACTCCAGCAATATACTACCAATGCATACTATCCCGAATCAATCCAGAGCGGTGTAACTGCACTTATTTAAAAATAGTATTACTATTATAAAAACAGTTTATATATTTTTTTTTTTTGGTGAGACTGGGCAATCTCTTTAACTCAAACTGAACATCATCAAGTTCTCATATTTCCCTAAATTTCAGAAACTGCGGTGATCGGAAGAACTCGCGGCCAGCCTAGGTTAGGAACAAGCACGAACACCACTTACTTCCGCTTTTGCACGCAAACCGAGCGTATCCCTAACGCACACCTTCCGTGCTTTTACTCCGGGTGTAATGTAAATCTGCCGGCTTTGGGACGGTAGGATAAGTCATTTAGAAGCGATGTCCTAAACGTCACAGCACACTCACACATAACCCAATCTCACACTCCCTCACCAAGATGACAGAAACTGACCCAAATCACCTAAGATTCTAGACACTCAATTTCCCCAGTCCCGGTGTAACTGCCGTTCTCGCGGCCACAACTGTGAACGAATGTGAAACTGTGATAAAAATAGCCGGCCTGGCGTTTTGAAATAAAATCAATCAAGCACCCTGAATTTTCTGCCTTTGATACTTTTTTTTTTCTTCGTTTTTTTTTTTTCGTTTTCGTTTTCCTTTTTTTTTTTTTTTTTTTTTTTTTTTGCGGGGCTTCACAATAAATAATATAAACCAGGCCAACTCTATGATAAACCAAAAAACGTGGGGTGGCTGAAAAATACTGAAATAATCTGTAATGACCACCCCCACACTAATTCCGAACCAGGTAGTCAATCTGTAAAATATTCGCGCTTTTCCAACCAATCCTCCTCACTCCAAGGATGTCTAAATAGCACAGCGCGTCCTCCAGTAACCCTGTCAACCCAAAGTCCCCCATTTCGTGCGGAAAATTTACGCACTACGGCTCTCCTCCTGTGCTCACGGTGTAATGTCGTGAGTCACCGCCACACCGAAGTGTGCTGCCGTCACTATCTCACCCTTACACACCCTCAAATATAAAAATAAAGCTCATCCACTATCAAATATGACAATTCTGCTCTACCCCAGAAAATCCCCCTCAACTCAACTCCCTCGTGCCATGACGCGTAGGAAAGGTAAAAATACTAACAATGATGCGAGTATCAAAAAACGGCTTCCTAGGTCAAACGGTTACCAAGAAAAGGATTAATGGATCAACGGGGCTCACTAGTGGACCTAAGGCGCGAGACAGGACGTGAGGTCCCCTATGGCCTATCACTCCACCAAATGATGTGGTGACCGTGATGGCGGGTTGACGACTACCTCGTGACGGTGGTCTGGCAGCTAGTCGGATACATTGCTCGGGAGACAGCTACTTGCGTTTTCTGGAGTGCATTGGCTCTATTAACTCCCCTAGACAGATTCTCGCAGCTCTTCCTCACCTAAGTTCGTCCACTTCGGGAAATTTTCTATCATTAAGCTCTCTCCAGTTTTAAGCTAAATCCTTCACCCAGTCTCAAAATTTTAAATTTTTTTTTTTAATAATTTTTTTTTTATTTATTTTTTTAATAAAACGTAATGCAGTTACAACGCCACCACCCCCACACTGGATGGTGCCATGCCCTCATGGTACTAATCATTAGGCATACAATCTGGATTGGATGAGCTGGCTTGCCTCATCGAATGGGAACAACTGGTAGAATATGCAGAAAAATAAAGCGAGAGACAGAAATAGAACCTGTGCACCCGGAGTCAGTTCTTACAGGTGCGGAATTTCTCGCAGATTCCGGTGGAGCAGGACCGTTGACCGGTCGCCAGAAAATTTCTCGACGGAAGCTGTCAACCTTTCGGGCTCTATGTGGCTCTGCGAATGTGCAATCCCCGAGCACCATTGTGTTTGACAATGTGCTCCCATATGGTCGAGTATACTTCCGTACAGCGGGGTCGATTGCTCGGTTCTGCAGAAAAACTGTTCCTGAAAAATCCCCAACTCGTACGAGTCCCTGTGACGGTCGAGTGTGCCAGAACACACCGGGGTCGATTCTTCAAGATTTTGAAAATCTGCCTTTCCTTCTACGAAATTTTCTGAATTCGCTTCAAACTCCACGCATCTGTGTATGGAGGTAGAGAGAGAAAAATGGGGCAAAAACGTGCTGCTGTCCGAAAAAAAAATATTTTTTTTTTCTTCTTCTGCCTGCGTATATACGCAAACAGGGAGCAATTTGAAAAAGTTTTTTTTTTTTTTTTTTTTTTTTTTTTTTTTTAACACAAAATTTTTCCTCTCTCTCTACCCCCTGTGTGCCTATTATACGCACAGGATGGGCGTAAAATACACACACAAAGTATTTCTATTCCTTTTTGTTCTCGTTATCTGCTCTGCTGTATCTGCACATGCTCAATCCAAAGTCAATACCCACTCATCTTACCTCTCTCAAAATTCAAAACTGACAATAAAACTTGAAATAATTTAAACTAACTTACTACGTTGGGTTGCCTCCCAACCAGCGCTTGTAATTTACGGTCGACGGCCCGACCCAGTTACCTCATGTTTGCTCAAGGGACGTCAAAACCGCCAGGGTGTACCTTGACGTCTGCTTCCTGGCCCAAATATGGCTTGACCCGGTTTCCGCTCACTCTGCAAGTTGAACTGTCATGCGAATTCTCCAATTCAACCGCATCCCATGAAAGTACCTCTTTGATGATAAACGGTCCTGACCACCGAGATCTCAATTTTCCCGGGAAAAACTGCTTCCGAGAATCGCAGAGACGTATTTTCTGACCTACTTGAAACTGCTTTGGCTGTGCTGAAGTTTGATGGCTCGGGAACGGTCTAACCTCTCGGGTCGGTGGCTCCTTGAGTGACGGGACCAGGGCCAATTTCTGTCCACCTTTTTCGTCCAGCTGTAAAGTGGTCCGATTTTCGGCTTGCATGGCCTGCTCCTCCTGGAATCTCTCCTCGTTCTCTCTGTCCACTCTATCAATCTCTTCCCATAGCTCATCCATCTCTTCGTTTTCCCAGCCTTCTTCGACTACCTCCACTACGAAGATGTCTTCATGCTCGTAATAATTCGGTAGTTGCAGATTTTTGAAAACGTTGAACTTCACCTTGTCTTCATTAATCTGCATAGTCAGTTCTCCGCTCTTGCAGTTTATCATGGCTTCTCCGGTAGCCAAAAACGGTCTGCCCAGAATGAGTGGTACGTCTCCTGCCTCCATGTCCAGAATCACAAAATCTGCCGGAAAAATCAGTTCTCCGACTTTCACCAGAATATCTTCAATAACTCCGTAAGCCTGCTTCACGGATCTGTCCGCCATCTGCACCTTGATTCTGGTGGGCCTGAGTTCACCGATTTTCAATGTTTTGAAAATCGACAAAGGCATCAGACTGATACTGGCTCCTAGGTCACACAGAGCCTTTCCTGTGTAAGCATTACCTAGGGTCACCGGGATGACAAAACTGCCAGGGTCCTTCCTCTTCCTCGGTAGCCCATTCTTCACACAGTTGCTCACTTCTGCCGTCAGATTTATTGTTTCGAAATCGCTCATACGTTTCCGTCCATACAAAATATCTTTGAGGAACTTGGCATAAGTGGGCATCTTTGCCAACGCCTCCGCAAAGGGTATGTTGATCTTCAGCTGTTTGAAAATCTCGAGAAATCTGGCGTAGTCCTTGCTATCATCCCTCTTTCGTGTCTTCAAAGGATACGGCACCTCCTTGGAGACAGGTACTGTTTCAGCTTCCTTCTCGTTCTGCACTGCATCCTGCTCAACCGAGCCCTTCGGCTGGGGGCGGTCGGCTGAGCTGCTATCCTGGCCAAATACTTCGCGCTCGATTTCCTTTGATTTTTCTGCACGTGCATGGCTAGGATACGGCGGATCCTGTAGTGCTAATCCACTCCGAGTGGTGATGGCATTGACCTGAGCACGTGGATTATTCACTGTATTCGAGGGCAAGTTTCCTGGTTGTCTCTCCGTTAGCTGCTGTGCTAACTGTCCAACTTGTACCTCCAAAGCGCGCAGTGACGTTTTGGTCATCTGCACGTCGGCTGTCAGGGCGTCCATGTGCTCGAACCGGGACTCCATGGTCTGGAACATGGACTTGATCTCCTTCATCTGAGCGTCGTACTGCTGTGGAGATGGGACTGACTGAACATGCTGGGCCGGGGCAGCCTGCTGGGCTGGTGGCCTGTGCTGGAATCCCGGTGCATAAACTGCTGCGTTCGGGTTTCCGTACCGGAACCCGGGATGGTCTCTCGTACCCGGTCTGTACCGGCTCGGATCCCACTGCTGCTGTACGTAATTGGAATCTTCGTTTCCGAGCCCCTCGATGGCTGTGTCCAAATCTGTTTTTCCTACTGCATCAGTTGAGTAAACTTTCTTGACCAAATCTTGAACGATCTTGGCCAGATTGTATATCCGGTCGTCTTCCACTGGCTCGGCTCGGGCCATGATCCTGCGATCGTCAAACAGGCGAGTGTCCTGTTTGGCTAATTGCTTCATCAGCTCATAGGCACCGTCCTTATCCACATGGTACAGGAAATTTCCTCCGGCTTCTCGGTCAATCCTGTCAGCACTCTCCCTGTCTAGGGCATGGTAGAATACCTGCAGGATCTTCAGGTCTCCGAAACCGTGGTTCGGGCATCTTTTCACAAGTCTCATCAATCTGTCCCATGCGTCTACCACCGTCTCTCCCGTCTTCTGTTTGAACGACAGAATCTCGCTTTGTAATTGAATGACCCGGGAGGCGGGGTAAAATTTGGCAAGAAAATCTGTGACGCATCCTTCCCATGTAGTGATGGACCTGGGTGGTCGGGATTCGAGCCAGTCGTTGGCCACTCCATACAGGCAGTATGGGAAAAGAATTAGCATAAGTGCCTCTGCGTCAACTCCCTTATACCGGACCTTGATGCAGTAGTCCTCGAATTTCCCGATGAAGTCGTTCGGGTCTTCGTCAGATTTTCCATGGAATGGGCAGAGGGTCTGAACAGTCTGGATGGTGGAGGGTTTGATGTCAATGTGTTCTGCGGTGATCTGGGGCACCACAATAGCTCGCTCATGCCCCCCCGTGGGGACTTCGAAATTCTCCACCAACGCCTTCCCAGACCGGTTGTACGTCCTCTGGTTGCTCCGGACAGCAAGGCCCGCTGTGATCAGATCTTCGATGTACTGAGCCATCTCGGCTGGAGTACGTGTCTCGGGCAGTTCTGGCGTTTTCTCGGTATTGTCGCCCATCCTGAAAAAGTAGAGATCTCAAGAGCAGTGAGATAACAAAAAAATAAAATAAAATAAAAATAAAAACTCTGAAAATTAATTCGGACTACTAAATAAACCCTAAAAAGTCCCCGGCAACGGCGCCAAAAACTTGATGCGCAATTTAGCGTACTATTCGCAAGTATACGAATCAAGTAATATAGAGAGTATTTTCGACTGGGATTATCGATCCCACAGGGACTTTGCAGGTTTTTCTAGTAATCAGTTTTAACGAACAGAGTGTAAAAAAGGAGGAATATTTTGAGAGTTTGTAACTAAGTACTGAACGTAAATAACTGAAACGTAAATATTTTTGTGGACGTTTTCTGAATAATCTTAAGTTTGTAAATCTAGGGTTTGAGATACTAGGTCCCGGGATCCCCAAGGGTTTCTTCAGATTTTCGTTCTTTGTTTGACATGAAAACACACAGCAGTCTCGTTATCCGTGCCACGTACCAATTGTGCAGTATCTTTTCTTTTCCTGCACGTTATCACAATCCTGCAGACTGTCGGATTCCTGTTAAGCTGCCTAAGTCTGCAGTCTCGTTCTAAGGCTGCTAGGGTTTCTAACCTGTCCTGATGGCCCGGGTCAGATTCTCTAACAGTTGTTCTCAACGATTTCAGGCTAGTCCTAACTCCCCTTCGCTAGTCGGCCCATCAGGGTAAGGTGCTAAATTCTGTCTTCTCTTCCTAACCCTAACCGGACGTTTTCACCTACCGGCTCGGGTCTGTAGCAATTCTGGTTAGCTACTCCGATCATGCATAAACAGTAAAATTCAAAGACAGAATAACGAATAAAGCTGCTGATATTAAGATAGTACGATCATGAATCCATAGTCAAAACGTAGAACTAATCTCTGAAAACGAAACCCTAGGTTCACCGAGAACCTAGGTAAAAGTTTAGCTACTGAAATTCATAACGTAGATAACACAGTTTTTGAATAAGAGAGAAGAAGAGCAAACGGGTGTCTTGAATCTGGATTCACGTTTCCGTGCTCTCCCGGGATGCTCGGTCTTCTCCTTCGGTTGTGCTGTCTTGTGTTGATGTCTCAAAACGAGTCTGGACGAGTCTTTAAATAGTGTTGTTTTTCCCGAAAACGCTTGCGCTCGAAATTACGGAATCTGCCATCGGTCCACCGTCTTTGACCAAAAGTCAAAACTGGCTGCGTATATACGCAGGGGTTGCGTATATACGCAACCAGGGCCCAACCAACATCCCCCACCACCCTCACTGCCTGCGTATATACGCAGGCCGTGGGGGTAGGTGGGGCCCACTTGGTCCTTTGGTGGGCCAGGTCTGGTCCCCTGGGTCCCACTCTTCTGCCTGACGCTCCCGGTTTGCCTCTTCGGTGTACTTCTGCTCTTCCGTGTCCCCGTCTTGCGTTTTGACCCGGAACTTGTCAAAATTACCAAAATACCCCTGGGTCAAAACCGCTCCAAATTCTGTCCAATCCTGACTCTGGACATAGAAAAACTGCTGACTGAATTTGGGAGACAAAATCTGAACTTGACTTCGGAAACCCGGGCCTGGTGCCAAAATGACCAAAATACCCCTAGGCCAAAACTGTCCCGGAAATCGTCACGAACATGAAATAGTTGCTCCTGACTCTGGACACCGGGAACCGAGACTCCTTACTCGGGCGTGGCCTGACTGGGACCCACACGTGACGGGAGTCGGTTTTTCGGCCGGACTCCGTTTCAGCATTATAACCTGTTTTCGGAAAGCCCTTGACGTCTCCGTTCTTTTGCCCCCGGTTTCACTTCAAAATTCCAAGTCAAGCTCAAGATATTGTCAACCGAGCGCGTCCCGGCGATTCTCGGTTTTGGCGTTTTCCGCTTCCTCGGTCGTTTTTCACTGCTCCTTTTTCCTCCAGTCTTTCCGTTTTCCATTCCACTCTCCCTTGTACCAGTCTCGGTCAAATCCTGCTCCGAGCATTTTCTACACGTTTCCCGAGGCGATCCCGGTTCTGTCTCGGCACGCATCCCAATGAACTTTCCGAACCTGTTCCTGTAAAAACATGACAAAACCCGCGATCGTATCCAATAAAAGTACGAAACATGCAGAAATTCACGAAGAGCAAATAAACGTCTCGTTCCTAAAACCGAGGCTTTCCGAGGGTGAATTCTGGCTAAAACGCGGTTTTCCAGCACACATACACATCTTTTCAGGCTATAAAATAACCCCTGTTTGGGCGTTATCAGATACCGGCTTCAACAAATCCATTTAACTTGGATGAAGCACATCTCAGCGAGGCGGTATGGTTTACGGAGATGGCGGACGAGCAAACACCGGGACCATTCAATCCCACTCCTTTACCTCTATGGGAAGATATCAAGGACCAGTCACCTGCGGGAGTGATGGTGACGAGGGAAGATGCCAAGGAAAAGCCGCCCACACGCGAAGAGGCGCCACGAATCGCTTACCAGCGAAAGAGTGTGTACACACTGAAGAGAATTGCAAAGCATGACCCCGAAGGCAAGGAGATAGAGAGCTTCTACGCCAATGGGAAGAAGTGATATCGCATATGAAGGTGCGCGGGGATGTCCTCACACGGGCATGGGGATATCCCTGGGCAAATCAACCAAATCGAGCAGATTGCGGTAACGGAAAAGCCAATGCAGGGCACTCCGGATGAGAAGCTCAAAGAAGCACCTGAATGCATGGAAGATAGGCCCAGACCACAAAAGCAAGAGCTAAAGGAAGTGTTCCTCAGCCCGAACGAGGAAAAGAAGAGGCCAGTCTTTCTAAGTGCGGACCTCACAAGCGAGGAGGAGCAAGGACTGCTACGGCTCCTAACTGAATACAAGGATGTGTTCGCATGGGAGTATGATGAGATGCCAGGTCTGGATACAAGCATCAGTATGCACCGTTTAGACATCATCCCAGGGTCTAAACCGGTAAAGCAGAGCACAAGAAGCTTCAGGCCGGAGCTTAACGTGAAGATCAAACAGGAGATTGTCAAACTCCTGGATGCCAAGTTCATAGAGCCGAATCATCATCCCACATGGATGGCCAATATTGTGCCAGTGGTAAAGAAGAACGGACAGCTTCGCATCTGCGTGGATTTTCGGGATCTCAATCGTTTCTGCCCAAAGGACGATTTTCCACTGCCCAACATCGATTTGCTTATCGATTCAACAGCGGGCCATCGCATGTTCAGTTTCATGGACGGCTTCAGCGGGTACAACCAGATCAAGATGGACCCTGAAGACGCGCGGAAAACTGCATTCATCACTCCGGTGGGAGTGTTCAACTACACAGTAATGCCGTTCGGTCTCAAAAACGCGGGTGCAACCTATCAGCGGGCCATGATGGCCCTATTCCACGACATGATGCACAAATAAGTGGAGTTTTATGTGGATGACCTTGTAGTCAAATCCAAGTAGGAAGCAGATCACCTCGCGGATTTGCGGAAAGTGTTCAATAGATGTAGACGGTTTCAACTGAAGATGAATCCTATGAAATGCGCATTTGGGGTAACATCAGGGAAGTTCTTGGGATGCGTGGTTCATCGCCAAGGAATCGAGCCTGACCCTGCAAAAGTATCAGCCATCACTGGCATGACGCCGCCCCATAACCAAAGTGCCTTGAAGACATTTTTGGGAAAGCTATCATATCTGCGGAGATTCATCCCAGCGATTGCCGAAATCACCTGCTGTTTTAGTGCCCTTCTCAAGAAAGATTCCATATACAGCTGGACTCCGGAGCACGAAGCTGCGTTCGAAAAGCTGAAGGATTTGCTTACGTCCTCAAAAATAATGATCGCACCTCAACTGGGATCACCGCTTCTGCTATATCTGACGTCAACAAGGAGGTCCATAGGAGCACTCTTGGCTCAGGAGTAAGAGGGTCAAGAAAGGCCTATCTACTACATCTCTCGCATTGTGCAGCCTGCTGAATCAAGGTACACAGACATCGAACGTCATTGCCTTGCTTTGTTCTTTGTGATAGAAAAGTTGAAACACTACTTTGCGTCGCACAAAGTGGTAGTGGTCACCAAGAGCGATCCCATACAATATCTGCTAACTCACACTACTCCTGGGGGAATATTGGCGAAATGGTACATGACCATCTCCCAATACGATATCACATGCGTGCGACCGCGAGCGATCAAGTCGCAGGCGGTAGCGGATCTGTTGGCACAGTTCCCCGACAACAGCCACGAGCCCGTGATCGAAGAAGAGCTCGAAGGACCTGAAATCTATGCAATCGACGTCCCCTATTGGACACTCCATTTCGACGGATCGTCAACAAGGAAATGCGGGGGCATTGGGATAGTCTTGACCAAGCCGGATGGACAGGTCATACAGATGTCCGCCAAACTCGACTTCGCAGTCACTAACAATGAAGCGGAATATGAGGCTCTTATCGCGGGGCTGCGTGCAGCGAAGGCTTTGGAAGTAAGCAACCTGACGGTCATGGGGGACTCCAAATTAATTGTCAAGCAAGCCTCGGGCGAGTACGGCTTGAAGGAGATAAATCTTCTGTCCTACCGGACTTTGGTACAAAAGCTGGTGCAGCAATTATGCGATGTGAGGTACGAGCACAAGCCCCGAGCAGACAACAGGCATGCAGATTATTTGGCCACCTTGGGATCCAAAGTCAGTACAGACAAATGTCCCGCAAAGATCTCCATCGAAGTGCGAACATCGTCGGCATTGACAGAAGATGCGTGCGACGACGAACACATGGATGACACAGACTAGAGAAAAGCAGTCCTACGAGCTATTGCAGAAGGCAAAAGCAGTGAAAGCTGGGCACTCACAAAGGGGTATTGCATACATGACAACACCCTTTACTACAAGGGTCCTAGCGGAATACTCATGCGATGCGTCTCCGAGCAGGAGGGACAACTGTTGTTAGAAAAGATTCACCAACATGCTTGCGGAGAAAGTGAGGTGTCAATCTATCGAAAGGCTCAGAGATATGGCATTCACTGGCCAGACATGTCAACAGTCGCGGCCCTGATACAAGGGAAGTGCGAAAGTTGCGCACTGATCAAAGATTCTCTACTCATCGCTCTAACCGATGATGACACGGATTGGAGGAAGCCACTCTTTGACTTTCTCACTCAGGGCACCTTACCCGAATCAAGAAAAGAAGCTGAGAAATTAAAAAGGAAAGCATCCCATATGTGGTGCAGGAGAACTTGCTTTGGCGAAGAGGTCATGAGGGCAACTTGCTGCGATGTCTAGACGGCATGGAAGCACAGGAAGTCATGGACCTTTCTCATCAGGTGGAACACCAAGGAGGTGCAAATTATGCAGGCAGCTCCTCTCAATTGGATATATCTGGCCCAAGATGGAGGCTGATTGTCGCACCAAAGTACGACGCTGCCAGGAGTGTCAATTCAAAGGAAACCTAGTGCACGCTCCTGCTGTGGATCTACATGAATTGAGAACGCCGTGGCCATTTCATACATGGGCAATGGATTTCATTTGTCCCATCCGACCAACTTCGCATGGGAATCATTTCATTCTCACCGCAACTGAGCTATTTACCAAATGGGTGGAGGCGTACCACTAAAGACGGAAAATGCGCTAGCTGTGGTCAACTTCATCCAAGAAAACATCATATGCAGGTTCGGAATTCCAAACACCATTCTTTCAGATAATGGTACTCCTTTTGTTAATCGCCAGGTAGCTGCGAAGTTAGCAGAGTACAATATCAGGCAAATATATTCCACCCCTTACTACCCGAAGGGAAACGGGCAAGCCGAAGCGACCAACAAGACGCTGTTGAGGATTTTGAGCAAGATGGTCCCAGATGACCACAAGAAGTGGGCCGATTCTCTAAGCATAGCTCTGTGGGCTTACCGAACTTCTCCAAGGACACCCACGGGGGCCTCACCATTCCTATTATGCTATGGAGCTGAGGCCGTGGTACCTGCGGAGGTGAGAGTCAATTCGGCGAGATTGGCCTTCCACGCACTATACGAAAATCAACGCGATCATGACTTAGTCTTGCTGGAGGAAAAGCGAGAACAAGCTAAAAGTACCAAAAAGCGGTATCAAGAAAGGATCGCTCGTGCTTACAATAAGACGGTCCAGCGAAGAGATTTCGCAGTTGGAGATTTGGTCCTGCGCGCATCTGACCATTGCATGCGAGAAGCGGCTCACCCAAAGTTCGCAGCCAATTGGGAGGGTCCCTTCGAAGTCACAGAAGTCTTTGACAGTGGCTACTGCAGCATACGAAGGTTGCACGGGACAACCTCTACCCCGAGTTCAGTCAACATGCGCTGGATTAAGAAGTACTATCCTTGACTTCTCTCATTTCATGCGTTTTATTATAACGTTGCTTAATGTCTTGTATGGCTATGATTTACACAGTCTCCTCTCCCATATGAGAGGATTGTAATCTCATCTCTCCCATATGAGAGCATTATAATAATAGAATTCTCCCAAAAGAGAACTTCATATTTCTGGCTGTTAATTTTGCTTCATTTAGTTTGTTATTACCGTTAACAATGGGCTATCCACCACAATAGCAATCTTTGCGACATGCGATCTTAACTGATCTTCTAAGCCTATCTGCCACGATAGCAGCCTATGCACATGCGATCTTAACTGATCTTTTAAGCCTATCTGCCACGATAGCAGCCTATGTAAATGCGATCTTAACTGATCTTCTAAGCCTATCTGCCACGATAGCAGCCTATTCAAATGCGATCTTAACTGATCTTCTAAGCCTATCTACCACGATAGCAGCCTATGCAAAATGCGATCTTAACTGATCTTCTAAGCCTATCTGCCACGATAGCAGCCTATGCAAATGCGATCTTAACTGATCTTCTAAGCCCATCTACCACGATAGCAGTCTATGCAAATGCGATCTTAAGTGATCTTCTAAGCCTATCTGCCACGATAGCAGCCTATGCAAATGCGATCTTAACTGATCTTCTAAGCCTATCTACCACGATAGCAGTCTATGCAAATGCGATCTTAACTGATCTTCTAAGCCTATCTGCCGCGATAGCAGCCTGTGCGAATGCGATCTTAATTGATACTCAAAGCCTATCTGTCACGATAGCAGCCTATGCTAATGCGATCTTAATTGATCCTCAAAGCCTATCTGTCACGGTAGCAGCTTATGCAAAATGATCTTAATTGGTCTTCTAAAGCCTATCTGTCACGATAGCAGCCTACGCAAAATGATCTTAATTGATCTTCTAAGCCTATCTGCCACGATAACAACTCACGTGAAAAGTGATCTTAGTTGGTTTTCCAAAGCCTATCTGCCGCGATAGCAGCTTATGCGAACGTAATATTGAAACAATTTTTCAAGCCTATCTGCCGTAATACGAATGCGATCTAAAATTCATCCTCAAGCCTATCTATTGTGATAGCGACATCATACAAAATGATCTCAAGTGATCTACAAAGTTCCATTTGATTTGATAGCACTTACATTTTAATCTGAAAGCAAATCACAAGCCCATCTGCCAAGATGGCACAGCTGCGCAAACACGATCTCGAACGATCTAATAAGACATCTGCGACTTTATGAGGCAGAAAGCAATTGCGAAGTATGTGTATAGCATTACACAAGGCGAAATATGCCGATACGCATGCGAAATTGTATTTTGTTGTAATGACACAGCAGATGATACAAAAGCTATTTATCATTATAAGTCGAAAAGGCTTACAATTTATCTGTCTAGATAGCAGCTTACAAGCGGAAAAGCTCAAATCTAACTACGCAGCCAACATGGCTTACAATACATTCGAAAAGTAACTTACAAGTACGAAGTTACACATCGCGGGAATCCTAACTGAAAAGGGATGAACCCAACGGTCCTAACACCGGATATGCGATACGCAGATCTGCGGCCAAAGATCTGTAGCAAGGGGGATGCTTCTGCGAAGAGATCAACTCGTCATTCGCTACGTCCCTAGAAGCAAGATCTGGGCGACGGTACGTACAAGACCCCAGGATCTGACAAAGACCTCTGTCTGATCAAGATATGTACCGGAGGAACCTCCTGTTCCGGCGTACACAGTCGCGCAAATTAGGGGAAGCAGTCATTCCTCTGGTACTGGGTTCCTTGTCATGATTGACAAGGGCATTGACGAGCCTCCTGAGTTCAAGAACGAAGAGGCAAGGAATCCTCCTCCAGGGATGCTGGAGGAGAATTCCGCCGTTCATTACGAGACGGTATCACGGTCACTACGGCGCTGCACCTCACCGGGAGGCGGCCGGAAACATGACCTGCAAACATAATACACGAAGAAAATTCTTCGAACACACATGAGATATCATATCCATCTTCTTTACGATGGTTATAAAGAGCAATAAGCCTCATAAAGCGGATCTTGGAAACTATTTCTATAGCACAAAGCGCAAACTCAGGATTCACAACTTGGAGTTGCCATGAATCAACGGAAAACAAGCGTTGAAGCCACCAGTCGTAAGGACTCACGGCAAAGCACATTTTTGGGTGAAGAACCCAAATGGCAAAGACAGGGTTTATATAGACCTTCTGGAGACTCTTCGGTTGCCAAGATGAGTCAGCAGAATTTGAAAAGAGGGTAAGGTCAATCACTTACGCCTTGAAAAGCGGTAACGATCAATTACCCTACTAAAGGATACGACGATTCAGTTGCGTATCCTAATTAATGACGGATGGTCATGATTCGGATGGACTTCCCAAGGAAAGCGTGCTTATATTACGAGAAATTAGCGCGAAAATCAAGCAGAGTATCAATGGCTGATGTCATTATTGGATATGCACAGAGATATCCCATCAAATCCCGGAAAGGGCAAAACGGGCATGTTGATTCTTTTGTTAAAAAAAAAGGGGAGAAACCCTAGCACCATTACATTAATGCTTTAGCATTACATTAATGTTTCAGCTATTCGTTTGCTACTTTTCAAAATTCAAAAGTCAAAGCAAATTCTTGATCAAGTAGTCATTAGGGGCGAACTGATGGCTCAGTTTCTCTACCTGCTCCACTTCTTGCTTCAATTTCTCGCACTTGACATTCATCTCATGATAGAGATTCATAGCCTCTTCAGCCTTTTGCTTCTGCTGCTCCACCTTCTGCTTCTCAGCTGCGAGGTTTTGGTGGCCGAGGTTCAAAGTTACGGCTGCGCGAATAAGGGTAACTCTTTTCATAAGAAATCTGAAACCCAGTCTGCCTTGGACTTTGGCAAGAAGATTTTGGCACATGCCAAAAAGAAATTCGGCACTCTGAACAGAAATGGTCGCAAGCGTGGCCGCAGACAGTTGCTCCAAAATCCAAATGGCTTCGGTAAGAAACAGCCTCCTGTCGAAGGGCCCTATCTCCAGAGATCTTGCAAACGATTGGGGGTAGGTGAGGCGCATCCGGACTAGCCAGTCCACATCAGTTTGCTTCAAACCTAAAGCAATGTCAAAGATAAGTTATGCTACCACACTCGCAAATGAATAATGCGAGATGCAAACAGCAAATCTCTACTCACCAGTTCCTTCAAGAATCTCACGAAGAGAAGGGATGCGCATTGCTGGATTGGTCGAACACTGTCCCCGCTCCATAGCTCTCCTGTCAGCTGCGAGCTCTAACCCCTCATAGTTAGGAGGAAGAGTATAAGTCGCACCAGCTGCGACTGCATTCCCGACCTGCGAGCCCCAAAAGCTCCACGCAGGAAGAGGTGCCGCCGACCCAGTCATCGCCGGAGGCGAAGTGACAGCCGAAGTTGCTTGGCGAGGGAAACTTTCAGATGTGGCAGCATCGACAGTACCTGTTCTTGCTTCCTCAGCGCCAGTATGGGCATCTTCCTCCATTAGCACAGCGTCAGCTTCAGCATCATCAGAAAGTTCGATGATGTCCTCAAGAGGCTCTCCTGCATGATCAGCAGCTGCGACGGGCTTCTCGGTATGGGAACTCGGAATCGGAACATAGGACGCAGGAGGCTGACTTCTTTGCTCCAGCTCAGGTTCCTCAGCATTGCCTGCGATATAAAATGCGATAGTATGAAGTAACTCGTATTGTACGTTATTTTACTATCTTTTCTAAAGCTAAGAGCAGGCACCTCCACGCGAAGGTGGGACTGAAGTATCTTCGTCATACACTAAAAACGTGGAAACATGCCCTATTAGTGTGTCCTCATTAAGCAGGTCCTTAAAATGAGCGTGACCTGTGACGCGAAGAAACCAGTCATGATTCTGTTTCAAGTTCCTAAGGTCTAGTCCATGCATATCGTTCAAATGATTACCTGAAGGTTCTCCCCACTTGCCTACTAGCCAACGGCGAATGTCAGCTTTTGACACACCATGCTTTAATGCACCCACTACAACATCTCTATAAGTTACTGCGAGATTGAAGATCTCACCTTTATCGCCGCCTGCGATCTCTTCAAAATCTGCTTGGGCTTGCTCCAAAGCTGCTGCATCCTCTTCTGGAGCCGCATCCTCCTCCGCCTGAGGAGCCACCTCTTCGGGAAGCACATCTTCCTCATCAATTGGATGCACTAAGTCGTCAACATGTTGCTCCTCGAGGCTCCGCTGCCTCAGACGCTCGAGTTCCTCCTCTTTCCGCTGCCTTCTCCTTTCAGCAGCTTCCGCGGCTGTCTTCCTGGACTCGGCAAGAATGTCCTCGCTTATGGGTTCGTCTGTAATGCCAGAATGAGCATTCCTCTTTTGTCTCTTGGCCAAGAGGCCACCGATGGTCTCATCATCATCATCATCATCTGTGAAGAAACGATTGGTTTGAGAAAGAGTTGCAAAAGAATTACGATAATGAGAAGGGAAACGCGATGGAGGTACCTCCTGATTCTTCCTCATGTATCACATTGATTCTTTCTTCTTCTTCTTCATCGCCTTCTCTGGGCTCCTGCCTCTCCTCTTCTTCCTCCTGGTTTAATGGAAAGAAGGTCTCAACTGCGAGCTCCTTCCGCGCTCTACTGGGCATGCGACCTTTGCCTTTGTCCTTGGCAGAAAGGGACTTCGCTGGAGGGGAAGTTGGAGCACTTCTAGGGGAAGAAATTTTAATTCCCTTTTGCCTGGGTCTCTTCGCTCTCGGCGCCGCAGTCGCTAGAGGAGACGGATTGTCTCTGGGTGGAGACGAGGCCGGAGCATTGTCTATCAGCGAGTCAGCAAAAGCATTCATGACTGCGCGAATCCTGGTTTCGACCTCGGGGTCCATCCTCGATGCTAGCAGGAACGACTGTCCTTGTCTTCTGGTGGCAACAATGGTGTTAACCAGCTACTTGGAACGATCACCAGACGCGAATCTCCGCACATGACACTACAGCAAACGGTATAGAATAAAGGCATCAACATGTGGAAATCAAGAAGCTTAATGCACGCGAAAAAAAATTTGCTTACCTTAGCAAATGTCTCGCTATATCTGCTGACATGCGAGTCGCCTTTCTTAACTGCGGCGATCTTTTCCTTAAGAATGACGTCAGGGCAAAAATGGTTCTCATGATCCAACAATGAGTAGCAACCATATTCAGACTCGCTCAGACTCCAATTGGGGCGAAACGAAAAAGAGTTTCTTTTGATCAAGGGAGCTCTACTCGGCTGGGCGGCCGACTGTGTCTCAATCCTCGTTTGCTGGGCGATCCAGTATGCGAGCCAGTTATGGGAACAACCGCCCTCGCGGTTACCCGCAGGCTGCTCAAAGGGAAGATTGTTCATGAAGACTGTCTTGCACTCCTTTGTTAGCAAGCGCTTATAGCAACCTCTGATAATGGACTGGGGCCAGATTGATGGTGCCACTGCATCAAAGCCGAAATGGGGAGAAACTCGAGTGGGGTCAACATCCACGGTAATCCTCTCATACCTTGGCGCGAGCTCACGAATATGCTCTGCGAGAGCAGGAAGGGAACCTCGCAGACACCAGCAAAAGAATTCGCGATAGCGCTCATGGAAATGCGATCCCTCTTCGAAGAGGAGCTCTTCTGTGAAGACGACACCCTTAGAAGGGTACAGCTTTGGAAACCATCGCACGTTCTCAATGCGCATGGCATAGGGCCTGGCAGTGAACTCTTGCCGCTTGTCGCATATCAGGCTCCAAACGCACTTGGTATTGTTCGCCCCGAACCACCTCGCAGCTCTGCCGCTGTTACGCTCCTCTGTCTCGCCTGGGGGACACCACTTGTTGGGCTTAAGAGCAGTTGGGGCATAGGACGGTCATCGCTCAAAGACCCACATCGTCTAGAAGGAAATGTTGACAAAAGTCAGTATATCGAGGCGGCCACGCGACTCCTTCATAGCCACAACTAGCTGATCCAGTCTATGGTACAGCGTGCCCAAGACCAAGGGTTCGAGTGCGACTCTCTGGCCAAGGGCGAGCTTCACAGCAAGCGGCAGAACGTGATAGAAGACCCCATCATGCGGGTGACCATCGATTAAGTACCTCGACAGCCATGCACAGAGGAAAGCACAAAGGGTCAAGTGATAGCCCTTACCCTCCACATAATTCTTGGCCTCCGGGTCCTCACTCTGAAGCTTCTTGGTGATACTGCTGTTCGCGTAGTCACGAAAGAAGTACTGCACCCATTTGTTCCAGGTATTCTTCGCAGACGTATCAACCAACTGCCAGTTAGGAAGGGCTTTGGTTGTAGTCCACCGGGTGGAGATTTTCTTCACCTCTGATAGGCATTCCTCCATCTGCGTGTACAAAGCAATCTCCGCAGCCGTCCTCAAAGGACTCAAGGGGTCCACTTCACCCATGGGAGAAAGATCGTACAACATATGCACGTCCTCGAGTGTGGGGGCAGCCTCGAACTCAGCAAAGTGGAATGTGTGAGTCGCAAGCGAGTAGCGGGAAAGAAGGTTTAGAAGCATGGTCTGGTCCAGCTTCACGGCAGCACCCTTCATAGCACGAACAGCGAAGTATATGCCGGCCTCATTAAGAGTCGCAGCATGATCGGTCAACACGTGGTCAATCCACTCATCCATGTAGTCCAATTTCTGGACAAAAGCTTGGGTGGAAATCGCAGCATAGGGGAAGTACCCATTTTCGATTCCCAATCGAACCACGTCCTCGGACCCAATCAACTCGAGCAAGGCTGAGTTAAATGGGGGAGTCAGTGTTAGCAATCCCTCATTGGGGACAGAAGCAGGCAATTTCTTTGCCTTAACCCTCGCGTGGTAGAAATCTTTGCCACCCAGATAGGGGGCTTTTCGCCACAAAGCTTGCGGAAGATCAGGTATCTCTTCGTCCTCCTTGGTGGGTTTGGTTCCTTTTGTCTTGGCCATTCCTGCGGAAGAGCAAGAAAAAAAGGGGGAGAAATATGCCACACTTCAGTTTGAATTTCGAAATTCAAGATCTATGGAAAGAAAGATGAACAGTTTCTGGTATCAATTTCAGAAATTAGAGGGTTGCATTATCAGGAATTTCAAAACCCTATCCAAGATCCTTATCATCGAAGGATTAAGCCAAAAGTGGGTTCAAAGATCAAAGCTTCTTCACAAGTTTCAACAGATAATATGTCATGGGTTTGCAGATCCAACACAGTTCAAAGCATACACTGGTATTTTAAATCGAAATTGAACAAGGCCAACCTTGTTTTCGCGAAGCCTGCTTGGATACACACAGTTGAAGAAGACGATTTGCAGTTCTGAACTGATGATTGATTATCTGAATCTGCTCTCGAAGACTTCCGGGTATCATTCACTTTGAGAGAAAGAAGTGATGTCTTGCAACAATGGAGGATACAAAGTATTTATCCAAAAACAATGAAGGGTTGCGTCCTTTCAGTAGTCGAATCGCAACCGTCACCGTCGAATCGCGCAATCACAGGACAAGCTGACGTCACGCCTAAAACCCTAAAGTCCAGACGGCACGACTCTAGGGGTTTTAGGTCATAATGGCACGCACGGGGGCTGAACTTACCCGTATTTGAATTGGTGCGTGGCGGCAACGCGTATGTTGGTTTCCGCGCATGGAAGTCTGTACAGCTATGAGTCTTCACGCGCAGAAAGGGGGCAAATGTAGATAGTGCTTTCTGAGCTGACAGATCTTGGCCACGTGGCAGCCATCCAGCAGACCATATTGTGCTCCACACACACTGGATCACCAGCCGCGCTGATCCATGTGGGGGCTGCGAAACAGGGCCCTCGCATACCACTTCACGGGACTTGTAGGGACTTAGTGGTTTGGAGGCTAGAGTAAGTCCTGTCGCGTGCGAGCCAAGCCCGCGCGCGACCTTTAGTAACTGCTTTTGAGAGATTTATGGCACGAGCTCCATAAACCCGGTCAATCCGGTCAAACCCGGTCAACCTCATAACGGTTCCGGTATTCGCGCATAACGTGCTGTAACGGTCCCTATATATGAGGACGAACGTGCCGTTGTGGTTAAGCTAATTAAGCCGCCATTGATGGGCGCATTAACCACACTGCAACGGTCACATTCTCCGTTATATATAGGACGTTAACCTTTCCATACAAAGGAGGACACACTTGCCATACGCGGAAGCTCTGCCAAACCTCTGTCTCTCTCTCTCAGACATTACTACTGCCTTACTCTCTCCCTACACACAACCCAAATCTTCTTGTGCTATCTCTGATCCTCTACATACGGTGTACACGGAGGTCTCCCCGCCGGAATCTCTTGTGCACAATTGGTAATTGTTTTGAGCGATGAAAGACAAAAGGCTAAGACATTAGCAGCAAAGGCTTGTTAGTCATCTCAAGGCCTTGAGATTGACAGTAACTTTCAAAGCCTTGATATTACTTATTCTGCTATGTGTTCTAACATCTTTGTGTTGCAGAATTGGATATCTGATTATTCAAATCAGAGGTTTATACATCTAACACAGTGGCAGATGATCAGAACATAAAGAATCAAAGCTATCTGGGCTTAATTTTGATATACTCTGACACAGGTTCAGAGCTCCAAGGCCTTGAGATATGCCTTGAGCTACTGACAGTTTTTACAGAACTTGATTGATTCTTTCTTGCAGGTTATGACTCTTAGTATTGTGATTATTTACTCACTTCTAAGTGTCTTAAACTTTTTTCTCATGACTTAACTATTTCAGAGTATATGCAGATTGATGTTATGAGTTTATTAAACAGTTTTACCAGAAACTGTATAACCAAACAGTCTCAGTACTGTTAGTTGTTTGGATTTTGTTTTTGCAGTGATTCTTTGTTGTTGCAGGTTTGTTAAACGTGTAGAATAATCTCAACAAACTCCAACGGATATCCACCTGAAGCTGTTTGAATTTAAGTTGAATCAGAAGGAGGATTTTTAGGAACAGAGATCCTAAAATCTCTCAGGCAGTTGCAGCTTTGGATAAAAGAGACTGGTTTGAATTTTTGAAGGAGAGAGAGGCTTGCAGAATACTCTGAGAGGTGTGAAAAATTCGTGGGAGATCAATCATTCAAACACACAATCATTCAAGCTTCATTCCAGACTTCTGAAGATCAAATCAATCCAGTCATTCCTGAAGAACACTTCATGACTTCAACAGTTTTATCTTTATACTGTGTTCTTCATTTGTACTTCATCTGTGTATCTCTATCTTATCTTAAACCTCACTTAACCTAGTGGTTGGTTGTTCAAGTGAACAACAAGAGGTTCTTGTTAGCTCAACAGTTAGTAGCTGGAACTAGACAGGTTTGGAACCACAAGCTGTATAGGTGTAAGGGAAATCACTTAGGCTTGAAGATCTAGGGCTGTTTCTGTGTGAGTAATAAGAAGTGTTTGCCAATCCTGGTGGGATTAGATCCCTCAAGCAGAGATTAGGTCCATTGAGACTGAACTCTGTAAATTGCTTTGTGTTCTTTACTTTTCTGTTTGATTTTTATCTGCTGCACACAACTCAAATCAAACTAGGGTTCAAAAGCTGTTTAGTATTGTTCACAGCTCAAGGCCTTGAAACTTACATTTTTGCCTTAGTGAGTTTCAGACAGTTTACAAAATCTCAAGGCTTTGAGATTTCAAATCTCACACAAAGCTATCCTGTTAAACTTTAAGTTTTGCAAAAAGTTTTCATATTCTATTCAACCCCCTTTCTAGAGTATTTAGATCCTATATTTAGTCTACATTACACACTTTCAATAGGTATCAGAGCTTGTGTCATTGTTTTTAGATCTAACAATCTGGTGACTATGAGTAATGTAGGAGATGGTGGATTCTCACAAGGAAGGGCTGCTCACAGACCTCCATTGTTCTATGGTGACAATTTCATGCATTGGAAGGCTTTCATGAAGATGTTCATCATAGATCAAGACATGGAACTATGGTCAATAGTTCAGAATGGTCCTCATGAGTATTACACTACAATTGATGGAGTCAGAACATTCAAGTCTGAGGAAAATCTCTCAGTCACTGAATTGGAAAAGGTATCCAAAAATTACAAAGCTATGAATTTGCTATACTGTGCTTTGAATGCAGATGCGTTCAACAGAGTATCAAACTGCAAAAGTTCCAAAGAAGTGTGGGATAAACTGGTGCTGACATATGAAGGAACTAGCCAAGTTAAGCAGACAAAAATCAACATACTTCTGAGGCAATATGAGTTGTTCAAGATGAATTCAGATGAAACCATCAAGGAAATTTTCAAAAGATTCACTGATGTGGTGAACAACCTGGAGTCCCTGGGAAAGAGGTTCTCAAATGAAGAGAAAGTCAGAAAAATTATGAGAAGCTTGCCAAAAGCAAAGTGGGAGCCAAAGACAACAGCCATTGAGGAAGCTCAGGACTTGAATCTTCTTCAGCTAGATGATCTACAAGGAAAGCTGCTCACTCATGAAATGTCTATGAAGGATGTGGAAGGTGAACTGAGTGAAAATATTGAAAACCTAGCTCTTAAGGCAAAAGACAGTGAGAAATCTCAAAGCCTTGAGACTGAGGAGGAACCTGATGATGAAGAGGCTTTAGCATTGATCTCCAAGGCCTTGGCCAGGATTCTCAAAAAGAAAAGAAACTCTGGTAACAGGGATTACAACAGAGAGAGATCAAGACCCTCAGGCAGCAAGGATTACAAAGGTAAATCTTCATCACAGTCACATAAAACTAAAGTAATGAATTGTTTTGAGTGTGGTGATGCAGATCATTTAGTAAGGGTTTAGTAAGGGACTGTCCACAAAAGAAGAAGAACATAAATTTTCAGAAAAAAGATAGTGACAACAGAAGGAAGAAGGCCATGATGGCTTCCTGGAGTGATTCTGATTCATCAAGTGATTCAGACACAGAAGAAGAGCAGGCAAACTTATGCTTCATGGCAAAGCATAATGAGGAAAGTTCATCAGACAGACACATTGAAGACATGGTAAAAAATTTACTTGCTAGTCCATCTGATGTTCTTTCCTGAAATTCTCAAGAGTATGTTTTTGAATGAAGAGAGTTATAGAAATGATATTTCTTCTTTAAAGATTAAAGTTCATGAGCAGGTAAAAGAAAACCTGGACCTTGTATTTTCAAACAAAACTGTTGAAGTTTCTAAGACAAAGATGGAAAAAGACTTCATGGCCTTGGACAGCAGGTTCAAATCTTGAAGGCACAGATAAAAGAGGTTGTTGATCAAAACACTCTTTTAACTGAAAGATATGCTAATCTAAAAGCTCATTGTGAGAATTTAGAACAACAGATCTGTACTTTGACCGAGAAACTTCAAGAATCCAAGAAGGTCCTAGCTATGTTTACAGGCTCAGAACATAATCTAAATCTCATTTTTGAAGGAAGTCTGAAATCAATGCATAAAAGTGGGATTGGCTATAATCCAAATTTTCCAAAGAAAGGCCAAACTACTTTTGTCAAATCTGGTAGCAGACATTCTCCAAAATGTCATTACTGTGGAAAAATTGGTCATGTCAGATTAACTTGTCCCTTCAGAAGATCAGAACCTCATATTATGAGGAATACTTATCCTTATCAGCTTAAGGGACAGGTTAGGCAGATTTGGGTACCAAAAGGAATTAGGCCACCTAATATGGCTGATTCTGAGTATGACTCAAAGTTCTGCACTTGGCCTAATAGCCTGTTGAGGCAATGATTTGTTTTTTGCAGGATGTCACCAAGGCCTTGAAAGATCAGAAATGGATATTAGACAGTGGTTGTTCCAGACATATGAGTGGAAAAAGGTCTATTTTTACTGAACTTACAGAGAAATCTGGGGGAACAATTACACTTGGTGACAAAGCAAAGTGCAATATCATTGGTATAGGTCGTATTGGTAATGGTTCCACAAGTTCTATATCTGATGTTTATCTGATAGATGGACTTAAGTATAATTTGCTTAGTATCTCTCAGTTATGTGATAAAGGTTATAAAGCTGTATTTGACAAGGAGAAATGTGTGGTGCAAGATGAGAAATCTGGTGATTGCATACTCACTGCTCATAGGTCATATAATCTATATGCTATGAATACTAACAGTGTTGCAGGTGACAAGCTAAAATGAAGAGCTTGCCTGCGATCCGTGGAGGGATTTGATCAGGATTATTTTGTCCGATGTGTTACCTACATCAAAACTTAACATTAACATCTCAGGTACTCGTTGTTGTCTACAGGACTCTGTATCCACTTTTACCATTTTCACGTTGCCGTCGAAGAAGATGAAAGAACTACTTACTCTGTTATGATTTGTTATTTAGTAGGCATATGTAATTTTACAAATTCTGCATTTTAACCATTAAGTTAGTCTATTTAAAAAAAACATAATGGTGAGTCCACTACCCAACGTCTTATTTAGTTGTAGGCTCATAGAATTTCAATACCACTCGCGTCAATCCTTTCCCCAATCATTCATTAATTTTTTTGTCAATTGGACTTTATTTTTTTTAACTTTTAATAGTCCAAGTTGGTCACTTAAGAATTTCACTAAAATGATTGACAATTTAATGAGCAGTGAGCCATGATTGATTTTTTTTAACTTGGTCAAAACTTGAAGTTCAGTTGAGTTCTTTAGTAAAGAATGATTGTTTGATCCAGTTAGAATGGACAGTATACATGGTTAATTATCCGTTTTATTGACTTCATTAGTAGAGATTGATGGCATAATTGAGGAATGTGTCACAAATGAGGTATATTATAAGTTCGATTGAGTTCATCAATAGAGGTTGGTAATTTATTTGACAGTTTAGACACAATTGATGGTTTAATTTGATCAATTAGAAGTTCAAATGTGTTCTTTAAAAGATTTGGATAGATTTACAATTGATATTAATGGGTTTTATTAGAAGTTCGGTTTAGTTCAATAGAAGAGATCGATAGTTCATTAGAGCGCGAAGTCAAAGTTGATAGTCGAACTTGGTTAATTAGCTGTAGAATTAAATTCATTAGTAGAGATCGGAAATCCAATTGAGAGTTGAGTCATAATTTAGAGTCCAACTATGTTAGTTCGATTTAGTTAATTAGTAGAGATTGATGGTCCACTCGAGCGGTGAGCCACAATTCATAGTCCAACCTGATCAATTCAAAGTTCGATCGTATTGATAACTGGTAGATATCGATAGTCCATTCGAATGGTGAGTCACAATTGGTAGTTCCATTTGGTCAATTAGAAGTTCGATCGAGTTCACTAGTAGACACAGTAGTCCATTCGAGCACTGGGCCATAATTGATGGTCCGATTCGGTCTATTATAAGTTTGATTAAGGTAGTTAGATGAGGTCAGTAGTCTATTTGAGAGATGAGTCACAATTGGTAATCCAACTTGATCAATCAGATGTTTGATTATGTACATCGTAGAGATTTTTTATATCTCAAAATTGTGCATTAAACATACTCCATAAAAATAGATGAGAAAATGAAAAGAAATAAAAGTGATTGATTTTAAGTGACATAGTCTCTTGAATCAATAATCTACAAGTTGGACTTAATGTAAGATGGTTGGGTCCATGATGTTGTAGTTTTCTATTCGGACCACCGCGTTTATTAGTTTTTACAATGGTGGGACGCTTCAAATAACAATCAACTGATACATTTGGATGTTGTTTTACCAGCTCTTTTGAAAAATTGCTTGTGAGGACAGAATATTCAGATAATTGAAAGAAATGCCGGTATAGACACCACTCCAGCATCTGGACATTCTACAAGCGGTTTCGCTAAACCGTGAGAAGGTATCCTGTACCAACAATTTTGCAAAATCGCTGGCTAATCCTACATTTCCTGTAGCATGGAACAATCACTTTTAATATTATGAACATTTAGTGTAAGCATTTAACTCTAATTTATTGAACAATTAATTTAGTACATCTATCTTTTTATATCCTAAACATTTAGCCCATATAACAAAATTTTAAATAACCAATTCATACCTAACTTTATTCAACAGAAAAATAAATAAAAATGCTCAACTGACCGCGTGACTAGTGAAACCCCCACCTAATTTTAAACATTTAGTACGTCCCCACACTGTTGAAGAAGCTGATCAAGTTCACTTGTGCCCCCGATCACCACTATTGGAGTCAGTCTTATTAATCGTGGGATTGAAGGTGAATGTGATGTAATTGCATGTGAAAGTGATGTAACATAGAAATTAGTAGACTTTATTGTCTACAGTACACTTTCTATTTTAGGGTGAGTTTGGTAGAATGGTTTCTGGTGGAAAAACTGGTTTTTAGATTGTGGTGGAAATTTTTTGGTTTTTTTCAGAGATTCTGTTTAAACCAGTGTGTTTGGTGGTAGTTTTTAAACTAGATTAAAAACTGGAGAAATGTGTTTGGTCGTGGTTTTTAAACTAGATGATGTAGATTAAATGACAAATATACCCTCCACTTATTTTTCTTTTACAGATTCAAAACGAACAAATGCAATGTAAAAAAGTTCACGATTTCATGAGATTCAACGATTTCATGAAAGTAACAAATTGAAGAACAAATTAACACTATTATGACATCCAAAAAATCATTTTTTTTTACTTAAATTCAACAAAAAGTTGACAATTTCAAGAAATTTCAGTCACATTTGATGCCACGTTGAGTAACAGACAACAAAAAAATAATAAACTAAGGAAATAACACCACAAAATGATTGATCCTAAATAATAAGAAGATCGCATATAAAAGGTATCGTCCGAAATATGCGAGAATTGAGTTTTCTTGTAAAAACAAATTATGGAAAAAGTATAGAAAAAAAAGTCGTGCAATATTTTTCATTATCTCGATGACTAAAAGTCAAAGTGCTACCAGATTACATAAACCCATGTATAATTCTTTCAATGCAACATTGTTTAACTTATAGCAGAAATTTAATCAACTAGGAAAATAACACAAAAAAAATAGTTGACCCTAAATAATAAGAACACAACAAACATAGTTGACCCTAAATAATAAGAACATCACATAAAAGCGTGAAATGAGTTTTGCGGAAAAAACTTATGAAGGAAGTATAGAAAAAATTACCAGCAGTAAAGTGTCAAAGAAGTACCAAAATGAGAGACAATTTTCAGTTTAATACGACTACGGTGTGAGGATAATATTGTCTTTGAGTGCCATAGAAATAAACCAAAGAAAAAACCACAAAAAGTTGGTTTTTCTCACCAAGACAAATGTTGAAAAAAACTGGTTTAAAATCTGGTTTTTAAACCAGTCAAAACAAACACTTTAAACAAACTATTTGGTTTAAAAACCAAAAACCAAAAAAAACTACTTTGCCAAACTGACCCTTAGTATGCATATCAATTTTCTTTCTTTCCATCTCTCTACGTGAGAGAGACAGAGAGTGTTTTACACTTCAACTCGTATTGTAACATTACAGCAAACTCCCACAAAACAGGTGATGTATTCTTCTAATACACCATCACTATAACTGCACAATGTAAACAAAATTGTTAACTTCTTCTATTTAGAAAAAAACACCATTTATTGGCTAAGAAATTATCGGTGTAATACATCATGGAGAAGTCCATGTCAAGTCAGTACCCATTCTATTTGTACATACCAACAAGAAAATTAACTAATGTTAGTTATGAGAACGACATTAAAGATTAGTACGAAAAAGCGATTGAAAAGAATCATAATTTTATTTTCAAGTATTAACTTTTTCCTATATAAACCCCCACCCAAGACCTGTCACTGAATCTCCATCATCTACTGGACTCTTACAAATTGTTACAAATTGTAAACTCACCAGTATTTCTCCTTCCCTTTTTGGTTCTCTTGGTGCCCTAGTTTGTACCAAAACGTGTGCCAATGATGATGATACCACTGGGGTATCGATTGAACCAGGAACGATGAAGAAGGAGAAGGGGACGGGAGAGAAGAGAGAGAAAGAGAGAAAAAGATTAGGGCAGATAATTTTATTCATAAATTGTTTAAAGAAAATTACACCATTTTATCCCACTAACTCTGACGGTTCGACCTATCCTAGTCCGAGTAAAGAACCGTAAAGAAACCCCGTATGAAACTGAAAATTCAACACGCTACCTACCAAAATTCGTAATACAGAAACTAGCAAACTAACCAAAATAACTTAACGTTTAACATAATCTTGAAGATATAACGGGGGACCCGCACTATGTTTGGGTCGCGTACTAACCGGCACTTCTGGAGTACTAGAATCGTCTTTACTTTCACTTTCCTCATCTGTAGGAGCGTGAATGACCGTATCAACTCCCCCGGTCTTGGAAACTAGCTTGTCCTCAAGCTGGAAATCAGGAAAAGACGCACGAAAATCAGCAACAGGTTCCCATGACGGTGGAGCCCCATCAGACCACGACACTAACCAATGCTGTTGTGGAACACCGTCAACAATTACCGTACGTTCCTTGGAAGCAGAAACGGGAGGAACAACCGGACGACCCTGAAGAACTGGTCTGGCAACGTAGCATCAGGCATGGCTGACCCTGTGGAGACATAAGGCCGAAGCAACGACACATGGAAAACATCATGGATACGACAATCATCAGGAACGCGTAAGCGATAGGCTACCAGACCAACACGTTCCAAGACTGGAAAAGGCCCATAAACGTGACGGGCCAACTTGGCTGATAAGGGTCGGGCTAATGAACGCTGGAGGTAGGGTCGAAGACGAAGAAGTACCAAATCACCCACCTCGAACGAGAAATCACGCCGATGCTTATTCGCCCGAGTACGCACTCGCTGCTGCATCTTCGTGAGGTGGCCCTTCAAGTCTGTTAACAACTCATGAGGTGGCCCTTCAAGACTGACCCGCCACCGGCAACATAGGAATAGGTGAGGGAGGATCACGACCACACAAATCCCGAAAGGGAGACATACGAATACCCTCATGGCAAGCTCAACCCATGGTAGAAAGGAAACCCAGTGACGAGGCTGCTCCGATGTGAACGCATGAAGATATTGCTCCAATCCCCTATTCATCACCTCCGATTGTCCATCAGTGTGCGGGTGATAAGTGGTGCTGAACTTGAGCGAAGTTCTACTCAACTTTAGCAATTCCTTCCAAAATAACTCATAAAGACAGGATCTCGTTCATGTACCAGCGTCTCCAGAAACCCATGCAATATGACAACTACCTCCACAAATACTTGTGCCACACGAGGCTCATCAAAATCAGAAGGCAATGGTCCAAAGTGGACATACTACGTGAGACGATCGACCACCACCATAATTTTCGTCGAAACCGAGAAGTGGGAAGACCTGTAATAAAGTCCATTGTGGCCTCACACCACACAAGTGTCGGAATCAAAAGAGTTTGAAGCAGGCCGCCCGATTTGTGAGTAGAATACTTTGTATTCTGACAAATCACACAAGCCGACTCAAACTGACGAACCTCAGCACGCATACTGGGCCAGTAGAAAACTGCAGCAAGACGACAATAGGTACGATCAACCCCTGGATTACCAGCAGATGAATAGTGGAACTCCTGAAGAAGCAGAGACCGGACAGAGGACTCACGACTCACACAGATACATGTTCGATAGTATAAAATATCGTCAACTAGACTGAAATGAGGTGGACGGGCATCAGACTGCACAGCCGCCAGGAGGGCCAGTAAATCTGCAAATGCCAGAGTCTCATGCCGAATAGCCGCCATATTTGAGGGAAGGGGTTGCAAAGCCGAAAGCTGTAAGGTCGGGGAATCGTCCTCGGAATCACGGCGAGACAAGGCATCAGCCACACGGTTAGTGGCACCGGGTTTGTACCCAATCCGAAACTGAAAACCCATCAGCTTGCGAATATAGAAATGTTGGTCTGGTGTCTAAATAACCTGTAATAAAAGCTCCTTCAAACTGCGCTCATCGCTGCGAATTACGAACTCACGGCCCAACAGATACTGAAGCCACTTCTGAACGGCCTCCACCACTGCGTACAACTCCTTATGATAAGTGGAAGCAGCACGAAATTTAGGACCTAAATTCTTACTATAAAAAAGCAATCAGGTGTCCGTCCTGAAGAAACATAGCTCCCACGCCCTTATTAGAAGCATCAGGTGCTGATGTCATGGCCTGCTTCAATGCTGTGAACCTCTGCTCATACTCAGAAGACCACTGAAAAGCGTCTTTGCGGAGCAAGTCAGTCAATGGCGCCGCAATCGTGGTATAGTCACGGATGAATCGACTATAATATCCTGTCAATCCAAGAAACCCACACAACTGCTTGATAGTAGAGGGTGTGGGCCATTCCACCATGGCGTGTATCTTTTGGGAATCAGCCTGTACCTGTCCCTCAGTAATCACATGACCCAAATACTCGACACTGTTCCTGCTAAGAGAACATTCAACATTTTAACATAGAAACAATGATCATACAGAATTCGTAGAACCTGATCAAGATGCTTGGCGTGTAGCTCGAGAGTCCTGCTTTAAACCAGTATGTCGTCGAAGAAACGATGAAAAAAGAACGCAACAATGGAAGAAATATCCTATTCATAGCAGCTTGGAAAGTCGTTGGGGCATTGTTCAGGCCAAAAGGCATGACAAGAAGCTCATAGTTACCATCATGGATTCGAAAAGCCGTTTTTGAAATATCCTCTATGTGCATACGGATCTGATGATAGCCAGAGCAAAAATCAAGCTTAGTAAAGTAGCGGGCTGCCCCAATTTCATCAAACAACTCGTTTGTAGTAGGAATCGAAAAGTGATCCGGAACAGTGACGGCGTTAAGAGCCCGATTATCAACGCAAAAGTGGTAAGTTCCATCCTTCTTGTGTACCAACAAGACACGGGAGGAGAAGGCACTACTACTCGGCTGAATCACCCCCTGTTGTAACATCTCGTGCACCTGACGCTTAATTAATGACTTCTGAAAATAAGGATAGCGATACGGTCGGACGCTGACCAGCTTCGACCTGGGATGTAAATGAATACGATGATCCCACTGATGGGATGGTGGTAATCCAGTCGGAACGGAGAACACTGTCTGATGCTCAGTCACAACTTGGAAGACCGGTTCCGGAGGAGGAAAGGAATCGGTGCCATCTGTAGAATCGGGCTGGAGGGGCACGGCGAGAATCTCATAAAACTACACCTCAGTCGGAAAGAAAGGATGTGCAGTCAAGGAATTATAGGATATGGGTCGTGGACCGTGATCAACCCTTGTGAATACTAACTTCTTCCCTTACCACATGAAATGCATGGTGAGCTTGCTGTAGTCGTTCAAAATTACCCCAAGGTCTGGAACCACTGAACACCCAGCACGGCATCAATACTGTGGACAGCCAATACACACAAATCCACCTCAAAGACCGTTCCCTGAATAGTCAACGGTGTCTTCGGGCAATAATAAGTGCAACGCAAGGACTCACCATTGCCAACATAGACGCAAAACTGAGGAACGGAAGGCAACAATAACGATAAATTTTCAGCCATAGTAGGGTGAATAAAGTTTTGTGTACTACCCACGTCAATAAGGACCTGCACACAGACGTCACCAATAGTACATGTCAGCTTAAGAGAACGGGGATTACGATTACCTGCCAAGGTGTGAAGATGATGGAGATTATCAATAATAATCCCAGGATCGTCTTCTTTAGCGGGCGCAGGTGGATCACCCTCATCATCCTCATCAACACATAGAAATAGAAACTTGGGAGTACAGTTGTAATTACGAGAATACTTCTCATCCCAATTGTAACATAAGCCCTGACGTTGTCGCTCGGCTTTCTCCTCTCTAGTGATTCGACGAACTGGCAAATAAGAACAAGCTGCAGTGGCGTGGGGTTGTTGGAGGTAGGCATGATGGCCGACAGTGTAGATCCGGCAGTCCGCGCATATAGTGGATTCCAAGCACGCTTCGGCATGTTAGACTGCAACAGTTCCTCCTGACCAGCCGATAATTTCTGCGCCAATACGAAAGCTTCGGCCAAAGTCCGCGGGTTATGTAACCCCAATTATCGCTTAATGGTTGTTTTAACCCTGTCAGAATCAATGGAATAAGAACCGTGTCATCAACACCCGAAATTTTGTTTAGTATCGTCTCAAACATTTTTTTATAGGCCATGACGGACGTGGTCTGCTGCAATTTGGATGGCAACCCAAGATAATCCTCATAATGTCCCTGGTCAAAGCGTTGTTTAACTGCCATCAAAAATGCCATCCAAGTTGCGTGCGGGTTATTAGATTGATAGTACCTGAACCACTCTGAATTCGGGTTGTCAATGAGAATTGCAACTGAAAGTGTGAGTATGCAGTTGTATAAGCAGCTAAGATACTCTAGAAGGGGGGGGGGGGGGGTTGAATAGTTTCTCAAATCGCTCACCATGTAGATAGTTTCTCCAACTCTTCAAGGAAAAGACAACAGCCGCAAGCTCCAAATCATGTGCAGGATAATTTTGTTCGTTTATCTTTAGTTGTCGAGAACCATAGGCCACAACCTTGCCTTGTTACATCAATACACTAACCCATCTCGAGAAGCATCAAGATAAATAGTGTAACCAATCCCCCTTTTTGGCACCACTAAGACTGGGGCTGAAGTCAATCTCCTCTTAAGTTCATGGAAAGCTACTTCGCATTCATCATTCGAAGCAAACTTAACTTCTTTACGGGTGAGTCTAGTCATTGGTGCTGCGAGACACGAAAATTCCTTCACGAAACGTCGATGTTAGTCAGCTAAACCCAAGAACTTCATATCTCAAAAACATTCATCGGACTTTCTCAGATCATAAACGCTTCTATCTTGGACAGATCAACTGATACTCGACTCTCAGAAACCACATGGCCAAGAAATTTCACTTCTGAAAGCCACAACTTACACTTCTCATACTTATCAAAAAGTCTATGCTCTCAAAGAACTTGTAGTGTGATCCTTAAATGCTCTACATGTGCCTCTTGTGATGGTGAGTATATCATCAAAAACAACAACCACAAAACGGAGAAAGATAAGGTTCATTAAGTCCATAAATGTTGCAGAGGAATTAGTAAGTCCAAAATGCATCACAACAAGCTCATGGTGACCGTAACACGTCCTAAACGCGGTCTCAGAAACATCTACATCCTTAACCCTCCGCTCAACTAAGCTCAATAAATTTGATACCACGACTCCCCTATGGCGTCAAAATCTATAGAACCACTGGTCCATCTCCAAGAACAATAAGGAGTAAAAGCATGAAATTTCAAACATCAATAGAGGAACCCAAAAATGTGTTCGTCCCTCCAATATCACAATTGAAACAGGTATTTTAGGGTCAAGGAGCAGTTAGGACTATCACTTTCCACCAATTATCATTACACCTATGAACGGATGCTCCCATAGAAGTCTAAGTTTTATCCCTCTTTATAGCGATGTTGAGCACATGCCCAGAGTCAAATAAAGAACATAGCCAAATTAAGGGTTACCCACGGGGAAAAGTTCAATTAGAAGGACTATGTCCACCTAGAAAATCAATCATACTATTAACGAGTTCCTATCCAATTAATGTGGCTAACAAAACTATCCACACGTCTTTACACCTCTCCAACATTAAAAAAACATATCAAGAACAAGTCTCTATCATAATGAGTCAAAAACACACCCCACGATTAGCATCATTAATAGCTCTAACTGTAATATTTTCTTAATCTTAGTTCATCTACTCTTGCTCGGTACCATCACTCTACACGAATGCTAAATCAACCGCTAGATGTGAAATCATTCTAGAATCAATTGAGAAACATATTGAAATGATGATAATAAAAAAAGCATGTAACACACTAGTAAAAAAATTGAACACATTTAGAACACAACGGAACCACACACATCAAGGAACAAGGCAGCACAATTATCGAACACAAACACGTATCACATAAATTCATTTATGCATCAACAAATCACACAATCTATTATCCACTGCCACTAGGTATTCGAATCTAGGGCTCTGATACCAAGTTGTATAGCCCGGATCCCCAAGACCCAAACACGTAACCAAATTCACAAACAATAGGCTGAAAATGGACAATTTCAGCATTTCGCATTAGAAATTCGATATCTCTTAAACGGCTCGGTGAAAAATTACAAAACTTGGTCGGAGGCATCCTATATATGTATAATTATTTCATATAAAACATTTTTGAAAACCGTGTAGGGGTTCGGGAGATACAAGCCCAAAAGTGCGGTTGGTCGGCAGAAAATTCAGAACTGTAACCCGAACTTTCAAAATTCAACAACTCATAAACTATAATCCCAGAGAACATGAAATTTTGCAGAGAGCTTCCTAAACATGTCTTATATAAGCAAATAAAACATTTTCTTGATTCAGAGTTGCCAATATGTAATAATAATTTTCTTTCGTGAGATGACTGCTGGAGCAAAAAATTCAGAAATGAGTGACCAGCTTAAAAAAATGTTTCTGGGAAATCTAACTTTAACTTCCCACCAAATTTATCTGCGAAAAACTAATATGTGTCTCCTGTAAAGAGCAAAATCGTAGCAGCATGTATAATCTGCCCAATTTAAGTGAAACGACTAAAATTGTGTTCCAACGCTATTCAATTAACATGAGAAGTGTGGCAAATGGAAGATAACAACATCATATCACTAAGATATAGACTAGAGGATTTTTACATGAACCAACATGAAAGAAATCAAATCCCATAACTAGGCCAACGAGCCTCCAAAACGTGCAAGTATGCATAATCGTCTACGATTTTCACCTTTTTGACAAATGTAACTACAATCACAAAACAAGTTGAACTAGCTCCAACAACCGTCTAACAAATAAATCTAAAGCTAGACTCAAATGAGAGCTTCCATGTCTTCAACGTGTTGCATTCTCACCTGAAAAATAGTAGGATGAGCAACCATAGCCCAGTAGGAAAATAAACTAAAACATAAATTAGCACAAGTATAAGAGCGACTACAATAGCACATGTAAACCGATGACCACACTATATAAATCAAACAACTAATGGTAACACATGCTAGACCAAATACCAAACCATGAACATTTATGGGATGTGTACCAAACACACGGACGTTTACGCATTAAAACCGTGGGACTAGGCAACCCAAACACACGGCCGTTTACGAAATCAAAAAGAGTGAACAGGCAACCAAAACACACGGCACAACTTTACAGGTTAGTGACCCAGAGGACAGTCAGGCACCTCCTGCGCGAGTTTACGCTCTTTCACCGATGGGAACCAAGCCCAAATGCTGAACAGGTACACCCTCCCCAAGACAGACACACCATATGACTCAATAGGGTTCTCACACCCTAGAATGCATCAACTCTAATCAAAACAACCCGTCAATTTCTAATTACACCAACATATAACAAACTCATCACTTCGGCAGCCTTCACGCATTCGTATAAAACCCAATTCACGTAGGAAAAGCACAATAACACTTATCAATCTAATTACATACACTTCACACATTAAAATTACACGTTTACATGAAAACATAATGTAAGCATATCACAGGTATACAAATCGCATTGTCCAAATCAATTAATTTCCCTACTTAGCGTGAAACACGTGATTTTTCGAATTCACCAAGAGATGGAGGTTTTTGTACCGTCTCAAAGCTCTTGACGCGCAGACCAATACTTCCTTCTACAAGATTGTGAGATAATGAATTTTAGGTCACCAATTATATACCTTTATTTGACTGAGTGGCTGAAAAATTACTGACAAATATGGAGAAGTACCATCTACAAAGATTAGATCATATTGAACGAGGAGAATAAGACTCACCATAGTTTGAAAAGATCGTTGAAAACTCCTTGTCGCGATGCGTCGGAAGAAGAACGAAGAAGAAACAATGGAGGTGAGGGTCTCTATAAAAGCTCCTGCGTTCCTGCTGGTTTTTTCTTATTTCTAACGTGATTTTAATTTCATCCCACAAGATATGAAGTTTCTAAAAAGACACTACAATCCACCTGACTTTAAAATATATACAAATACATACCCCATGAACAAACAATTAATGTTCTTACTATATATAATATATATTAACACACTAATAATCACTAAACACATATGACCATACATATATCCACCTTTTAAATCAAACAATTCGCCAAATACATACCCCATGAACATATCAACCATACATATTCCTATGCGAGCAGCAATATGCGAGTGGAACTTGTCTCATGGTCACCCATATACTAATGTGGCATCATCTGGTGTGCTTGGTGCACCATAAGCCTGCAAGTTGTGGGCTGCTGATAGGTTTACGTGCAGCAGACCAAGACTATACTTTCGATTATCTGCAATAGTCTTTTAATGCTCCTTTTGAGCGATGAAAAACTATTTGCTTTATAAACTTCATCGTAACACGCCAAATTTGTTGTGTTAATGCAGATGTCTCATTAGGGAGATGATTGAAAATTCTAGGGTCAATTGACATGGGAGTTCAGTTTTTGTGTTTTTAGTTTGTGTACTTATGGATTTGGCTGTCGTGTTCTCTCTTTTTCCATTTTTTAATGTTTGTGTAACATCTCGGACTGAGCGAAAAAATACTTGAAGAATATTACATCACCATTCAATAATAAATATTAAAACAAATAGGAGAGAAGATTCTAACAAATGCTAGCTAAGCATGGGTTAAGAAATTTAGTTTCTCATCTGCATAATCAAGAAAATGTGCATTACCCCGGGGCACTGGTGACGTTGTATAACGAGATACTTTGAATGGTTGATTATATATAATAATGTTAATTATTTTTTATCATGTCATGTTTATCATATCAATGTATAGAAGATATTTCTTTATCAACCAATCACAGTAACTCGTTGTACCACATCACCCGTAAGCCTTGGTAAATAATATTTTGTCCACGTATTCAAACAATATGTTAGTGATCGTAGTTGTCAAAAATTACGTATAAAAATATCCAAGTATACATTATAATATGTATGAAAGAAATTTAAAACACTCTAACTTTTCACCTCTTATCATACGACTCTCATGTACATTTCTTCCATGTCTCTTGTCCATAAAAATATACATCCATATATAGTCATCCAAATGGATGCTAGCTCAGTGGTAGAGAATTTGAAGCCCACTACTAGATTTTTTGTCAAAAATGGCAGATTCCCAATTAAGATACCAAAAACTGTCATTTAATCTTTAAGCTGTAAAACTGGCGGCGGTAATGCCCCGGCCGCAGACAGGGTTGCCATTTTTGCTTCGTGGCGGTAATTTTCTTGCCGTTTTAGGTATTCTTGGCGGGAAACAGGTTCCTGCCCTTTTTGTTACTTTTACGCGGCAAGAGATACTGCCGTTTTTTAAGTAAGCTTTTACGACAGTGTTATTATCTCCGTTTTTACTCCCTTATAAGTTGCAACAATTCTTGCAGTTTTTGACAATTATCTTGCGAGATAAGTCCATACTATAAACGGTATTAGTATCCCTCAATTTTTGGCGCACCTTAAACGTCAATAGACTTGCCATTTTTGTTTTTTTACTGTCACATTTGGTTCCGCCATATGTGGTGGCACTTTTACTACCTCCATTTTTGGCAATGGTTCATATACATGTAACAGCAAACAAACTAGTCACAATTGGAAATTCAATCTACAACTACATGACACTTGTGTGTGTATGTATGTGTATATACGACCTATGTTTCTTGTCTTTCAGCTTACTTTCTTAAACGGGAAATTTCTTCTCTTTTAGCTTATATTCTTTTTTTAGTAAGTTTTTGCATGGTAATGACTTTTGTCCTTTTAATTCATGCACCAAAAATTGGTGTGTTCACACTCATTTATGAACTCTCAGGGGTAAATCTGTAAAAGAGCATTGCTTCTTTATAATTGTGCCATTCTTCTCTCACTTCAAAGAGAAGAAACAGAGGAAATATATACCAACAACCAAGTAACGGCACTTAATAATTAAAAATCAGACAACAATCTACAAAGTTTCACATGGGAATATTGTGATCATTCTCATTACACAAATTAGAGCCATTTAGATGCAAATAGCGAAAATAAGTACAAATCTTAGGAGCCATCAATTTGCTCTGAACCAACAGTGGCTCAGAAAAAATAATTAATTCCACTCTTACAAAAAGCACACTAGTTGCTTAACTTCTTGCATTTTTATTCTTGCTTCAACATCATCCAAAACATTCACCATCTTGTCCTCCTTCGTTTAAACCTATATACAACCAATTCGTAGTTATGGACTAAAAGAAACACACCAATTTTGACAGAAATTAAGAATTGTAATTCCAATAACTAGACATGAACCAAGAGATGCTGAACGTTAGTAATGACAGTTTAATTAAACTGGACAGAACTACACAGTGAAAAACTAGAACAACAGGAACTACATAGTGATAGATTATTCCTTCCAATGCCTATGAAAAGTGTCCTCAAGAGAACTAAAGAGTGAACAAATTAAGGCATGTAATTGCCGACTACTGAAAGACTCCTCAAGAGATTACTAGAAAGCTTTAATGCGTAATAGGTTAATCCTTTCACCGCCTATCAGTAACTGTAAAAAATGTCATTCCCCTTGTAATATCCATCATCACATATTTGTTAAACTAAGTCTAAGAATGTGTGAAAATTTTTACGGGCATCCTTTGTGGGAATCTTTGACAAAGGGTAAGGTAAAAAAGTAAGATATCTCCTTCTCGAAGCAGAAGATGTCTCTCATTCATGCTGCAGATTCTATAGTCGAGATGATTCAATACAATTTCACTAGCTTCTTGCCAAATAGTTTTAGGATTAGCTGATATTGAGATTGCACAAAAGGTCTCAAAAGCATGGCGTAGATACATCAATAAAAGCACATTTAGAAATGGAAAGAGGGTCCGAAGATGTGAGGGGTGCAATTTGACTTTGCGATCAATGCTTACTGTGGTGAAACATACGGGGCTATTGAATTCAATTTACTCGAGGATGTGGGGTGTAATTTTAAGAATGTCGTATTATTGGTTTAACTTTATGCCAGTGTCCAGAGGTACTGCCTCAGTGCGATTAATATTTTTGCTCGGATTATTTTCAACTAGATAAAAATAGGGATGCAGTAGGATGAAGTTAAACCTACTTACTGCCATCATAACATTCTTCAAAATGGAGATATTCAGGGACACTAAGCTGCTCCATGCTTAGTTCACGTACGTTCACACGCATGTACTCCCAAACGGAGGCAAAACTATGGCTTCCTAGAAGACGATTCACGAAAATAATTTAGAGGCGACAAAAGAGGTTGTGGAACGCACTCAGAGCATGAAGTTATATATCAAGAAACAACATACTATCCATCAGTTAAGTTATAAACAAGTATAAATCCTTCAATTTTAACAATAAGCTAGCAATTGCAGTTTTGAATCTATACTTTTATGACACACACTCATACTCACAGGTGGGCTAATGTGTTTAAGTACTTTGAGAGAAATAAACACAAACCGAACATGCTTAAGAACATAAAGATTTGCAAGCACTACAAATTCTACATACTTGTCAATGTTCCTTACCACCCACCAAAAAATTTGATCTACGGATAGCATTTACTGCATGAGAGTCTAAAATGGAGGTATTAAGCACACAATGAATAAAAAAATTGTGAGCTCAGCTAGTACTCTGAAGCTAAGGAAACCTAACTCATTCATGAAAACCCAAATCATGGTGAGTGCAACATTGAATTATATAGCAGTGGTCTGTTCATAGTTTTTAAGAAATAAAAGAAAGATTGTACAGTTGATTCACCTGAGCAGATTAAATAAATTTTCCAAATGGCCGATAATGAGCTTCCTCTTGGTTTCATCTTCTCCAATAACCTTCTCGAGTTCATCGATGAGATGCTGAGGCTACAATATAACTTTCCCATGTGTGACATACCTTCAAACATATACAAGGCATACCCAATTCACGTCAATCAAACAGAACACCAACAAGCCTGTAACATAACTCATTGAGCTGTTTGCATAGGATATCATCACAACCCGCTGGTACACTTATATCCCTAAGACTATCTCCAATGGTGGGGGACGGCTCCCCTGGGATCGCCATTAGCCACTACAACAAGGAGGGGAGGGGGAGGGGGCGATGGTAGTCTGCAGGTTGAGGGGGAGGTTGAGGGGGCGGTGAAGCACCCAGGCCTGCCCGCCTGGCCCACTTGGTGCAGAGCAATTTTGTTGTTCTTGTTGTTTCATTTGATGGTGCACTTGGTTGGTTGCAAGGGTTTTGTTTTCCGTTATTACACAACAAAACCCCTTTAGTTTAGGTAAAACTATAAAAACATCTCTTTAAATGTGATGTATATGTTGTTTTATTACAGTTTTGTTCCACGCTAATTTATACTATTGTTTACAATAATAGATTTTTATGACAAAAAAATAATATTAATAGATGTAATATTAATTTGTAACCGCATGACTTTTTTTTATTTTGAAAAAACAAGACATTTTTTAGTTTTTGTTGGAAAATATACTTTTGGTGAAATAATATAGTTGTGATGTGCGACAAAATTTATGATTGTTACGACTTTTGCGGACTTTTTAGAAGAAAAAAAATTCATAACAAAAATACTAAAACTCCAAACAACATATATTAGAAAGTACGAAGTTAAGGAAACTCAGATTATAATTTGTGGTGAAATTATAGTTTGTAGTCTGTTACATCTACTAATTTGCTACTTCTCCTATTTTGTTGTTTGGCTTAGTACGTATTACATAAATGGGGGTTCAAGTTTATTTATTTAATAATGGGGTCTAATTGTGTTTTTGCCTACAAATAAGGAGAGCTAAGTGTATTTAATTCTAGAAACATAAAATACTGTATTCACATTAAAATATAATAAGAGGTGAAGGGGCGTGTTTTTACTGCTGGAGGTGTTAGGGTAAAATTGTAAATATTAAGAAAAGTAGTAGTGGGATGAATGTGGGACAGGGAGGGGTGGGAAAGACTATGATTGGAGATAATCTAACCGATAACACCAAGCTTTATTACATACCAGCCTAATATACCAAATACTCTTCATTGACCATTACTTTGCAAGAATAATAATAAGGAATAGATTAAAAGATCATCAAACCACAAAATTATGTACTGCGGTAACTCAAAATCAAAGGATAACAAATGTGAAGACGAAAAGCCGGTCAAAGAATTAGTGAACAAAACATGAACACAAGCTAGGGTTTCAACTAAGCTTAAGTGGATTAGTCAATTGAGAAATCGCTTACCAATTTCGATCAATAAAATACGAGAAACTGAAATCAAAATCGCTAGGAAGGGCGTACCTGAAGCTCCTGAAATCAACACTGCTAAGAAAATCGAGGGCGCTCAAGAAGCTCCTGAAACATTGGTGATTTATGCTCTCTCGTATCGACACAGATGTGGATTCGTTTGAGCTATTCTCTATGAGTAATATCTACTCGATTTCTTCTCTCCCTTCGCTAGCTGCTCACATCTTCGAGTGAGTTATCTCTGGAGTTAAAATTTCTCCAAAAATCATTGGCAGTTTTGAGGAGTTAGGACACGCATTTACGCAGAAACATTAATTTTTGCCCAAAATTTTGGTATCTAGGATGAAATATGTGGTTGTTGTTGAGCGGCGTATACATATATTATGGGGAAAGAAACTCCAGCCGCATATAACACTCTCATACGGAAATAATAAAATTAGTGCCGTTTATGGAGCACTGATTGCAGAGGTAATAAATTCTTGCCGTTTTTGATGGATGTTAATTGGGAGTAGTTATTACTGCCACCTTAACTAGCAGAAATGGCAAGAAATTTATTGCCTGCTCGGAATATCGCCATTTATGTGAAGAATCCTAGTAGTGGCTCATGCATGAGGTATTGAGTTCAAAAAAAAAATATGTTGTAATTCTCAAAAAAAAATGTAATGACAACTATTCAGGGCTAGTTTGGGAATGTTGTGGCGGTGTTAGAAAGCTGCTGTGTGAAAACTTTGTGGAAAAGCTGCTGTGAGTTCTTGATAAAATGTTGTTTGGTAAATATTACGTAAAAGCTGCTGTGAAATATTGATATAATAATTTTGTGTTTGGTGAAATCAACTATGAAGTTTCTGTGGGAGGGTAAAATGACAAACATATATGACATGTGTCATTTCCGTAAAGATAACTATTGATATTTTAAAAAAATTGTAAGGTTAAAATCAGCTGTAGATAAATTAATCAAGCACTTTCTGGAAAAGCATCTCATCCCTTGCTTCCTGAAAACTGCTGTGGGACAGCAGAAACTGTACGGAAAAGCAGAATTTTTATTTTTACCAAACACACTAAAACTGCTTCTGCTGTCGGAAAGCAGTTGTGCTGCCAGCAAAAGCATTCCTAAACTCACCCTCATTGATTCCCCATTACAAAATGGATTTGGATCATCTGCAGCGTGCTGCCTCTTCAGCCGCTGATCCAAACCGTCGAGTTTTATGATTCTGTTTGATGAAGCCACATGTAACCAACTCACCTAACTAGTGCTACACAATAGTATTTTCTTTTCCATCTTTTACCTCTGGTTTCTCTCTCTGCAAATGGACCCAGACACTACATCTGCTTCTCTTTTTGATATGAAACCCACACAACCATAGTTCTCTTCAGTAGAACACACAGATGCGTCCATCAGTATAGAACAATGTTGTCGCCAACACCAATTAACAGGACCTTTTTAAGATTTTAACAACCAAAATAGAGACTACCGTATTGGAGAAAGCAATCCCCAGTGACGAAAATAATGTAATTTCACTCGAAGAAAAATGTATCTGGGTTCTGAAATTCCATTCATAATTTCCTAAGAATTGAAATTTCCATTGAGATCTGAGTATCTGGGTTCTGAACTTCGAGTTGGCGTTTATTGAATTTTGGTACAAGGGGATGAGGAAGATGCAGAACAAAGGGGAAATAATACTTAATGGAAATTTTCTGAATCTTAATCGATGGTTTCATCATCATAAGACTGCCTTGTGAAGATGTCATGAAAGGAAGCCCTGGTAATGTGAATTCAAAGTTTCTGTGTTTACCAAATGAACAGTAACTTTACTGTTCATTTGGTATTTGCCATCATTACTCAGTAGCCGTTGGATGCGAATAGTGGGATATAATCTCAGTCGTACGATCCAGACAAACGTTGTGATTGAATTCTCTTCAGAAATATTGGAGCGTCGTCGTTTTGTTAAATGAAACTCCTCGCTCCTGATTAGTCCACGTCAGACGTTTCTGGTCATCGAACAACTGAGGTAGCTGCTGAGTGGGAGAGTTAGTTATCAACTTTTCTTTATTATGTTATGGCCCGGAAATTAGTTTATTACAGAAGTAGCAGTAGTATAAAAGGTTGTAATTTCATTTCAAGCTTATCATTATTATCAGAAATTGAATTCCAATCTTTTCTTCATCAATTCTCTCTCAAATTCTTCATGTATCTCTCTGTAATTCTCCGATCTAGGTCAGGAATCGTCTAATTCCTGAAAAATTAGTATCATAGCTTGTTCCCCTGCCCTCTGATCGCCGAAATGGGACCTCAAAAGCACCGGCGACTCATTTTGACTCAGTTGAAGGTGTCAAATCGCACCTCCAAGCCGTTAACGACGCCATCCACGAGATCCACAGCGGACAGGACTTTATCCATGGCCGCTTGACGTAGCTCGACAGCAGGCAAGACCTAATTCATGGCCGACTATCACAGTTGGATGAAATTGGGGATTTGAAGGAGGAGATTCAGAAATTGATGAACTGCTACAACCTATTATCCAATGATCGGAACAAGGCGCAAAGTGAATCCATACTTTGACAACCACAAGAGCAATCTACAGTCACCAACAGCAACCGAGGGAAGGGAATTTGGGGATCCACCAACCAGACACCCCCAATTCAGGTGGGGCTCAATGAAGGTATGAACCCTAATTTTGGTAAACCCAGCCATTATAATTCCCTACCATTCCAAAAAATTGAGTTCCCAAAGTTTGATGGATCTGACCCATTAGGGTGGCTACAGAAAGCTAACAGATACTTCCAGTTACATCAGCTCAATGATTTACAAAAGTTAATCCTAGCTTCACTTAATTGTGTGGATGAAGCTCATAGTTGGTTCAGGGTGGAATTTGAAAAAATTGAATATGTCAGTTGGGAAATGTTTAGTGAGAAGTTATGTGATAAATTTCTAGAAGAAGGACATAAAAATGTACTGGGAGAGTTTCAAAGAATTAGTCAAGAAGTCACAGTACAAGAATTTAAAAAGTTTGACAATATGAGATCTAGGGTGAAGGCATTGTACTCATGGGCTGATGATCAGTACTTCCTTAAGAGCTTCCTAGGGGGTCTAAAAATGGAGATTCTGGCAGCTGTGCATTTGTTGCACCCAAAAACCTTGTCTGAAGCCAAAGCAATAGCTAGGATGCAAGAAGTGAACCACAACACTAGCAATAAGGATGTGATGCAAGATGTCCATCAATTAATAAAAGGGTGGACAAAACTTGGGTTCACTACTTATAAAGAGAAGAATAGTGTGCCTAGCTGGGAGAGTAAACCCAAGACATAACACAACCCTATCAGTTTCACTAACTACAAGAAGTTAACTCCTGGTGAAATGCAGGAGAAGAGGGCTAACAAACAATGTTATTTTTGTGAGGAACAGTACACTCCTGGCCACAAATGTAAGAAGCCCCAATTATTTCTAGTTAGAAGTAGTGAAATGGATGAAAATGAGGAAGGTGATACATTGACTTACAGCCCATCACCCACATCTGCAGAAAATGGAGGAAGTGGCACTGAGCTTGAAGGTGGAGCTAATGAGATAGCTGCAGAAATCTCTCTCCATGCCCTTACTGGCAATGTGGGACATCAAACCCTGAGAATACCTGGGTTCATTGGGAAGAGCAAGGTCAGTGTTATAATAGACTAAGGAAGTACTCATAACTTCATGGACAAGGTTACTGCAACCAAGTTAAGTGGTCATTCCACTAACACCACACCATTGAGAGAGGTGGTGGCTAATGGGAATCACATGGATAGCAACACTATGTATGAGAAGGTGGAAATCAAGCTGCAACAGCAGAAGGTGGTGGCTGACATGCATGTAATTCCTTTGGGTGGTTGTGATTTTAAGGAAAGGACTATTACAGTAGTCTTGGCTGATACAACTATGAAATTCACTGCACAAGAACCCAACTGTCCATACAAGGCAGCTAATCTTCATCCCTTACAAGCTTACTGCCAACTACAAGATGGGTTCATTGTTGGTCAACTATTCAGCATACAAGAGTCCAAATCAACCCCCAACGTACCCAAAGAACTCACTCCATTACTCCACGAGTACTCAACCATTTTTGAAGAACCCAAGACCCGACCTCCAAAGAGGGACCAAGATCATCACATTCCCCTCAAACCTAACTCTCAACCAGTCTGTCTAAGACCCTACAGGTACCCACACATAAAAAAGAATGAGATTGAGAGGCTTGTACAAGAAATGATGGAGAATGGAGTAATACAACCCAAAACTAGCTCTTTTGCCTCACCTGTGCTGCTAGTCAAGAAAAAAGATGGTTCTTGGAGATTCTGTGTTGATTACAGAGGTCTAAATGATCTTCCCATCAAGAAAAAATTCCCTATTCCAGTAATTGATGAACTCTTGGAGGAACTACATGAGGCTCACTATTTTTTCAAGCTAGACCTTAGGTCTGGGTACCACCAAATAAGAATGGCAGAAGAAGACATGTACAAGACTGCTTTTAGAACTCACCAAGTCTTGTATGAGTTTAGAGTGATGCCCTTTGGACTCACAAATGCCCCCAACCACCTTCCAAGCACTCATGAATCAGGTATTCCAACCATATTTGAGAAAGTTCGTGCTAGTTTTCTTTGATGACATACTCATATATAGCAAGAACTTGGAAGAACACTATGAGCACCTCAGACTTACCCTAGAGTTGCTGCTCAAACATGAGCTATTTGCAAAGCTTTCCAAATGCACATTTTCACAAACTATTGTTGAGTACCAGGGCCACCTCATTAGTGGTGGTGGGGTGCAAGCCGATCCAGCTAAGGTCCAAGCAATGAAGGAATGGCCTACACCTACAACATTGAAGAGCTTAAGAGGGTTTCTAGGTTTAACAGGTTACTATAGGAGGTTTGTTCAAGGTTATGGAATGGTTGCTAGATGATAACTCACTATTAGAGTTATATATCTTGCATATTTTATATCGTTTTGCGTGATTCATGGGTTGAAATATGAGTTTTACACTATGAATGTTGAGAAAACGTAGGAAGTTGAGTTTTTAGCACTTTATTGTTAATCCGGGCGTTTCGATGCATATTCCGATGTTATTTGTCAAATATAATCGCTTGGTATGGTTGTTCATGTTGTATTGACAGGAACAGATGCTAAACGATGGCTAGGAGGCATGAATCGAACTTCGGAAGCAAAGCAAACTCAAGAGGAAGCAAGAGAAGCAAAGTCGGAGGAGAGAAAGTGACCAATATCCACTATTTTGACAGTATATTGAGTTATACAGTACATTTTGGAGTGAGACTAGCGACAAATGAAAGTAGACTCAGAGAGCTTTCCAACGATAGGTCACATAGCTAAAAGGGAGATCGGACGAGAAAGATATGGTCCGACAAAGAGGATGCAAATCTGAGAAAATTCCCAGGGGTGTTCGTGCGAACAAACTTTTGTTCGCACTAACAGAATGCCTTAGAAAACTTTTAGGATGGCAAAAAGAAGTGAAAAGGGGACTGCTCGAAAATAAGAATAAAATTCCTGTTCGCACGAACAGTCAGGTGTTCGTGCGAACAGAGAGGCCAGACGCGGATTTTTGGGTTCTTTTGGTAATTTCTTGAAAGTTTGAAGACTCTAACCTATTTACAACGTATTGGGATGATCTTTATGAGGTATTCACACATATTTGGAGTCTCGAGAGCTGGAGAAGACGGGAGAACAAGCTTGGAGCAAGGATCATCAATTACATTGAAGATTTTAGCGTTTGATCTTTGCTTCTTCATCTTTTCTTCATGAACTCTATGATTTTGATTATGGTAAATGTTGTTATGTCTAGCTAAACACTTTAAGCTAGGTTATTGATGGAAAACTAGGGTTTGTTGGATGATTTTTCGGATTTTGGACTTGATGCATGCTTTTGCTTAATTTTATGAACGTTCTATTTAGCCTTACTATTCTTGTACTTAATTATTAATGTTCTTGGCTTGTTCACCCTTAGAACGTTACTTGTTGATAGGGTAGCACGAAAGTGAACTCGTTGAGACGTGTTAATACATAGTTTAGGTGATCTTGTAGTTTCTTGAGACCGAGAGGAGATAGAAACTTGATCAATCGTGTGAGGGTAGTTTCGGTTGATTTTGTTAGAACATAGTGAATTCCGTGGACCGACAGGACCCGGTGAACGAGCCTAACAATTCAACTAGATTGTAGTGATAGAGAGAGGTGGACCGAGAGGACCCGAAAGCTATTAATTGCACAAATTCACGTGAGATCGAGAGAAGATCGTGATGAGCATTACCCGGTATAACTAGAACGTGCGTAGAGTGTTTCAAGCATAACCCCGAAATCGTTAACAATCATAGGGACCATCAATTACCTAGTTCTTCCTCATTATTCGTATTACAAAACAAATTATCTTCATTTAAAAGTGAAAATTCCACAAAAATATTTAGTTAATTGTCATTTAATTTTAGTCGCTTGTTTGTGGGCGACAACTTTACAAAATCAAACAACTGTTTACCGGTTACTTAGGTATCATAAATTTAATTCTTAATTAGCTAATAATCGTCTATTTCCCTTGGGTTCGATACTCGAAGTCGTAAAATACTCCACTTACTACTTGATCGTATACTTTCATTTAAGAGCGTTAAGAATTCGCGTCAAGTTTTTGGCGCCGTTGCCGGGGAATTAAACGGTTTATTAGTTTAGTTAAAAATTAATTTAGGATACTTCTTTTAGTTTCTTTTTGTTACTATCTGTTTACCTCACGGGTGTGCTAGTGTTGCTTTTTCAGGAAGCTATGGCGGAAGGTCAAGGGCAGATTAGCCTCACCACAGAGCAGCTACAAGCTTTGGTGGCTGAAGCTGTAGAGAAAGCATTGGCAGCAACATCTATACCGCGCCCGACCTCAATGCCATTTAATCGATCAGGGAAAGCAATAATCCAGGAATTTGAGGCGGATCTTAAAGGAAGGGAGCCAGCAATTGTGGTGCCAATAATTCAGGCAGAAACCTTCTGTCTCAAGCTGGGCACAATTCAATTTGCTCAGGACCAGTGCACTTTTGCAGGGTCAGACGAGGAAGACCCACATGCATTCATTGGGAGATTTCAGAGCCACTGTAGGTTAATTCGATATAGTGGGGTCACATCTCAAGCGCTCAGACTGATGTTCTTTCCTCATTTTCTCAAGGGAATTGCTACGGATTGGCTGGACTCTATGCCATCTTATTCAATCAAAACATGGGAAGAGTGTGTCGCACAGTTCATGAGCAAGTTCTATCCTATCTCACGTGTGATTCAGCTTCAGAATGAGATCTGGATGTTCAGGAAAAGGCATGATGAATCACTTGTCAAAGCATGGGAGCGTCTCAACTTCTTGCTACGCAAATGCCCAAACCATGGCATTGCAAAAGCCCATATCATACATGTCTTCTATGATGCACTTGGAATGCTTGACAAAGACAAGATTGATAGAGAAGCTGGGGGCAGTTTTTTGTTCAAATGTGATTTCGACGGTGCATATCAGTTGATGAGACGTGTGGTTGACCAAGAGGAGAGCTGGGATTATGAGCACCAGCAAAAAGAACCGATGAAGCATAGCTCAGTGGCATATAGCACGGTTCAGGTGAATGCGGTAGAGGTAGTGCACGAAGCAAATGATTCAGAGATGCATCAGCAACAGCCAGTACCACCATCAGAGTTGACCGAGATGACAGGGATAATAAAGACGATGGCTCAGCACATGACATACATGTCCACATAGGTTAGCTCTGTAGGAATTGCACCTCAAGTTGCTCAAGCATAAATAAAAGATATAAAGTAACAACTTGAACAAAGAGCACTGGGTAGCATTGTTGACAAATTGGAGGAACAGGTTCAAGCCATCACCACTCGAAGTGGTATTTCACTTACTGATCCTCCATACCCGAGTCATTCCAGAGCAGAAGCATCAAAAGCAAAGGAGCATGAGGTCTTCGATTTTGTGAAGACTCCTGTCATGTTCCCCCAATCAAAGGGCATGACTCCACTAGCCAATGAGGAGCATACTCAGGTACCACTTTCATCTTCGGCTTCTTCTTCAGAACGTCCATACCCATTACGAACTAGGAAGAAGAAGGACGATTCAAAAGAATACAGACGATATTTGAATGTCTTCTCTAAACTGCATATCAATATCCCATTGATTGAGGCACTTCAAAAGATGCATAAGTATGCTCGATTTATTAAAGATGCAGTTCTTGGAAAGAAAGGGGTGGATGAGTTTCAGAGTGTATACTTAAATGAACTGGTTAGTTCATGTGTTTTGCATGGGTTACCTAAGAAAAAGAAGGATCCAGGTAGTTTCATCATTGAAGCTACATTGGGTGACGCCTACAATGGATGAGCTCTTTGTGATCTGGGAGCGAGCGTGAATTTGATGCCGTTGTCGGTATTCAAAAAGTTAGGTGTGGGGGAGCCCCCAAAAGCCTGGATAACTCTCCAATTTTCAGATAAATCGTCCAAGAGAGCATGTGGGATGATAAAAGATGTGCTTGTGAGAGTTGGGAACCTGATAATTCCAGCTGACTTCGTCATACTAGACATGCCAGCGGGTGATGTGCCTATCATTCTGGGCACGCCATTCTTGGCGACTGGTCGTACTCTCATTGACGTAGAGAACGGAGAACTGATTATGAGGTTACATGATGACATGGAGACTTCTCGGGTCTTTAACCCGTCACCCCAGTGTTCATGGGAGTATCAGCCAGGGGTGCCATTTGCTGTACAAGTGAAGCGCCAAATCCCAAAGTTATCGCAAGGGGATCCACCGGACTACTGGGAAAGCTAAGCTGGAAGCGGCACAATGTGCCAGATCACCCTCGTGAGGTGGCAGAGGTAACTGGGTCGGGCCGTCGACCTTAAATTACAAGTGTTTGTTGGGAGGCAACCCAACCTAGGAGTAGAATTATATACTTAGTTTAGTCGAATTTTATATATTTATCTCCATATGATATCTGTGAGAGGTGAGAGAGAGGGACTGATGAGTTGTCTAGTTTTGCAGGTAATGTTAGCGAAGAATCTACCCCAGTGTGCCATGACACATTTTACCCACACGGGGACTCTTGAGGGAGTTGGGGATTTTTCGTGCATTCTTGTAGGATGGAGCAATCTACCCCGGTGTGCGAGGCACACGTGACCTTAGGGGAGTTAAATTGTAGCTTGATGTAGCTTGGGGATTGCGCAGATGATTTTCATCAGCGGAAAACTGTCTACGGTCCACAAGACCCCTTCTTGTTGCAGTTTCGCAGCAAGGTGCCCGTGTAGTTCCGGGCACCTCAGGTATCTCTTTCTCTCTCGACGTCTAATTTGAGCAGTACTTTTGGAGATCCACCGCCTACACATTTGAGCGATGAGTCCTCCTATTTTATCTCTAAATTTGTTGAGGACAACGAAACGCTTAAGTGTGTGGGGGGGGGGGGGGGGGGGGTTGTGTATACTTTTGCTAGCCATGTCTATTTCCCATAGCCTTGTTACGTGTAGATTGTGTTAGTATTGTGAGTAGTGTGGTTAGTGTAGTGTGTTTTAATTATATTGACGTTTTGTGTTAGATTGCGTATTTTATGCCTTGTTAGCACTTTTACATTATTGAGTCACCCTACCCAATGTTATGTGATTAGTGGAGTTGGCCATTGCAAATAGATTTTAGGAAAATATGAAATAAAAATGAAAAAAGAAAGAAAAAAATTAGAAAAAAAATTGAGAATAAGGGCAATTGATGAAGCTTGAAACCGAAGAGAGTGCAGTGAAAGATTCTCTGAGAATAGGAAGCACCGTAGTAGGGATGTGTTTAATTTTAAGTATCTTGCGCACCTGTTTCACGAAAGGAAGTCCCGGGTATTAAGGGAATGTGGAAAGTAGATGAGGGCATACCTTTAGTTCATATATTGTGCTAGGAGGATTTAGTCCTAGGGTAGTTGAATAGTCTGTTTTCGAGCGGAAACTTGTGGCCTCTTGAAAATCTGGGGTGGACCTTCGTGTTGAGTCGGTTCCATGTGGTACGGTTGCCTCGGCCTAGGCGAAGTCGGGGGGCGTACACCAGCATCCCTTAAGGCGGTTTCAAGAGCTAACCGAAAAAGCCCACACTTAGTTGCTTTAAATGCACGGCTGAAAAAAAATTAGAAGAGAATGAAAAAAAAATGAATACAATAGAAATCAAAATCTTCTCTTGGACTAGATACGGTGAACAGCCTAATGTGCCCCCTTTCACGCGGGGAATTTGGATTCAATCCAATTAGAGCGTCTAAGGAAAATTAAATTCAAGCCGTATTACACGGAGTTGTGTCTCCCGTCAATGGGACTATTTGCATTCAAATGCAAGCACGGCTAAGAGGGTCTGAAAGCCTCAAATGACTTGGCGACGAAAGACTATCTTAGAATTTGAGATGCCTAGACCCTCTGAGCTAAAGAACGTGCCCAAGTCTTTGATTGTTTATGGTGGATGTTTGGGGATCCCTTAGTGAACTTGTGCGTATGATCATCTTATCTCAATTTCTTGCTATTGGTTGTGAAATTTCGAAAAAGACTTGTGAGAGCTTGATGATTTTGGTTAGTAATAGTGAGATTTCTCAACCTATAAAGAAAAAGAAAAAAAATTGAGTTATTTTATTACTTGCATTGTGTGAAATCGAGTTGCATTGTCTATAGTCATGTAGATTGCATTGCGTGTGTGGGTTGTTTGTGTCACATGGCTAGTAAAGTTTTATGCAAATTCGGTGGATTTAAACGTAGTGTAAGGTTTGATTTTGCTCGGGACGCGCAAAAAGGTAGTGGGGTGGAATTTGATAACTCTCTATTAGAGTTATATTTCTTGCATATTTTATATCGTTTTGCGTGATTCCGGGGTTGAAATATGAGTTTTACATTATGAATGTTGAGAAAACGTAGAAAGTTGAGTTTTTAGCACTTTATTGTTAATCCAGGCGTTTCGATGCATATTTCGATGTTATTTGTCAAATATAATCACTTGGTATGGTTTTTCATGTTGTCTTGACAGAAACCGATGCTAAACGATGGCTAGGAGTCATGAAACGAACTTCGGAAGAAAAGCAAACTCAAGAGGAAGCAAGAGAAGCAAAGTCGGAGGGGCAAAAGTGACCAATATCCACTATTATGATAGTATCTTGAGTTCTAAAATACATTTTGGAGTGAGACTAGCGGAAAATGAAAGTAGACTCAGAGAGCTTTCCAATGATAGGTCATGGAGCTAAAACGGAGATCGGACGAGAAAGATATGGTCCGACAAAGAGGATGCAAATCTGAGAAAATTCCCAGGGGTGTTCGTGCGAACAAACTTTTGTTCGCACGAACAAGTTTGTTCGCACGAACAAAATGCCTTAGAAAAATTTTAAGATGGCAAAAAAAAGTGAAAAAGGGATTGATGGAAAATAAGAACCTGTTCGCACGAACAGTCGGGTGTCCGTGCGAACAGAGAGGCCAGACGCGGATTTTTGGGTTCTTTTGGTAATTTCTTGAAACTTTGAAGACTCTAACCTATTTCCAACGTATTGGGACTATCCTTAGGAGATATTCAGACATATTTGGAGTCTAGAGAGCTGGGGAAGACGGGAGAACAAGCTTGGAGCAAGGATCATCAATTACATTGAAGATTTTAGCGTTTGATCTTTGCTTCTTCATCTTTTCTTCATGAACTATATGATTTTGATTATGTTAAACGTTTTTATGTCTAGCTAAACACTTTAATCTAGGTGATTGATGGAAAACTAGGGTTTTTTGGATGATTTTCCGGATTTCAGACTTGATGCATGCTTTTGCTTAATTTTATGAACGTTCTATTTAGCCTTACTATTCTTGTACTTAATTATTAATGTTCTTGGCTTGATCACCCTTAGAAAGTTACTTGTTGATAGGGTTGCACAAAAGTGAACTCGCTGAGACGTGTTAAAGAATAGTTTAGGTGATCTTGTAGTTTCTTGAGATCGAGAGGAGATAGGAACTTGATCAATCGTGTGAGGGTAGTTTTGGTTGATTTTGTCAGAACTTAGTGACTTCGGTGGACCGATAGGATCCGTGAACGAGCCTAACAATTCAACTAGACTATAGTGATAGACGGAGGTGGACCGAGAGGACCCTAAAGCTATTGATTGCACAAATTCACTTGAGATCGAGAGAAGATCGTGATGAGCATTACCCGGTATAACTTGAACGTGCGTAGAGTGTTTCAAGCATGACCCGGAAATCGTTAACAATCCTAGGGACCATCAATTACCTAGTTCTTCCTTATTATTCGTATTACAAAACAAATTATCTTTATTTAAAAGTGAAAGTTCCACAAAAATATTTAGTTAATTGTCATTTAATTTTAGTTGCTTTTTTGTGGGCGACAACTTTACAAAATCAAAAAACCTTTTACCGGTTACTTAGGTATCATAAATTTAATTATTAGTTAGCTAATAATCGTCTATTTCCCTTGGGTTCGATACTCGGAGTGTAAAATACTACACTTACTACTTGAGCGTATACTTGCGTTTAAGCGCGTTAAGAATTCGCGTCACTAGACCATTAACTCAGCTGTTGAAGAAAAGGAGCTTTCTGCTGGGGAGAAGAAGCTCAGCAAGCATTTGAGTTACTAAAGGAGGCTATGTGTCATACCTCATTGCTAGCTCTACCTGATTTCTCTAAAAGTTTTGTGGTAGAAATAGATGCATGCCACAAGGGTTTGGGTGCGGTGCTAATGCAGGAAGGTAGGCCAATTGCCTATTTTAGCAAAGCACTAGCAGATAACATTTGGGGCTATCAACCTATGAAAAGGAATTATTTGCACTTGTACAAGCTGTGAAGAAATGGAGGTCCTACTTAGAAGATAGCAAGTTTCAAATAAGGACAGATCACTAAAGTTTGAAGTTCTTATTAGGGCAAAAGGTGAGCACCCTCACTCAACAGAAATGGGTAAGCAAGCTCATGGGGTTAGATTTTGAAATTGTGTTCAAACCTGGTAAGTTTAATACTGTAGCTGATGCTCTCTCAAGGGTGGAACCCAGTGCAGACAACATACATGGTGAAGGATTAGCAGAATATGCAGCCATTACAGCTATAACACCGCATTGGCTGGAAGAAATAATTAAAACTTATGATGGAGATAAATGGGCCCAAGAGAAGTTAGCACACATCACAGTAGACCCAGATCCACTTAGTGAACTTCAAATCAAAGATGAGATGATAAATATGGGCACCACCATCTATGTAGGTAATCAAGGTACCCTGAGATCTGCACTTATCAAAGAAATCCACAGTAGTTGTGTTGGAGGGCGTTCTGGTATACAGGGAACTTACAAGAGAATAGCTGCAGTTTTCTTCTGGGAGGGCATGCACAAGAGTGTCAAGGAATGGGTGCAGCTCTGTGATATGTGCCAAAGAATGAAAGTAGAACATGTGCCATACCCTTGGTTGTTGCAACCATTAGCCATCCCTGAAGTGCCTTGGACACACATAAGCTAGGATTTTGTTGAAGGTTTACCTAAATCAGAGGGTATGTCAACCATTATGGTTGTTGTGGATAGGTATTCTAAGTATTGACATTTCCTACCCCTTACTCATCCTTACACAGCAGCTGAGGTAGCTCAACTCTTCCTTGATCACATACACAAACTACATGGACTACTTGATACCATAATCACTGAGAGGGATACTAATTTCTAGAGCCACTTCTGGAATGCATTGTTCAAAAGCCTAGATACCAAACTGTAGGGTTTTGAATCATGGATGCGCAACGGAAACAAAAATAACCATGCAAAACCCTCCAAGTATCACAAGTCAAGAGACATAACGATGGTAAAGGAAGAAATCAATAACACACCTTAGGGTTTTCCTTTGATGACTTCAAACGCGAATTGTGTCACGTTCTCTATGGTTGATCCACGCCTAGAGTGGATCCTAGATCTCCCAAGTCCTTGGTGCTAGCCCAGAAAGACGAAGAGGAAGAAAGATCACGCAAAACGAGACCAAAAAGGGGCTCTCAGCCTCCCTGTGGCCGACGGGATGGGGCGGCGGGCTTCTAGCTTGTTTGCTCCTTTTCTCTCCTTTTGTTCTCTCCCACTCTTGTTATGTTCAATAATGAGCATAAGTTATGGGAAGGAAGGAAGGAAGGAAGGTCCTTTATATAGTCCAACAACTCCTTGTCAACTACCTAAAGGACTTATTCTAGTCCTACTAGAATTCAATTTAGTCCCTTCCTTGCAAATAAGTCCCTACAAAGTTTGCAAGGTTTTGCAAAGTGATCCTTCTAATTAATTAATCCAATTAATTAATTCCCAAATCTAGTTCAACTCTATATAGTGTGTGACCCCATAGGTTCTATCTAGTTGGTAGCAACTATTTGCTAATATGGAGCGGTTTCTAGCAAAACATCCATTCTAGCCAACTAATAGAATAGTCATCTTGACAACCTTTGTACAAGTAATTGTCTCATCCCTTTGTCTCTATATCCGGATTGGACACGAGTCATACAAGTCACACTCGTATATCCAATCCACAGTTTCTCTATAGATTATTGACAAATTGCATCCCATGCTTGATTTGTCTTGTTTTACGCGATAAACAATCAAATTAAGGTGTAAAACAACTAAAACGTAACACATAAACCACGTTTATGCTCTATGACCTGTGGCTCTGATACCAATGTAGGGTTTTGATTCTTGGATGCGCAACGGAAACAAAAATAACCATGCAAAACCCTCCAAGGATCACAAGTCAAGAGACATAATGATGGTAAAGGAAGAAATCAATAACACACCTTAGGGTTCTCCTTTGATGACTTCAAACGCGAATTGTGTCACGTTCTCTATGGTTGATCCACGCCTAGAGTTGATCCTAGATAACCCAAGTCCTTGGTGCTAGCCCGGAAAGAGGAAGAGGAAGAAAGATCATGCAAAACGAGACCAAAAAGGGGCTCTCAGCCTCCTTGTGGCCGACGGGATGGGGCGGCGGGCTAGGGGCGGCGAGCTCCTAGCTTGCTTGCTCCTTTTCTCTCCTTTTGTTCTCTCCCACTCTTGTTATGTTCAATAATGAGCATAATTTATGGGAAGGAAGGAAGGAAGGAAGGTCCTTTATATAGTCCAACAACTCCTTGTCAACTACCTAAAGGACTTATTCTAGTCCTACTAGAATTCAATTTAGTCCCTTCCTTGCAAATTAGTCCCTACTAAGTTTGCAAGGTTTTGCAAAGTGATCCTTCTAATTAATTAATTCCCAAATCTAGTTCAACTCTATATAGCGTGTGACCCCATAGGTTCTATCTAGTTGGTAGCAACTATTTGCTAATATGGAGCGGTTTCTAGCAAAACATCCATTCTAGCCAACTAATAGAATAGTCATCTTGACAACCTTTGTACAAGTAATTGCCTCATCCCATTGTCTCTATATCCGAATTGGGCACGAGACATACAAGTCACACTCGTATATCCAATCCAAAGTTTCTCCATCCATGTGAATAGCCTTATTCTTACAAATAACATCAATATCCCATATTGATTTATTTGAGTCTGGCCAGACATTCTATAAGCACTATCCCTCGAGTGGCCTAGGATATTTGCTCCCGTTATGTGGGAGGGACAAATTCTATCTACGTCCACTACGATCTCTAAGCTTGCTTCTTATTGTATCCAGTACACGCCTTTATAACTACCCAGTTACGGTGTAGCGTTTAACGCTACCAAAATCACAATAATCCACAACTAGAATATCTAGTGACTTCAAGTCTAAGGATGACAATACCATTTTACCGCGAGAAGCGCTTGTGACTCAACATAACGTGTATGTAGCCTTCTCGGAGATGGGTCAATCCAGTGCGACATTACCTTTAATGCACACCTATGTGTTGGATCGTGATATCTCCATATCAATCCAACCCCATACTAGTCTATAGATGATTGTCCCATTAATCATTATACTGGACTAGGGATATTTAAGATAAACAACACAATTGTAAATCATAGGACTTCATTATATTAAATATCCAATAAATAATAAATGAATTTCTAGCCACAAATAAATTCATACTAAACTAGATTGCCTCTAGGGAATCTATTCCAACAGTCTCCCACTTGCACTAGAGCCAATCTGGCGCATCTCGTATGCCCATACTCCTAGTGTGCCCTTCATGCTTCCACTGCGTGAGCGGATTTGTAAGCGGGTCTGACAGATTCTCATCTGTAGGAATCTTGCATATCCGAACGTCTCATCTATCAATAATATCTCGAATTAGATGAAACTTCCTGAGCACGTGCTTGGACTTCTGGTGCGACCTGAGTTCCTTTGATTGCGCGATCGCCCCAGTGTTATCACAGTACAACTCGACTGGATCCGCAATGCTAGGGACCACACCAAGTTCAGAAACAAACTTTCTGATCCAAACAGCTTCCTTTGTTGCGCCATTTGCAGCAATGTACTCAGCCTCTGTTGTAGAATCAGCTACCGTCTCTTACTTGGAACTCTTCCAGCTCACCGCTGCTCCATTCAGGCAAAACACATATCCCGATTGTGATCTAAAGTCATCTTGTTTGGAAGCTTGCATTAGTGTAACGCCTTACACACAACTCTTCCTCACCGCCAAATATCAAGAAAGCATCCTTAGTTCTTCTCAAGTACTTTAGGATGTTCTTGACTGCAATCCAGTGACTCTAACCTGGATTGGATTGGTATCTGCTTGTCATACTCAAGGCATATGACACATCAGGTCTACTACATAACATGGCGTACATGATAGATCCTATGGCCGAGGCATAGGGGATTCTACTCATGCGTTCCTTCTCAATCTCATTGGAAGGACAACCACTCTTCGAAAGAGTGATTCCATGTGACATGGGCAAGAATCCCTTCTTGGAATCTTGCATGTTGAACCGTTTCAACACCTTGTCAATATATGTACTCTGACTTAGGCCTAGCAACCTTTTAGATCTATCTCTATAAATCTTTATACCTAGTATATAGGCTGCTTCCCCTAAGTCATTCATTGAGAAACACTTCCCTAGCCAATCTTTAACAGATTGCAACATGGAAACGTCGTTTCCAATGAGTACTATGTCATCTACATACAAGACCATAAAACCTACAGAACTCCCACTAACCTTCTTGTAGACACAAGACTCTTCTTCGTTTTTGATGAAGCCAAACTCTTTGACTACTTCATCAAAACGTCGATTCCAACTCCTAGAAGCTTGCTTCAATCCATAAATGGATCGTTGCAGCTTAAAGACTTTGTTGGCTTGCTTTGGATCCTCAAAACCCTCGGGCTATATCATATACACGTCCTCAAGGAGATTCCCATAAAGGAATGCTGTTTTGACATCCATCTGCCAAATCTCATAGTCGTGGTATGTTGCAATCGCAAGTAGGATTCGGATGGATTTGGTCATAGCAACTGGTGAAAAGGTTTCATCATAGTCAATACCATGAATCTGTCTGAATCATTTAGCCACCAATCGGCCCTTATAGGTAATCACATTACCATCCATGTCGATCTTCTTCTTGAAGACCCACTTGCACCCTATGGGGCGCGCCCCTTCGGGTGGTTCCACCAAAGTCCATACTTTGTTGGTATACATGGATTCCATCTCGGATCTCATGGCTTCTAGCCACTTCTGAGAGTCTGGGTCATTCATGGCCTCCTCATAGGTAGTAGGCTCATCATCTATGAGCATCGTGTCACCGGAATCGGTCACGAGAAGTCCATACCTATCGAGTTCCTGGCGCACTCTACTAGATCTACGAAGCTCTTGTGTTACCTGAACAGGTTTCTCCACAACTGTTTGTGGTTCCTGTTCATGTTCCATAATTGGTTCAGTGATTTGTGGTTCTTGAACTTCTTCAAGTTCTACAGTCATCCCACTTGTTTCTTTAGAGACAAACTCTCTTTCTAGAAACACGCCGGTCCGAGCAACAAACACTTTGTTCTCTGTTGGATTGTAGAGGTAGTATCCCTTAGTTTCCTTAGGGTACCCCAAAAATTTACACTTATCTGATTTCGGCCCTAGCTTGTCTGATTGTAAACGCTTTACATAGACATCGCATCCCCAAATCCTCATGAACGACAGTGTGGGACGTCTCCCACTCCACATCTCATATGGTGTCTTCATGACTGATTTAGATGGAACCTGGTTAATGGTGAATGCTGCAATTAATAGAGCGTAGCCCCAAAATGATAATGGAAGATCGGTTTGACACATCATAGATCGAACCATATCCAATAGGGTTCGATTCCTCCTCTCAGACACGCCATTCCATTGTGGCGTTCCGGGTGGAGTGAGTTGGGACACGATCCCACACTCTCTAAGATAGTCGTCAAACTCTTGGCTTAAGTATTCTCCTCCACGATTCGATCGTAGAGCCTTGATACTTTTGCCAAGCCGCTTCTCTACTTCATTCTTGAATTCTTTGAACACTTCAAAGGATTCGGATATTGCCCACATGAGATACACAAATCCATATCTACTGTAATCATCAGTAAATGTAATGAAGTAGACATAACCACCCCTGGCAGGCGTGGCAAATGGCCCACACACATCAGTATGTATGAGCGCCAATTGCTCACTAGTCCTCTCACCTTTCTTATTGAAAGGGGACTTTGTCATTTTTCCCAATAAACAAGCCTCACATGTCTCATATGATTCAAAACTAAATGAGTCCAGTAATCCATCCTTATGGAGTCTAGATACACATTTCTCATTTATGTGGCCTAAACGATAGTGCCATAGATAAGCAGGATTTAAATCATTTATTTGAATCCGCTTGGTATTAATGTTGTAGACAGGATTGCTTAGATCAAGGACATAAAGTCCATTAAATAATTGCGCACTAAAATAGTGAATATTATTTAAATAAAAGGAACAACAATTGTTCTTTATTGAAATAATAAAACCATCCTTGTCCAAACAAGAAATTGAAATAATGTTTCTGCTCATAGCAGGCACAAAATAGCAATTATTTAATTCTAAAACTAATCCTGAAGGCAGAGATAGCTCGCACACGCCTATGGCCCACGCAACAACCTTTGCTCCATTCCCAACGCGCATATCTACCTCTCCTTTGGCCAATCTTCTACTTCTCTTTAGATCCTGCATATTTCGACAAATATGAGATCCACATCCAGTATCTAATACCCATGATGTAGAGACAGTTAAATTGACATCTACAACAAAAATACCTGGTGGTGGTGGAATCACTATTCCAAGCCTCTTGTCCTCCAGATATTTGGGCAGTTCCTCCTCCAGTGTCCAGGCTGACTGCAAAAGTGACACTCACCTTTAGTCGCACCTTTGGCAATGCCACCAACAGGCTTAAGGGAAGGTTCCTTGGACTTGGCAACTGAGTTGCCTTTTCCCTTGGAGGATGAGGCAAACCTTTTGCCCTTTCCTTTCTGTACCATCGTAATGGCCTTGCCCTCACCCTTGTTGATGCTCTGTTCAGCTGTCCTCAATATATTGAGTAAATCTTGCAGTGGTTTCACGATCTCGTTCATGTTATAGTTCATGATGAACTGTCCATAACTCTCGGGCAACGATTGCAACACGAGATTGGTTGCCAACTCTTGGCCGACCGGGAACCCCAGTCGGGCGAGATTCTCCAAGTACCCGATCATCCGGAGTATATGGGGACCCACCGGGTTCCCTTCTGCCAGATGACACTTGAACAGTGCCTTAGAGACCTCATACCTCTCTACCCTTGCCTGCTCTTGGAAGAGCTGCTTCAGATGCTCGATCATATCGACAGCATTCATGATTTTGTGTTGCTTCTGAAGCTCAAAAGTCATGGTGCATAGCATAAGGCAGGCCGCATCATTAGCGTCATCAACACGCTTTTGATACGCCTTTAGGGCAGCAGGTGTTTGGTTCTCTGGACCTGCTGGAACATGCTCCTCTATTGCGTACAGTTTCTTCTCTTGCTTGAGAACAATTCTCAAGTTTCTGTACCAATCAAGGAAGTTGGTTCCAGAGAGCTTGTCCTTCTCAAGGACAGATCGTAGGGAATGTTGTGAACTCGATGAGTTGTTTGCCATTTGGAATTCTACAAAATGAAAATACGCAAGTTTTAGTATTTGTGAATTTTTTACTATATTCAATAATGGCTAGTTTATCAAATATAGCTCCCACTATTTTTCTACGGATTAATACCTCTCAAGATATTAATGCGGAAAATATCCTTATATTTTCTAGTGGGCCAAGATCCATGTTTCACCTCCTTATGAGCTTGCTTTGGCAAGTCATCCATAATTCGACTACTTTAGGTAGGAACAATTCCAATTGCATCCATATGCAACTCTTGGTTCAATTGGGCAAATAACTCATTATTTATCAATCCTTATGGATAATCCCAATTGATTGCCTCTAGGTTTCTTAATCATATTAATAGCCCAGTTGTGCTCAACCTCTTATTTAAACAATTGCACATTGTTACGTGCAATCGCATTCCATCATTATGAACCAAGTCGCCATGCTTTGGCACGCACGATCTTGATAAATAATGATGATAATGAGTGTTTAAATAACGAGAAGGCAAGAAAACAATATTTGAATTTTGAGGGATTTTAAATTCAATTTTAATTGTTTTGTTGATCAATATCAACTAATCTATCTATTTGAGTTTGGGCACAACTCCAAATAATAGATCCAGGTTGTCTAATAATCTTATTATCCTAATTGCATGCATCATCCATACACCAACCACACAATAATAAGACAATAAAATAAACAACCATAAATCAAAATAAAACGTGATGTGAATATGGCCTTTTCTAGACTAACATAATTCTAAGCCAATGGAATTATCTATGAACCCTAAAGCAAACACATCTCCATGCGTCTTGTTCTTTTGGTCCATCCTTCATAGTCTTTGTGGAATGCTCCATGCTCCATGCTCCATCTTTTGTGGCTCCTTTGGCTTTGGGCTTCTTTTCTTCAATCTTGGCTAACAATCTACTTTATCTAGAACTAGCTAACTTCTATACTAAATAAAATAAATCTCACAACTTGAGGAAAAAATTGGCACGCAGGCCATAAAAACCCTAATTAATCATTACAATTAATTGATGAGCTCGCAGGCCGTAAAACCAAAGCACAAAATTAAATATCCACATCAAACCACATCCTAAGGCCATATCCAATCACCATGCGAATTGCACATAAACAGTTAAAATCCGATTTTAACGCGCTTGGTCAATTTTAATTGATTTTATGATTTCTAGGGTTAAAACGGTCCATGGGCCCAACAATCAAATTGCCCGAGCCCAAAAAGATGAACCACAAGGCCCTAGGGCCGGCCCGGCCCATAACCCACACGCCTAGGCCGTGGGCTTGGGCTGCCCGGCCCCTAGGGCGGCCAAGCTTCGGCGGCAAGCAAGAGGGGCGGTCCCCTAGGGGGCCGAACCTCCTTGAGGAAGTTGTTTCCAAAAGTACTCCCTTGCTTGGTGCCCAAGTTTGGTTGTTTCCTTGTTTTGGGAGAACTCCTTCTTCCCAAAGGATGCCCAAACCCTAGATCTAAGATCCTAAAATTTCTCAAACTCACCAATTCATGCATCCAATGCAAAAATTAGATCTTGTTATGATAGAGTATTGACAAATTGCATCCCATGCTTGATTTGTCTTGTTTTACGCGATAAACAATCAAATTAAGGTGTAAAACAACTAAAACGTAACACATAAACCACGTTTATGCTCTACGACCTGTGGCTCTGATACCACTGTAGGGTTTTGAATCATGGATGCGCAACGGAAACAAAAATAACCATGCAAAACCCTCCAAGGATCACAAGTCAAGAGACATAACGATGGTAAAGGAAGAAATCAATAACACACCTTAGGGTTCTCCTTTGATGACTTCAAACGCGAATTGTGTCACGTTCTCTATGGTTGATCCACGCCTAGAGTGGATCCTAGATCTCTCAAGTCCTTGGTGCTAGCCCGGAAAGACGAAGAGGAAGAAAGATCACGCAAAACGAGACCAAAAAGGGGCTCTCAGCCTCCTTGTGGCCGACAGGATGGGGCGGCGGGCTTCTAGCTTGCTTGCTCCTTTTCTCTCCTTTTGTTCTCTCCCACTCTTGTTATGTTCAATAATGAGCATAAGTTATGGGAAGGAAGGAAGGAAGGTCCTTTATATAGTCCAACAACTCCTTGTCAACTACCTAAAGGACTTATTCTAGTCCTACTAGAATTCAATTTAGTCCCTTCCTTGCAAATTAGTCCCTACTATGTTTGCAAGGTTTTGCAAAGTGATCCTTCTAATTAATTAATCCAATTAATTAATTCCCAAATCTAGTTCAACTCTATATAGCGTGTGACCCCATAGGTTCTATCTAGTTGGTAGCAACTATTTGCTAATATGGAGCGGTTTCTAGCAAAACATCCATTCTAGCCAAGTAATAGAATAGTCATCTTGACAACCTTTGTACAAGTAATTGTCTCATCCCTTTGTCTCTATATCCGGATTGGACACGAGACATACAAGTCACACTCGTATATCCAATCCACAGTTTCTCGATCCATGGGAATAGCCTTATTCGTAAAAATAACATCAATATCCCATGTTGATTTATTTGAGTCTAGCCAGACATTCTATAAGCACTATCCCTCGAGTGGCCTAGGATATTTGCTCCCGTTATGTGGGAGGGAAAAATTCTATCTACGTCCACTACGATCTCTAAGCTTGCTTCTTATTGTATCCAGTACACGCCTTTATAACTACCCAGTTAGGGTGTAGCGTTTAACGCTACCAAAATCACAGTAATCCACAACTAGAATATCTAGTGACTTCAAGTGTAAGGATGACAATACCATTGCACCGCGAGAAGCGCTTGTGACTCAACATAACGTGTATGTAGCCTTCTCGGAGATGGGTCAATCCAGTGCGACATTACCTTTAATGCACACCTATGTTTTGGATCGTGATATCTTTATATCAATCCAACCCCATACTAGTCTACAGATGATTGTCCCATTAATCATTATACTGGACTAGGGATATTTAAGATAAACAACACAATTGTAAATCTAAGGACTTCATTATATTAAATATCCAATAAATAATAAATGAATTTCTAGCCACAAATAAATTCATACTAAACTAGATTGCCTCTAGGGCATCTATTCCAACACAAACTACATTTCACTAGTGCCTACCACCCCTAAACAGATGGGCAAACTGAGAGGTAGAACCATTGCGTAGAAAACTACTTGAGGTGCATGACTGCTGATAGACCTCACAAATGGGCTAAGTGGCTTCCATTAGCAGAGTACTGGTACAACACAACTCATCACACCAGTTTGAAGAAGTCTCCATTTGAAGTTCTGTATGGCTATGCACCCAAATTACTTTCTTTCCACCAGCTGAACTCTAGTGGCAATGCTGACATTGATCACTTTGTGGAAGAGAGGAAAAAAGTAATGATCCTTATCAAAGATAACCTGCTGAAGGAACAGGAAAGGATGCAACATTATGCTAACAAGCACAGATCAGACAAACAATTTCAAGTTGGTGATATGGTGCTCCTGAAGTTGCAACCCTATAGGCAGTCAAGTGTACAAATGAGAAGGAATTTAAATTTCTCAGCCAAGTTTTATGGACCCTACAAGGTAATTCAGAAAATTGGTCAAGTTGCTTATAAACTTCAATTACCAACTGAGCCAAAAATACACCCAGTCTTCCATGTTTCACAGCTTAAGAAAGCTAAGGGCCAAGCCCTCACTAGCAGTGTTACATTGCCCAAGGTGGGTCCTGAGGGCCAATTACTTGTTAAACCTATAGCTGTATTGGACATGAAGCTAATGAAGAAGGGAAATGAACCTGTAGTCATGGTTTTGGTGCAGTGGGCAAATACTTCTCCTACAGAGAATACCTGGGAGGAATACCACCCCCTCAAGGCCCAGTTCCCTCATTCTGATTCATGAGGACATGAAAATTCCGAGGGTGGTGCATTGTCATGAAAGGAAGCCCTGGTAATGTGAATTTAAAGTTTCTGTGTTTACCAAATGAACAGTAACTTTACTAGTTCATTTGGCATTTGCCATCTTTACTCAGTAGCCGTTGAATACGAATAGTGGGTTATAATCTCAGCCGTACGATCCAGAAGAACGTTGTGATTGAATTCTCTTCAGAATTATTGGAGCGTCGCCGTTTTGTTAAATGAAGCTCCTTGCTCCTGATTGGTCCACGTCAAACGTTTCTGGTCATCGAACAACTGTGGTAGCTGCTGAGTGGGAGAGTTAGTTATCAGCTTTTCTTTATTATGTTATGGCCCAGCAATTAGTTTAATTACAGAAGTAGCAGTAGTATAAAAGGTTGTAATTGCATTTCAAGCTTATCATTATTATCAGAAATTGAATTTCAATCTCTTCTTCATCAATTCTCTCTCAAATTCTTCATATATCTCTCTGTAATTCTCCGATCTAGGTCAGGAATCATCTAATTCCTGACAGAAGAAGCTTCCAACTTTGAATCGGTAATTTGGCCATCGCTTTGCAGGAGAGAGAAACCAGAGGTTGAAGATGGAAAAGATAATACTATTGTGTAGCACTAGTTAGGTGAGTTGATACACGTGGCTTCATCAAACAGAGTCATAAAATTGGACGGCTTGGATCAGCGGCTGCAGAGGCAGCACGCTGCAGATGATCCAAATCCATTACACAATATATTTTGTCTTAAATACACCAATATCGAGTGTTAACAATTAGTAATAACAACCCTCTTATTACAAATATTAAAACATAAATATAGTTATAAATTCTTATTTAAGGTTTGAAATTTTCCAAAAAATCCCTTGAAAAAAAACAAACTAGTGCGCATTCAGTTAGTCAGTCCCATCCTTGTGGCTATTTGAGAGCTTAACAACATCCGGGTTCTTGACGGGATAATGATCAATGCTATCCTTCCAAGGCCCATCTTCGTTGGAGGTTTGGATAGTCCTGTTACACTTCCAAACAGCGCTGTTGCATTTAAACCCACTCCCAAACGCAATCTGCCAAACCCTATCACCTTTCTTCATCCTTCCCTTAGCCTCAAGGTAACTCAGCTCATACCAGAGAGAAGACGACGAAGTATTGCCGAACCGGTGCAGCGTCATCTTCGACGCCTCCACGTCATCCTCCTCTAGCTGCAGGTTCTTCTGCACCTCGTCGATCACCACCCGCCCTCCTGTGTGGATGCAGATATGCTCAAAGGCTTTCTTGAAATCAGGTACGTATGGTTTACATTTCAGGTTGAACATTTTCCGGCCGATCAATGTCATCAGAAAGAGTAACTGCTCGGAAGCTGGTAAAACCAGCGGTCCGATCGTCGTGATATTGGACTTCAGAGCTTCTCCCGCTACGGAAATTAGCTCTTTCGAGAGGGAGATCCCTACTTTCCCATCGGGATCCTCCTCTACATAGATGCAGCGATAGGCTTTATCGTCAGCACCTTTGTGGGTGCGAACCAAATGGGTCAGCTTGTACTTGGACCGCACCCGGTCGGCGCGGCGGTTGGACATCAGAATCGCCGCGCCTCCCATCCTGAACAAACAGTTGGGGACAAGCATGGCCCGAACCTTCCCCAGGTAGTAGTTTGGGGTAATGATCTCTGTGCTGACAACCACAGCATTCGAGTTCGCATGAGTTTGAAGAAGATCACGCGCCAAATCAATCGAAATAAGCCCCGCACTGCAACCCATCCCGGAGAGATTGAAGCTCTTTATGTTCTCCCTCAGCTTGTACTTGTTCACCACCATCGCCGACAGAGACGGCGTGGGTGAGAACACGGTACAGTTGACTATCAAAATGTCTATATCCTTAGGTCTGAGCTTTGTCTTCTCCAACAAGGAATCGATGACGGAGAATATAACAAGCTCAGCTTCTTGTCTAGCAGCTTCCATGGTAGGGTTTGGCGGAATCTGGTGTATCGCTGGCGGAAGACCCGTTTGTTGTCCGAGACCCGCCCTCTCCAAGATCTTCTGGTGGAACTCCACAGTATCCGGCTCGTTGCATAGGATAATCCGAAGATGCTCTATGAAACTATCAAAGGGCGCCTGGAGAGATGAAGGCGGCTTGAAGCAGGTGTAGTCAACGAGGTAGACATTCCGTGGCTTCGACATGAAACACACCGTCCCCACAAGGATGACGAAGATGGAACATAGTGCTGTGATGAAACCCATGGGGCCGATGGAGTTCCAAAGCCTGATGATCTCGTGGGGGCTGGTGTTGATCAGTTGTACGAGGAGGAAAGCCATGGCGGGCAAGAGGAGGAGAGTGAGGAATTGGTTGACGAGTTGTTGGTAGCCGAGTTTGACGTACTTGAGTTTGACGGAGTTGGAGAATTCCGGCGATGTTGAAGGCATTTTTCTTGATTGTTTTGGTGGGAAATGTGTTGATGATTAGATGTGAAAAGATGATAATAGAATTGGAGGGAGATGGTGGGGAGATATTTATAGAGATTATTATTCCCTCAAGAAGCTCTAAGAGCACCTAACAATCACTCCTACCACAGATCGTAATAAAGTTTCGCGGATGAATCAGATAGAACGAACGTTTCAGTGAGCAGTTGAATTTTCAATATTTGTTGTCTTTAAAAATTAAAACCACAAAAACATAGTTTCTTAGACTATTCTGTCACTATGTTATTTTTATTTGGACAATAACAACATTTATTGCCTTGGTAAGTTGCCGCTGTCAACTTGCCAAAATCAAACCGGATTTGCTCCGGTTCCATTAGGTGCTGTAGTCGTGCGGTTAATATACTATCCAACCACGTTGCGCCACACGTCTGTTAGTGGTGAGAACAAGACACATGATTGCTTTTCTTTCACTACACGCACGGATGAATTCCGCGTTTCTCTCCACCTCCTTTGCGCTTTCTCTCTCATTCATTATCATCATCATCTTCTAAATGTCAAGCCCTGTTTTTACCTTATCCTCAACTATGAACAAATTCATGGCTTCACCAGATAATTTCCGAGTTAACCCAAAAAAAATCTGGCTTCACCAGATACCAGAATGACTAATTAGTTACCGATATACATGTTCTCAAACCCTCTAATTCTACATGTCTCTGTGCAATTTCTCCAAGTACTTTGAATCAATCTCCCTCCTCTGTCCTCTTGAGAAAACAATAGGAGCTCTAAAAAAGATGTATACCTGTAAATAAAATTAATAATCTAGAGAGAGTAATATTTGTGGGAAACTTTTGGGTCAAGTTTGATTTTGCAACAATCTTTTCTCACAAGGTCTCCCTTCGCTCACCCTCTGTCTTTGGTCGAAGCTATCTTGTGCTTAATTTGCAAGAACAAACGAACGAATCTGAGGAGCAGATTGATGTTGGCGGTTTCGAGAGGAGAGAGAAAGAGGTGGTGAATCTGAGTATGTAGATGAGAGAGGAGGTGCGCGTGGCTTCAGAAGAGAAAAAAGTTAATGTAGTTTACTTGTTTGGCTGTGATCCAACGTGGCTTATCATAAGCCGTTAGATTTGAACCGTATCACAACAGCACCTAACGGAACCAGAGCAAATCCGCTCCCTGGTATGTACCGCTTAAATTATACTCAGTCGGGTTTATATTTAGAATATGATTGTTGCAGTTAAATGTTATAACGAATCCATGTTACAAAATAAATAATTATGCATACTATTCCCTAAAAGTTTGAGAGTGTTTTAGTGTTTTTTTCCCGGTTATCTTTCAAAAATTGATATACCGTAAAAACCTCTATAAATTAATAATGTGGGACCGGGATATTGTATTAATTTAGCGAGATATTATTATATCTATAAATTAATAATTTATTAATTTGAAGATATTTTATGTATGACCATAAAATTTCCAAGTGCAGTGTACTATTTACTATGTACATCAGTTGCTTGGAACTGTCTCTTGCTTGGAACTCTTCCCGCTCACAGCTCCTCCATTCAGGCAATACACATACCCTGACTGCGATCTGTAGTCATCCTTTTCGGTTTGGAAGCTGCATCAGTGTAACCAGTTACATTGAGCTCTTCCTTACCACCAAATATCAAGAATGATACCTTAGTTCATCTCAAGTACTTGAGGATGTTCATGACAGCTATCCAGTGACTCTCTCCTGGATTAGACTGATACTGCTTACCATACACAACGCGTATGATACGTCTTGTCTAGTACACAACATGGCGTACATGATGGCTCCTATGGCCGTTTCATAGGGTATCCTACTCATGCGGTCCCTCTCAAACTCATTGGAAGGACAGTCAATGTTAGAGAGAGTGACTCCATGCGACATGGGCAAGAATCCCTTCTTGGAATCTTGCATGTTAAACTGTATCAACACCTTGTCTATATATGTACTTTGACTTAGGCCGAGCAGCTTTCTAGATCTATGCCTATAGATCTTGATACCTAGTATATAAGTTGCATCCCCTAAGTCCTTCCTTGCGAAACACTTTCCTAGCCAATCTTTAACAGAATGCAAAGTAGGAATTTCATTTCAAATGAGTAGTATGTCATCCACATACAAGACCAGAAACACAACAGAGCTCCCACTAACCTTCTTGTAAACACAAGGCTCATCTTCATTCTTGATGAAGTCAAACTCTTTGACCGCGCGATCAAAACGTTGTTTTTAACTCCTAGAAGCTTGCCTCAATCCATAAATGGATCATTGCAGTTTACAGACTTTATTGACATTCTCTGGATTCTCGAAACCTTCCGGTTGTTTCATGTACACATCCTCGAGGAGGTTCCCATAAAGGAATGCTGTTTTGACATCCATCTGCCAAATCTCATAGAAATAGTAAGCTATAATTACAAGTAGGATTCAAATGGATTTAGTCACAGCGATTGGTGAAAAGGTATCGGCATAGTCAATACAATGAATATGTCCATAACCTTTAGCCAGCAATCGCCCCTTGTAGGCAACTACCTTGCCATCCATGTCATTATTCTTCTTGAGTACCCACTTGCACCCTATGGGTCGAGCCCCTTCAGGTGGTTCGACCAAAGTCCATACTTTATTGGTATATATGGATTCCATTTCGGATCTCATGGCTTCTAGCCACTTCCTGGAGTGTGGGCCTTTCCTGGCTTCCCCGTAAGTGGCAGGCTCATGATCCATGAGTGAAGTCCTTGGGCTCAGTCACGATAAGTCCATATCTATCTGGCTCATAACGTACCCTTCCTGACCTACAAAGTTCCTGTTTTACCTGAACAGGTTCTCGCACAACAACTTGCGGTTCCTGTTCATTCTCCATCATTGGTTCAATGGTTTGTGGTTCTTGAATTTCTTCAAGTTCAACAGCCCTCCAACTAGCTTCTTTAGAGACAAACTCTCTTTCTAGAAACACGCCGGTCCGAGCTATAAACACTTTGTTCTCAGTTGGATTGTACAAATAATATCATTTCGTGTCCTTAGGATATCCCACCAATTTACACTTATCCGCTTTGGGTCCGAGCTTGTCTGTTTGTAAACGCTTTACAGAGACATCACAACCCGAAATCTTCATAAACGACACTATGGGACGCTTCCTAGTCCATATCTCATATGGTTTCTTCATGACTGATTTAGATGGAACAAACTTAATGGTGAATGCTGCAGTCAATAGAGCATGTACCCAAAATGATGTTGGAAGATCCGTTTGACACATCATAGACCGCACCATATTCAATAGTGTGCGATTCCTCCTCTTGGACACGCCATTCCACTGTGGCGTTCCGGCTAGAGTGAGTTGGGACACTATCCCACAATCTCCAAGATATTCGTCAAATTCTTGGCTCAAATATTCTCCTCCGCGATCCGATTGCAAAGCCTTAATACTTTTACCAAGTTGCTTCTCTACTTCATTCTTGAATTCTTTGAACAATTCAAAGGATTCGCATTTGGCCTTCATCAGGTATACAAAATCCATATCTACTTAAGTCATTAGTAAATGTAATGAAGTAAACGGCCCACATACATCATTATGTATGATTCAAAGTAACTCACTAGTCCTTTCACCCTTCTTATTGAAAGGGGACTTTGTCATTTTTTACAACAAGTAAGACTCGCATGTCTCATATGATTCCAAATCAAATGAGTCTAGAAATTCATCCTTAGGGAGTCTAGATATGCTTTTCTCGTTTATATGGGTTAAAAAAAGTGTCATAGATATGTAGGATTTAAATTATTAGTTTTAACTAATGATGGAATTATTTAGATCAAGGATGTACAATCCATTAGACAAATGCGCACAAAAATAGTGCATACTATCAAAATAAATAGAGAAACGCTTGTCCTTTAGTGAAATAGAAAAACCCTTCTCGTCCAAACAAGAAACGGAAATAATGTTTCTGCTCATAGCAGGCACATAATAAAAATTGTCTAATTCTAAAATAAGTCCACAAGGCAATGATAGCTCATACACGCCTATAGCTAATGCAGCAACTCTTGCTCCATTCCCGACGCGCAAATCTATCTCCCCTTTAGCCTCATCCACTTCTTTTCAAATCCTGCACATTTCGACAAATGTGAGATCCACATCCAGTATCCAATCCCCAAGATGAAGAAATAGAAATATTGACGTCTATAACAAAAATACCTGGTATCACTATTCCAAGCTTCTTATCCTCCAGATACTTCGGGCAATTCCTCCTCCAATGACCCGACTGGCTAAAGTAGTGACAATCACCTTTAGCCACGCCCGCACTAGGCTTCACGGCTTCCTTGGACTTTACAACTTTCTTGCATTTTCCTTTAGAAGTAGAGGCAACTCCCTTTCCCTTATTCTTATTCACCATAATTATTGCCTTGCCCTTGCCTTTATGGATGCTTTGTTCATTTGTCCTTAGCATGTTTAGCAAGTCCGACAGAGTTTTACTGATCTCATTCATGTTATAGTTCATGATTATCTGGTTATAACTGTCAAGAAGCGATTGGAAGACAAGATCAGTTGAAAACTCTTGGCCGAGTTGGAACCCTAGCCTCGTGAGGTTCTATATGTATCCGATCATCCGGAGTACAAGAAGTCCAACTGGGTTCCCTTCTGCAAGATTTCTCTTGAACAATGCCTTGGACACTTCATACCGCTCATGCCTTGCCTGTTCTTGAAACAACTGTTTCAAGTGTCCAGTCGTATTGTAGGCTTCCATGTTCTCGTGTTGCTTATGAAGCTCAGAGGTCATGGTGCAAAGCATGAGACAAGTCACATCATTAGAATCATCCATATGTTTCTGATGTGCTCTCACGGCAGCTAGAACAGACTCATCCTGGGGTGGTGCTGGTATAGGATTGTCTAAGACGTATAGTTTCTTTTCCTGCTTAAGGACGATCCTCAAGTTTCCTTACCAGTCAAGGAAATTTGTTCTAGACAACTTGTCCTTCTCAAGGACAGATCGCAGGATGAAGTCGACGCGTGATTGTTTGGCATTGGAATTCCACAAAAACGAGAAATGTCCAAATTTTAGTATTTTGAACAGTTTAACTATATTCAACAATGGCTAGATTATTAAAGAGAGCTCCCACTATTTTTCTTGGATTAATAGCCCTCATAATTAATGCGGAAAATATCATATATATTTTCTAATGAGTTCAAGATCCATATTTCACTTCTTCTTGAGCTTGCTTTGGCAAGTCACCCAAGAATTGGTTATTTAGGTAGGAACCCTTCCAATTGCATCCCATGCAACTCTTGGTCCAATTAGGTGAATAATTTTTTATTCTTTATCCTTTAGATAATACCCAATTGTCATGTCTCTAGGCTCATCAATCCAATTGACTTTGCCCAGTTGCGTCCAACCTCTTGCTTAAACAGTCACACATTACTTGCTTGTGTCGCCGCAACACACCAAGGTGAATTTAAACGCCTTGCTTTGGCAATTCCAAATTTAATGGACCTTGATCATGAAGGGTGTTTTGGAAAGAGAAGGAAAAATGCAATATTTCTATTGAGGGCTTTTAATTGTCATTATCTAATTTGTTTGGTTCATCTAATCAACATGATATACTTATTTGGATTGGGCAATACACAATAAAAGATCAAATTGTTTATTATTATCTTGTTAAAGTTTTGCATGTATCACCCATACACACAAAATAAATAACAAGACATAAATAATAAACATCCACAAAAGAAAAATGACGTGGCATGTATATGGCCCCTAAACTAAGATATTACCAAGCCAACGATAATATCTATATGCCCTAAAGTGACAAGCTCATCTCCATGTGCTCCACCATAGCAGCGCGCCTAGGATGGGAATTCTCATCGTCTTTGTGGCTTTTTGGTCCTCCGGTCTTCTTCTCGATGCTTCTTGGCTATCACTTAAATATTCTAATTCTAACCTAACATCTAGAATAAATAAATAAATAAAACCTCACATGTTGAGAAGATAATTAGCTCGCAGGCCGTAATCCAAACCACAAAATTAAACATCCACAACCTATACCATATCCATCCACCATGAAAAAAAGCACATAATACAGTTAAAACCAGTTTTTAAAGCGCTTGTTAAATTTAGTTTGATATTTAGTAATTAGGGTCACAACAGTCCAAGAGGTCCAACCTAGACCTAGGTCGAACCCCATGGACCGCCGCTCGCCACCCGCCCGGCCCGGCCCTAGGTCGGCTGCCCCTAGGTGGCCGCGACCTTGCTTGGCGCGCAAGGAAGAGGAGGGGCGGCAGCTAGAGTTTCGGACCTAGCCACGTTCCCCTTCCTTCCTTGTTTCCCAAGTTTGATTGTTTTCATATAGTTGTTTCCATATTTTGAAAAACACCTTTTCCAATAATGTGCCCAAGAACCCTAATTTTCCAAGAACCTAATTCTTCACATCCTATGTGATCAAATTTACTAATCTTCACATCCCATGTTAAATTAGATCTTGTTTGTCTTGCATCCAATTTAATTTACATCTAATATGCCAATTAATTTCAATTTTCGCGTAATATAAAGAATACGGTGTATAAACTGAAAACTGTGACACATAAAATCATGTTATGCGCTACGACCTAGCTCTGATACCACTATTGGGTTTTGATGCAGGTTACGCATCGGAATAACAAAATTAATCCTTCTCAAATCCGACCAATGATCACAGGCAAGCCATCATATCATGATAAGGGCATACAAGATGTGTACCTTGGTTTGGGAGATCGCACGAAGAATAGTTTTCGACTCTATGAATATCCACACCTTGGACTCTTGATTGGATTCCTTCCAACCATGTAGTGATAGCAACGAGGAAAGGAAGACCATATCACGCAGAACGAGGAGGAGGTGCGCCCAAGGTCGGGCTACGGCTCCAAGGAGGGGGCGTACGGGTCGGATTCAGCCTTCCTTGTCTCTCTTCTCTTGCTTTGATATGTTCTCTAAAAAAAGACTTGTGTAGAGAATTAACAAGCTAGAGTTCCTTTATATAGTAATAAGTTTTTATTAACTACATAAAAGCCCCAATACTAATCATGTCCTTAAATGGATTAGCCCACTTACAAATTAGTCCTACTAAGTTTGCTTGTGGTTGCGTTGTGATCCTTTTATTAATTAGTGCAACTAATTAATACCCATATCCAGTTTAATCCATCCGGTGTGTGACCCCATAGGTTTCTACTTAGTTGGTAGTAATTACTTACTAACATGGAGCGGTGTCTAGCAACACATCCATGCTACCCAACGAATAGAAATAAGTCAGTGATCCCGACAAACGTTGTGCCCAATGTTCATGATTGTGTTTTCCCTTTGTCTCCTTATCCGGATTGGACATGAGATATATTAGCCACACTCGTATATCCAATCTATAGTTTTTCACTCCTGGGAATATGCTTATGCGAGTAGATAACATCAATATATCTATATTGATTTATCTGAGTCTTGCTAGGCATTCAATAAGCACAATCCCTCTTGTTTCCCATTGATATTTGCTCCCATTATGTGGGAGGGACAAATCCTCTGTACGTCACTATGATCTCTAAGCTTGCTTCCTACCATGCCTGATAACCATCTTTATAGTTACCCGGTTAAGGCGCAACGTTTGATAATATCAAAGCCTGATATTCAACAACTGGAATATCTAGTGACTTCAAGTCTATGAATTACAATATCATTAGAACTACGAGAAGTGATTGTGACTTTGACATATTCTAACGTATCCTTCTTGTTATGGGTCAATCCAGTATGACATTACTTCTAATGCATACCCATGTGTTAGACTTGATATCTCCATATCAATCGACCCACATACTAGTCTATAGTTGAATGTCCCATTAATCAATATAATGGATTATGGATATTTAAGATAAACAATACATTGTATCTAAGGACTTCATTATATTAAATATCATAATAAATGATAAACAGATTGCCTCTTCGGCACCTATTCCAACACTTTGTTGGCAGAGCTGTGTCCATTCTCCAGCTTCACCTGTGGCTCCATTAGATCCTAGCAGCCTGCATTCATGGAAGCACACCTAACTCATTCATGAAAACCCAAACAATGGTGAGTGAAACATTGAATTATATAGCAGTGGTATGTCCATAGTTTTTAAGAAATAAAAGAAAGATTGTACAGTTGATTCACCTGAGCAGATTAAATGAATTTTCCAAAGGGCCTATCAATGAGATTCCTCTTGGTTTCATCTTCTCCAATAACCTTGTCGAGTTCATCGATGAGATGTTGAGGCTACAATATACGTTTCCCATGTGTGACATACCTTCACACACATACAATTCATACCCAATTCAGCGATAGTCTTTATCGATGAGATGTTGAGATCCCAACTTTCCCTTCGTGATCCTCCTCTACAAAGATGCAGCGATAGGCTTTATCGTCAGCACCTTTGTGGGTGCGAACCAAATGGGTCAGCTTGTACTTGGACCGCACCCGGTCGGCGCGGCGGTTGGACATCAGAATCGCCGCGCCTCCCATCCTGAACAAACAGTTGGGGACAAGCATGGCCCGCACCTTCCGTAGGTAGTAGTTTGGGGTAATGATCTCTGTGCTGACAACCACAACATTCGAGTTCGGATGAGTTTGAAGAAGATCACGCGCCAAATCAATCGAAATAAGCCCCGCACTGCAGCCCATCCCGGAGAGATTGAAGCTCTTTATGTTCTCTCTCAGCTTGTACTTGTTCACCACCATCGCCGACAGAGACGGCGTGGGCGAGAACACGGTACAGTTGACTATCAAAATGTCTATATCCTTAGGTCTGAGCTTTGTCTTCTCCAACAAGGAATCGATGACGGAGAATAAAACAAGCTCAGCTTCTTGTCTAGCAGCTTCCATGGTAGGGTTTGGCGGAATCTGGTGTATCGCTGGCGGAAGACCCGTTTGTTGTCCGAGACCCGCCCTCTCCAAGATCTTCTGGTGGAACTTCACAGTATCCGGCTCGTTGCATAGGATAATCCGAAGATGCTTCAGAAAACTATCAAAGGGCGCCTGGAGAGATGAAGGCGGCTTGAAGCAGGCGTAGTCAACGAGGTAGACATTCCGTGGCTTCGACATGAAACACACAGTCCCGAGAAGGATGGCGAAGAAAATGGAACATAGTGCTGTGATGAAACCCGTGGGGCCGATGGAGTTCCAAAGCCTGATGATCTCGTCGGGGCTGGTGTTGATCAATTGTACGAGGAGGAAAGCCGTGACGGGCAAGAGGAGGAGAGTGAGGAAATGGTTGACGAGTTGTTGGTAGCCGAGTTTGACGTACTTGAGTTTGACGGAGTTGGAGAATTCGGCGATGTTGAAGGCATTTTTCTTGATTGTTTTGGTGGGAAGTGTGTTGATGATTAGATGTGAGAAGATGATAATAGAATTGGCGGGAGATGGTGGGGAGATATTTATAGAGATTATTATTCCCTCGAGAAGCTCTAAGCGTACCTAACAATCACTCCTACCACTCCATTTTTTCTCCTCCTTCTCCATTTCACTTTTTCACTTGTAGTTATGTCACTTTGACCTGGTAATTTGGATGTAAAAATGATATAATTTTTTGATAAATTTTCTATGGCATTGTAGAGTAACACTTATTCTACAATACCGTGAAAGAATTGTGAAAAAATTGCTTCGTTTTGCTATCCAAATCACCGGGTCAAAATGACCTAGTGAATAGTGGTAAAAGTTAAAAGGGGAAGGAAGAGAAAAAACGGAGTGGTACCATCCAATAAAAAAATTCACTCCTACCACCAATCGTAATAAATTTTCGCGGATGAATCAGACAGAACGAACGTTTCAGTGAGCAGTTGAATTTTCAACATTTATTGACTTTTAAAACTAAAACCACAATAACATAGTTTCTAGACTATTCTGTCACTGTTGTAAATCGAGAAGACGAGAAAATAAAGAGACAAGTATTTAGGGAGAATTGTGATGAGATGTATATTATTCCTCCAACCCTAAACCTCCTTATATAGGCGTTAGGGTGAGCTCACGGGCCAAATCCAATACAATACTTGGGCTTACTACTGGTGGTGGATATTCACCAATAGCCCAGCTCCTATTTCATAACACTCCCCCTTGAATATTCACAACAACTATGCCTCATTAAAATCTTGTCATAGAAAACACTATGGGAAAAAAAAAAACTATGACTAAGGAAAAAGAGTACAACAAGTGGTTTCTATTTTGCTAAGTATTAGAGATGACATTCTTCAGGAATTCATCAAAAGGATCTTTGTCACCTCATTAAAACATTGCTTGGAAAAACCCGGTGGGACAAAAACCACAGCGAAGGAAAAAGAGTGCAGCATCCTAGCTTCTTGATTGGATCTCCCCCTCTTTTCAACATCCTTTTACCTGAAAACAAATCCATTTCAAAAGAACAAGAGACTAACAATATAACAATATAATGCATGTTAATATAGTAATTTCATATGTTTTCATGAACATAATAAATAATAAAAAGAAATTCATATGCATGTATCCTACTCGCGAGTGTAAGTTACTTCTGGCAATCAAACCTTTCTCATGGATATCAACCTTCAGGAGTTTCACAAATTGTGAATTTGACGATCATATTGTAACTAGTTATTCCAAAACATAGTTTGTTGTTTAGTACTCCCCCAGACTAACAAAGAGATAATTGTCGTCTCTCCGTGAGATGATTATATTTTATGAGAATTTTATTATCCGATGATCCCATATCATTTTTCTCATCAATGAATCACACGCTTAACAGCGGACGTATAATCTCATTGTATCTCACGCTTAATAGCGGATGTATAGCATGGACTTTAATTTTTATTTTGGGTGAGTAGTGAAAGTACTATATGTTTATGCTCTTTGTATTCAAATAATTAAATCACCCATATCATAGTCCATGTATACGATGAATTTATTTTGGCCAATGTATACTTAGTCGACATTTTTCCTTAAATCATGTAATTTGAAGCGCTTTTAGTAATCATTGATTTTAGGATCATACATTTGTATTCAAACTTAAGGTACCTTGAGCTACTCCATGAGCTATAGCTACTCCATGAGCTATTTGCCTTTTCCAGGGCTATTCATAATCCATGAGCTATCAATGTCATATATTTATCCTCTCAATATTTTCCTCGTAATCTTGTATTTTAAGAGCATTTAGAACTTTATCCCAACAAGAATTTGATGCTTCTAACATTATATTCATTTTCTTGAGGATTTTAGCACCTACACAAGTTTTTCATCAAACATCATTTATCCCATTGAATGTTTAGAATTTCATTGGTAAGCATCAAGTGTTCTTCATGGAATCGTATCTCTTTATAATCACGTCATGCAAGTCATCAATTCTCCCCCTCATGACGTGAACACGGTGATTTGATAATTTGCAGGTACCATTTTATTAATCTAAAAAAATGGCATCAACTATGAATAGAAATGAAAGAAAAATTATCGTACTTAGGTAATAAATGACACTTAGGATGTAATCCAAAAATTGCTACTTAAGTTATTAATTGAAAATTCTAAAAAAAAAAATAACATAGTGTAAAATCAAATAACATAGTCTAAAATCATAAATCCTAATATGGAACCAAAGACTGAATTCAAAAGCTAATATTAAACAAATAAATTTAAACAAGCTTCTTAGAAATTTGCATTATCTTCATCCACCGCATTAAAATCTCCCATAGGTGCCATAAAATCACCCTCACTTGGTGCAAAGAGATCATCAACTTGAAAGTCTTCAAGCGGTTTTTCAAAATCAACATGATTTATCTCCAATTTCCCCTTCATGGAAGCCTTATAAAGATCAACTAGATGCGTCGGTGTGCGACAATTACGAGACCAATGATCAATTGCGCCGAAACGATGACATGGGTTTCCTTGTTGGTGGCGTTCTCTATGTGCAACAACCGGTGCATCATCCAGTGCTTTCCTATTATCTCTTCCCATGTTGTCATGTACCCTTCCTATTTTGTTTGTATTTGAGGTAACTTGTCTTGGATCCTCACGGTGCCAAGTGCTATTTTGCACAATATTCACGACCTTGTCCATGGCCGCATCCACGCCCACACCCATATCTACGTCCACGTCGACGACCACGTGGATTGTGATGTCCATGAAAAACAGTAGCATTCGCTTCAGGGAATGTATTTTGATTCACTTCAGGGAGTGGGAGTTAACGAGTGCGCCGTTGCGCATGATTTTTCCTCAAAATTTCATTGTGGCGTTCCGCTGCTAACAATCAAGAAATTAGTTCAGAATAATTGGTGAATCCCTTCTCTCGATATTGCTGCTGGAGGAGCATATTCGAGGAATGAAAATTGGAGAGCGTCTTTTCCAACAAATCCTTATCAGTGACACTTTCACCACGCAGTTTCAATTCAGAAGTTATCCGAAACAATGCTGAATTATAGCTGCTCACTGATTTGTAATCTTGAAACCTTAAATTGAGCCAATCAAAACTAGCTTGTGGTAGAATAACAAGCTTTAGGTTCTCATAGCGCTCTCTTAAATTGATCCATAAGACGAGTGGGTCCTTTACAGTAAGGTACTCGGATTTTAGAACCTCGTCAATATGGTGGCGCAGAAAAATCTACGCTTGTGAGCGATCCTTCAGGGATGCTGTGTTGTTTTCTTTGATTGTCTCACTAAGATTATTTGCTGTTAAATTCAACTCATCATCCAAAGTCCACGAAAGATAATTACTGCCACTGATGTCAAGGGCGGTGAACTCGAGCTTTGTAATATTCGACATCTAAACAATATTTAAGAAAAAACTAATTATTGACATATCGTGACAAATAATGTAACTTGAACTGAATAGAAAAAGCAATATAAATACATATTAAGTAATAACATTAATTAAACGCAGTTCATCCTCTTCAGGAGGGTGGGTCATTATTCAATATTTTAGAACTCTCTTCAGGAGATTACTACTCTTTTAGAACTTCAGGTTCTAACAGTCATAGCTTCAGGCTATGAGAGATATTATGTAATATGTAACTTCAGGTACAAATTACACGGCCATATACAAAATCGACGGTGAATTCGAAACCTCTTCTGGAGGTTCGTTTTTGATCCACAATAAGTAAATAAAAGAAATGTACAAGAAGTAATTTCTTAAAAATATAGAATAAAAAGAATGACAAAACACGACCTTTTCGGGAGGTTTAGAAAAAAAAATAGGACATATCTTCTGTAGATGTAACTACAATTATGACTTCGGGTCATAAAATCATAAAATTGTCGTAACTTCAGGTAACGATCAAGATTGCTAGTAGTTCACAACTTCGGGTGTGGAAGCATTACTTTTCGTAATCTTATCAATAGCTTAGGCCAGTCCATGACTCAAAACTACAAACCTCTTCAGTAAGTTTGTTGTTCTTTAGGAAGAACAACATATATTAAATAAAGCATACAAACGCTACAACAAACAAGTTATGTATAGGAGACACCTTGAATGCAAGTTACTGTAGAGCTAATTGGTATCAGGAAAATTCTTATCTCTCTAAATTAGTATTAGATTAAACAAAGTCAAAACAAAGTAGTCTGATGTCTTTAAGAAGCTTCAGAGGCTTTTCTCTAAATTATTATTAGATTAAACAAAGTCAAAACAAAGTAATTTGATGTCTTTAAGAAGCTTCAGATGCAACAACCCCCTTATCCGGCTCGGACAAGACCGGGAGGGCGATGCTAAAAGTAACGGTGGAAATCAAAAGCATAAAATCCCAACTTATTTATTTATTACATAAAATTAAACATCTCAAAGTCTCTAGATATTACACGAGAGTTTCCAAAACTACCACATTATTATTTTGCTAACTAGGCTAGATTCTACTCGTGTCGATGTCCTTCTAGGTGAGCCTCGTACCTGGGTATCCCTTAGTCTTCAGACTCTAAACGTGGTGGGAAGGAAAACAGGAACTGCAGTTTTCAAAGTCAGCATGGAAATACTGAGTAAGTGACATCCATGCTCGTAAATCAGAAGATGAGGCATAACTTCCTTTTCACAATAAATATAAAGAGGAAATAATCATAAGAATGTAGAACTTGCAGAGTAAATCAGGAACTCAAGTATAAACTGTGAAACTGTAAGACGTGAACCGGATGCATCCAGTAAGTACACTTATAAAATTCTCATTCTTTTGATCTTCCTTTCACAACTTTCAAACGAGGAGAATTAATCAGAATCTCTTTCTTCCTTTCTCTTGTAAATATCCAGATCGCAGAGAAACTGTATTATTAACTTTGTTGATACAGGGAAGAATCAACTATCACTAGAAGCCATGACCTTAAGTGCCGGCACCCCCCTAAGACTCCTCGCGGCCAGAGAGGTGAGTACATGGAGCAACCCGGCAGGCTACGACGGGGTTAAAATAAAAACGGGTCGAGTGGACGAAGCCAACACGACCAATCTAATCACAGGCCGAGTGAACGAAGTCAACACGTTAATAATACGCTTCTCCCGTACAACTGTCTCCACTTTACGTTAATTACGCATTATTATTTTTCGTGTGACAATATCAAGCAAAATAACTTCTTTAAAATTTAAGAAAATCTGAAATAAACACGCAAATAAATAACAAACACTTTTCGAGACAACTTTCAAAATCAACTATGACACGAAAGGAGCTTGGCACGCAAGGCTTGGCAAGTTCACTTACCTTACTTCCGAAGCAAGTAGCACGTAAAAGCTTCTGCAAATGCAATCTGTCGTCAACAAAACTGCCACTAGGCCAAAAATGGCCAGAAACCGTCAAGAAACAAGTCGGGTCAAGCTCTCACGTCGGAGTCGCCGGACGTGAGCTTCGTGGCCGGCTGTAATGGCTTCCTCAGCCATATCTGAGCCTTCTAATGACTTAGTCGGGGTCCAAGGAGTCTACTGGAGGCTATTGGAGGAAGTGGGTGGCGCTGGTTGTGGCTACCTGAACTTTTGCCGGAATTAGGCCGTCAACAATGGTGGTCGAGGGTGGCAGCTAAGGCTTCTGCTGTTGCTGCGTCCTTGGGATTTGCTTCAGGTTAGGGAAGTGCCAAGAAAAATCAGAGAGGGCCAAAGAAGATAGCATCGATGAGAGAGAAAGTCGGGTGGGTTTGCTCGGGTTCTCCTCGCCGGAGCTTCGGTGGTGGTAGCGGTGGTTCTGGCTGCTGCCACTTCTTCCCTTTGTTTCTAAGGTCTCCTGATAACCGAGAGTGGGAAAGAGAGAGAGAGTCGAGAGTGTTTGTTGTGGGTTTCCTCATAGGTGGTTTCCTCCGGCAACAATGGTGGCTACAGTGGTGGAGGTGGCTGCGGCCACCTCTGCTTTTGTTGAAGCTGCTGTCTTCAGAGAGTGAGAGAGAGAGAGAGAGAGAGCTAGGTAGACAGGTATGGATGTGGGTTTTCCTTTTTTTCCGAAGGTGGAGGTGGTGGTGATGATAGAGATGACGGTTGTTGTGGTGATGACGGTGGCTGCTGGTGCTGGTGAGGAGGAGGTGGCTGGTGATTTTCTTAAATAAACCAGGTTACTTGGGGACCAAGGATTTGAGGGCGGTGGTGAAGTCTCCCGAAGGAGCTGGGGCGGTGATGAAGCTTTGTCGTGAAGACAAAGCATGAAGAAGATGGAGATGGGGAAAACCGTATAAAAATACAGTTCATGTCCAACCTTATGGGGGGAGGGGGAAGGGGTGCTATGGGGAGAAATTTTTCCTTGGGCGAGGGCATGTCCATGGGGAAATTATAACACCCCGTATTTAAGTTAGGGGTTATTTGGTAGTTTCGGAAAAGTATTTGAAAATTTTGAGAAATTTATATTTCAAACTTTTTCTTGACTTCTTCTTAGTTTTAAAGTATAAGGGTGTCATTCGACACATATGATTATATATAATTTCATTTTGAGGATATTTTATAGTTTTTGAAAACTTGGATAATACGATATGAAACTCATTTTATATACTTGGGAGATACTTGTGATTTTTTAAAAAAAATCGATTTTGACATTTATTAACAAAGTGATTTATTTGAAATTATTTGACAATTTTTTAATTTATGAAAATTAACTTTTATGTGTTAGTTAATAATTAGAAAATTATATTGTCACCCCTCAATTTTTGGCACTTCTCATTTCTACCCCTCTTGCATATGGAATTTTGTAGTTATCTTAAATTTCTTGTATTTGCATGTCAACCCTCATTCTCTTGGTAATTCAATTCCTACCCCAACTATGGTGTTGTGAGACTTTTTAATTGCATTTCTTTTACCCCCCCCCCCCCCCCCTAATTTTTGGCTATCAATTCTTTAGCCTCGTCCACAACTCTTGTAATTTTATTCTAATTACAACCAACTAACCCCTCCATCACTTTGGTCAACATCAATAAAATAATTCATTTTCATTTCTGCTTCTATTAAAATAACACCACTACTATCCTCATCACACTCAATGAACCACCAACACTACCATCTCCATCAAGTCCATCCTTCGCCATCTCCATCACTTCACTTCTTTACATCATTTCTCCTCAAGAACACTCATGCAAGCCTTTTCTTCATTCTCTCCAAACTTCAAACTCGTTTTTGGGTGTTGACCTCACCAAAACTTCATCAAAACTCACTTTTCTAGTCTCCAAATCATGAGTCCAAGCTTGGTGGGATCATGGTAGGGGGTTCTTCAACCATTCTTCTAAAGGATTGAAGGCCAAATGCATTTGTTTCCTCATCATCTTCTTGAATCTTGTGGTAAAGTTTCTTCTAGTCTTTAATTGATGCTTGCATGTCCATCTTTACCTTTGATTGATGAAATTTCATCTTTGATTTCTTCAATTCCATGCTTAGTTCTTCATCTCCATGGTTAGATCATGTGTTTGACTTCAAATTTAAGATTATTTCATGAAACTCAAACTAGAACCCACATGCACTTTGTGTGTTTCTTGTTAGTTACACTTGAATCTCAAGAACATTTTGATAATTTGTGTCAAGATCATGTAAGTATCTTTATTCATGCCTAAAATGATGTTATTTGGGTGAAAATCAAGTCTCCCTAAGTTGCATGTATCATTTGAACCAAACTTGTTGATTTTTGGAAAAATTGCATATTTTTAAAATCTGAGTAGTTTGTGAAAAAGGTACATTATCTCTAAATTTTGTCTCTGTGGAATTTTTAAATCTTATATATTTTTAAACTAGACTCGAAGATAATCATTTTGACAAGAAAAATCAACTTCATAGCTTTTTTTTTTGGGAGATAAGCTCATTCTAAGTTGTATGTTTTCTAAAAATCCGTTTCTGGACCACTCTTGCTATTTTTGTTAAAAACTAAATTTTTAGAAACTTATGGCACCCAATCTTTCTGGTGATGAAACTAGACGAATAAGGGATTCATTCGGGAAAAGATGGGCATTTTTCCCTATTCTCCAACTAGTAGTAATTGTTCTTCAAAGTTGAATTTTTTTGCAAAACTTGTCTCTGCCCAACATTGTTTGCTTATTTTGTAACTTGATTTTTATAATAGATATGCATGATTTTCTTGATTTTTCTGAAAGTAGACATATTTATGTTTATCATAGGTTAATTTCAAGATTTTATGAGATTATTTGATATGGTAAATATACCACCAAAGTCAGAGCTACAATTCTGTCCAGAATTGTAGTTTCAATTTTCTTAGAAAACTTGAGTTTTTGGAGTTCTAAGTGTTACGTTACATTTAATTGGACATGTGAACATCATTATATGTGCATTTGTGACATATATGACTCTGTTTCATGTAGGTTTGCATTTGGATTAGCGATGTATAAAATAGTTATAACGAATACATTATACATGTGATTGTAGACATCGACCTCGTAGGTGAGCGGTTATCGTTGGAGTGCTAGGATTAGTTTCTTGCTTTTGGTTGTGCTTCATCTCAATGGTAAGTACATATCTGTAAATTTTACTTATCAAAATTTGAGTGTTTTTGATGTCTCGAATGAATATTTGTTGACTGAAAAAGTATGCAAAGCTTGATTTAATACTCGAATCTGTTTGGATATAAATTGAATCCTCTTTATATGTCCTGGAACTTTACTTGTGATAAGTTGATAATCTGATTTTTTCTATGGTAAAGAGAAGAAATAAAATACATATGCTAGAACTTTAATTACCACATTGTGCCCATGTGTGTGACGTTTTAAATGAATATCGTCTTATTTGGAAGAGTATGAAAAACATGATTTATACTGAGAACTGTTGGAATGACTTGTGAAGATTTGTATACCAACTTTTGTTATGAAAAATAAAGTTAATAAGATACCTCTAATAGATTTAGGACTATGTATAGAGTTGTGTTATTAATGGGACGCGCCAAGCGATCCTCCATTTTCTTATGGCTAAGACCATTGAAGTAATGCTTCTTATTATTGGATAGAACTTAATTGTTTACAAATCCGCCAAGATGAGCCAAAATGTACCAAGGTATTGCGGCCAAGGGTTAGTTAGAGCTATAGAGTGCTACTTATACTTGTAAGGGTCACTACGGTATAGGGGTGTCGACACTTAAGGCCTTTTAGCTAATGTTGTGAGCGGGGTTGACGAATGGGCTCCCTTAACGCTCGGGTGAAATAGGGTTTGATAGACCCTAGAAGGAACCCTTTGTGATTACTTCATGATCCCTCTGTCTACATCGATCCTACTGGTGGCTCCGGACATGCCTCAGCTAAACTTAACGGTTAAATTGGAATTGAAAGAAAGTTTGATTACTATATTGATGTTGTTTGTGGCTCTTGATTGCCTAATCTAATAAAATGAATTGAAAAACATATGCTACTCGTGAATTAATATTGTCATAAGTTCAAATGGACTTGTATACTGTTCACACTTGACTTGGCTAAGAATATCTTGAATACTCGTGATTTATAAATGTTTTAAAGTTGAGAGTTCACGCTACGCGATTAATTATAATTGTTCCAAATTGTTCCCAACTCTATTACTTATGATTCTTTCAAATCTCTTGATTTCAACTCATACCTATGTGTCAGTCGTTGCTTTACATGCCGTAGTGTGTATTTACTCAGTTTTTACTAATCATTTTCTTTTTTACTGATCATTTTCTTCAAAACTGCGTCGGCTTTTGCCATTTTAAAACCGCATGTCATCAACCAAGGTGGGGATGGAGAACACGTATCGAGACGAATTCGTCACTTAGTTATCACAACATTTTTTTCTCTATCCAAATTGTACTCTTTTTCAAAATATTTGTTGTATACATTAAATGAGATGTAACCTTAATAGTTAATTTTCTACTTTTGGTTATCGATTGTGTCCTTATCCCTAAACCGAGATCTCGGGTCGTTGCAGAAATCCCTATGGACATGCCCTCACCCAAGACAAAAAAATTCCCCATAGCACCCCATCCCCCTCCCCCTCCCCCTCACCCTGCCCTCAAATGGTTGGAGACGAGTGGTAGTTTGGGGGAGGGGGAGGAGGAGGGGGTGGGGGAAAATGGTGGGCCCCTACGGGGAGGGGGAGAGGGAGGTGAGGGGAGGGGGAAAAAGGTATGGGTTGGAGATGCCCTTAGGGGTGGGCACGGTTATTAAGGAAATCGCGTGATTTACTATTTCGCCCCTATAATTTTTCTATATTCCTCTCATATCCAACTTCTCTCACCACCTAAATTCTGAATTTTTGAGAAGAAGAAGAACCCACCACAAAGACAGCCACCAGTCCTCCACCACCACCAGTCAACCACCACTGCCAAATACAAAAATAAATAGATCCAAACAATAAATTACAAATCAAACCAAAAAATAAAAAAAGAAGAAGAAGAAGAGGAACAGGAAGAAGAAGAGGAAAAGAAGAAGGGGAAGAAGCAGAGTTAATGAATCCGGCCAGATCTGGCTGTTGAATCGCCTGAGAGGACAACTACTGAATCGCTAGAGTGATAAGCCTGAAAAACAACACCAGCAGCAAGATCTTGAAGTATGATTATTTGAAACAATAACAACAACAACAACAACAGCAACAACAACAACAACAACAACAACAGTGCTCTGAATCGCCAGAATGAATCTCGCCGGATCTTGAAGTATGAAAAACAATAACAACAACAACAACAATCGACGACGTTTTCGACGGACACCACCACCTCCAGAGCAGAGAGATACGCCAGGCGAGAGAGAGAGAGAGAGAGAGAGAGAGAGAGAGAGAGAGAGAGAGAGAGAGAGAGAGAGAGAGATAAAGAGAGAGAGAGATGTTGGGTTTTGACGTAGGTAACGCAGCAGAATAACAAAAAATTAATTCCTACTCAAAGCCCACCAAGGATCATTGGAAGAGACATTCATAACATGATTAAGGACATGGAAGATGTGTACCTTTTGGTTTGGGAGATCACACGAAGAATAATGTCCTCGTCTCTACGGTTGATCCACGTCTAGAGGAGAGATCTAGATCTTCCTTCTACCAGTGCTAGCTTGGACCGGAGGAAGAGGGAAGAACGAATCATGCAACGAGGAACAAAGAGAGTATTGTCCTCCCGTTTTGGCTGACGGGTAGGGGCGGACGGCTAGGGGCTTCGCCCTCTAGCTTGTCTTGCTCTCTCTTTTGTTTTTTCTCCCACTCACTTGTGTTTTGAGCATTAGTTGTGGGAAGGAACCTAGAGCATCCTTCATATAGTCCAACAACTCCTTGTTAACTATATAAAGGCCCTTCCTAATTCTACGTGAACTTGGATTAGTCCCTTCCTTGCATATTAGTCCTACTAAGTTTGCAAGATGTTGCAAAGTGATCCTTCTCATTAATTCATCATATTAATTAATCCCAAATCTAGTTCAACTCTATTAGACATGTGACCCCATAGGTTTCTACTTATTTGGTAGTAACTAATTACTAACATGGAGCGTTGTCTAGCAACACATCCATGCAACCCAACTAATTGAAATAAGTCAGTGATCCCGACAAACTTTTGTGCCCAACATCACATATTGCACTATCCCTTTGTCTCCATGTCCGGATTGGACACTAGACATAAATAGTCACACTCGTATATCCAATCCATAGTTCCTCGATCCTGGGAATATGCTTATGCTAACATATAACATCAATATCTCCATATTGATTTGTCTGAGTCTTGCCAGACATTCAATAAGCACTATTACTCGAGTGGCCATGGATATTTGCTCCCATTATGTGGGAGGGACAAATCCTCTCTACATCACTACGATCTTTAAGCTTGCTTCCTATCATGCCCGATAGCTATCTTTATAGTTGTCAGGTTAAGGCGCAACGTTGGATAACATCACAGCACGGTATTCCACAACTAGAGTATCTAGTGACTTCAAGTCTAAGGATTGCATTTATATTACCACCACGAGAAGCGATTGTGACTTTAACATAATAATATGTATCCTTCTCGTTGTGGGTCAATCCAGTATGTCATTACTCCTAATGCATACCCATGTGTTAGACTTGATATCTCCATATCAATCTACACACATACTAGTCTATATTTGGTCGTCCGGTTAACCAATATAATGGACTACGGATATTTAAGTAAACAACATATTGTATATAAAGACTTCATTATATTAGATATCACAATAATTAATAAATGAATATTCTATCCAAAATATATTGTTCATAATAAATATAGATTGCCTCTAGGGCACCTATTCCAACTAGAGACGCCGGCGAAGAACGAATCTGGCGGTGCGGTCTATTCTCGTTCTTCTCCCCCTTCTTCTTATTTCTCTCTCTCTCTCTGTGTGTGTGTATTTTCACTCTTTCTCTCTCTCTCTATTATCTTAAATGTGCGGTCAGAGGAGTAGAAAAAGGGGTAGTATGATTTTTTTAGTGTAAAAAATAGGTTAGATGGGGTATGTTGATGTAAAAGGTAGGTTACCGATGGTGAGGGTATATATGTAATTGACCATCATTAAACATGCCAAAAGAGGAAAGGGGGTGATAGAAAGGAAACGTACCAAAATAGAAAGGGGGGCTAAAGAGAAGCAACTGAGTGGTAGAAGAGAGAGAGAGAGAGAGAGAGAGAGAGAGAGAGAGAGAGATAAACAGAGAGGATAAAGAGAGAGAAGCGGGAGATGAAGAGAGGTAGAAGACCAGATCGAAGGAGACGCCTTCGTTCTCACCGTTTTCCACCACAAGCATCAACGTCAACGTAGAGACCAACGGCGACGATGACGACGTTCTGGAATCTTCCTCTCCATCGACGGTCCGAATCCTCCTCTCCTCTCCATCGACGGTCCGAATCCTCCTGCATCTCCATCCGAAAGGCCGGAGACGACGTCGAATCTGGAATCTTCTTTGTTGTTGTTGTTGTTGTTGTTGTTGTTGTTGTTGTTGTTGTTGTTGTTGTTTTTGTTGTCGTTTCAATTTCTTCTTCTTCGTTTCAATCGGAGGTCTCTGTTCTGTCCGTCTTTCTCTTGCTTTTTTCTTCTTCTTCTCTTCTCCAATTTCTTCCTCTTCCTCTCTTTTCCAAAATCTTGTGGGTGTTGTTGATGTTGTTATTGTTTGTTGCTTCTATTAGATCTGTAATTTGAGAATTGTTGGTGTTGGTGATTGTACTGCTGTGAAGAGGGCAGACAAAGTGCAGAAAGTGTAAGTAGAAGGAAATAAAACAAATGGTAAGAGCAAAAATAGAAAGAACACAACTTTCTTATTCCCGCGCCTCTTCTCTCTGATGAGAAAGAGAAGAAACGGAGGAAGTATTAAGAGAGTAGATTGTAATTGTTGAAATATTACCTTTCTCCATCATGCAAATTGTTTGAAACTGTATGACCCAACAACTTTTTTATTGAATAAGACTCAGTTACTTGACAACACGTAAAAGTTAAACGAGAATATGACAACATAATCTATATAAAGACGTAATCAATCTATTTTAAAAACGAATCTGTTGCATAATATATATTTTTTTGAAAATTACGGTAAATCTGTTTCTGTTAGTTGCATAATTAATCTTTAAAAAAAAATCAAATGAGTTACTTTTAGAATTCAAATACCACCAAATCTTATCTCACATTATTTGATTCTTATCCTTTTCAATCCCTATATAACCATAGACCATGTTTCTCTTCATTATTCAAAACTCTGTATGCATGTATGTACATATATAGTAAACAATTTAAGTTTCATTCTCTTTTCCCCTCACAGGTTTGATGGCAGCAACTTGGTCTAGGTTTGGTAAAATTGTTTTATATATATATATATATATATATATTTTTTGATTCACGAGAGTTCTCATTTTTCATGATGCCTTTCAATTTTTTAGTTATCTTGATTATAAGATTTTGTTTTGTACGCCGAATTATAAATGTCTTTCATGTATGTCTATTTCAGTTATTGTTTAATACTCAATCATTTTTAAAGGAATATGGTTTTCAAAATCGTTGAAATGTCAAACTCCGGCGTTGAATATGGGCTGTCAAATTCGATGTTTGCCCCTTTCTACTATAGTGGAACTTCTACGGAAAATGAAAAGGGTTGGACCGGAGGGATGGATCCGAGATGGTTGCTCAAATTTTCAAGATTAGATGTTTCAGTGTTCATTATTTTTGGATTTAGTATTTCGGTGTTCATTACTTTTACATTTATAGATCTCTATTTTTTTTATATCAGCAGTTTTAGATACCTCTCCAAAATTTTGTATACTACTTTTCTATGTAGTTTGAAATTTTGAGTCCAACTAAATATCTAATTTTGTTATCGTCTCCAACAACTCTACATTTTATTTTTTGTTGTTTTTTTCGTTTTGTTTTGTTTGTTTGTTTTTTTTTGTTTGTTTTTTTTTTGAGAATGAATTGTTTTTGTTTTTTAGTGTATATAAACAAATCAACAACAAAACATTTGTAGTTATATCTATAACCAACTAAGGCTTAACGTATCTCAGTTTAAAAAAAAAACAATCCCCACGGTATTTTTTTTTCATAGCACGAGACTTACTGTTGGAACAATCTCTTACGTAAATGATAAACGAATAGGACTCTAAAGTTTTGTTATTTTGGAGAAGAAAATTTTCATTAGAAGCAGCTAAGCTAAGGAACTAATTCAACTAAACACCATCTACTGAAACCTTATGTCTTATCCAACTTTGGTTTAATATCACAATACAAGATGCCTTCCTCCAACACTCAGCTGCTTTCACGTCATGGGCTACTTGCTTCATTTTGCAAGGAACGACCACGAAAGAGACCCTTCCCATTTGAAATTTATATTACGAAATTTAAAGGTATTGATATTTCTAGAAAGCATGTTATCTTCTACAATTTTTTTTAGATTCTCAAAAGAAAATGAACAAACAGATTTTCTTTTAGTTATCTATCTTCTTTCATAAATATTATTTGAAATATAAAATATATTTCAAAAATATAATAAAGTCGAATATTTAGATACGATGGAATCTTCTCCATGTTTTATAATATTTTCCTCTATCTAGAAGTTTTAAAAGATACGTAACTTTTACCTAAAAAAGAGGATATGTCATTTTTATTTTTCATTCTTTTTTTTTAAAAATAAAAAATATCATGAACCCGTCCTTATGAGGTAAGATTTACTCTTCTACATGTTTATCTATTTTTTATTCTAAGAAAATGTTTCTCTATTAAAAAAAAATTAAGATATCCTCTAAAAAAAATTAAGATATGAAATTAGTTTACATTTATAGTTTAAGTATTTGATTTACATAAGCTTATAAGTTTTAGTTTTTTTTAAGACTGGTATTCTATAAGTTGTCTTATCTGTATATATTTTTTAAACAAAGTTATTCTATTCTACTAGCACTCCTCCAAAGCATTTACGAATTTTTGGAGTTTCCGTTATTGCTAGCAATGTTCAAAATTATTTAATATGGACGAGATGATCGTCATGGGTTGAAGATGATATGTAATTGGTGGTAGGGAAGGAAAAGAGGAAAATGATGTGTCTGGAGAGGAAGGGGCAGGGGAATGGAAATGGAAATCGAACCAAGCTCTGATACTAGAAATCTATACTACTGACAAATCCTTTTCATGATTCTTAGTAAAATGAGTTTTGTCTAATAGACCTCTCTTAAAACCATTGTCAAGTAAAAAATTTGAGAGTATGTCATACCAAGCCCTTGGAGCTTGCTTGAGGCCATAAAGCTCTTTGTCTAACTTGTAAATATGATCAGGGAAATTGTCATCTTCAAAACTAGGTGGTTGAGCAACATACACTTCATCTTGTAAATAACCATTTAAGAAAGCACATTTGACATCCATTCGAAAAAGCTTTATGTGTTTATGGGATGCAAATGCAAGAAGTATTCTGATAGCTTCTAACCTGGAAACAAGAGCAAATGTCTCCTCATAATCAATTCCTTCTTCTTGATTATACCCATGTGCCACAAGTGTGGATTTGTTTCTCAAAAACTTACCATTTTGATCAAGTTTGTTTCTAAACACCCATCTGGTTCCAATCACTTATTGTGTCTTTGGCCTAGGAAGCAAGTTCCAAACCTTGTTCTATTTCAAACTCATTCAGCTCATTCTGCATTGCAATTATCCAATCTGCATCTTCTAATGCCTCCTTTGCATTTTTAAGCTCCATCATTGATACAAAAGCACTAAAAGAACATAGGCTCCTTAACTGTCCTCTTTTCTCAGTACCAGTTGTTGGATCTGAGATGATATTGTCTGTTAGATGAGCTGAAAAGTACTTGAACCTTTTCCTTGGTGTCCAGGGTTCTGGTTCTCCATAGATATTTTCTCTTTGAGAACTTGATGAAGTAGCTGGAGCACTTTCTGTTCTGTAAGTTCCAGACTCAAGGCTTTGAGATTTTGACTCCGTAGGATGTTCAAGACCTTCAGATTCTTCTGACTGGTCCTGCAAGTTAGTTTTTCTTCTTCCCACAAATACTTTAGCAGTGTTAACAACTTCTTTCCACAAATACTTTTGCAAACTACTTTCAAGTAGCATATTTCTAGACATGTCTTCCAGTGTCCTATTTTTCCTCTCAACTACTCCATTCTGCTGAGGAGTTATAGGTTCAGAAAAGTTTTGTGAGATGCCATGCTTTTCACAAAATAAATCCAAATCAAGCTGATCAAATTCTCTACCATAATCACTTATAATTGATGCAACGTGTAAGTTTTTCAAATATTGAAATTCTTTACAAAGCTTTGAGAATTCAGACAATGCTTCTGATTTATCTGTAATGAACATAAACCATGTAAATATAGAATAATCATCTACCACAACAAGCATATATCTCTTACCTTTGGGTTTCTGAACCCTCATAGGACCACACAAGTCCATATGCATCAATTATTAGGGTCTAGAGGTACTTACAAGGGTCTTTGGATTCAATGAGCTCTTGTTCTGTTTACCTTGGGTACATGCCTTGCAAATCATATCATCTTTGAGTTTCAGGGTTGGTAAACCTCTTACCAAGTCTTTTGAGATGAGCTTGTTCATTGTATTCATGCTAATATGACCAAGCTTTATAAGACAAAGCTTTGAGTCCTCCTTCAAAGCTTTGAGACACTTTAGACTTTCACCTGCAACTTTGTTAGTACTTAAAGCATGAATATTGTATGACCTAGGAGCAATGAGTATGCAATTGCCTGTTTTCTCATCTTGCACCACACATTTCTCCTTGTCAAAAGCTACTTTAATACCTCTATAAATAACAGAGATATACTAAACAAATTATACTTTAAACCTTCAACCAAATAAACATAATAAATTGAACATGCAAAATTATTACCAATACTCCCAATACCAAGTATATTGCATTTAGCAATGTCACCAAGTGTGATTGTCCCTCCAAATTTCTCTTTAAGATCAGTGAATAAAGATTTTTTCCACTCGTATGCCTTGAACAACCACTGTCCAATATCCATTTCTGATCCTTCAAAGTTTTGGTAACAGCCTGCAAAATTCAATCAATGCCTTAACAGGCCATTACACCAAGCGTAGAATTTGAATTCATACTCAGAATCCACCATATTAGGTGGCCTGATTCCTTTGGAACCCAAATTTGTCTCACTTGTCCCTTAAGCTGATAAAGATATGTATTCCTAAATATGCGAGTTTCTGTCCTTCTAAGGGGGAAAGTCAACTTAATATGTCCAATTTTCCAGAGTAATGACATTTTGGAGAATTTTTACTTCCTGATTTTACAAATGTGATTTGATTCTTTTTTGGAAAATTTGGATTATAACCAATTCCACATTTGTAGACAGAATGCATACTTCCTCCAAGCATGATATTAAGCTTGTGTTCTGAGCTTGAAAAGGCTGATAAGATCTTCTTAGATTCTTGAAGCTTCTCAGTCAATGAAGTTTTTTGTTGTTCTAAATCATCTGAATGATTCTTGAGATCAACATACTTGTCAGTTAAAAGAGAGTTTTGATCAACAAATTCTTTGATTTGTGCTTTCAAAGCTTTGAATCTGCTATCCAGGGGTTTCAAGTCACTATAAATTTTTAACTTATTAGCTTCAAGACATTTATTTTGAAAGATCAAATCTAAATTTTTCTTGGCCTGCTCATGAACCTTCATTTTCAAAGAGGCAATCTCATTCCTACAACTTTACTTATTTAAGAACATACTTTTGAGGATTTTAGGTAAAAAATCAGAAGGACTAGCAAGAAGATTCTTTACCATTTCCTCAATGTGTCTGTATAAGCCTTTTTCTTCTTCATGCTCAGCCATTAAGCAAAGATTGGCCTGATCATCATCAAAATCTGAGTCTGTTGAAGAATCTGAATCACTCCATGAAGCAACCATTTATTTCTTCCTTCTGTTGTCATTTTTATTTTTAGGAAATTTCCTGCTGTTCTTCTTTTGAGGACAATCTCTTACCAAATGATCTGCATCTCCACATTCAAAGAAATTCATTTTTTTAGGTTTATATGAATGTGAAGAAGATTTACCTTTCTGATCTTCGCAACTTGAGGATCTGGATTTGTCTTTGTTATAGTTCTTGTTTGTGAAGCTCTTTTTCTTCTTCAAGATTCTGGCCAAGGCTTTGGATATCAAGGCTCAGCCCTCATCATCATCATCATCTTCCTCTTATTCAAGGCTTTGAGATTTTTCATTGTCATTTGCCTTGAGTTCCAGGTTCTTGATGTTGTCACTCATGTCACCATAAAATTCCTTCATTGAAATCTCATGAGTGATTATCTTGCCTTGCAGATCATCCGTCTCTAAGATACTCAAATCCTGAGCTTCCTCAATTGCAAATGTCTTTGGTTCTCACTTGGCTTTTGGCAAACTCCTTAGGATCTTTCTGACTTTTTCTTCATTTGAGAAAGCTTTTCCAAACGATTCCAGGTTATTCACTATATTAGTAAACCTCTTGAACATGTACTTAATGGATTCATGAGAATTCAATTTGAACAGTTCATACTGCCTCAAAATGATATTGATTTTGGTCTGCTTGACTTGTCTAGTTCCTTCATAAGTGACACTCAATTTGTACCAGATCTCATTGGCACTCTTGCAGTGATATTCTGTTGAACTCATCTGCACTAAGAGCACAATATAATAAGTTCAAAGCTTTGTAATTCTTTGATACCTTTTCCAGTTCAGTAACTAAGATATCTTCTTCTAGTTTGACAGTCCTGATTCCATCAGAGGTAGTATAGAAAGTATTGGGACCATTAACAACAATTGACCACAACTCTATGTCCTGGTCTATGATGAACATTATCATCAATGTCTTCCAATGTACAAAATTATCACCACAGAACAGTGGAGGTCTGTTGGCTGCTCTTCTCTGTGAGAATCCTCAATCACCTACATTACTCATTGTCACAAGATTGTTAAATCTTTAACCAGTGAGCCAAGCTATGATACCAATTGAAATTTCTTAATGAAAGTATAAAACAAGATCTAATACTCGAGATGGGGGTGGGGAGCGTTGAATTGTGTGTGGAAACTTTTGCTAAGAACTAGCCTTTTAAAAATTCAAACCAATATATAAAAGAAATCTCAAAGGTTTGGAATGGGTTTGTAAAGCTTGAGAAAAAAATGTGAATGTCTGAAGCTTCAAATCTTTGAGATAGGAAATTCTCCAAAGCTTTGGAGCTTGCTACTTTCAACTGTTTTGTAAAGGAAATAAAAAGCAGTAACGAAAAGCTAAAGAAAATTGGTATTTTTTACAGAGTTCAGTCACAAATGGACCTATTCTCTGCCTGAGGGATCTGATCCCTCCACGATTTCAACACACATCTTATTAATCACCCTGATTTAGCCCTAGATCTCAAGCCTAAGTGAGCTACCTTACACTTATACAACTTGTGGTTCCCAACCTATCTAGTAACAGCTACAACGTGTTGAAACAATAAGAACCTCTTGTTGTTCACTTGAACAACTAAACTTCTAAGTTTGGGAGGTTGAGAAAACAAGATTGAATAATATGAATTCAGTACAGTTTGAAGAACACAGGAAATATAAGCAAATGAAGCTTGGAAGTGTTCTTCATATTTGATGAATGATCTTGTTCCCTTGTAGTGTTGAATGGCTTAAATGATTGAAGAGCTGTGTATCTTGATCTCACACGTATGTAACTCTCTTCAATATCTCTGTTGATCAGCCTCTTCAATGTCTCTCTGTTTGAAATGTTAGGCACAATATAATTAGCATAAGCACTACAATATCTCAAAGCTTTGCAGATTTGAGATTTAATGTCTCTGATCTTGTTGCTTTCGTAATCAAGGATAAAACTCCCCCTGAGTTTGTGAAATCATTCAAACTCAAGAGCCCGAACTATCACCCTATCTAAGGAAGACGTAATTGACATGGGACCCTAGAGAATTTTGGTGTATGCCCTAGATGGAATCTATATTATCGTGACATTCATTTAACGATAAATGAAATTTATTCATCTTGTTCATTATATGGTGATATGTTGACATATTGACGTCTTTGGAATATGTGTTGTATTCTTAAATGTCCCAAATATAGTATTATTGTTAATATAGGCGACTATAATGGACGAGACTAGTATGCAGGTTTGTTGATATAAGATACCAAGTCTAGAATAGGGCTGAATAGAGGATTATTGTTAACATTAGAAGGTATTGAAAGCGTGTAATGTAGACTAAATACAGGACCTAAATACTCTAGAAGGGGGGGGGGTTGAATAGAGTATGAAAATTTTTGGAAAAATGAGATTCTAACAAAATAGCTTTGTGTGAAACTCAAATCTCAAGGCCTTGAGATTTTAGAAAACTGTCAGAAACTTTCAAAGGAAAAATAGAATGCTTCAAGGCCTTGAACTATTACCAGTTCTAAGCAGCTTATAAAACCAAGTTTGATTTGAGTTGTGTGCAGCAGAAAATAACAAAACTATAAAGTAAAGAACACAAAGCAATTTACAGATTTCAGTCCCAATGGACCTAATCTCTGCTTGAGGGATCTAATCCCACCAGGATTGGGCAAACACTTCTTATTACTTACACAGAAAAAGCCCTAGATCTTCAAGCCTAAGTGATTTCCCTTACACCTATACAGCTTGTGGTTCCAAACCTATCTAGTTCCAGCTAATAACTGTTGAGCTAACAAGAACCTCTTGTTGTTCACTTGAACAACCAACCACTAGGTTTAGTGAGGTTTAAGATATTAAAAAGATACACAGATTACAAAACAGATGAAGAACACAGTAGAAGAAATAACTAGTGAAGCCAGGATGTGTTCTTCTGGAGACTGGAATGACTTCATCTTCTAAAATCTGGAATTGAAGCTTGAGTTCCTGTGTGTTTGAATGAATGTTCTCCCACGAATTTGTCACACTTCTCTCAGTATTATGAAAGCCTCTCCCTTCCAAAATTCAAACCAGTCTCTTTATCCACCAGCTGCAACTGAATGAGAGATTTTAGGTTCTCAGTTCCTACAAATCCTCCTTCTGTTTACAATTGTAATTCAAACAACTCTAAGTGGATATCCGTTGGAGTTTGTTGGGAATGCTCTTGCACGTTTAAAAAACCTGCATAAAACACAGCAACAACAAATTCCAGAAATATAACAGTACTATAACTGTTTGGTTTTCCAATTTCTGATAAAACTGGTTAAAAGATTAGAACAGTAATCTGATTAACTTCTGACACATATAAATCATGATAAAAAAGTTTAAGACTCTTAGAAGTCAATAAACAATCACAAAAAAAAGAATCAAAACCTGCAAGAAAGAATCAACTTAGTTCTGTGAAATTGTCAGCAGCTCAAGGCACATCTCAAGGCCTTGAAGCTCTGAACATGCTTCACAGTCTGTTACAGTTAAATCCAGAAAACTTTGATTCTCCCTGTTCTAATCATCTGCATTTGTGTTAGATATGTAGATAATGTAAAACATGAGTATATGCAGCAAATATCTTATAAAAACAGGTATCCAATCTGCAACACAAAATTGTAAGAACATTCAGCAGAATAGAAACAACTCTCAGGGCTTTGAAGCTATGTCAGTATCTCAAGGCCTTGGAGCATCAAAAATGCTTTGCTTCCTATGTCTTTGTCTTTGTCTTTCATCACTTAAAATAATTACCATCCAAAATACATTCAATGGTCTTTGACTCAACAATCTCCCCCTTGATGAAAGACAAAACCTATATTCTTGTGTAGATATTCCTGCCACTCCTTATAAGAATTAGATAACCACATATTGCATATACAATAGACAAAATAATACCAGATAAACCATCTAACATAGATAATTAGCAATTCACATATAATCACAGTAATATAAGAACACAACTAATTAACCAAAACCACTGATATTATTAATTAAGTACTGCAAGTAACACAAACACATAATTTCTCCCCCTTTTTAACTTTCATCAAATAAGGATGAAGAAATGTTGGATCATTACTCAGAGTCTTAAAACCTTAAACAAAATTCTTTACTAGAAAGTCAAGGCCTTGAGAACAGAAAAGAAGTAGATAGAAGGTCAAGGCTTTGGTCTTCTTTGATCTTGATTTCTTCTTTGATGTCTGGCCTTTCTCTGAGCCTTCTCCAACTTCTACCTCACTTCCAGCATCTTCAGCAGACTGATTCCCCTCTTGTTCAGCTTCCACTTATGCAAAAACTTCTTCAATGATCTCATCCACCTTTTTCTCAACCTGCACTGAATCCCCCTCTGTAGCTGCATCAACACCTATGTCTTCACCAGCATCTTCTTCATCAGTTTGCTCATACAGATCTTTTGAAGTAAGCACCACTGGAATTGGATTCTTTTTCTTCTTCAAGAAATCGCCCAGCCTTTCATATGAATCCACACTGGTGTCATGACTAGTAGCAAAAGGTATCTTCTCCAAGTTCAAACCCTTGATGACAACATCCAGCTTCCCATTCATAACATTCATCAAACCTTTGAACTGCTCATATGACAGATCAAATAACCTTTGTCTGAGATCTTCAATCTCAACCTGCTGATCTTAAAACTTCTCAACCAACAAAGAATAATCCTCATTGGCTTGTCCTTTCCATGATGTAGCCGCCTTTGGCTTTACAAACTCCTTCTCTCCAAGCTCCTCCTTTGACAAATCTGAATAGAACTTCCAATGTCCTTTCCCACTCTGAAATACCGCAAAACCCAAAACCTCCAGTAATCTTTTCCTATCCTTTCACAGGTACATCAAAAAATTCAAAGGAAAGAGGTAACAGGTTGGAATATGGAAGAGGATGGTTTGTGGTTCTACTTGCACAATAAATCATATGCTCCATAACAACTGTTGGGAAGTCTATCTCAAACCCTGAGATATCATATACATCAGTATAAGAACCTTATCAGTAACCAACTCCCTTGAGTTCTCCCTAGGAACAACACTCCCCATCAGAATTGTAAACAAAATTTTGGCTTCACAGTTGAGCATAGAGTGTGTCAACTGCTTTGGACCAGAGGGTACACCATCAATGAAAAACATTTCTTTTGCCTTTTTTCCAGACACTCCTTCCTATCAGGATAACCTCCAACATTATACTTCCTAGGAATGCCCAAGACTTTGGCAAAAGTCCTATGATCTAACCTCAAATCTATCCCAGCCACTTTTGAAGTTAACACCATCTTATCATCACCTTCATGAACCAAATTCAGATAAAAACCTAGTTAACCTAGGATAGGCTTTTGAACTAGGATTTAACACCTTTCAAACTGCAGTTTCTCTTAATTTTCTCATACAATCAATATCCAGTTTATCCAATAACTCCTCAGAAACCATACTACAGAAAGCTACCTTAGATGAAGTATAACCTTGCATCCACACAGTCTTAACTTAAGAACTAACAAACCAATCTGTAGGGAGTACATTCTTACCTTGATAACCCTTTTTGGTTGCAGCAGGAACCTGCTTAACCCTAGTTTTCTTCTCTGTGGGTTTGCTCTTCTCTTGTTCTCCTTCAGTTGGTTTCTTCTTTCTTTCTTCAGCAGATATCCCTTTTTCCTCTTCTCCAGCCTTTTTCTTCTCTCCCCCTTTCTTCTTGTCTGACCTAGGTTGATCACCACCCTTAGTCTCTGTCTCCTTCTGTGGATCAATGCTTGAGCCTTCATCTCCCTTTTCTGCTCTGGACTTCTTTGCAGAAGGAGTGTCCTCATGCAAACTCTGAGTATTTTCTGAATCTGAATCAGAAATCACAATCTTCTCCTTCTTATTTGCCCTCTTTTTGGATCTGCCAGAAGGCTTCCTCTGTTGCTGAATTCTGGCTGATTTGCGCTCCATTTTGGGTTTAGGGTTTTGAGAAGGGAATGAGATTGAGAGAAATTGAGAGAGAGAGAGGAGAGTCGGAGAGAATTGAGAGAGAATGAAGAAGAATAATCCATGACTTTCAGCTTAAGTAGGTTGAAAAGGATGAGTCATAAAAGGAATCTGCTAAATCGACAAGCAAAAAGGATCTTGAAAAATATTTTTGGATATTTTAGAAAATTTTATGAGTAATTCAAATATTATACAGTTATCTAAAAAGATAAGATATAATATTTGATGATCCATTTAAAAAAAAATAATAAAGATGTTCTCAAGACCTGGAGAACAATCTCAAGGCCTTGAGATTTTTCTGCAGTTTGAGAAACTTCATAGCTTTGAGCTATACTTTCAAGTCTTTAAAAAGTATAATCTCAAGGCCTTGAGATTTCAACACATAATCACATATAAGTACTAATACTCCCCCTAAACCAATGCATCCTTGTTTAACATCCCCAATTCAAGCCTTAGAGATGAAAACCTATTATCTGGCAAAGGTTTAGTGAAAATATAAGCAATCTGCATTGAAGTAGAAATAAAATTTAAAACAAAATCACCTTGTTCTGCATGATTTCTAAGGAAGTGATGTCTCACATTTATGTGCTTGGTTCTTGAGTGCTGGACTAGATTCTTAGAGATTGGGATAGCACTTGTGTTTTCACAATGAATAGGCACATTTGTGAAATTGTAGCCAAGATCTCTAAGTTGCTGAGCAATCCATAACACTTGTGAACCGCAAGCTCCAGCCGCAATGTATTCAGCTTCTCCAGTTGATAATGCTACAAATTTTTGCTTTTTAGAATGCCAAGTGATCAATGTAGATCCAAGAAACTGGCAACATCCAGAAGTACTTTTCCTGTCTACTTTATATCCTGCAAAATCTGCATCTGAATAGCCACTCAACATAAAATTAGATATCCTTGGATACCAAAGCCCCAAGTCTCTGGTTCCATTCAAATATCTAAATATTCTTTTGACAGCAGTTAAATGAATTTCCTTAGGATCTGCTTGAAATCTAGCACACATACAGACACATAACATAATATCAGGTCTACTAGCAGTTAAATACAAAAGTGATCCAATCATACCTCTGTATTCCTTTTGATTCACACTCTTACCATTTGAATCCTTGTCTAAAGAGAGTGATGAACTCATAGGGGTTTTAAGTACCTTGGAATGTGACATATTGTACTTTTTCAATAAGTTCTTGGTATACTTTCCTTGATTTACAAAATTCCTTTCTTCATTTGTAAGATATGAAGTCCAAGAAAGAATTTTAGTTCTCCCATTAAGCTCATCTCAAACTCCCTGCACATCATACTAGAAAACTCTTTTGAAAGAGCATCATTAGTAGCACCAAATAAAATATCATCTACATAGATCTGAACTACTAACAAATCACTTTGATGATGTTTAATGAAAAGAGTTTTATAAACTAGACCTATTTTGAAATTATTGTCAAGTAGAAATTTTGAAAGTCTATCATACCAAGCTCTTGGAGCTTGTTTTAACCCATAAAGAGCTTTATCTAGTTTATAAACATGATCAGGAATGTTTTTATCTTCAAAACCAGGAGGTTATGCTACAAAAACACCTTCTTGTAAATAGCCATTTAGAAAATCACATTTGACATCCATTTGATAAAGCTTTATGTGATTATGAGTTGCAAATGCAAGAAGTATTGTAATAGCTTCTAACATGGCAACAGGAGCAAAAGTCTCCTCATAATCAATACCTTCTTCCTAATTATATCCTTGTGCCACCAGTCTGGCTTTATTCCTTACCACTTTGCCATTCTCATCAAGCTTGTTTCTGATTACCCATCTGGTTCCAATAACTGATTTTTCTTTAGGTCTGGGAACCAGATTCCATACCTTGTTTCATTCAGCTCACTCTGCATCGCAATGAGCCAGTCTGCATCTTCTAATGCTTCCTTGGTATTTTTAGGTTCAATCAAAGATACAAATGCACTAAAATCACACAAGTTCTTCAACTGTCCTCTTGTCTAAGTTCCAGTTGATGGATCAGATATGATATTGTCAACTGGATGATCTGCAAGGTACTGAAACTTCTTTCTTGGTATCCAGGAATATTGTCCTTCAAGGCTTTGAATTCTTGAAACAGTAGAGGGAGCATCATAGAAAGTTTCAGCTTCTGTCTCAAGGCTTTGAGATTTTGGTTATGCAGGAGGTTCAAGCCCTTGAGATTCTGCTGATTGATTCCGCACATTAGTTTTGCCTTTTTCCTCTTTCACAACATCATCATCTGACTCATGCTTGTTCAAATCTAGATTTACAAAACTTTCACTCAGAGAATCCTTAGTAATTTCATCAAAAATCACATGAATACTCTCTTCTACAATCTTGGTTTTTCTATTGTAAACTCTATAAGCTTTGCTAGTTTGAGAATATCCAAGAAATACTCCTTCATCACTACTAGCATCAAACTTACCAAGATTGTCTCTACCATTATTATGCTCAAAACGGATACAACCAAAAGGTTTAAAATAAGAAACAGTAGGCTTCCTACCTTTAAACAGTTCATAAGGGGTCTTTTTCAAAATAAGTCTAATCAAGCATCTATTCAGCACATAATTGGCAGTATTAGCAGCTTCTTCCCACAAGAACTTTGGCAAATTACTTTCAAGAAGCATGTTCTAGACATATCCTCAAGTGTCCTATTTTTCCATTCAACTTTTCCATTTTGCTGTGAAGTTCTAGGTGCAGAAAAGTTGTGTGAAATGCCATGCTTTGCACAAAACAAATCAAATTCAAGTTGATCAAACTCCCTACCATGATCACTTCTAACGGATGCAACAGGTAAATTTTTCAAAGTTTGAAGCTCTTTGCACAATCTAGAAAATTCAGATAAATCTTCGGTTTTGTCTATAATAAACATCACCCAAGTAAATCTAGAATAATCATCTATTATAGGATGCATATACCTCTTACCTTTTGGGGTCTGAACTCTCATAGGACCACAAAAGTCCATATGCAACAGTTCTAAGGGTCTATAAGTACTTACAAAGTTCTTTGGCTTGAATGAGCTTCTGTTTGCTTACCTTGTACACATGCCTTGCAAACCTCATCATCTGAAAATTTTGTGATGGTAAACCTCTTATCAGATTCTTTGAGATGAGTTTATTCAAGGTATGTATGCTAATATACCCAAGATTTCTGTGCCAAAGCTTTGAATCTTCCTTCAAGGCCTTGAGGCATTTTAGCTTGTCACCTGCAACACTGTTAGTACTCATAGCATATAGGTTATATGATCTAGGAGCAGTGAGTATGCAATCACCTGATTTCTCATCTTGCACCACACATTTCTCCTTGTCAAATATAGCTTTATAACCTTTATCACATAACTAAGTGATGCTAAGCAAATTATACTTAAGTCCATCTACCAGATAAACATCAGAGATAGAGTTAGTTGAACCATTACCAATACTACCTATACCAATGATATTGTATTTTTCTTTGTCACCAAGTGTGATTGTTCCTCCAGATTTTTCTGTGAGTTCAGTAAAGAGAGACTTCTTTCCACTCATATGTCTGGAACATCCACTGTCTAATATCCATTTCTGATCTTTCAAGGCCTTGGTGACATTCTGCAAAAATAAATCATTGCCTCAACAGGCTATTAGACCAAGTGCAGAACTTTGAGTCATACTTAGAGTCAGCCATGTTTGGTGGTCTAATTCCTTTTGGAACCCAAATCTGCCTAACCTGTCCCTTAAGCTGATAAGGATAAGTATTCCTCATAATGTGAGGTTCTGATCTTCTGAAGGGACAAGTTAATCTGACATTACCAATTTTTCCACAGTAACATTTTGGAGAATGTCTTCTACCAGATTTGACAAAAGTAGTTTGGCTTTTCTTTGGAAAATTTGGATTATAGCCAATCCCACTTTCATGCATTGATTTCAGACTTCCTCCAAGAATGAGATTTATATTATGTTATGAGCCTGTAAAACTAGCAAGGACCTTCTTAGACTCTTGAAGTTTATCATTCCAAGAACAGATTTGTTGTTCTAAATCCTCTGAATGAGAGATCAGCATATCTTTCAGTAAAAAGAGTGTTTTGATCAACAACCTCTTTTATCTGTGCCTTCAAGGCTTTAAACCATCCTGTCCAAGGCCTTGAAGTCATTTTCAAGCTTTGTCTTAGAAACTTCAACAGTTTTGTTGGTAAAAACTAGGTCCAGGTTTTCTTTTACCCGCTCATGAATCTTAATCTTTAAAGCACAAATCTCATTTCTATAAATTTCCTCATTTAAAAACATACTCTTGAGAATTTCAGGAAGCACATCAGAAGGACTAGCAAGAAGATTTTTTACCATATCTTCAATATATCTGTCTGATGATTTTTCGTCATCATGATTGGCCATGAAGCACAAGTTTGCTTGATCTTCTTCTGTGTCTGAGTCACTTGATGAATTAGAATCACTCCACGAAGCCATCATGGCTTTCTTCCTTCTGTTGTCACTATCTTTCTCCTGAAAGTTCCTGTTCTTCTTCTTTTGTGGACAGTTCCTTACTAAATGATCTGCATCACCACACTCAAAAAAATTCATTACTTTAGTTTTATGTGACTGTGATGAAGGTTTACCTTTGTAGTCCTTGCTGCCTGAAGGTCTTGATCTCTCTCTGTTGTAGTCCTTGTTACCATAGTTTCTTTTCTTCTTGAGAATCCTGGCCAAGGGCTTGGAGATCAATGCTAAAGCCTCTTCATCATCATGCTCATCTTCAGTCTCAAGGATTTGAGACTTTTCACTGTCTTTGGCCTTAAGTGCTAAGTTCTTGATGTTTTCACTCAAATCACCTTCCACATCCTTCATAGACATTTCATGATTGTGCAGCTTTCCTTGGAGATCATCTAGCTGAAGAAGACTTAAATCCTGAGCTTCCTCAATGGCTGTTGTCTTTGCCTCCTACTTGGCTTTTCGCAAGCTTCTCAGAATTTTCCTGACCTTCTCCACATTTGAGAACTTCTTTCCCAATGACTCCAGATTATTCACCACATCAGTGAATCTTTTGAACATCTCCTTGATGGTCTCATCTGAGTTCATCTTGAGGAAATCATATTGCCTCAGAAGTATGTTGATTTTGGTCTGCTTAACCTGGCTAGTTCCTTCATATGTCACAACCTGTTTATCCCATACTTCTTTGGCACTCTTGCAATTTGACACTCTGTTGAACTTATCTGCATTAAGAGCACAATATAACAGATTCATAGCCTTGCAATTTTTTGATACCTTTTCCAGTTCAGTAACTGAAAGATCTTCCTCAGACTTGATACATCTGACTCCATCAATTGTTGTATCGTACTCATGAGGACCATTCTGAACGATGGACCACAGTTCCATGTCTTGATCTATGATAAACATCTTCATCAATGCCTTCAAGTGCATGAAAATATCACCACAGAACAATGAAGGTCTGTTGGCTGCCCTTCCTTTTGAGAATCCACCATCTCCTACATTACTCATAGTCACAAGATTATTAAATCTATATCAGTGACACAGGCTCTGTTACCTATTGAAAGTGTGTAATGTAGACTAAATACAGGACCTAAATACTCTAGAAGGGGGGGGGGTTGAATAGAGTATGGAAACTTTTTGCAAAACTCAGATTCTAACAGATTAGCTTTGTGTGAAACTCAAATTTCAAGGCCTTGAGATTTTAGAAAACTCTCAGAAACTTTCAAAGGTAAAATAGAAAGCTTCAAGGCCTTGAACTATTACCAATTCTAAGCAGCTTATAAACCCAAGTTTTATTTGAGTTGTGTGCAGCAGAACATAAAAAAACTATAAAGTAAAGAACACAAAGCAATTTATAGATTTCATCCCCAACGGACCTAATCTCTGCCTGAGGGATCTAATCCCACCAGGATTGGGCAAACACTTCTTATTACTCACACAGAAACAGCCCTAGATCTTCAAGCCTAAGTGATTTCCCTTACACCTATACAGCTTTTGGTTCCAAACCTATCAAGTTCCTGCTAATAACTGTTGAGCTAACAAGAACCTCTTGTTGTTCACTTGAAAAACCAACCACTAGGTTTAGTGAGGTTTAAGATATTAAAAATATACACATATTACAAAATAGGTGAAGAACACAGTAGAAGAAATAAGCTAGTGAAGCCTGGATGTGTTCTTCTGGAAACTGGAATGACTTGATCTTCTGAAATCTGGAATTGAAGCTTGAGTTCCTGTGTGTTTGAATGAATGATCTCCCACGAATTTTTCACACTTCTCTCAGTATTCTGCAAGCCTCTCCCTTTCTAAATTCAAACCAGTCTCTTTATCTACCAGCTGCAACTGAATGAGAGATTTTAGGATCTCAGTTCCTACAAATCCTCCTTCTGTTTGAATTGAAATTCAAACAACTCTAAGTGGATATCCGTTGGAGTTTGTTGAGACTGCTCTTGCACGTTTAACAAACCTGCAACAACATTAAAACAAAGCCACAACAAAGTCCAAAAATATAACAGTACTATGACTGTTTGGTTTTCAAGTTTCTGATAAAACTGGTTAAAAGATTAGAACAATAATCTGATTAACTTCTGACACATATAAATCATTATAAACTAGTTTAAGACTCTTAGAAGTCAATAAACAATCACAATAAAAATAATCAAAACCTGCAAGAAAGAATCAACTTAGTTCTGTAAAACTACCAGCAGCTCAAGGCACATCTCAAGGCCTTGAAGCTCTGAACATGCTTCACAGTCTGTTACAGTTAAATCCATAAAACTTTAATTCTCCCTATTCTTGTAATCTGCATTTGTGTTAGATATGTAGATAATGTAAAACATGAGTATATGCAGCAAATATCTGATCTATAAAAACAGGTATCCAATCTGCAACACAAAATTGTTAGAACATTCAGCTGAATAAAAACAACTCTCAAGGCTTTGAAGCTCTATCAGTATCTCAAGGCCTTGGAGCATCAAAAATGCTTTGCTGCCTATGTCTTTGTCTTTATCTTTCATCACTTAAAACAATTACCATCCAAAATACATTCAAGGGTCTTTGAGTCAACAGGTATTGTGTACATGATTGACCTGTCATGAGAACTCTATATGGATTTATGTGAGTGTCACAAGTGCTTCTGATAGAGACCATTGTATTGATGCCATACGACTTGAAGTCGCTACATTCCCCATATAAGGATTTACATATTATAATATTGTGAAATTGTAGGGTCCTGATGCAGGTTACACAGAGGAATATCAAAATTTTATCCTGCTCAAATCGGTCAAAGGATCACAGGTAGAGAACATGTTTACCTTAGATTGTGTGATCACCACGAAGAATATTGTCTTCGTCGCTACGAAAATCCATACATTTGGCAACACCTGGAGATATCATAAGTTGTAGCAACGTAAAAAGGAGGCAAGAGATCAAGAAAAACGGAGCAAGCCGCACCACAAGGAGTGGCTGACGGCAAGGGGTGGACGGACGGGTTGGGGCTTCGGCCTCAACTCTCTCTCTCTCCTTGCTTTGTTATGTTCTCTCAATAATGACTTGTGTTGAGAAAATAATAAGCTAGGATGTCTTCATATAGTCAATAACTCCTTTTTAACTACATAATTTCCCCATTACTAATCCTCTCCATACACGGATTAGTCCACCTTTAAAACTAGTCCTACTAACTTTGCTTGTGGTCGCGTTTAGATCCACTTGATTAATTAGTCCAACTAATTAGTGCCCACATCCATTTCAATCCATATGTTGTGTGACCCCATAGGTTTCTATTTAGTTGGTAGTACTCTTTACTGACATGGAGCGGTGTCTAGCAACACATTCATGTCACCCAACTAATAGAAATAGTCCGTAATCCGACAAACCTTGTGCCCAATGTTACTGTATTGTAATATCCATTTGTCTCCATATCTGGATTGCACACGAGATATAATCGTCACACTCGTATATCGAATCCATATTTTCTCGATCCTGGGAACATTCTTATCCGAGCAGATAACATCAATATCTCCATACTGATTTATGACACGCTCCAACTGCAAGTGTATAGTTGTCGGGTATTAATAATCCAGTAATCCGGGTTTTCGAACCCAAGAGACTTCTTTATACACTAGTTACTAATTCTAAACGTTATGCGGGCAAAGCGCGTTGAGTTTTCTTGACTAATTATTGTAGAAATTGAAAAGAACAAGTATCCCAATTTATCAGATGAATTACTTCGCGATTAACGAAGATTGTCTGTGAGGGGTTACTTAATAAAGTGACAAGTTCATGATATCTCTACGGGTACACTAAGGATATCACACCACTTAGGATTTATGTTTCAATACACGAATGTGTTTTATTTAGTTAAACAAACACATTTATGTTGAAGATTCATCAACCAACAACTGCACTTAAACTTTCGTACCTGATTCCTCTAGTCTGCTACGCATTATATTCTAGTGTCTATTCTTAGTTCTTAGCTAACTAGCAAGATTTCACAACCCTAGCTACACTAGTGCATGATCCAAGTTCTGGCAATGAATAGTGGTTCCTCTAATACCCAATACCTAAATCAGTCCTATTGCAACATCTAAAAACAAGAAAGATAAATAAAGATCATAAAACATGCATAACTAAAAAAACATATTCGATCAAGCTTAATAACATGAAAGCAAATCCATAAACCACAAAACGTGATGTTCAAACCCTAGTTCCTTACGAGCTATCCCGAAATAAGAGCTTATCTACGATCTCACATAATCACAACACAAAGTTTAGTGATCATGAACCAAAACAAGAGAAAAGAAGAAGTTTAGAAAGAATGCGAATGATCCAAAGCTCCACAAACGCTCCCAATATCCAAGAACACGCCCAAGACTCTCTAGATACTGATTCAATACGACCTTGCCCTCTCTAATACGTTTCCAAATAGTAAAACAAGTTTTGATTAATTATGAAAAAGCCCCACTGAATTTGCTGCTTCTGGCCTTCTCTTCATGCGAAGACTTCGATTCTTCGTGCGAAGGTCTTCGTGTGAAGAGTTGAAGGTCTTCGCATTTTGATACTGAGAACTACTCCGCGAAGACTTCTGTCCCATCTCTGAAATTCGACTAAGTGTGCTCTTCCTGCATAAAATTTTTCTATTGGCACAAAGAGACTGTGTTCAGCACTTCTTGGGCGCTTCTTCTTTGAGTTTCTCGTTTATGAAGCTCGTTTCCCTCATCCCTTTGCTCCTCGAGTACTATTTCGTTCCAATAACAACATGAAACAAGAGCGCGCGATCATATCACAATAAAAGCATCAAATGATAGAAGAAACGTCTGGGTCAACAATAAAAGAACATAAACTCAATATTTGCAATTTATGCACATTTTACTGAAGATGACGAATTGTCCATGTTGAGCACACAAAATGCAGAAAAATAAGTAATAAAATTACTCTGAAAATGGAGTTCTGAACTACCGCCACACTACATTTTGCTTGTACCAAGCAAACATCCAAGCCAACACTCAATCTCTCAACTCAACTTCCCCAGTTCTCATATTCAAACTTTGCATACCTTCCCTACGCTAATTGCAAACTATTACATACATTGCATACGAGTCCGCGACAAATATCAAACCACAAACCACCATTTACTAGCCGACACGACTTGATTATACACAATGCACCTACATGAAAATTCAATATATAGAATGCAAGTATAAAAATATATTTTTTGTTTTGCGAGATTGGAAAATCTCAATTAGCTCACATCGGTTATCATGGAGTGATGAAAATTCTAGGGACAAGGCGTGAATTGAAACTAAACTCGACAAAGAGAATTTCCCCTAGTAAGTATAGAAAGCCTACCCCTACTAAGTACAAGAATAACCTACCTCTTCGCGTGTGCCGATAAAATACGAGGCTACGCTAGGCTAAGCCACATTCACTGTCCGAGCTCCTACTCCACTAACGTTTACAATGTTGAGGCATGAGTACATAAGGATAATCATGATGTAACAAGTCCTAATGTGTCACATTCTCACATTAAAACTCACAGCTCACACACCCTCACCACGATAATAGAAACTGCAACCCGAAACTCACCATCTTCATCCCTCGATCCCGTCAAAACCCAGTACAATAACGATCTCAGTAGCCACCGTTGTGAATCGTGCACATAATGCAAAGCGTCATCAATGAAATATTAGCTTCCACCACTCGATTTTCGTTAAGCTCTATCTATTCCTTTATTCAACCTCTATCCTTTTTTCTTTTTTTTCTATATTTTTTACTCTCAATATCAACAAAATACCTCAATACATACGAGTGGTCTTCCAAGAGTCCCGCCATCAAATACATTAAGGGGAGGAAATAGACGATCCAATGAATGTATATCAAAAGTAAAATAAGTCTCCTCTAACTCGATAAAGTACGCGGTGCCTCCAAAAAAAGCCGCAAACAGGTCCAAGTACATATATGGGGGTAGAGTCGTCAAAAGCTCAATCTCAATGTCCGTAGTAAGAATTCGACAGCTCCACACTAGAATATATCCATGTCCCCTCTCAAGTAGTCATGAAATGCCTGTATCGTGCCTAATCCAACAAATCCTCCTACACCATGATGACGGAAGTAACGATACCTAGCACGAGCCCCAGATTAAGATCAGCCAACCCCATTTTCCTGCGGATTAGACGTCAGGCACTCACGGCTCTCCCAAACTGTTTCCATGGTGTAATGACAGTTGACACCATCTCATCGAAGTGGGCAAGCCTACTCACTCACCCTCGCATCCCCTCGAAGATGTATCATAAAGGGCATGCGATCATGTAGGACTACCGCAAATGTGCAATAATACTCTCCCTCATCGAACCCCCTCAACTACAACTCCCTCGTGTCGCACTAAAATGGTGATTCTAAACGATCTGTGATGAAGTCCAAGATTCGTTACCCTAGGTCAAAAGGCTAGCAAATAATCCAAGGTTAAAATTGGGCTTTCTAGTGGTCCTACAAGGTGAGATCTAAAAAGCGGTAAGTACTCTAATACGCATCCTCGCACAGCTGTTCTGTGTGCGACTAAGAGGCAGGCTGGCGACTAACTAAGACGTACACATGAACGTTCGGCTTGTTTAGCTTACACCTAAGTTCAACTCTTATAAGAAAGAACACACACACTTTAGATTTGAGAATCAAGTAAGTGTATCAAAATAGGCAAGCACTCCCGTAAAGAAAGTTTCTCTGTACGTACTCCGGGAAACTCACATTGTCATTCTCGGTCGCAAGTCACGCTCTATGCCTAAAATTCTCACATTCCTCAATTTTACCAAATTTTAAGCTTCTATTGATTGTCGTTTCTCAAATTTTCATTTTTTTTCAATTTTTTTAAATAAGTCATAACTCTACATGAAAAGGCTGACTCGATTAACTGCCCGATAAAGGGTAGGGGACTCAATAATTAAACGTGGAAACAGAATAATGAATGACAAAAAAAATTGGGGACATACTAAAAAACTAACTACATGCGACAGGCGATGCAAGACTCGACCCGGCTAGTAAAAGGTAATACCACCCCCACAAGAGGATGCATCGGTTTCCTCAACGATATGACGAGGACTCAACAATCCTAGCGCAAGGGCTCTCTCTTGTGTACTCATCCTCCTCATCATCAGAGCTCAGGCGCCATTTTGTTATCACGAGAAATCCTATCCATGATGTTACCCCAAATAAATCTAGGGATATCAATTCTCTCACCCAAACAAACACACATAGCCATGACATAGAGTTTGAACGAATATCTGGGATTTGAGGTGATTCCCAAAACCCAATTATCTAGGAATTCGCAAACCCATCTCGCTTGTGGCCTCAGCTCACCCCTAGCCCCTTCCGACTTGAGCATTTCGCCTCTTCTATCCCAAGTCCTTACTCGGCTTGAAACAAAACATGTAACCATGTCAACGATGCCCTTACTTGACACAATACCAAGATAAGCACATGGTTTGGTGAGAGGTGGGAACTTAAGTGCTAAGCGAATAGCCTCTGGCATGAAGACTATGTAATTATTCCTATAGTACACCATCCTCGGGTCTTGGCTCTCGCCCGAGCTATTTTAGAGTTAGACTTTCCAACCAGTTCAAACCACTTAGGAATTTTCTCTGTAGCATAAATTTCTTTGATTTCCTTAGAAATCTCCTCATGAAACTCAACACTTTTTCCGGCTGCCCCACTTTTTAAAAGTAAGTGTCATGGTAAAAATTTAGGTGAGCATCATGGGTCACAAAGCGGTAAGAATCAAATACACATGGACCTACGTTTCTCATGTTTATCTTTGACTCTCTTCTACCCACAATCACGGGTTTTTTAGGTAATTGTGTAGCAAGTATAACATAATTTGGCAATTCCGGTACCTCAATGGGAGGTTCACCTGAACCGGAAGACTCATTAGACGAACCCTCTCCTTCCTTTTCTTAGGTGCCATTGAGGATGAAATCAAATAACAAGCAACTAAACAATGTGCACGATGACAGGAAGTGTATACGAAAGCAAACATGTAGCAAATCAACAAGTAATCCTAGGACATTAGTCAACCGCCCCTAAATTCGCAAGTAAGAGAAACAAAAGAAAACGGGATTTTACTCAATGTGCCCAGACTCGCAAAATTTAAATTCTAGAGAAAGAAATTACTTGAGGCACCCGGAGTTCCCTTCTTACTGATGCTATTTCCGTGAAATTTTCGACAAGAATGGTTGAAAAATCAACCGTCGAAAAATCTTCGGAAAAATGAAAAGAGCTTAGCTTTCCGAACTCTCCTCGTCGCCCCCTTCGATGTTACTTCCTTGAGTTTTGTCCAATTCAGCCTCCAATTCCTTCGATTTTCAGATCTAGGAATAAAACCCTAGGTTTTCTCTTCACCCAAACACAGAATTTGAGATTGGATTAGGAAAAATATACTAGACTCAATCTTCTTTTCCTCTATTGTGCGAGAAAAACCCTCTTCTCCTTTCACAATTCGAAGAACTTTGGTAGAGAGGTGTTCTAGAGAGATTGAATAGAGGAAGAGGGAAGAAAAATTAGTTGGCCCATGAAAAAATGTGTAAGTTAATCTAAGTTTCAAAGGCGTGAAATATCTATTCTATTACAAGGCCTTGAAACAGCTTTTAAATATTTGAAACTGACTATGCTTTATATGCATAATCTTGGGGGGATTTTCTGATCTGGGTTCAACTCCTAAACCCCTGTGTTTGATCAGTTGTTATTTGATGATGAAAGAAAAGTATTTTGACACTTATAACAGTATCTAATCCATCTTTTTGACTTAGTTTTGCAGGGAGATTATGTTTCCTATATTCCAGGATCTATTTCCGAACTTGAGTTTTGCAGGAAAGGAAACTAAGTGTTGATTTGATTTTGTAATCAATATGCTGTGTTTGGAAGTTTCCCAACATGTATCTACACAAGATCAAATTAGTATCCTTGAAGATACTGAGTTACTATCCGTTGGAGAAGCTATTAGAGAAGTCAAAGATGAAGCTACAAAATAGGGAGGTTTGTTAAGAGGAGATCATGAAGATACGGAATTCAAAATGCTCTATAAAAGAGAGAAAGCTAAAGCAATATAAAGGGACAATTAACAGAGACACTCAAACTCATGCAGGGATTGACAAGCAACAAATAAGCAGATTCATTTCTCTGAATCCAAGCATCTGAAGAACACTGCATACTTACTGCTGATTCATTTCTAGTGTTCTTCTATTCTGAACTTCATTTGTATATCCTTCTGATAATACTTATAGTTCTCATTCTCATGGATTTTTCAAGGTGAACGATAGAGTATTCTTAGTTAATCAGTTAGCTAGAGGAGGTACTAGATAGGTTAGTGAGAACCACAAGCTGTAACAGAGTAAGGCATCTCTCTGTGCTTGAGATCTAGGGCTTAGCTTTTGATTAATAAGAATTGAGTCAAAAATCCTGCAGGGAGAAGATCCCTTAGGTAGAGACGTAGGTCCAAGTGGACTGAACTCTATATATATTGTGTCTCTTGCATTTTCTTTTCAATTCTATACTTAGTTCTTTTGCAGCAAACAAAACAGTTTCCTTTCAAGGGTTGAAACTCATTTCAAGGCCTTGAAATTGACTTATCTTTTCATACTTCACCTGTTTTCGTTCCTAGTGCTTGAAACTCATTTCAAGGCCTTGAATTACTTTTCACTCATTAAAACTTTTTTTGAAACCACTCTTCTTGCAATTTTAGCAAAAGTTGGCATACTCTATTCAACCCCCCTTATAGAGAATTGATCATGTATTTCTACCCTCTGTTTTATATGCCTAATTTTAGGGGGAGTTTCTGATCTGGATTCAATTCCTAAACCTTTGTGCTTGATCAACTGTTATTTGATGATGAAAGACAAAGTATTTTGACTCTTTTAACAATATCTAATCCATCTGTTTGACTTAGTTTTGCAGGGAGATTATGTTTCCTATATTACAGGATCTATTTCCTAACATGAGTTTTGAGGAAATGAAACTAAGTGTTGACTTGATTCTGTAATCAGTCTGATGTTTTTGGAAGTTTCCCAACATGTATCTACATAAGATCAAATCAGTATCCTTGAAGATATTAAATTATTATCCGTTGGAGAAGCTGTTAGAGAAGTCAAAATTGAAGCTACAAAATAGGGAAATTTGTTAAGAGTAGATCTTGAATGTGAAAGAGTATAGAGGTATGATTTCGCATTATACAAAGTTGATAGAAAGAGTACATCAGGATGCTGTCAATTTCTTGGATCATCTTTAATCAGCTGGCATACGAAGAGCAAAACCCAATTGCATTATCAACAACTGAAGCTGAACACATAGCAGCTGGAGCTTGCTGTTCACAAGTGTTATGGATTGCACAAAAGATGAGAGACCTTGGATTTGATTTCAGAGATATACCGATCAAGTGTGACAACACAAGTGCAATATCATTTACAAAGAATCCAGTTCAGCATTCAAGAACAAAGCATATTGATGTTAGACATCACCTCATCATATGAAAATGGTGATATTGTTCTTGAATTTGTTTCTAATGAATTTACAGATATCTTCACTAAACCATTTCCAGATGAAAGATTCTCAGCCTTGAGATTAGAATTGGGTATGCTAAATAAAGAAGCATTGGTTAAGGGAAGAATCTGATAAATACAAGGTAAGTATTATGTGTTTCAAAGGTTTGAACTGATTTTCAAAGTGTTGAAAATCTTTTCAAAGCTTTGAGTGTATGTGCTTTAAACATATAGCTTTTCAAGGCCTTGAAATCCATTCCAAAGCCTTGAAATAAGACTGTATGTTAGATAGTCAATAATATGGATCTTTCAATGTTGGGTGTTATCTTTGTAGATAATTACTCAATATTACCCTTCAATTTTCAAATACCCCTTTTCAGCCAAAATAGTATTATATTATTTACTTCCAACGGCACACACAATTTTGAATCTTTTTGATTAAGAAAATCTTCAAAGATGTCTTCAGTTTACTTTTCAAGCTAAAACTCTTTACTATTTATCTTCGTCTCTCTATCTCTCCTTCGTATCTATCCTACCTCTCTCTTCATCTCCCCAAACACTAATAAGAACTAGAAGAGCGTATGACAAAATAAAGATGGTTGGTGGTTCAAAGGCTGGTACATAGAAGAAAAGAAAGGCCACCGTGGAAGAGGTTCAGATCATCAGTGGAGATTCAAGTTCAAAGAATCCTACTGCATAAGGCATGTTACCTCCTCCTCCTAAGACGAAGGCAAAGAAAGATAAGACACTAGTATCTAGTAAAAAGAAGAAGACAGTGGAGCCTGCTCAAGAAAAACAGAAAGGGATTCAGATTGGTAGCCCTAAGAAGGTGAAGAAGAAGGCTGAAAAAGCAGAAAGGGAAAAGGAAAAGTGACAGAGGATGAACCAGAGGAGAACATTGAGAAGGCACTACGGATCTATTCAGAAAGAAGAAATCCACTGGAAAAAATCAGCCCTTGATAACAAATGGTTCATTACTCATGTTACTAGAGGTCAATGGCTAGATGGATTTGCTTCTAGATCCGTTGCATTCAGTAGTATGATCAATGTTTCCATGTTGAATGGTATGAGTCTAAAGTGAATTAAGATGTTAAATAAAAGCTCTCTTTGGTTTGTTCTAAACCCTCAAGAGATAGCCTACCCCAGACTCACCAGATTCTTTTACCTAAACATGAAACAACTCAAGAAATTTGTGAACCTGGTAATTTAGACCAAAGTTGCTGGCATTGATATGGAACTTGATCACTATAATTTTGCCAATGTTCTAGGTTGTCCAAAGAGGTCTGAAACCAGTAACTACCCTCCTAAGAGTGAAGCCGTGAAACTAGCCAAAGAAGAATTCTTTCTACCCAACACCTCTACCACATTCAAGCAGTTAACACACTCTGTGCTAACTGTTGAAGCCAAAGTCTTTTTTACAATCTTGATGAGATGTGTGGTAAAAAGAGAGAACTCAAAAGAGCTGATAACTTAAAGAGTGATGTACTTAATGTATTTGGTTATGCATGGTTATGAGATTTATCTTCAAAAAATTGTGATGGAACACATGCTTCATAGCCAAACCAACCAGAGAAAGCATCCCTTTCCATATGCCAATCTGATCGCCTTATTCTTTCAACACCTTGAAATTCCAACTGATATGAAAGAAACTATCACTTTTGGGTTTGGTATGCTTGATGAGAAAGCATTTTAGAAGATTGGAGTAGTGAAAACCAGTGCTAAGACTTGAAAGTTGTACTCAGATTTGATAGAAGAGGAGTTGAATTCCAATAAGTTTCTTAGACCCAAGACCTTGACCCCTACTTCAAGCCTAACCTCTGAGCCTCAAGATATCTCCTTGGTCCTTCAGAAACTTGATGGACTTGATATGGACATGGATGAACTGAAGGAGAATCAACATGAGTTTGGAACTGAGTTCAAGCTAGTGAAGTACATGGTTCAAAACATCGTCATGAGCATGAATGTGTTTGATGTACCTGATTAAGTCTCTCAAGATGCGGTGGGAACCAAAAAGGATGATTTAGCCAAGGATCTGCTCGGTGAACACTCAACTCATGGTGAGACTTCTTAGGTAAAGGAAAAAGGAAAGAAAGTGGTTGAGGAACCAGTTTATGAAGATCAAGAAAAAGAAGTTGACAGTCCAGATTCAGGAGCACTTCTTAAAGATCTCAAGAAGAAGAAATCAAAGAAGAAAACCGTTCCCGAAATTGTGACTGTTGTTGATTTGTTTTGAGAGAGAAGGTGAGCTTGTGATAATGTGAATCATGAAGAAGAACATGATGATGATGACGGAAATAGTCAGGAAGAAGATGCAGAGTAGCAAGGAGATGGAGACCCGACCCCTTAACGCTTTCCTACTCTTTCTTTCTTTTTCAAGGCCTTGAAATCATTTTCAAAGTCTTGAAAATACTATCTTTTCAAACAGTTTCTCAGAATCTTTCCAAAACTCTGATCCAACATTCTCTAATTATTTTTTAATGAAATTCAAAAGGTGGAGAAATTTAGATTATTTTTTGGTTATTTGCTTACTAGAGACATGGTTTTTGGTTAGTAGGATTATCTGAACTTTGATGTTATTTACTGGTTTTTAGTAAGTTAATAAGTTGGATTTCTTTTGAATATCTTGTGCTATGATTTACTATACTATGTGCTAATAATTATTTTTTTTTCAGAATCTTAGTACCAAAAATATTGTGGTTTTTTCTTTCATCAAGGGGGAGATTGTAAGTTTAACTCTGTTTCAAAGGCTTGAAATACCTAGTCTATATCAAGGCCTTGAAATAGCTTTCAAAGCTTTGAACTAACTATGCTTTATATGCATAATCTTAGGGGGAATTTCAGATCTTGATTCAAATCCTAAACCCTTGTGCTTGATCAGTTTTAATTTGATGAAGAAAGACAAAGTATTTTGACACTTTTAACAGTATCTAATCCATCTTTTTGACTTAGTTTTTGCAGGGAGATTATGTTTCCTATATTGCAGGATCTATTTCCTAACTTGAGTTTTGCAGGAATGGAAAGTAAGTGTTGATTTGATTATATAATCAGTCTGTTATGTTTGGAAGTTTCCCAACATGTATTTACACAAGATCAAATCAGTGTCCTAGTAGATACTGAGCTACTATCCCTTGGAGAAGATGTTAGAGAAGTCAAAGCTGAAGCTAAAAAATAGGGAAGTTTGTTAAGAGCAGATCTTGAAGATCTGCATTTCAAACTGCTCTATAAAAGAGGGAAAGCTGAAGCAATACAACAGGAGAGTTAACTAATACACTCAAACACATTCAGGGATTGACAAGCAAAAAAGAAGCATATTCATTTCTCTGAATCACAGAATTTGAAGAACACTGCATACTCAATGTAGACTCAGTTCTAGTGTTCTTCTATTCTGAACTTCATTTGTATATCGTTCTGATAATGCTTCTAGTTATTATTCTCGTGGATTGTTCAAGGTGAACAATAGAGAATTCTTAGTTAATCATTTAGCTAGAGCAGATACTAGATAGGTTGGTGAGAACCACAAGTTGTAATAGAGTAAGGCATCTCTCTGTGCTTTAGATCTAGGGCTTAGATTTTGATTAATAAGAATTGATTTGAAAATCATGCAGGGAGAAGATCCCTTAGGTAGAGACGTAGGTCCAAGTGGTCTGAACTCTATATATCTTGTGTCTCTTTCATTTTCCTTTCAGTTCTATACTTAGTTTTTTTGCAGCAAACAAAACAGTTTCATTCCAAGGGTTTGAAACTCATTTCAAGGCCTTGAAATAGACTTATGTTTTCATACTTCACCTGTTTTCGTTCCAAGGGCTTGAAACTCATTTCAAGGCCTTAAATTACTTTTCACTCTTTATAATTCTTTTTGAAAGCACTCTTCTTGCAATTTTGGCAAAAGTTGGCATACTCTATTCAACCCCCTTCTAGAGTATTGTTTTTGTATTTCCACCTACTGCACACCCCTTCAAACTGTCTTCATCAGCTGGAGGAAACCTTTTTATACTTTCCAAGTGTGTTGCCATAAATACCCCTAGAGGCTCATCTTTGTTCTCCTCCGTTGGCTGTCGTTAACTGTCAATTCATCGGTTCTCTTCGTGCGAAGAGTCTCAGTCTTCGCGAAGATCTTCCTATTTTGAGACCGAGAGCTAATACCCGAAGACTTTTTTAGCTGCTGAATTTTTTTTAAGTGTTCACTTCGTGTGAAGAGGGAATATGTTCACACGAAGAGGTCATGCACCAGCCAAAAACATCCAATTTTTCAACCTTTTTCGCTTCTTTGACCGTGCCTTTGCTTTCCTAAGGATCTCTTCAACCTGAAGACTCCTTTTATGCTATAAGAAATTCCCAATGCTCGGGGAATCTTTTATTCTTAAATTTTGCGCTTCCAAAGGCATGTTTGGCATTTCCAGATGTTTTTGGCCGTGTTTTATCCGTTTGAGCATCTTTTTTGCCATAACTTTCGCGTCCGGACTCTAATATGCGCGATCAACCTTTCTACAGAAAGCTCTCAACACCCTCACACAATGGCACTCTTCAATTCAGCTCTCATACTGTCTGCAAAAATTTGCCTCGTAATCCATGCCTTTGTGCCAGCTTTCTCGATTCTTCAATGTATTCTTCACGTATATCAAGATGGGGAGTCCGGGTACGCAGCCTTCCCCAGGTGCATGTTTTGAGTGAGTGTAGGAATGGATTATCCCATAAATTTCTTCATTCCGGATCCTCATACGCGCTTTGGCTTGTGTTTTCTTGCTTTTCATGACAATCTTTGCACGCGCATCAAGATGGGGGATCCGGAATAGGCGTTTCACCTAGAATTCCTGCACAAAATCATTGGAAATGTCAATCCCACTCTCTCGCACCTCTCAAACAAATTAAACCAAATACAATATACATAATAGTATTAAAATCTATGCTAAAGCAATAAATAAGTTGGGTTGCCTCCCAACAAGCGTTTGTAATTTAAGGTCGACAGCCCGACCTAGTTACCATACATGAGGTCAGATCACGGGAAGTGCGCTGAGGCGTTCAATTGCCCTAACGAAATACCAGTCTACGTATGGTTTTGCTCTCAGTCGATTCACCTTGAATCGATTACCGTTTTCAGCTTCCACTTCAAGTGACCCCCATGGGTAGACCTCGGTAATCGTGAAAGGACCACTCCACCTTGATTTCAACTTGCCCGAAAACAGTTTCAGACGGGAGTTGAAGATTAACACCTTCTGGCCCACCTTGAAGTCTCGCGGTATGATGTGCTTATTGTGCCATTGCTTGGTCCGCTCTTTATAGATCTTTGCACTCTCATAAGCCATAAACCGAAATTCACAAGCTCTAGCAATGCATGTTTCCTTTGCTTACCTGAGAGCGTTGCATCCTAGTTGATTTTCTTCAATGCCAAAAATGCCTTGTGCTCAAGTTCCACCGGGATATGGTAGGACTTCCCAAATAGTAGCTGGTAGGGACACATGCCTAAGGGAGTCTTGTATGCCGTTCGATATGCCCATAGACTGTCATCCAAGTGTAAGGCCCAGTCTGCATCCCGATTTGACTCTCTTCTCTAAAATTCTCTTGATCTCTCAGTTTGATACCTCAACTTGCCCATTCGTCTGTGGATGGTAGGCCAGTGATATATTTTATGTCTTTACCCCAAATTTGCTAAAGACATTGGCGAAGACCATGTTTACGAAATGTGTCCCTTCATCACTAATAATGGTCTGGGCATCCCAAACCGCGTGAAAATATTCTTCCGCACAATTCTCTCTACTGTAGCGCCATTACTCTTTGTACATGCCATTGCCTCCACCCACTTGGTCACATAATCAACCGCCAAAAAAATATAAATATTACCAAGTGAAGTGGGGAATGGTCCTATGAAGTCAATACCCCATACATAACACGAATCTACCTCCAACATGAAATTTGGAGGCATCTCATTTCGTTTGGAAATATTGTTGGTTCTCTGACACCAGTCACACTGCTGCACTAACATGAGCATCCTTATACAATGTAGGCCAATAGAAACCACTATGGAGTACCTTGTCCATAGTGCGTGTCTTGCCAAAATTCCACCCACATTTCAACTCATGGAAGTGTCTGAGAATCTCTAACGTGTCTGGCGACGCTACGCACCTTCGCAATACATTATCATCTCCAGCTTGAACATATAGGGATCATCCCAGAAATACCATCGTGCATATGCAAATAACTTCTTTCTCTTGTGAGAGGACATGTCTTTGGGAACAATTTTGAGCTCCTGGAAATTTGCCAAACCCGCAAACCAAGGCACAACTGCGACCACTACCATAAGCTGTTCATCTGGAAATTCCTCTATGATTGGAACCTCCTCATGCTTCTCATTCTCTAGTCTTGATAGATGATCTACCATAACATTATCCATCCCTTTCTTGTCCTTCATATATATATATCAAACACTTTCATAAAAAGTACCCACCAGATCAATCTTGGTTTGGTATCCTTCTTGGTGAGAAGGTACTTGTGGGAAGCATGGTCTGTAAAGATAGTCATCTGAGACCCCACAAGATACGGCCGAAACTTGTCCAATGCAAAAATAATGGCTAGCATTTCTTTCTCAATGGTAGCATAGTTTACCTGTGTATTGTTCAAAGTCCGGCTAGCATAGTAGATGACATGAACCATCATGTCTTTCCGCTATCCTAGAACTGCTCCAACCGCATAGTCACTAGCATCACACATGAGCTCAAATGGTAGGGTCCAGTCTGTAGTAGTCATAATCTGTGCACTACTTAACTTATCCTTGAGAAAATCAAAAGCAAATCTGCACTCCGCATTAAAATCAAAGACTGCATCCTTCTCAAGCAAACCAGACACAGACTTTGTAATCTTCGAAAACACTCTAATGAAGCGCTTTTAGAACCCTACATGTCCCAAGAAACTCCTTACCCCTTGAGAGAAGTAGGGTACGGAAGCTTCTCAATTACCTCAATCTTAGATCTATCCACCTCCAACCCTTTGCTTGAAATATTGTGTTCAAAAACAATACCCTCAATCACCATGAAACGACACTTCTCCCAGTTGAGCACAAGGTGAGTGTCAATGCATCTGTCCAACACCCAATATAATTGATGCAGGCAGTCTTCAAATCCATCATCATAGAGCGAAAATTCATCCATGAGCACTTCAAACTTCTGCTCCATCATATCTGAGAAGATCGACATCATGAACCTCAAAAAAGTAGCTGGTGCATTGCATAACCTGAAGGCATGCGCCTAAAAGAAAAGGCACCATATGGACAAGTGAATTTCGTCTCATCCTGATCTACTGGCTCAATAGCTATCTGGTTGTACGCGGAGTACCCATCCAGAAAACAGTAGTGGGAGTGGTGAGCCAGCCTATCAAGCATCTGATCAACGAATCAAAGGGTAAAGTGGTCTTTGTGAGTTGCATCGTTTAACTTGCGGTAGTTTATGCAAACTCTCCACCATGTAACTGTTGTAGTAGCAATTTGATCGTATTTCTCCTCTTTCACCACATAAATACCTCCCTTCTTAGGGACACACTGCACCGGGCTAGTCCATGTGCTATCGAAAATCAGGTAGATGATGCCGACTTCCAACCATTTAAGCACATATTTCATAACCATCTCCTTCATATGAGGGTTGAGGCGGAAATTGGACCACCGACTTCCTATCCTCAAAAATCCAGATCTTGTGTTGGCAAACTGTGGGGCCGATCCCCTTGATATCCACTATGGTCCATCCCATAGCTGCTTTTCTTCCCTGCAATACCTCCAGTAGTTGCTCCTCCTGTTCCCTGTCCAAACAAGCAGAAAAAATCACATGTAAAGTTTCATAAGAACCCAGATACAAATATTTCAAATGTGCATGTAAAGGTTTGATTCTAAAACATGAGCAACATCAAGAGAAGGAATAAGAGTCTTCCTGCTTCCCTCGTTGAAGAGGGGTAGGGGAATATGTCAATGAGCCTCCATAGCTTGCTCTCTCGCTAGAATTAAGCAGAGCAAGTTCCTCATAAAGCTGCTCCAATAATACATCCTCCTCATCCGGTGTGTATCCTCCACACCAAAACACTGCTCTATATTTAGATACTTGTTCCCAACAATTTTGACAGTATGAGACCATGACTGCACCATTTTAAAGTATGGGTACTAGTTCCACGGATTAATTAATCTATGGGTACCTCCGGTGCATTTTTGCCTTATTTTTTTTGCTAACTCCATACACAGTTACAGTTGAACATGAAAACATGCAAATGTTAAAATATATGCAGAGGGTTATTGTTTTAGGTGGGATATTTTTGTAATGGTCTAAAAATGTGGGGTTCTTATTGTATTTTACTTTACAGGGTCATGTGTGCTTCTTCACACTTTCCATCACCCACGTTAATTACATGACAGCATGTTCTTTTGAGTCGCCATATTATTGATATTTGGGCGAATTAAGGAGACGGGGAAGAAGATATGCTCAAGGGAGGGCTCTTTGATGGAGGTCTATAGAAAAAGAAATAAAGAAGGAGGCACCATAGATAGCCAGTTATTGCTTTCATGAAGCCCATGTAACTATTATTTTCTTTCTTCCTTATTTTCAAAATTACATCTAAGAGAATATAAGGGGTGTGTATGGCGGGTTTGGTGAAGGTAGAGAGAAAGAGGGAACTTCTCACGTTCAAAGTGTTAGGGGAAACTTAGCGACCTTGTATTTTTGTCAGCAACTCTCGTAACGGGTAGGGAAAATTTAGTCCCCACGTTTACGTACTGCACTTACGGTGTACTGTATATATATTGTCGTTGTTTCACCGTTTTATATCTGGTGATTATTGGATGAAAATCACGTTGTTCGTGTGATTCATGCTATATGATTGTGTGTATAGCCGGTGCAGTTTAATTGATTTTTAGATTTGTACGCCAGTGGTTAGGCGGTACCTACTAGGCTGTTTGGCTCACCCCTCTATTTTACAGGTTGAGCCGATGCGCGATTGGATTGCGGAGTAGTTGCTAAATAGCTTTTAGCTAAATAATTGCTTTTAGCTAATTTTTAGTGAAAGTTGTACACTTTAGTCGAATCGCGATATTTTATCAAAATTGTCATTTTTGAAGAGTTGGTGTAACTTTTTATATAATTCAGTCACGTACCAGATTTTCAGAAATTGAATAAAATCGTTGTCCCGGAGGACTGTGTGTCCTGGTTGTTGAGATTTGGACGTCTGAAAGTGTCAGACGGGTTGACGGTAAACTGCGTTTTTCATCGAATAATCGAGATTTATTATTAGAAGTGTGACCAGGTCTTCTCAACTGGTATCAGAGCCGAACCAATTCTGAAGTACATATAGTGTATCTTGGACTCCGCATGTGTTTTTAAGAGTGTAGGCAGGCGAGTCTCGCACGAGTGGTACATACTTGTGAGCTACCACAATTTCGAGTTAGGGGTACTTAATCTTGTACTGCTTGGGTGGTGAAACTGATGAACTGTATTGATATTTGACATTTTTTTTTTCCTTCTGAAAAGTGATTTTTTTAGAGTGAAAATGCATTCTTTTTGGACTATTCTTTGTTATAAATGGGATGGATTGTGACAGTATTGTGATATCAAATTGGTAAATAAAATGATTGATTTTGGTGAAACATATGTTAGCGGGATTTATAGCACCTTGATTGTTGTTTCTTTGTTGATATCATAATTAAGTTGGTACTGCTTGTTGCATTTTGTTGATTCCAAAATGCTAGTCATTTGGTAAAAGCTTAAAGTATATTCAAAGTTGACGTGCATGCATGTATGAAGCATGACTAGCCATGTGTGCTGGTTGATATATGGGTATTTGTCAACTAAGTGAATAATCTTATGTGCATGATGGGGTGTACTTGTATTAGAAGAAGACACCATATTGAAGGGAGATTTCATTGTAATTTCTAATTACTAAATGGTATATAGGAATTGTTAAAAAGGAATTATTTAAGTTCCCTACATCTGTATTTGAAGTTAGAGTGTTCATCAACAGACATTCGTTTTTGCTACATAAATGTCCCGACTGAAATTTAAAATTTTAGTCACAACTTTGGCATCATTAAATTTTGCCCCGGCTGGTTTGTTCTCTATGCGCCGCCAATGATCATGTGCCAATAATAGATGATCATTCTTATTTGATCTTATCATGTGGACAACTAGTAAAGTGTTAAGTTTAGTAGGTGGCATAATCTGCTGGCTAATCAAAGAAATGGTGATGACATCAAGAGAGAAAAGATAAACCCATTCTTGTTGTTGTGTATTTTTGACATAATATTTCTCTTTGGTTACTTATGAGTAGAAGAAATGGGAGATATAGAGGACAGGAAGGGGAAGACATGAAGATACATTGATATTTCGAGGTTGTTTGAGAAAATATTGTGAGATGAACCAAAGCTAGAGATGGACACTTGAGTAGTCGAAAAAATTGAGGGCTGAGAGAGAGCTTGATCGTAGGTAATAGAACCAAAATGAAAAATAAAATAAAATAAAATAAAATAAAATAAAATAAAATAAAATAAAATAAAATAAAATAAAATAAAATAAAATAAAATAGTGGAAAGTAAGTGAGATTTGTATGGATGTTTCTGTTACATAGAGCATGTGGATTGCTTGGTTTGGCCTCTGTTAGAACAACAGAATAAAAAGTTGTGCTATGAGGCAAATATTTAGTTGTTCTCATATCTGCTAAAAATAAGTTAACTCTAAATTGTTCATTATTTTATCTTGCAATATCTTATGATTCCCTGTAGTGCTCCGCTTGGAGCTTTCTCTCTCTAGAAATCTCACTGCTCACAAACATCAATAGTGTCTGTTCTCTTCTTCTTCCTCTTCTTCTTTCTCAATATTTTCTAATTGCAATCAATCATATTCAACTTCACTCTCATTCACTTCAATCTCTCGTTTACTCTGCGTGTGTCATTATTTCTTCTCCCCTCTTGTCTTATTTTTCGTTTCTTCTACGCTTCTACTTTTCTCCTTCTGTGAGTTCCAAGAGGAAAGGACGCTGATTGAGTTATTTGAGAAGATTACTTCTTTGCTTTCTCCTATGTTCATGATGACTACAAGTAATCATCACTGCATCAATCAAGAGGATTGTAGGTGAAGAAGACGAAGTGATCTACGCTCATAAAGCTGGATTGTATCAGCAGAGGGTGGACTGTGATCGTTTGGAGGTTCTTCCATCGCTTAACTAGGGTTAGGCTAGGGTTCTGGTTGACTGCACCGCCCATCGCTAGGTCTTTCTAGGTCTTGCATGCCATCCGATTGCCCAATAGTTGTCTTCTAGCGTTCCTTTAGGTGTGTGGCTAAATTTCTAGGGTTTCATTTTTCGACTTCCTAGTCCTTTTTCTTGTTGGTTCTCTGATTCTGTTTTCCATGGCTTTCCATTGTCCAATCTCCAGTCCCGATTACCAAGTCTTCCATTTTAGCTTTGTTCCACTTCCACGAAAGGGGCCAACTTAGCCCAGTAATGGTGTCTTCGCTCTGAAATCTTTGGCATAACACTCTTGTGGGGAAGTTCTTGGGTGAGAGTCCGTCACCCTCCTCTGTGGTTCAGGAAGAGGTGCATGTAAATTGGGGAACTCTTAACATGGTTGTTGTCGAGAGAAAGCAGGATGTCTACCCCTTTCACTGTTTAGATCAACATGATAAGCAGGATTTGGCAAAAGAAAAGTTAGTGTCCATAAGAGGAAAATCATTAATTTAAAGGAGAGAGAGCCAAACCTGGTGCTGCCGGATCTTGATTTTCCATCAACGGAGGTGTGGATACAAGTGCATGGTGTGCCTATGGAGTATTTTGTTTTTCAGTTGGCTGAAGAATTAGGAAAGCTGGCATGGGAGGTTTTGGAGATTGACTGGAGTTATCAAAGATTCATGAACATGAACTACTTCCGAATCCGCATCAGAATTGACCCACAACAGCCATTAATGCCGGGGGCGTTTCTTCACTTGCTGGATGGTGTTCCTATATGGTTGTTTTTCAGGTATGAACGTCTTTTCAAGATTTGTATGAGATGCGGTAGGGTGGGCCATAAGGTTCATCAGTGCGATTGGGAGGAATGGATGGTGTTGGATAATCATAATCATAGATACTTGGAGACAGGATTTGGTGATGTTTTGCCCGTCTTGGTGGAAAATGATTTTCCCCTGTTCACCCCGAGACTGAGAGCGTTTAGGGTTTACGGGCCCAATAGAACAACGAAGATCTTCGTGCATGATGCAAACGAACCAATTGCTCCTATCTCTCCCTCTTTTACACATGCAGACAACAACTGGGTGTTTAATGTTGGATCCTCTTCATCTTCCTCCGGGACAGATGAGGACTTAATGGTTTCTGAGGACTCCTCGTCTTTTGCATCTGAGTTTAACTCGGTGCTCTATCCAATCACAGTTCATTCCCCTCCACCAAATCATAACGTCAGGTTAATGGAACCTGGTTCCATTTTGGGAGTTTTGCAACAAGCGGTCATTAAACTCAACTCATTATTTGCAACGGGTGAGATTTCGGCGGAGAGAATTCAAGAGGCAGAGGAGGAAGAGGAAGGGGTGGCTCTAGGGTTTCCCGGAAGTTCGGTTCATGGGATGGAGGGGCCCACAATGGAAGGTCTTGAGTTTGCACATACTTCGGAGGAACACGCATGTGGCTCGTTGAGTTTCTCGAGGAAAGGGGGGATGTTTTTACTCCAACAGGCGGCCAACCGTCCCTCTCCCAACTGTTGGGTTACCCAGAAGGGGCTTGTATAAAAGCGAAGCAAGTCTCTGAGGGAATGGGTTTTAGCAAAAATGGAGAAAGGTGAGAGCTCTACCATGAGAATGAAAGGAAATGAAGAGTCAGTTCCAGATTCAGACTCAAAGTTGGAGGGGGAAAACAATCAGGTTTCACTTGAAGTGGCGACGCCTACAGACAAGGAAGAGGATCTTGTTGGGGGTTCTGATAAAGAGATGGAATTTATTCAGAAACTAACAGAACACCAAGAGGGGGAAGGTAGTTGGATCTCATCCCTGTTGTGGATGTTGACCCCCTAATGGTGATCCCGGATTTCAAGATGGAAATCCCATGTTTTGAGGACTTCTTCAAGGATGATAATGATTCTGACTGGGAATTGAGTGCAGAAGCCATGGAGAGTATTATGGACAAGATTTTGGACGTCCTGGAGGCAATGATCCCGCTCTTCGCAGATCCGAGTGTCACAGGGCCAAGCGGGGTTGTGCGGGGAGATCCTGAGGTCATTATCATAAGTGATGACGAGTCTGAGAAGGAAATTGGCAGTGAGAAGGACAAGATACTGGAAAGGAATATGAGGGGTGTAAAAGCTGTGGAGAAGGATTCTTTGCCGCCAAGGAAAAGGAAGCACTGGAGAATGGAGGACGGTGGGAACCAGGGTAAGAAACTGCGTCTTTACCGTGTTCCCCATCTTGTGAATCCCCTAGGTATTTGTTTACTTTTCATGGCCCAAAATCATACTTCTTTTTCGCATTCCTTTCACAGATCTGTTAGTTGTATTTCCTCATCTAGTCCAGTTGACAAGTTTTTGAGTGGTACATGTTAGGATCTAATGCTCCCCTTCATATGAATCAAGGGTTTAGGCAGGTTATCCCTAAACAACCTCCCAAATCGCCATGAATTTCTTGGCTTGGAACTGCACGGGTATTGGTCAAAGATCTGCAGTTCTTGATTTTGTTGTCTTTGGCTATGAAATTCAATCCCTCTCTGTTATTTCTTTCTGGAACCTAACATTCAGTCATCTTTGTTGACAAAAAACTAAGAAAATTAGGGTTCAATTCCTTGGGGGTTGACTATGTGGGTCAAGGTGGGGGGCTTTGTGTAGGATGGAGATCTCCCCTGTTTGTCAAGGTTCTGCACTTGTCTCCAAATTTCGTCCTGCTTGCTATTACAGTTGTTGACTCTTGTTTAACTAGTATTAACCAACTGTTTGTTTTGCTGGGGGATTACAATCAAATCCTTTCCTGACAGGATAAATGTAGTCATTCCAGTCTAGTGGACCCAGGGGCGTCGTTGTTAAGAGATTATTTACATCAATGGGGATTAGTTGAGATGAACCATGTTGGTCCTTGGGTTACATGGACAAATAATAGGAGCAGTTCATCCCCAACCTTTGAGCATTTGGATCGTGCTTGGTCCAACGCTGTGTGGTTAAACTTGTTTGCCTTCAGCTATCAGCAAAATCCAGGTATTTTTTTCTTCGGATCATTGCCCAATACTGATTAACCTTCAGCCCAAGATTAGAAAACCTAGGCAGAGATTTAAGTTTGAATCTTGGTGGACCAAACACCACAAGGTTCGTGAATTGATCTCTTTCATTTGGTCTCTCCAAGTTATTGGCTCCCCTTTATTTAGACTGCAACAACTTCTTAAGATAGCTGTGAGATCGGTTAGTTATTGGGCGAAACATAATGGCTCATGAATAAACTTGATTACACAAGCCAGGCAAGAGGTTTTGCATTATCATAGTCTCCTGCCTAACTCTCAGGCCATGTCCCACTTTTCTTCTTCCAGAAAAAGACTTGAACATCTGCTTCTCTTTAATGAGATGTACTGGGCTCAAGGAGCTCGTTGCAACTGGCTCTCTTATGGGGATAGAAACACTAGGCTCTTTCACACTAACACTAAAATTAGGAGAGGCGGGAATCATATCTAGGAAATTACCACAGATCAAGGCCAGACTCTGACAAATGAGGAAGACATTAGGGTGGCCTTCACAGACTATTTTAACAATGTCTTCCATGAGGGACAAAATATGGCTCCTAGGTCTAATTTTTCCATTCTTAGACACATTGGCAAAACCCTGTTGCCAGAGCATATTGAGATCCTTCAGAAACCCTTTAAAGCTGAGGAGGTTCATAGGGAAGTTTTTAGTATGGGTCCTCTTAAAGCCCCTGGCCCGGATGGTATTCCCCGCATATTCTTCCAGAGGTTTTGGCCTATCATTGCCAACTCCACCATCCAGGATATTTTATCTTTTTTTAACTCTGGCTTCATGTTGAGGGAAACCAATCGTGTCATCATTGTCCTGATTCCAAAAGGTGATAATCCCACAACCATGAAAGACTATAGGCCTATTAGCCTTACGAACGTGTTATACAGAATCATTGCTAAGGTCTTGGCCAATAGGCTCAAGCTCATTCTCCTTGACATTGTTAGATGGAACCAATCTAGTTTCATCATCTGGGAGGTCAATTCAGGACAACACAACTATTGCCTCTGATCTTCTGCATTACATTAATTCTCAAAAAGGGGCAAATGGGGAAGCTTTTGGCTGCCTTAAGGTAGACATGTCCAAGGCCTTTGATCGGGTTAGATGGGATTTTCATGAGGCAACACTAATTAGGTTTAATTTCCCCCAATCTTTCATCAGGTTGATAATGGGATGCATAACCACTTCATCCCTTTGCATTAGCATCAACTGTTCCATTACTGATTTCTTCTCCCTTACTTGTGGTCTTAGACAGGGTGATCCACTTTCACCATTCCTCTTTGTTCTTACTGCTGAAGCTCTGTCATGGGCTCTGGTTAGGATTGAAGAGGAGGGTGTCAATAGGGGAATCCAGCATTCTAGGAATGGACCATCCATCACACATCTGCAATTTGCAGATGACTCTATCTTTTTTATTCAAACTTGATAACAATAGTGGGAATAGATTGAAACACATTTTTGAGGATTATTGCTCCCAATCGGGTCAGGAAATAAACCTCTCAAAGTCCAATTTCACTGTTAGTCCAAATTGTCTTACCACTTGAAAATGACCATGGCTAATCACCTAAAAATAAAACTCCAGGATCACCATGGAAAGTATGTTTGTCTTGCACTAAATATGGGGCTCTCGGCTAATGAAATTACCACACAAACTATTGAGAAGGTTGAGAACCAGTGTGCTGGGTGGGTGGGGTGCTGCTTAAATAGAGCTGCTAGGGCTACCTTAGTCCAGTCAACCCTTACAAGTCTTCTTATTTACCCATTCTCTAGTTTCAAATTCCACCAATCTTGCGTTAAAAGGGCTAGATCATATCCTCTCTTCTTTAATTTGGAGGAAATGCATAGATAAAAAGCCTATGCATTGGATCTCCTGGAGACAAATGCGCAGACCTAAGTCTCTAGGAGGGCTTAACCTCAAGTCCCCTGCCCTGCTTAACCTGGCTTTGTTAGCCAAGCAGGCTTGGAAGATTGCCATAGCTAAGTCCAGCCTGTTTCCACTTATTTCACCTCTAGATATTGCAAAAGAATAAGTTTTTTGGATATGAAATCAGATAGGAACCCCTCTCTAGTTTGGAAAAGCTTCTATTCAGTCAAAAAGATTGTGTCTAGGGGATCACTTGGAGTGTGGGATCAGGAACTAACATCTCTGCGTACAAAGACAGGTGGATCCCTGATACTCCAGTGCTGGTTAATATTGTGGAATATGCACAAATTAACACGAGTTTTAATGAGTGGATTAAAGTAGGGATGAATGGCAGGAGGACTTGGGATAGGGATAAAATTGGGCACATTCCTGCTTGGGCTAAAAAACAGATAACCTCTATTCCCTTACAATTTTTTGAGCAAGAGGATGAATGTATTTGGGTGGGCTCCTCCACTGGTCAGCTCACTACGTCCTCTGCTTACAAGTGGTTGATTAATGAGGATTTAAGAACCTGTTTCATGAAGCAAAGTGATCAGGGATGGAAGGGACTTATCCAGGACTTCCCCTGGAAACAATTCTGGCATCTTAGGCTCCCTCATAAAATTATTTTCTTCCTTTGGCAGGCTATTATTGGAAAGCTCCCAACTAGTCACAAAGTTCAAAAAAAATTCAACACTCCTAATAACCTCTGTAATCTTTGTAGGAGTCATGCTGAAACCATTAACCACCTTTTCCTTTAATGGAAATTTGCTAAGATCCTCTGGTCTCTTTCTCCAATCAACTTCCCAGCCTCTTGCTCCTTTTCGAATCTCGTTAGTACTACCTTACAGAAAATCCTCGGATAATGCCATACCTAGAAATCTTAGTTGGATAGGTGCAGTCCCTCTGGCTTAACAGGAATTCAGCTGTTTTTGGGAAGAAGGATGATGAGCATGACAGTGAGACCCATTCTCCTATATATACATGCAAAATCCTTGTTAACCAATACCTAGAAGCATGGAATCATAATGGGCTCAACTCTACTACACAACAGAGGAACCAGTTAAGCAACATTCAGCTAACTACAAGGGATTGTCACTATCAAGATTCCCAAATCTTGGTATGGACTAGGAAAAGACGGGGGAAAAAAGATCATTTTTAGTGTGGCCATGCAAGGAAATTTAGTCCTTCATTTCCATAAGAAAGAAGTCAGGATGTCTATTCCAACAAATATCTTTTATCTGCTCATGGAATTGATAAGGATCGTCCTTTCCAGGAATCTTATGCATTGTTCTTTGTTAATTGATAACAATTGTTTCTTCCAATTGTTTCAGCAGATGGATCAAAGGAGAAGGATGAAGTTCCAGGAGTGGCCGCTGAAATGAAAGAGAATGGTGAAGGATCTGGAAAAGCTTAGACAATCTTTTCACTGTTTGGTAGTTAGATTTCTTTCGGGTGATGTTATGTATCAAGATGTAACGAACCAGCTTAGTAGCTAAGACTTTTGCTTTGGTTTGGTTTTCTGGATTGCCTGCATTGCCTCTGTTTGCATTGGCTTCGCAGGATCTTGGATGTATTTTGGGTTTGGTAATATTATTCTACTTTGGTTGAAAAATATTTTTAACTCTTATTAACTATTTCTTTTCTTGCGGCCCATCAAGACTAATCGTCCTTGAATAAGAAGAAATATAAATTGTGTTCTTTGGTTGAACCAATGTATTCACCTTGGAAGAATTTAGATATCACATAAACAATTAGTAAATACGGGAAGTCAATTATGAAGAGAATATACATCTCGGTGATTTTGGCCTTTTTATTATTCTTGATGATATGTCTTTTGAAAGATATTATCATGTTACCTTTAACTGTGGTTAATTGTATGTAAGCCACCCAGTTGAGGAGTTGTAGCCATATTGGGCAGTCCATTAAACGAAGAGTGTTCCGCTAACGTGAGATGTTAGCTATGGATTAGTGTATGCTCATGTAAACTGATTATTTGTAAGTGTCAGTATTGATGAAATAATGTCTTTTCAATCACTATTTCTATAGCAGATATGCGGTTAAGGAGTAATATGTTCTTCTCATGTCAAGGCGAAAATAACTCAATTATTTAGACTTGGGAGCAAGAATTCATTAGTTTGGGAATGGTCTCAATCTGAAGTGTTCTACTTGGTTCGGTTAACATAATATTATTTGGATTGGTTGGTGTGGTTTGGCTTGACGAATTTTGGCTCGGATTCTTGTCAAGTAGGTGAAATCTAATCTCGACCTCTACTATATTAACGATGTGTTTTGATATTACATTATCTAAAATGTATATTTGGCTATTGCTTTATAGCTATCTTATGATTGTTGGGTCATGGTCTTGAAGTGATACGGTTTGTATGATGATGTAAATGGGCAGTACAGTGTAATCGAATTTTTCATTGTGGATCATATATAAGCGATGAGTGTTTCCTCTTAAGAGAGGAGGTTATGAATCCTCTTTAAGCGATGGGTGTTTCCGCTTAAGTGAGGTGGTTGTGGATTAATGACGAGCATCACACTATCTCTTTTATTAAGAAACGAATTTCTTTGGGCTAGAGTTTCCCAAAAATGTTGTTTATTGATGAAAGATAATATCTTAGCAATAACTATTGTCTTAGCTAATGTATAGTGATTTGGATGAATGTCACTATTATGAGGAGATATTTGTACATTTGCAATGGAATTAGTCACGTATCAAATATCAGTGTTTTCCTTTAAAAGTGGTTTGGTGGGTTTGTATGTCCTGTTAGCGAAGTTTTGGATTTTTGAAACTAATAGGTTGGTTGATATTATCCATGTTTTTGATGACTGTAAGAGTGATATTTTACATTGATAACGTTTGTAAGTAAAATTATGGTTTGTGTTGGTACATATGTTGATTTTAGTGGAAATGATATTTTAGTGAACCAGGGAAGGAGAAAATTCACAAAATGAGAATTTTCTCAAGAAAATCCAAATAATGGAGAAAATTGTGCTATACTGGGTTCTTTATAAGATTATTTTAAATGGTGCACGTGATTGTTAAGAGATTTGCATACGACTTGGGCGGAAGTCTTGTGATTCTCTGATGTTGTGTAAGGCTACAATTATCTCGTTCAATAAAGTCTTTGCAACGGTACATAAATTTCGGGACGAAATTTTAATAAATGGGGTATATTGTGAGAGCCCGACTTCACAATCGACAGTGTAATCTCTAAATTTTCATAGTGGAATATATTTGAGGGTGTAACTCTCAGCTGTAATTGTATAACTTTTTTGGCATGAATTGCTGTAGTAGGATTATTTTTGTATTGTTGGTAATGAGTAGGAATTGTAATTCTTCTTTTTGCTAATTCCATACACTATTACAGTTGAACATGAAAACATGCAAATGTTACAAAAAGGATATGCAGGGGGTTATTGCTTAGCTCCAAAGAGTGTGGCATGTGATATGGTTTTAGGTGGGATATTTTTGTAATGGTCTAAAAATGTGGGGTTCTTATTGCTTTCATGAAGCCCATGTAACTATTATTTTCTTTCTTCCTTATTTTCAAAATTACATCTAAGAGAATATAAGGGGTGTGTATGGCAGGTTTGGTGAAGGTAGAGAGAAAGAGGGAACTTCTCACGTTCCAAGTGTTAGGAGAAGCTTCGCGAACTTGTATTTTTGTCAGCAACTCTCGTAACAGGTAAGGAAAATTTAGTCCCCACGTTAACGTACTGCACTTACAGTGTACTGTATATATATTGTCGTTGTTTCACCGTTTTATATCTGGTGATTGTTGGATGAAAATCACGTTGTTCGTGTGATTCATGCTATATGATTGTGTGTATAACTGGTGCAGTTTAATTGACTTTCAGATTTGTACGCTAGTGGTTAGGCGGTACCTACTAGGCTGTTTGGCTCACCCCTCTATTTTACAGGTTGAGCCGGTGCGCGATTGGATTGCGGAGTAGTTGCTAAATAGCTTTTAGCAAAATAATTGTTTTTAGCTAATTTTTAGTGAAAGTTGTAAAACTTTAGTCGAATCGCGATATTTTATCAAATTTGTCATTTTTGAAGAGTTGGTGTAACTTTTTATATAATTCAGTCACGTACCATATTTTCCGAAATTGAATAAAATCGTTGTCCCGGAGGACTGTGTGTCCTGGTGGTTGAGTTTTGGACGTCTGAAAGTGTCAGACGCGTTGACGGTGAACTGCACTTTTATCGAATAATCGATTTTTATTATTAAAAGTGTGACCAGGTCGTCTCAGTCACGCACTACGGTACCCCACCTGTGATCGTGGTGTAAGGACACGACTCGCCGCCACACCGAAGTGTGCTACCGTCTCTATCTCATCCTCACATCCCCTCAAAAGATGACATGTAAGAGAATCCACTGAATATGTATAATATCAGCTCACCCTCAATGCACCTCCCTAACTCAACTCCCTCTATCATGACTCATAGGAAGGAACCATTCTAACTATTGATGCAAGTCACAAGGAAAGGCTTCCTAAGCTAGAGGCTGTGAATAAAAAGGGTAAATGGACCATATTGGGGTAACTAGTGAACCTAATAGATGGAGACGAGACGTGAGGTCACCATAAAATCACACGCATAGATGTTCCGTTGCCACTACGAGGAAGGTTGACAACTACCTATGTGACGGCGTTGTAGGGCTAGTAGGATAACTAGTCTGAGAGACAGTTGCACATAATTCTTCAGTGCATTAGCCATATAGCCTTCCTACTCCAGATACTCTCGTCTACCTCACCTCAGAGGAGTCAAAGCTAATTTTCTCCAACCCGCGGCCAAGCTGGCACTGACTACTCTGGAAACTGTCTCCGAGACCTAGCTCTGTCAATGTCTGCTTGCAGTCTCTGGGACTCAAGCATGTGTGTGATAGTGTTGAGCTGACGCTTCATGTTGGAGCTCGATCTACTAGCCTCGCTCCTTCTAGGCTGTGGGGGTACTACAGGTTTTGGGACTTTCAGGGGGTCGGGCACTTTCTCCCACTTAGGCTCTCCATCATTCTTCTTTGTCTTGTGGTCATACTCTAGACCACTCGATGCTGCGCCATACTATTTTTCTAGCTTTAGGAGAAGGCATGTGTCCCCGGGAGATCTACGGTTACTGTGTCCAGTCCTCTCCATGATAAAACGATAAATGAAGTACGGGCATTAATACGCTTACCGCTCCACAAACAGTAAGCCATGGTGCACAGCTGGAAGGATTACGTGGGTTGAGGCGTGAAGCCAAAAACACATTTCTCAAGAATCTCGCACAACCACCTCGCAAGTGGAACCCCCTGAAAATAAAAGGCACTCACAACCTCAACAGCATCAAACCTCCTAATAGTGTCATGGTAGGTTACATTATTCTTTAGAGGCTTGAATTTCATAGCAGCCCCTATAGCCTCGGGCATGAGAATAATGTAAGTTTGCCAGCAATACACCTGCCTCTGATCCTCACCCTCCCCCTCATCATAGGAACGAGCATTTACAAGGATCTCTCTTGGAATAGTGTAGCTAGACTTCTTGCAAAATTTAAACCACTTGTCTAGCCTCTTGCTCTTGAAGAGGTCCTTAATATGTTTAGGCATGTTCTTGCTTTCCAGGAATGGTTTATCAGTAGTCCCTTCCCTCCTCAGGAACGTATCCGAGTAGAATGCCTTTGGGCATTCACACTTGCGAATCTGAAGCTACAGAACTTAGTACTGCGGACAGCATCGAGGTCAACCTCCTTCACCTCCTTATTCCTCCTACAAATTTTCGGAAGGGGGGGGGGGGGGCGCATATCCTGGTTCAACTCATTTAAAATTGGAGATGGAGGCACCTGACGGCGGTATCCAGAACCTTATCCCTCGTTCACATCTTCACCCTCACTTATAACCACATCTTCTTCCTCACTTATAACCACACCTTCTGTAACACCCCGTATTTTTCTGAATATTTTTAAAGTATTTTTCGTAAAGTTTAAACAGTTATTTTCAAATATATAGCGAGCGGGGAGGTAGTTTTAATTTAGATAATATTAAATAGTTGTTGTTGGGGGTATTATTTGTCTTTTGTAAAACTTTTAGTATTTAATACCTGTATTTATATTTATACTATACGTATTTTATACTCTCCGCCTATACGTATTTACACCATATACATACTGCATATTTTATATTATAATACTTTACTATATAATAATAATAAAAATAATAATAATAATAATAATAATAATAATAATAATAATAATAATAATAATAAAAATAATAATCATAATAATAATAATGATAATGATAATAATAATAATAATAATAATAATAATAATAATAATAATAATAATAATAATAATAATAATAATAATAATAATAATAATAATAATAATAATAATAATAATAAAACAAAACCCTCTCCGGACATTTCTCCATCCCCAACAAACTCACCACCCCCAACACTTCCTTCTCCTCTCTTTCACGTCATCCCCTTCCTCCCTCTATATATTTTCTTTTCTTCTTCTTCCTCACACCACCCGACACCAACACCACGAACACCACCACAACTAGCTCCCTCCTCTCAACCCTCTCTTCCTCTCCATCTCTCTCCCTCTATCTCTTTCTCTCCCTGCCAATAACAGCAGCGAGAGCAGCTGCAAGAAGAAGACCCACCACCGCCAACACCGACGACCACCACCATCACCAACAACGCCATCACCGCCATCCCTGCTCTCTGCCTCTCTCTGCCTTCCCTCCTCTGTGTCGAGCATCACCAGAAGAAGGCAACAGCAGCAGCAGCTGCTTGGAGCAGCGCCACCGCCGCCGGCGTTTCCCGACGAGAACCCACCGGCAAGCCATCGCACCTCCACCCTTCTGTTTTTCTCTCTCTCTCAATCCTCCCCCTATTTCGACCTCAAGATAAGAAGAAAAAGACGAACACATCAGAAAAGAGGCAGCCACAGCAGCAGCAGAAGCAACCCGCCGCCGCCACCTCCATTTTTTTGGGCGACCCAAAGAGAGCTTCGAGCCCGCTCAAAACAGAGGCACCCAACCTCTTCCACCCATCCCCCTGGCCTCCTGAAGGTCCGACCAGGTCTGTGGACAGAGCCAAGAACCACCGGAGAACAACCGCGTCGGCCACCATCACTGGCGACACTTTCGGCACTTCGACCCGTCCCATTTCCTCACCGTTTCTCGCGAATTTTGGACTGGGTATGGCTAAAATCTTCCCCTAACTTGTTTTCTATAATAGAAATCATGTTTAAAAGCCTTATATCCAAGATTTGATTTGTTTGTTTGAATGTTCTTGACTTGGGGGTTAAAGTGTAATTTTTAGAAAAGTTTTATGGGGGCGTTATAATGTTATTTCAGAAACTTTTGGGTACTAAATGCAATTTTTAATTTCAGATTCATTTATAAAATTAGTTTCTCTTAAATTTATTTAGAATATTATTTATAAAATTAATAAGTATATTTTTGGGGATAAATATTATTAAAGAAAATAAATTTTGGGTTAATAAATAAGTTAAAATGAATATTTTATTGAGAAAAATAAAAGAGCTAGAATTATATATAGGATGTATATTTGTTGAGATTGTATTAAGTTAGAAGCTCCGATTTGTAGGTGACGACTCCGTAGACGAGAACGAATTATAGGACGTGCTTGGATTTTGGTAAGTTAATATGCCTAGCCTCGCGTGCCTTTCTTTCATTTCGCGTATCGCGTGAGTTATTTGTGAAATGCTACCGTACTTGATTTATTTGAGTTGTTTATTTGTTTTCTAAATACTCCTCTTTGAAGTCTCGTTTGAAACTGGTATCCAAATCTAAATAACAATTCAAAAGAGGAACATCCAAAGTGATATTGTGAAATACTTGTAAAAGTGATATCCCAAGACGGACCACGTCATTGGGTTGGAAATACGAAATTTGATATCGTTGCCTCGATTACAGAAAGTAGCACACCGCTCACTTATTGGTCAAATCTGAATATCTCCCTCAATCGTACATCGATTATTATTATTTTGTGCCATACCGACTTTTGTTTGGAGCACCTTACTTTTTAAAGAAAAATTCGTAATTATGTAAAGTGGAAAGCCGTTGTGCGTGGGTTTGTGCCATATCCTTGATACGATACATTTCTGACATATTGTGTTTGGTTACTGATTATGAGATTATGAGGCTCTGACCTCCTTTTGATTATGATATGGTTATGAAGCGCTGTGATGGGAACCTCCTGTGATTGAGTTATGGTTGTGGTAGTGCTTTTGCACATATGAGAAAGAGGTTGTGGATTGGATATGGTCACGCCCCGTATCAATTAGTTACTAAAATGAATTTTTGGACTCGATTCATATCGATGATGATATTATTATCTTGAGATTAAAGTTATATTGTGAATTTCTATTAACGGTGATTTCCCGGGATAGACCGCATCTTTGGGACGGAACACGAAATTTGAGATTGTTACGGAGTTTGACACACCAAATCAATGTGAACGCTTTTCCCGCGAGTATTTGACATTTTTTTATCAGCGAATTGGTTATTCCTGTCACATGTCTCATAATCTGTTTACGTGCTATGGGTGTTAGCTTACTTAGCCGTTTGCTGATCATTTTATTTAAAAACTGCGTCGGCTTTTGCTATTTTAAAACCGCAGGTTGGCTATCGAGGTGGGGGAACGTTCACGACACCGATGGATAGGAAAGCTTACGGGTTAGAAGATCATCTAGTATCATCATATCACTGATAAATGTATTTCTGACTTTTCAAATGTCAATGTTTGTATTGAAATTGTAATAAGTTATGTTTTGAAATGTTATCGATGGTTGTACTAGCTATGAACCGACGATCCTTATCCGTTCCCAATGATGCTCATCACCTCGGGGGGAGGCATTTCCCTTGTTAAATAAGGGTAGTGTTAAATCTTCCTCAGGATTGAATACAGGGTGATCATCAACAACTAATCCCCATCTCCTATTAGCATTACCACCCTATGTAGACATGATGATAAAGATAAAAAACGAGTGCACGTGAGGTCGAAAGTGAACTACACCAAGTAAACCAGGGTACAAGTAAAGAGCAAGTAAAAATCCTAGAAGTGCCTAAGAATGAAGTAAAGGAAGAGAGAAGTGAGATACTTGTGGTCCCGGAGTACCATTCTTACGGGACCAGTTATGCAAAAATTGATCAAGAAAGGATAGAATCGGTCGACCAATTTTTTGAAACCCTGAGCAAGTTAAGCCGAGTATACCTCCTTGGGCTCCTCGGTGTCCCTGTCCAAAGTATCTTCTTTATCTTTGGCCGCATCCAATTTCAAAGTGACGAATCGATTTTTTTTTTGTTCTTGGAGCTCTTCCTCTTCAATCTCCCCCACACTTAAACTATTCACTATCTCCCAAAACCCCAAGAATTAATCTTGTAGACGATCATGCAAAGAGCAAAACCCAACAAGAAATTCTTGATTTGGAGGAGTTTTGGTTTTGGGTGGTGTTCTTGAGTTTTTGAGATGAAGAAGATGAAGATGGTGAATTTGATCTGAATGGGGGATTGGATAGCTTACCTGACCAGTTTTTTCTTTATATACCCCTCCAAGATTGTCCAAAATGCCCCTATTAAGTAAGAAGAGATACCCATTTCGCACGAAATGGGGCATTTCGTGCGAAATGATTTTGAAAATCCAAATCAGATGGGTGTTTTCATTTCGTGCGAAATAGAGGACGAAAAGTTTTCCAAGTGTTGCCCTATTTCGCACGAAATGGCCAATTTCGCGCGAAATAGGCTCCTTCTCGTGCTCTTTTGCCTCCGATTTCTTTGTTTGGCCACCGTTTTCCTTGAATCTTGCAACGATGGACGCCATTAACTACTAGAAATCCATTTTGATTGGAAAACTCCCAAAATATGGGGAATTTCCCATTTCCTCTCGTTTTTGCTTTCGTGTGCATGAATCTCGCCACTTAAGCTCGTAAACTGCAACTTCCTCTCCGGATTCCGATACGTGCAACCACAACTTGAACAACTTGCTGCCATGATATTCAAACTAATTATTTACTCCTCGACCTCGAGTAACATCTCTGTATTTCCCGTTTCTTCCCAATAGCAAGATGTTCCTCGTTTTGCGTGCAACATCGTGCTGATACATCAAGTAGGGGTATCCGGAGTGGTCTTCGATACATTTGTTCCGCACACTCATAGGAAATATTAAAACCACTCTCTCTCACCTGTAAAAATCATGTATCAATATCAAGACAGAATACGAAAAATAATTAACTAACAACATTGTGTTGCCTCCCAATAACCTCTTGTAATTTAAGGTCGACATCCCGACCCTGTTACCTCATGCCTCTAGAAAGGCCACTTAGCACCACGTGCCTCCTCGTCCAGCTTCCGATGCTGGATCCTCAACACAACTCGGTTAACCTCGGTTTTTGAAAATGGTGGCTCAACATTAACCACCTCTAAACTCTCGTGCACTGACTGCACTGCCACTGGCACCTGTGACTTTTCTCGAGACTGCTGTTGATTCACTTAGGAAACCCAGAAAGTTTCCCACGCATCAGCGATCCTCATGATCAATTCACGGTAGCCAAAAAGGGCCTTCCCAGGATTATCGGAACATCTCCAACAAACATCTCCATAAAAAGAAAAATAAGCAGGGATAAAAGAGTTCCCAACCTTCACGAGAAAATCATCCACCACTCCATAGGCTCTCTTGCAAGACTTGTCAGCAAACTGAAGATTGATCCATGTGGAGCGAGATTACACTCCCAGCTTCTGAAAAGATGATAGTGGCATTAAGTTGATAATAGCCCCCAAATCACATGGGGCTTGTCCCGTGTAGGCTCCTCCCAGGTTAGCTTCTATCACAAAGCTACCTGGATCCTTCTGTTTCTGTAGCAACCCATGCATAACACATGAGCTCACCTGCTCGGTAAAATCCACGGTCTGAATATAGAGCACCGCCCTTTTTCCTAAATACCTCATGTATTTGACATACTTAGGCATCATCTTGACTACCTCAATCAATGGCACACTGATATGCAATTTTGATAAAATGGACAAGAACCTCTTGTATTCCTTAGAGTCATCTTTCTTCTTTCTCGCCTTATGAGGATATGAAAGATCATTAGGAAACGAAGGTGGTGGTGGTGTTACCTCGTATTTCATGTGTGGAGTCAAGCCCTTTGATTGGGGGGTCTTGTCAAAGACATCATTCTGTCTACCCTTCGAGGCTTCTGCTCTGTTGTGGCTCGGATATGGGGGATCATCAAGAGCAATCCCACCAAGAGTGTAAATAGCATTAACATGGCGAATATTCTCAGTATTAGACGGCAAGGATACTGGTGCTCTAGAGGAGAGCTGAGTGGCAATCTGTCCTACCTACACCTCCAAGTTACGAAGTGAGGTCTTGGTGATGTTAAAATCCGCTGTCAACGTTTCCACCTCATAGATAAAGGTATTGACGTTCTTGACCATCTAGTACATCATGTTCTTGAGATCTGTCATCTCAGTGTTCTATCCTACAGATGGTGGTGGCGCCTGAGCAACTGGCGTAGCTGGCCTATGTTGAAACATGGGTGCATATGAAGCTCCATACGGATCCCCATACCTGAATACGGGATGATCTTTGTTTTATGTCCTGTAGTTCCCCTGATTCACTACTAGAAAATTGTCAAAAATGGCAGGAGACTATTGCCGATTACGGTACCAAAAACTGTCATTTATGCTTTAAACGGCAAGACTTGTGGCGGTAATGGACCGGCCGCGTAGAGAGTTGCAGTTTTTGCCTCGTGGCGGTAAATATCCTGCCATTTTAGATATTCATGGCTGGAAATGATTTACTGCCGTGTTTGTTTCTTTTAAGCGGCAAGAGCTATTGCCATTTTTGACATCAACATTTATGGCAAGCTTTATTATCTCCGTTTTTACCCTCATTTTTGTGGCAAGAACTCCTGCCGTTTTTGATAATTTTACTGCCACATTTAGTTCCACCACATGTGGCAGTAACTTTACTCCCTCCCTTTTTGGGTGTTTCAAAAATGGCAATAATTTTGTACTGCTGTTTAAAGAAGAAAATCAGCAAAAAATAAATACAATAATTCTGCTCACTCCTACCTATAACCTGCATATTTCAACCCAACAAGCACAGAAATGTTTTCAACACAGCAAGCACGCACATCCATTTGTGCAAACATATTACGGAAATAATGTAACTTTACATTACAAATATTAAAAAATAATAATTGCGACTGATATTTCCAAGTTCGTGTTCTTAGCTAGATCTATATAATTACCTAAGTTACTTCAAAAAACATATGCATACAATTTCGCTCACAATAACTAAAGCTCCAACCAAAAATGCAAGCTATATTGCTTCATCAACTTGACGCTCTCTCCTAGCTTGAACCTACACAAGAAGGTCATTGCAAGATATTCACATAAGTAATGAAAACATTTATGCCTACAAACTGAGTACATACACTTACCTTATGTAAGTGCTTTGCATAAGTATAGAACGCTATTTTTTCAGATCAATACATAATTAGAAGAACTCCTATGTTTTTAAATCAATATAACTTAAACAATGTTCCTGGGAATACGGTTTTCGTAAGGCCGATTATATGTAGCAAACATCATATATAACGCTTTTGGTACAATGTTTGCTGCATTTTATTTTTTTCCTTGTCGTGTGCTAGGAGTAAATTGTGTTTGGTGTAAAATAAGTTAATTACCAAACAGTGGTGACTGAAAATTCCAAATAAGTTTAGGTAAACAGAAAATGGGTACCTCTACTGTTTCGAGTCATCAGAAATACTCTTACTTCTAAATGTGCTAACAGTAATAATAAAGTTTCCAAATTGTCCACATCACTCATCCTATTTCTGATTCATGCATCTCATGTAATTTTTACATGTGGTGTTTGCGGTTATTTAGATTCCAGGGAGCTTTATTTTCTCTATTTTCGAGGATTCGAGGACTGAACCTCAGGAATTGAGGAAAGACTGTTCGCAACTACACTTGTATATGCACCAATTGACCAGAAACATTTGTCTTTTAGCCAATATTTTCTATCAATGCCTCTATGACTCTATCATTCATAAGAGATTGAAGAATTGATTTCTTTCTGCTCAGACTTGTGGCAGCCCCACCAATAATCACAACAGCCTCTTTACTTTTGTTTTGGAGACCCACATATTGCCTTGCATTCAAAGATAATGGAAAGCCCAGCTAAGGCAAGTTTTCATATTAGACTAATATAAATGAATTTTAAATTGCGCTGAACTAAAAACATGAAGAAAAAACACTCAGAACGGTGATTTTTGGCAAGTAGCAAAAGACTAGCAAGGTCTCGTCAGTAAAGGCCAAAATGATTTCATTAAATTCACATCCACAATGGTGCTGTAGATAGTGCTTTCTGAGCTAGCAGATCTGGGCCACGTGGCAACCATCCAGCATACGATATTGTGCTCCACACACACTGGATCACCAGCCGCGCTGATCCATGTGGGGGCTGCGACACAGAGCCCTCGCATACCACTGCACGGGACTTGTAGGGACTTAGTGGTTTGGAGGCTAGAGTAAGTCCTGTCGCGTGCGAGCCAAGCCCGCGCGCGACCTTTAGTAACTGCTTTTGAGAGATTTATGGCACGAGCTCCATAAACCCGGTCAATCCGGTCAAACCCGGTCAACCTCGTAACGGTTCCGGTATTCGCGCATAACGTGCTGTAACGGTCCCTATATATAAGGACGAACGTGCCGTTGTGGTTAAGCTAATTAAGCCGCCATTAATGGGCGCATTAACCACACTACAACGGTCACGTTCCCTGCTATATCAATGACGTTAACCTTTCCATACAAAGGAGGACACACTGGCCATACGCGGAAGCTCTGCCAAACCTCTGTCTCTCTCTCAGACATTACTACTGCCTTACTCTCTCCCTACACACAACCCAACTCTTCCTGTGCCAACTCTGATCCTCTACATACGGTGTACACGGAGGTCTCCCCGCCGGAATCTCTTGTGCACATTTTGGTGAACCCGACGTGAACTTACCAACAAAAGCAACCATGTCTCAGGAGGATGATATCAGCAACAGAGCGCCTTCCACCGAAGCTGCCTCGGGAGAGGAGACCCGCCGTACTCCTACGACCCCCGCCGAGGCACCGACGCTAGAATCCTTGGACGCCACTGTCCAAAGTCAGGCGAAAGCTCTCAAAGCTCAGTCTGCGCAGCTAGAACGAATCCTGGCCGTTCTGGGCACCCTCGCGCCAAACCCTTCATCGGCCACCGCCGTCCCTCAAGGAGGAGGAGCCCCTACTGCTCCAGGACTGGGAGTATCGACCACACCTCCCAACCCTAATCTGCAGACTCCACCAGCGACTACGCAGCTGCCTTCAATTCAAGGATCAACAGCTCAGATGTTGCCTCTCACTGCTCATACTCCTCAGCCTCCGGCTTTGGTACCTAATTCGGCGTCGCAGTATCCCTTGCCTCTGCCAACGGCGATCTGGGGCAATGCGAGCAGCCAATATGTCCCCAACCCTCCGGCGGCATATGTGTCGCCTTCGCCTGCGACAACTCCTCCATCTGCGTGTACAAAGCGATCTCCGCAGCCGTCCTCAAAGGACTCAAAGGGTCCACTTCACCCATGGGAGACAGATCGTACAGCATGTGCACGTCCTCGAGTGTGGGTGCAGCCTCGAACTCAGCAAAGTGGAAAGTGTGAGTCGCAGGCGAGTAGCGGGAAAGAAGGTTTAGAAGCATGGACTGGTCCAGCTTCACGGCAGCACCCTTCATAGCACGAACAGCGAAGTATACGCCGGCCTCATTAAGAGTCGCAGCATGATCGGTCAACACGTGGTCAATCCACTCATCCATGTAGTCCATTTTCTGGACAAAAGCTTGGGTGGAAATCGCAGCATAGGGGAAGTACCCATTTTCAATTCCCAATCGAACCACATCCTCGCAGCCAATCGACTCGAGCAAGGCTGAGTTAACTGGGGGATTCATTGTTAGCAATTCTTCATTGGGGACAGAAGCAGGCAATTTCTTCGCCTTAACCCTCGCGTGGTAGAAATCTTTGCCACCCAGATAGGGGGCTTTTCGCCACAAAGCTTGCGGAAGATCAGGTATCTCTTCGTCCTCCTTGGTGGGTTTGGTTCCTTTTGTCTTGGCCATTCCTGCGGAAGAGCAAGAAAAAAGGGGGAGAAATATGCCACACTTCAGTTTGAATTTCGAGATTCAAGATCTATGGAAAGAAAGATGAACAGTTTCTGGTATCGATTTCAGAAATTAGAGGGTTGCATTATCAGTGATTTCAAAAACCCACATCCGAAGTCTTTATTATCGAAGGATTAAGCCACAATTGGGTCCAAAGCTTGAAGCTTCTTCACAAGTTTCAACAGATTATATGTTATGGGTTTACAGATTCAACGCAGTTTGAAGCATATATTGGTATTATAAATCAAAATTGAACAAGGCCAACCTTGTTTTCGTGAGGCCTGCTTGGATATACACAGTTGAAGAAGACGATTTGCAGTTCTGAACTGGTGATTGATTATCTGAATCTGCTCTCGAAGACTTCCGGGTACCATTCACTTTAAGAGAAAGAATTGATGCTTTGCAACAATGGAGAGTACAAAGTATTTATCCAAAAACAATGAAGGGTTGCGTCCTTTCAGTAGTCGAATCGCAACTGTCACCTTCGAATCGCGCAATCACAGGACAAGCTGACGTCACGCCTAAAACCCTAAAGGCCAGACGGCACGACTCTAGGAGTTTTAGGTCATAATGGCACGCACGGGGGCTGAATTTACCCGTATTTTAACTGGTGCGTGGCGGCGACGCGCATGTTGGTTTCCGCGCATGGAAGTCTATACAGCTATGAGCCTTCACGCGCAGAAAGGGGGCTAATGTAGATAGTGCTTTCTGAGCTAGCAGATCTGGGCCACGTGGCAACCATCCAGCACACCATATTGTGCTCCACACACACTGGATCACCAGCCGCGCTGATCCATGTGGGGGATGCGAGACAGAGCCCTCGCATACCACTGCACTGGACTTGTAAGAACTTAGTGGTTTGGAGGCTAGAGTAAGTCCTGTCGCGTGCGAACCAAGCCCGCGCGCGACCTTTAGTAACTGCTTTTGAGAGATTTATGGCACGAGCTCCATAAACCCGGTCAATCCGGTCAAACCCGGTCAACCTCGTAACGGTTCCGGTATTCGCGCATAACGTGCTGTAACGGTCCCTATATATAAGGACGAATGTGCCGTTGTGGTTAAGCTAATTAAGCCGCCATTAATGGGCGCATTAAACACACTACAACGGTCACGTTCCCTGCTATATATATGACGTTAACCTTTCCATACAAAGGAGGACACACTGGCCATACGCGGAAGCTCTGCCAAACCTCTGTCTCTCTCTCAGACATTACTACTGCCTTACTCTCTCCCTACACACAACCCAACTCTTCCTGTGCCATCTCTGATCCTCTACATACAGTGTACACGGAGGTCTCCCCGCCAGAATCTCTTGTGCACAGGTGCATATAAGGAAATAGGACAGGTCTCTAGGGATTGGGTTTCTAGCATAACAAATTTGATATGATTCTAAAATGATAAACTGAATGATGAAATAAACTTAGATTGGTAATCTTGCCTCCAAGTAGGGCATTGACACGTAAAAGGAACTTGACAAGACACATATGCGTTGTAAAAAAATGTTTTGGTAACTGCACTAAAAAGGAATCCGATGTCACTGAACTGTAACCTAGCTGCATTAACAATATATCGGGGCATATCAGACAATAATTACCAGCAACTATTAAACTTACTTAGAGTAATTTCAAAATCTGAGTGGGAGCATTCTTCTATTGGGCCTTTTTAACCTGCAATATTTAATTTCAAATGCTAAAAGGTTAAGAATTGAATTATGAAGGCAGTAAACGGCAGTCAGACCCTTCAAGATAAAAGACAAAAAACATGAATTATGAATTGAAGCACGTTTCATTACCTGTATCTCTAGAAGAAAAGGAAAGTAAACTGCGGGCCTTTTTCATTCGTTGAAGCATGTGTCGTCACCTATATCTCTCGAAGGGTTGGAACAACAGTCACTAACACCGGCTTACTTGCTTCAAAAATTCCAATTCGTAAGCCATGACTGCAATAGATATAATGTGTCAGTGAGAAAGTCAGTTCTAAAGAAATCAAGCAAACAAGAGGAAGATAGAGAAATTGTCCACGATAAGTGAACTGTCTGAGAATTGCAGTAATGGATCCCTTGTATAGTCCCATCACACCCATTTATGGAAGCTAGGATATAAGCTCAGGGAATGTGTGAGTTCATGCTTGTACTCTTTTACTTCACTGTTGTGCACAAGAGATTCCGGCGGGGAGACCTCCGTGTGTACCGTGTGTAGTGGATCAAGGATCGCACAGGAAGAGTGGGGTTGTGTGTAGGGAGAGTATAAGGCAGTAGTAATGTCTGAGAGAGAGACAGAGGTTTGGCAGAGCTTCCGCGTATGGCAGTGTGTTCTCCTTTGTATGGAAAGGTTGACGATCTATATATACTGGAGAACGTGACCGTTGTAGTGTGGTTAATGCGCCCATTAATGGCGGCTTAATTAGCTTAACCATAACGGCACGTCCGTCCGTGTATATAGGGACCGTTAGAGCACGTGGTGCGCGAATACCGGAACCGTTACGAGGTTGACCGGGTTTGACCGGATTGACCGGGTTTATGGAGCTCGTGCCATAAATCTCTCAAAGCAGTTACTAAAGGTCGCGTGCGGGCTTGGCTCGCACGCGACAGGGCTTACTCTAGCCTCCAAACCACTAAGTCCCTACAAGTCCCGTGCAGTGGTATGCGAGGGCTCTGTCTCGCAGCCCCCACATGGATCAGCGCGGCTGGTGATCCAGTGTGTGTGGAGCACAATATGGTGTGCTGGATGGCTGCCACGTGGCCAAGATCTGTCATGTCAGAAAGCAGTATCTACATTAGCCCCCTTTCTGCGCGTGAAGACTCGTAGCCGTATAGACTTCCATGCGCGGAAACCAACATACGCGTCGCCGCCACGCACCAATTCAAATACGGGTAAGTTCAGCCCCCGTGCGTGTCATTATGACCTAAAACCCCTAGAGTCGTGCCGTCTGACCTTTAGGGTTTTAGGCGTGACGTCAGCTTGTCCTGTGATTGCGCGATTCGACGGTGACGGTTGCGATTCGACTATCGAAAGGACGCAACCCTTCATTGTTTTGGATAAATACCTTGTATCCCCCATTATTGCAAAGCATCACTTCTTTCTCTTAAAGTGAATGGTACCCGGAGATCTTCGAGAGCAGATCCAGATAATCAATCACCAGTTCAGAACTGCAAATTGTATTCTTCAATTGTGCATATCCAAGCAGGCTTCAAGAAAACAAGGTTGGCCTCGTTTACTTTTGATTTAAGATACCAGTGTTTGCTTTGAACTGCGTTGAATCTGTAAACCCATGAAATTTGTGAAGAGGCTTTGATCTTTGAACCCGCTTTGCTTTAATCCTTCAACAATACGAGATCTTGCAACTCCCCAATTTCTGAAATCGATACCGGAACTGTTCGTCTTCCTTTGCATAGATCTTTGAATTTCAAAATTCAAACTGAAGTGTGGTATTTCTCCCCCCTTTTTCTTGCTCTTCCGCAGGAATGGCCAAGACAAGAGTAACCAGACCCGTCAAAGAAGATGAAGAGATACCCGACCTTCCGCAGGCCTTGTGGCGAAAAGCCCCCTTTTTAGGCGGCAAAGATTTTTACCATGCGAGGGTAAAGGCGAAGAGGATGCCTGATCCTGTCCCAGTTGAGCGATTGCTGACGCTGACTCGCCCAGTTAACTCAGCCTTGCTCGAGTTGGTTTGTTCCGAGGATGTGGTTCGATTAGGGATCGAGAACGGGCACTTCCCATATACTGCAATTTCTACTCAGGCGTTCGTCCAGAAATTGGACTATATGGATGAGTGGATTGACCACGTGTTGGACCATCACGCCGTGACTCTTAATGAAGCCGGCGTATACTTTTCTATCCGTGCTATGAAGGGTGCTGCCGTGAAGCTGGATCAGTCCATGCTTCTAGACCTTCTGTCCCGTTACTCGCCTGCGACTCATACGTTCCATTTTGCTGAGTTCGAGGCTGCCCCCACACTCGAGGACGTTCAAATGCTGTACGAGCTTTCCCCCATGGTCGAAGTGGACCCTTTGAGTCCCTTAAGGACATCTGCGGAGATTGCCTTGTACACGCAGATGGAGGAATGCCTAGCAGAGGTGAAGAAAATCTCCACTCGGTGGACCACCACGAAGCCTCTTCCGAACTGGCAGCTGGTTGATACATCCGCCAAGAATACCTGGAACAAATGGTTGCAGTACTTCTTTCGAGACTATGCGAACAGCAGCATTACCAAGAAACTTCTGAGTGAAGATCCGGAGGCCGAGAATTACGTAGAGGGCAAGGGTTATCACTTGACCCTTTGTGCTTTTCTCTGTGCCTGGCTGTCGAGGTACTTGATTGATGGTCACCCCCATGACGGAGTCTTCTACCATGTGTTGCCACTTGCTGTGAGGCTCGCTCTTGGCCAGAGAGTCGCACTCGGACCCTTGGTCTTGGGCACGCTGTACTACAGGCTTGATCAGCTGGTTCTGGCTATGAGGGAGTCGCGTGGCCGCCTCGATGTACTGACTTTTGTCAATATTTCCTTTTTGACAATGTGGGTTTTCGAGCGCTGGCCGTCTTATGCTCCAACTGCTCTCCAACTTGACAAATGGTGTCCCCCAGGCGAGACAGAAGCGCGCAACAGCGGAAGAGCTGCGAGATGGTTCGGAACAGGCAACACAAAGTGCGTTTGGAGTTTGATATGCGACAAACGGAAGGAGTTTACTGCCAGGCCCTATGCCACGCGCATTGAGAATGTGCGATGGTTTCCAAAGCTGTACCCCTCTAAAGGCATGGTCTTTTCAGAAGAGCTTCTCTTTGAAGGGGACCTCATTTCCATGAGCGCTACCGCGAGTTCTTTTGCTGGTGTCTGCGAGGTTCCCTTCCTGCCCTTGCAGAGCTATTCGTGAGCTCGCGTCGAGGTATGAAAAGCTTACCGTGGACGTTGACCCCACTCGAGTTTCTCCTCAGTTTGGTTTTGATGCGGTGGCCCCATCAATCTGGCCCCAGTCCATTGTCAGAGGATGCTACAAGCGCTTGCTAACAAAGGAGTGCAAGACGGTTTTCCTGAACAATCTTCCTTTTGAGCAGCCTGCGGGAACCCGCGAGGGTGGTTGTTCCCAGAACTGGCTCGCATACTGGGTTGCCCAGCAAACGAGAATTGAGACGGAGTCGGCCGCGCAGCCAAGTAGATCTCCCTTGATCAAAAGGAACTCTTTTCCGTTTCGCCCCACTTGCAGTCTGAGCGAGTCTGAGTATGGTTGCTACTCACTGTGGGATCGTGAAAACCATTTGTGCCCTGATGTCATTCTGAAAGAGCAAGTCGCCGCAATTAAGAAAGGCGATACGCATGTCGTCAGATATAGCAAGGCATTTGATGAGGTAAGCGATTTCTCCGCGTGCATTAAGCTTTTTGATTTCCTTATGCTGACATCTTTATTCTGTACGGTTGTAGTGTCATGTGCGGCGATTCGCATCTGGTGATCGCTCCAAGTCATTGGTTAACGCCATTGTTGCCACCAGAAGACAAAGGCAGTCGTTCCGACTATCGTGGAGGATGGAACCTGAGCTCGAAACAAAGATTCGCGCAGTCATGAATGCTTTTGCTGACTCGCTGATAGACAATCCTCCGGCTCCGTCTCCTTCTGGAGATGACCCGTCTCCTCCAGCGACTGCGGCGCCAAGAGTGAAGAGACCCAGGCAAAAGGGAATTACAATTTCTTCCCCTAGGAATGCCCCCAGCTTCTCCTCCAGTGAGGTCCCTTTCTATCAAGGACAAAGGCAAAGGTCGCATGCCCAGCAAAGTGCGAAAAGATCTCGCAGTTGAGACTTTCGTTCCATTCAACCAAGAGGAAGAGGAAGAGAGGCAGGAGCCCCAAGCAAGTGACGAAGAAGAAGAAGTAACAGTTGTGATGCATGAGGAAGAATCAGGAGGTACCTCTGTCGCACTTCCTTTCCCGTTATCGTAACTTCTTTGCACTTCTTTTCTTTAAACCATTCGTGTATTCGCAGATGATGATGATGAAACCATTGGTGGCCTTGTGGCCAAGAGACAAAAGAGAGATGCCCATTCTGGTATTCCAGATGATCCCATAAGCGAGGACGTTCTTGCTGAGTCCCGAAAGACGGCCGCGGAGGCTGCTGAAAGAAGGAGGCGGCGAGAGGAAGAGGAGCTCGAGCGTGTGAAACAGCGGAGCCTCGAAGAGCAGCATGTTGACGACTTAGTGCGTCCAGTTGGCGAGGAAGACGAGCTCCCCGAAGAAGTGGCTCCCCGTGCGGAGGAGGAAGATGAGGTTCCCGGAGAGGATGCAGCGGCCTTGGAGCAAGTCCAAGCAGACTTCGAAGAGATCGCAGGTGGCGATAAAGGTGAGATCTTCAATCTCGCAGTAACTTATAGAGATGTTATCGTGGGTGCGTTAAAGCATGGTGTGTCAAAGGCTGACATTCGCCGTTGGTTAGTAGGCAAATGCGGAGAGCCCTCAGGTAACTATTTGAGTGATACGCACGTACTAGGCTTTAGCAACTTGAGGCAGAATCATGACTGGTTTATTCGCATCCCAGGTCACGCTTCTCTTAAAGACTTGCTTAGTGAGGACACACTGATAGGGCATGGTTCCACGTCCTTAGTGTATGATGAAGATACCTCAATCCCACCTTCGCGTGGAGGTGCTTATTCTTAGCTTTAGTAAAGATAGGAAAATAACTTATAGCGCAAGTTACCTCATATCATCACATTTAATGTCGCAGGTCATGCTGAGGAACCTGAGCTGGAGCAGAGAAGTCAACCTTCTGCGTCCTATGTTCCAATTCCGAGCTCCCATACCGAGAAGCCCGTCGCAGCTGCTGACCACGCGGGTGAGCCTCTCGAGGACATCATCGAACTTTCCGACGATGCTGGAGCTGATGCTGTGCTGGTGGATGAAGATGTCCGTACCAGTGCAGAGGAAGTAAGGACAAGTGCTGCTAATGCGTTCGCATCTGAGAGCGTCCTTCGCCAAGCGACTTCGGCTGTCCCTTCGCCTCCGGCGATGACTGAGCCCGAGGCACCTATTCCTGCGTGGAGCATTTGGGGCTCGCAGGTTGGGAATGCAGTCGCAGCTGGTGCGGCCTACACTCTTCCTCCCGACTACGAGAGATTGGAGCTCGCAGCTGATAGGAGAGCTATGAAGCGAGGGCAATCTTCGAACAACCCGGCAGCCCGCATTCCTTCCCTTCATGAGATTCTGGAAGGAACTGGTAAGTAGAGCTTTTCTGTTCGCACGTCGCATTATTCGCTTGCGAGTTTTGACATCATAACTTATTTTTGACGTCTCCTCAGGTTTGAAGCAAACCGATGTAGACTGGGTGGTTCGAATGCGTCTGACCTACCCCCGATCGTTTGTGAGATCTCTGGAGATCGGGCCTTTTGACAGGAGGCTGTTCCTTACTGAAGCCATTTGGATATTGGAGCAGTTGTCTGCGGCTACACCTGCGACCATTTCTGTCCAGAGTGCTGAATTGCTGTGTGGCATGTGCCAAAATCTCCTGATCAAAGTCCAGGGCAGACTGGGTTTCAAATTTCTCAAGGACAGAGTCACGCTGATTCGCGCAGCCGTAACTTTGAAACTGGGCCACCAGAATCTCGCAGCTGAGAAGCAGAAGGTGGAGCAGCAGAAGCAAAAGGTTGATGAAGCTCTGAAGCTGTATCATGAGTTGAATGCTAGGTGCGAGCTACTGAAGCAAGAAGTGGAACAGGTAGAGAAGCTGAGCGAGCAGTTCGTGCCCCAAGACTCCTTAATCAAGAATTTGCTTTGATTTTCGAATTTTGCAAAAATAGCAAGAAAATGGCTGGAACATTAATGTAATTTCTTGAACATTAATGTGATGTTGCTAGGGTTTCTCCCCCTTTTTTTAACAAAAACAATGGATTTTCTCGTTTTGCCCTTTTCCGGGATTTGATTGGATATTTCTGTGCATATCCAATTATGACATCAGCAATTGATACTCTGCTTGATTTTCGCGCTAATTTCTCGGCAGATAAGCACGCTTTCGTTGGGAAGTCCATCCGAATCATGACTATCCGTCATTTATTAGGATACGCAACTGAATCGTCGTAGCCTTTAGTAGGGTAATTGATTGTTACCGCTTTTAAAGGCGTAAGTGATTGAACTTACCCTCTTTTTGAATTCTGCTGACTCATCTTTGGCAACCGAAGAGTCTGTACAGGGTCTATATAAACCCTGTCCTTGCTATTTGGGTTCTTCATCCCAAAAAATGTGCTTTGCCGTGAGTCCTTACAACTGCTGGCTTCAACGCTTATTTTTCGTTGATTCATGGCAACTTCAAGTTGTGAATCCTGAGTTTGCGCTTTATGTTGTAGAAATAGTTTCCAAGATCCACTTTATGAGGCTTATTGCTCTTTATAACCATCATAAAGAAGATGCAGATAATATCTCATGTGTGTTCGAAGAAATTTCTTCGTGTATTATGTGTGCAGGTCATGTTTCCGGCTGCCTCGTGGTGAGGTGCAGCGCCGAAGTGACCATGCTACCGTCTCGTAATGAACGGCGAAATTCTCCTCCAGCATCCCTGGAGGAGGATTTCTTGCCTCTTCGTCCTTGAACTCAGGGTGCTCGTCAATGCCCTTGTCCAACATGACAAGGAGTCCATCACCAGAGGAATGACTGCTTCGCCTGTTTTGCAGAGCGGCATATGTCGAAACAGGATGCTCCTCCGGCGCCTACCTTGATCAGACAGAGGCTTTTGTCACCCCTTGGGGTCCTGGGCGTATCGTTTCCCAGGTTTCGCGGCTAGGGATCTAGTGAATGACAAGCTGATCTCTTCGCTGCAGCATCCCTTTTGCTACGGATCTTTGGCCGCATATCTGCTTGTTGCGTAGCCGGTGTTGAAACCGGTGGGTTCATCCTTTTCTAGTCGGAATTCCCATAGTGTGTTTCTGGCTTGTCAGCCACTTTTTGAATGTATTGTAAGCCATGTTGGCTGCGTAGTTAGATTCGAGCTTTTCGCTTGTAAGCTGCTATCTAGACAGATAAATTGTAAGTCATTTGACTCGTAATGATAAATAGCCTTTTGTATTATCTGCTGTCTCTTTACAACAAAATACAATTTTGCGTGCGCGTCGGCATATTTCGCCTTGCATAATGTTATGTAATGGTTTCGCATTTGCGATATATTAATTCGCTGATGCTTCGCTAGATCGTTCGAGATCATATTTTCGCAGCTGTGCCATCCTGACAAATGGGCTTATGATTGGCCTTTGTGGATCATTTAAGATCATCTTCACAATGTTGCAAGTTGCTATCGTGGCAGATAGTCTTTAGTAGATCAATTGAGATCGTTTTTGCGTAGGCTGTTATCGCAACAGATAGGTTTTAAAGATCAATCAAGATCGCATTTGTATGTGTTGCTATCGTGACAGATAGGCTTTAGAAGATCAATTAAGATCGCATTTGTATGTGTTGCTATCGTGACAGATAGGCTTTACAAGATCAATTAAGATCGTATTTGCATGTGTTGCTATCGTGACACATAGGCTTTAGAAGATCAATTAAGATCGCATTTGCATGTGTTGCTATCGTGACAGATAGGCTTTAGAAGATCAATTGAGATCGCATTTGTATAGGCTGCTATCGTAACAGATAGGCTTTTATGATCAATTAAGATCGCATTTGCATAGGCTGCTATCGTGACAGATAGGCTTAGATGATCAATTAAGATCGCGTTTAGACAGGCTGCTATCGTGAGAGATAGGCTTATATGATCAATTAAGATCGCATTTGCATAGGCTGCTATCGTAAGAGATAGGCTTAGATGGTCACTTACGACCGCATAGGTTGTTATCGTAAGAGATAGGCTTAGATGATCAGTCAAGATCGCATTTGCATAGGCTGCTATCGTAAGAGATAGGCTTATATGATCAATCAAGATCGCAGTTGTACAGATTGCTATTGCCATCATGGCCCGCTGATAGGTCGCGCCTGCGTTCTTAAGACCGAACGGCATCACTGTGTAGTTGAATACCCCTACAGGGGTGATGAATGCTGTATTCCGCGCGTCTTCGGGATCCATCTTGATTTGGTTGTATCCGCTGAAGCTGCCATGAAACTGAACATGCGATGACCCGCTGTTGAATCGATAAGCAAATCGATGTTGGGCAGTGGGAAATCGTCCTTAGGGCAGAAGCGATTGAGATCTCGGAAGTCCACGCAGATGCGGAGCTGTCCGTTCTTCTTCACCACTGGCACGATGTTGGCCAGCCATGTGGGATGATGATTCGGCTCTATGAACTTGGCATCTAGGAGTTTGACAATCTCCTGCTTGATCTTCACGTTAAGCTCCGGTCTGAAGCTTCTCGTGCTCTGCTTGACCGGTTTAGACCCGGGGATGATGTCTAAACGATGCATGGTGATGCTTGTATCCAGACCTGGCATCTCATCATACTCCCATGCGAAGACATCCTTGTATTCAGTTAGGAGCTGTAGCAGCCCTTGTTCCTCCTCGCTTGTGAGATCCGCGCTCAGGAAGACTGGCCTCTTCTTTTCCTCGTTCGGGCTGAGGAGCACTTCCTTTAGCTCTTGCTTCTGCGGTCTTGGCCCGTCTTCCATGCATTCAGGCGCTTCTTTGAGTTTCTCGTCTGGAGTGCCCTGTGTTGGCTCTTCCGTCGGTGCAATTTGCTCGATTTGATTGATTTGCCCAGGGATATCCCCATGCCCGCGTGAGGACATCCCCGCGCACCTTCATATGCGGTAGCATTTCTTCCCATTGGCATAGAAGCTCTCTATCTCCTTGCCCTCGGGGTCATGCTTTGCGATCCTCTTCAGAGTGTACACGTTCTTTCGATGATATGCGATACGCGGCGCCTCTTCGCGTGTAGGCGGCTTTTCCATGGCATCTTCCCTCGTCACCATTACCCCTGCAGGCGATTGGTCCTTGATGTCCTCCCAGAGAGGCAAAGGAGTAGGGTTGAATGGTCCGGGTGTTTGCTCATCTGCCATTTCAGTGAACCACACCGCCTCGCTGAGATGTGCTTTGTCCAAGTTGAACGGGTTTGTCGAAGCCGGTATCTCGACTATTCTGTCGTTCCAGATGGCTTTCATAACCTGGTGAGCCGTCGAAGGAACTGCGTCGAAGCGATGAATCCAGGCTCGACCTATAATCATGTGGTATGTGGTGTTCGCGTCTATGACATAGAACTTCGCTGAGCACTTGATTTTGCCAATCTGAACGCCCAGGCGGATCCATCCGATTGTCATTCTAGAGTGGCTTCCGAATCCCACCATCGGCGATGGACGCCTGACTACCTTATGTTCGGGGATCCCTGCTAGCCTCAGTGTATGGAGCGGAACAACGTTGACTGCTGCTCCTCCATCGACAAACGCTCGTTTGAACTCGACGCCATTGATGATGGCGGTTACGTATAGAGGTCTCTGGTGACTCGCATCCGTCTTCTTGTCGCCGGCAGAAAAGGTCATAATCTTTTCCGTAGAGCGGGATGCCCTGATGACTTTCCCGTTGGAGACTACAAGGTCCTCCTCGTAGTCCTCTGCTACCCTTAAAATCGCTTTCGTCATGTCAGTCCGGCACTTCTCGGAGAAATTCATCTCGTCGAAGAATTTGTTGAAGCCATGCGACCCTTTCATGCGGTCGGCACGTTCATCCTCTGTGTCCATGCTATAGTCTTCGTCTTCATGGACCTCGGCGACGATGGGCAGGCCATCCTCTGCGACTTCTTCCAAGTCGACGATCGAGATCATGGCGACCTCTTTGCCCTTCGAGCCCGGTTCCGCATGCGCGGGAAGCGGGTTGTTGCGCACGTCCTTCCGGTGATCGTTGACGATGAGCTCGCCGTTCTTCATCTTCTGATCGAACGCGAACCTGAGTTTCTTGCACTCGGCGGTGGGATGCATGACCTTGCCGTGGTACTCGCACCACTTAGGGTCCCTCACCATCTCCTTGGAGGGTGTTTTCTCGAGCGGTGGCAGGACGCCGTCCTTGCGCCACTATCTGCAGAGGTCACTTGCTTCCTCTACCGAGCATGGCAGAGGCGGTACATCGAAGTTCGCAACCTTCGCTTGTTTCTGGGGCGAAACTGTATTGACCTCAGCTTCGCGTCCCCGCTTGTAGCTAAACCTCCCGATCTTGTAAGTAGTGCCGCTCACAGGTCGCTCTGGAGCGCTCTTCTTTTTCTGTCTCTCGACTATAGGCTCGATATTCTTCGTGCATTCTATAAGCTTTGAAAACGTAGGTGTTTGCAAATTGATTAGCATACCTTTGTATTCATCTCGCATGCACTGCAGGCATATCTCTACGAGCCGGCTTTCAGGCATTGGATCTTTGCACTCCAAGGATTTCGCCCTGAATTTCTTGATGAAAGTGATTCCGTCCTCTTCGCGCTTCTGGTACATCCGCGAGAGATGGATCATCGTCACCTTTTCTTCCATCTGGAAGAACTTGGTGTAGAACTTCTGGACCATGTCGTCCCAAGTCTTCACGGATCCGGCCTCCAATGTTCGGTACCATTTGTATGCTACGTTCCCAAGAGACTTTGGGAACTCTCGCATCAGCAGTTTGGGATCAGCTCCGTACGGACCCATGACATCAATGAAACGCATGACATGCTCATGAGCGTTTCCGTTGACATCTTCGGACTTATCCCATTTAGGAGCCTTGTACCCCGCCGGGTTAGGCATGAGATAGACTTCCCGTGGAATGGGTGGATCGTTGTCTAGCTTTGGGATAATGGTATCCGCGAATGACTGATGAGCCAGAATAGTGTCCACGCGCTTCTGCAAAGACGTCATGCATTCTGGAATGCTCCCCTCGGTAGCTGACGAAGGGGTTGTCGTAGGCGGTGGCGACACATACGCCGCCGGAGGGTTGGGAGCATACTGACTACCCGCATTTCCCCAGATCATCGTTGGGGGAGGTAAAGGGTACTGCAGAGTTGGGTTGGACGCCAAAGCCGAGGGCTGAGGAGCGTGAGCAGCAGGAGGCAGCATCTGTGACGTCGATCCCCGAACCGAAGGCAGCTGCGTAGCCGACGGTGGAGTCTGCAGATGAGGGTTGGGAGGTGCGGTTGACACTCCCAATCCTGGAGCGGTAGGGGTTCCTTCTCCCAGAGAGATAGCGGCGGCTGATGAAGGGTTTGGCGCAAGGGTACCCAGAACGGCCAAGATTTGTTCTAATTGCGCAGATTGAGCCTTGAGAGCTTTCGCCTGACTTTGGACAGTGGCGTCCAAAGACTCTAACGTCGGTGCCTCGCCGGGAGTCGTTGGAGTACGGCGGGTCTCGTCTCCCGAGGGAGTTTAAGTGGAGGGCGATCGGTTGCTGACATCATCCTCCTGAGACATGGTTGCTTTTGTTGGTAAGTTCACGTCGGGTTCACCAAAATGTGCACAAGAGATTCCGGCGGGGAGACCTCCGTGTGCACCGTGTGTAGTGGATCAAGGATCGCACAGGAAGAGTGGGGTTGTGTGTAGGGAGAGAGTAAGGCAGTAGTAATGTCTGAGAGAGAGACAGAGGTTTGGCAGAGCTTCCGCGTATGGCAGTGTGTTCTCCTTTGTATGGAAAGGTTGACGATCTATATATACTGGAGAACGTGACCGTTGTAGTGTGGTTAATGCGCCCATTAATGGCGGCTTAATTAGCTTAACCAAAACGGCACGTCCGTCCGAGTATATAGGGACCGTTAGAGCACGTGGTGCGCGAATACCGGAACCGTTACGAGGTTGACCGGGTTTGACCGGATTGACCGGGTTTATGGAGCTCGTGCCATAAATCTCTCAAAGCAGTTACTAAAGGTCGCGTGCGGGCTTGGCTCGCACGCGACAGGGCTTACTCTAGCCTCCAAACCACTAAGTCCCTACAAGTCCCGTGCAGTGGTATGCGAGGGCTCTTTCTCGCAGCCCCCACATGGATCAGCGCGGCTGGTGATCCAGTGTGTGTGGAGCACAATATGGTGTGCTGGATGGTTGCCATGTGGCCAAGATCTGTCATGTCAGAAAGCAGTATCTACAACTGTACACGAATTGCAACAATAATTATAAGGAAATAGAGATAAATCTTATATTGTGTATTCACTAACAAAGATACTTCCAATTATATTAGTAGTGCCCAAAACGTAAACAACTTCACTGGTTCAAGTGCTCTTCAAAGATACTACTAGTCAAGGTTTTGGTGGGAATATTCAATCTTAGGTACTCAAATATATAGCGGATGTAAATGATGGCACGTTTGTTGACAACATAAACAACTCTTAAGGTAGTAGTATTATTAGATGTATCGAAGTTGTACAAGTTATTTAGTGCTTTAATGGAGCTCTAAGTGGTTCTCCTCTTTCGATCATAATATTACCAGCAATGAGACTGTCCAATAAAGTATATGAGCTGAATTAGAAGGAACAACACACGTGATTACATTAATACTAAGCAGAACCAGAAGAGCCTTTTAATTACTCTCAATTCTTAATGAAATAAACAAGCTCGCAGGCATTCCAGTTCTGTCCCTCACAATTTATGTCCCCAACAAAGGAAAGACACACGAAGCGATATTGAATACATTTTGATCAAACAAACTCTGAGTAAACCGTGTAGAGTAATGAGTACTATCAACACAACATTTTGATCAATTTGAGGACAATTTAATGAACGACCACATTATTTATATTCAAATTTACCAAGTATCTTCCCAATAACAGACCTTTGATCCTCCCCATTCTTTTCCATTTAAAAAGTACTACAATCGTTGTTTTCCCTTTCAAAATTACTATGATTGATTTTTTGCACAATTATATATGTAGTGTAACTACTTTTACAAATTACTGAAGGCACATTTGGTAGGGAGATTGAAACTTAGGCTTACGGTAAGATAGAAAAACCAAAGCAATTGAAAATATCAAATCTTTTGTTCTTATCACAGAGGACCATAAAGCATTAACGAATATAGGTCTGAGAAGAGAGCTGTGAACAACCCCAATTTGAGAAGAGTCCCACCACCATCAAGGATTACAGATATGGATTTCTTGTAACAGGGTGAGGGCACAAACTCAGAAATTCAACGAAACGACATAAACTCAATTGAAAAACGATGCCCGCTCAGAAACTCATAATTTCTAGCATCACAAAATCATACCTGCAACATCGGGAGACTAGGTCGCTAGCAGTAGTTGGTTCATTGACCTCTCTTCTTTCTTCACTAGCCGTCGTTGAACCTTGGGAGACCTCGAAGCTGAAAATCTCGCTTTGCTCACGAGATTGGGAAGTTGAAGTTCATCGAACATTACTCGTTTTCTCCCACGCAAGACCTCTCTTCTCTAGAACTAGGTCAAGCCGCGCGGGCTAATCCAAATTTCGCCCCAAATTTTGGCGGACGGGATAAGATTGATTTATGTGGCTTTTTTTCAGCCACGTGTACAAATCCTATAGGGCAAAGAAATTCTGAAACAGCTGTAATAAAACTCTTGCCGTATTTGATGAATTTTTTTACGGAGAGATTGAATGATTGCCTTTTCTGAATATATTACTGCCGTTTCTAATAAACTATATACGGAGATTTCAATTTCTTGCCTTTAATAACTATTTTCTTGCCGTAATTGGTCTTTATTAACGGAAAGAAAAACTATCGCCGTCATTACACATTTTTTAGAGGAAATAAAAAGTATGGCCATATTAAGTGACAAGAATGGCAAGAAAATTAATGCCACAACGAATATTGCCATCTATGTGAACATTTCTAGTAGTGATTCCAGTTCTGACACAGACCTTATGCCCCCACGTAGCTGACATCCTCATTAGGAGCTTGAGTAAAAGTTGCATCAAATTCCTACTCCTCTACCGCATACACATTCTTCTTATCATGATACACCTGCTTCGGCGTGTTAAAAAACATCTTCGTGATCCCATGTTTCCACTCATCTTTCTTTGGCTCAGGAAACTTGGACAACCTCCTAGAGCGTCGAATTGAGCATCATGTTTTTCAATTTGCTTCATCAAAGCGTATGCTCCATCCGTGTCCACTATGTACAAGAAGTTTCCACCTGCTTCCCTGTTCAGAAAATTTTGATAAGCACGTTCCAGGACGTCATAGAAAACCTGGAGGATCTTGTAATCGCTGAAATTATGATTAGGACACTTGCGTATCGTCCTCATAAAACGGTCTCATTCATCCACAACCGTCTCATCAGCATGCTGCTGAAAAGCAAGAGTCTCTGCCTGGAAGCCAATAACACGTTGAACAAGGTAGAACTTTCTCATGAACTCATGAGCACATTGCTCCCATGTGGTGATCGATTCTGGCTCTCTGGACTCTAGCTACTTCGCTCCCGCACCCTTCTGGCTCTCATGAATTCATTGGGGTCTTCAAAATATTCCCATAGTACTGAAACTAGTTTTGCACCGTCGTGATGGTGACAGGCTTCAAATCAAAGTGCTCAGCCTGGATGGTTGGCACTACAATTGTTGGCTTGTGTCCTCTCTGAGTTGACTGGAACTTTTCAACCAGTTCTTGGCCTGACTTAGTTTAGAGAAGACTAGGCAATCAACAGATCACCTAAGGCAGTTTTGACGATTTCGTATTCCATGTTCTAACACGACAACTCTTAGTTAGCTAAGTTGGGTAATGGCACTGACAATTGCCTATCGGTCTTGTCGTTCTACACATCGGTACCGTTCTTACCCTCTCAGGCCAACACCGTCTAACGATACGTTCTATCAAGCTAACGATAATGCATAGAATAATGTCCTCTCTGACCATCACCACACGAACACTTCACTATCTCCTACTAAATCTACCCTCTTCTAGCAATACATAATCAACTCACTTCTCAGTCTCATTGATTAAGAATGTTCTCGTCTACTCATCCCAACTATGGTAGAGTTGCTTTCACACACTCACTATTTAAATAGCAAGGTTGGGTCACGACTCCTAACTCGCTGAGGATTTGCTGGAATAGATGCCCTAGTGGCAATCTTTTTAGTATGAATAGTGTTTTTGGCTAGAAACATTCATTGTATTATTTATGGAGATATTTAAAATAATGAAGTCCCTAGATTGCAAATGAGTTGTTTATCTTTAATATCCCTAGTCAATTATATTGATTAACAGGACGATCAACTATAAAGTAGTATGGGGTTGGATTGATATGGAAATATCACGATCCAACACATGGGTATGCATTAGTAGTAACCGTATACTGGATTGAACCATAACGAGAAGGCTACATACAGGTTATGTAAAGTCACAAGTGCTTCTCGTAGTGACAACGGTATTGTCATCCTTACACTTAAAGTCAGTAGATCCTCTAGTTGTGGAAAATTGTGTTTTGACATCGTCAAACGCTACACCGTAACTGGGTAGTAATAAAGGCGTTAGTCGGATACAATAAGGAAGCAAGCTTAGAGATGGTAGTGACTTAGATAGAATTTGTCCCTCCCACATAACGGGAGTAAATATCCACAGCCACTCGAGGGATGGTGCTTATAGAATGTCTAGAAAGACTCAGATAAATAAATATAGGATATTGATGTTATCAGCATGGATAAGACTATTTCCAGTATCGAGAAACTATGGATTTGATGTACGAGTGTGACTTGTATGTCTTTGTCCTACCCGTATATAGAGAAAAAGGGGTGAGACTATACTTGCACAAGCTTTTTCGGACGACTATTTCTATTATTTGGGTAGCGTGGATGTCTTGCTAGAGGCTACTCCATGTTAGTAATTGTTATTACCAACTAAGTATAAACATATGGGATCACACTCTCTATGGATTAGACCGGAATTGGGAATTAATTATTATTTTTAATTCAATGGAAGGATCAATACTCAACTACTTGCAAACTTAGTAGGACTAATTTGCAAGTTGGACAAATCCGTGTATGGACAAGATTATGGTAGGGGCTCTTATGCAGTCAACAAGGAGTTGTTAGACTATTTAAAGGACACTCCTAGATTTTTCTCAACACTAATGCTCATAACATTACTTGAGTAGAGGGAAAAAGAAGCAACAAAAGGAGGCCGAAGCCCCCATTCGCCGCCCCTCACCCCGTCGGCTACCAAGGAGGACCGCCCCTCCTTGCTCCGTTTTGCGTGATCGTGATCTTCTTCCTCTTCTTCCATCAATTCTTTCTAGCACAAAGGCTTGAAGGATCCGGATTCATCCCTAGGAGTGGACTAGCCAAAGAGACGTGAATACTATTTCACGTGTGAAGTCATCAAAGGAGAACGAAAAGGTATTGATGCCAAACCCTTACTATCGTTATGAATTCTAGACTTGTGATCCTAGGATGGTCTTGAACGGATTAATTATAATTTATTCCGCTATGTATCCGTTATAAAATCCCTACAGTGGTATCAGAGCCATATGTCGTAGAGCATAACGTAGTTTATGTGTTATGATTTAATGTTGTTTCACACTTTAACTTGTTGTTTATCGCGTAAAACGGAGAAAATAAGAATAAATAATTCAATTGAATATGATTCAATTTAACAAGACCTACTTTTTACTTATGATGTGAATTATTAGTGAGTCTGAATCACATTGGATGCAAAATTTTTGCATCTTGGTGGCTAGGGTTTGGGCACATGCTTGGAAAAAAGGGTTTTTCAAGTATGGAAACAACTAAACTTGGGCAACAAGGCAATGAGTTATTTTGGAAACAACTCCATAGGAGGTTTCCCCCCCCCAGCCACCGCTAACTTGCCTTGCTTCCCAAGCTAGAGCACGACAAAGGGCTCGGGCCGGCCTAGCGCACGACCTAGCCGTGCGAGGGGCTAGACCGACCGGCCCAAGGCCATGTCATGGTCATTTAGGGTTTCGGCCAAAGCCATGGTGAGCCCTGAAAGGGGAGTATGGAGATGGATATGCAACACAGATACTCTAGAAGGGGGGGGGGGGGTTGAATAGAGTAGTCCAACTTTTTGCAAAAATTTTAGAGGAAAGAGTTTTAGCTCAAATGCAATGGAGTTCAAGGCCTTGAACACAAATTCAAACAATTCAAAATAAATAGAGTTTGCAATCAAACAGATATGTCTTTTTCATGGCCTTGAAAAGAGTTTCAAACCCTTGAAAATAGACAAGTTTGAATGATGCACAAACTAAGTATGTAAATGAACTGAAAATGCAAGAGACACATGATTTATAGAGTTCAGTCCACTTGGACCTACGTCTCTACCTCAGGGATCTTCTCCCAGCAAGATTTTCAACTAAATTCTTATTAATCAAAAGCTAAGCCCTCTATATCAAGCACAGAGAGTTCCATTACACTGTTACAGCTTGTGGTTCTCCCTAACCAATCTAGTACCTGCTCTAGCTAACTGATTAACTAAGAATTCTCTGTTGTTCACCTTGAACAATCCTTGAAAATTAAATATAGAAGTATTACAGAAATGATCTACCAATAAAGCACAATATAGAAGAACAGTAGAGTGTAGAACCTCAGCAAAGAATGCAGTGAACTTCTGTGAGATGGATTGTGAGAGTTATCAACTTCTTTGATGCTTGTAAATCCATAATTGCGTCTCTCTTTTTTTCTCGTTGAGTGTTGTATCTTGTTGCTTCAAAATGAGCTCCATTTATACTGTTTGAAGCTCTGCAAATCATCCCAGATGTTCAGCAACAACTTCCTATTTTTTAGGCAACAAACTTTAGCTCTCTTAACAGCTTCCTCCAAGGAATAGTTGATCACAATTTTCAGAGATATTGTTGTGATCTTGTCTTTAAACAATCTGACACTACAAGAAATACTGCCTCCCTTGATAGCAAAATTTGTCGGTAGATAGCCTAAATTTGTCGGCAGATATTCTACCGAAAGAAATTGTTTGTCGATCCGTTGTCACAACTCTATCGTTAGAGTGATAGCCGACAAGCGTTCTGTTTGTCTGCAGAAAGAGTAAGCAGCGACATCAATTTTTGTCCGGAGTTTCTATCTAGTGACTAATTCCTATTGTCGCATTTAAAATTGGCGACAAACATATATTATGTGTAGTTAGATAGATGACACCCAAAATAGTCACTAGAAGAGAAGTTTGTCAGTATTTGATCTTTCTTGTGACGTTCGTGCTTGTCACCTTTATCACAACTTAATAAAAAAATGAGTTTTAAATACCATCCAAACAGGCTGAAAGCCATACATAAACAAGATGCCATAAATTGACATTTTACATAAGAAACAAGTTGGCTACACACTTTTTGCATTCAAAAACATGTCATAACTTAGTATTTTCATATCAGAAATGCCAAAACTAGATAAAACTTAGCATCATATGTGCCAAGTTCAAAAACTACAAAGTCGTAACTGACTCAAGCTAGTCTAATTAAACCATCCCAGTTCAAAAACTCCAAAGTCACAGCAGATTCTAGTCTGGTTAAAAGAAATAATAGAGGTAGTAGACCGAGTGGATCCTTAATTCGGTGGCATGAACTACCGTACTCCATTCACAAACACCGGGTTCAAAAAGCTAACGTACTCCATTCACGAACTCCTGAAAATATTCATACATAAATTCACTACCTACTTGATTCCTAAAGACACTACTTAATTTATTGCAGAATTTAAATTCAGAAACTGATTTAAGCATTTAGACAAAGTATGGAGGAAGATATCGTACTGTTGAGAAGAAAGATCTATGGACGGCATGAAGTGCTTTCCAAACAGAAAATTCAAACTCCGTAAAAACAAATAGAGAATTAATTATGATTAGGGAAGGATTCCACATCTTGGAATTGACAAAAATATTCTAATATTTGGGTTTGATAGCTGAATTAAGCCGAAAGCAACAATCCTTTGCAATTTACTCACAGCAAACACTTCTGAAATTATGAAATGTAAGGTCTCAGCAAACCCGGAGCATATCAAAGAGTCAACTAACAAATTGTCAAACGTACTAGGGGTGTTTAGGAGTTTTGGGTGATGTGACTGTTTTAAGAACAAACCTAGTCAAAATTCTTACAGCGTTGACTTTGATAAGGAGAAGCTTTGACAAAACCATTACTCCGGTTACTTTATACTTCAAACTAAACACAATCTTTTTGTTGCTCAATTGAAATTAGTTTTTCACATGTGAACTGACAGGAATTTCAGATGACATTCTTGCTCAAATTTCATTTTTGTGAGCATGTGGACTATAAAAAATTATGCTATGTAGACAGAGATTTTCTGAAACTAGCAAACCGGTAGTCCCACAGATTTCTTTTCACAATTAAAGATAACGACAAAAGTGTCAATCTCATTAAATTACTCTCCAAATGTCATTTGGTGTGCTAAAATTTCAGACATTGCATTGTTAGTAAATAGTTTTCTATTTTTTTTAATAATTAGTTTATCTTTTCTGCCTTAGTAGTAAATAGTTATTAATTATATGCCTTGTCTATAATAATCCCTAAATACAAGGAAATCTCTAGGATATGGTCAGAAATTAATAATAGCTACATATAGAGGATTATAACAATCAAAGTTTGTCATTCCTTGAGTCTAGAGGATATAAGTTTTCAAGAAAATATATTTCAAGGAAAGAAATTAATTTGTTCTAGTGTGTATACCTGATTTCTCCTCTAGTTAGTTATTTGTCTCTCTGATAGACTGTTGTGTTGGTTTTGCTGTTGTCTTTAGAAATCTCCTAAAGATACCGAGGCATAGAAGACAAAAGAAAGATGGGATTACTACTCAAATGAGGAGGAGGTCTGTGACCCAAGAGGGCGAGAGATGCGTGAAACAAAACCTTGGAGGGCAATCACTCTGTACTGCTCGTTGCGATTATGGATAAGGTGGTCCGGGATCGAAGAAAGCTTCATCCAATCACCAAGAACATTAGTCACTGCACAATTAAGAACATCATTGACTCCCCATTATGTGATTTTGACTTATGGATACACACAGAACAAAATTTAAACAGACCAAGGCCCTTTTGTTTCTTAATTCCTCTGATTCTAAGGCATCCTAATGCCCCTCTACTCAACATCTGGAAACACAGATAACACATTGACAAATAGCAGACATATGACGGACATGGAACTGGACAAAACCAATGTTATATTTCGGGATTCATAAAGGGTACAGAACAGGATGTAACATGAACCCAGCTATTGGTCCAGTAATTTCTTCACCTTTCTAGAGATATCCACTATTTTTTGGGTGGAAGTTAAGGATATTTCCGTAAAAATAAGTTGATCTTACAGATTGACAAAACTAATCATCACCTGACACATTTCCCTTCCCTTTAACAAAGTATCATCAGAAGATTCAGGAAAAGAAACCACAAGCTCTGACTTAAAGCTAATACCTCAAACTTCTATCTCCAACAATGTGTTCGCCAGGAACTCCATAGAATATTAATTGTGAAAAAATCTATAATTCCCTTCAAAAGAGCCATATACTACCTCATATTCCAAAAAGATCTCACTAACGCTCTCCCTCTGAAATACCAGAAGGAGCAAAACCTTTTAAACCCCAGATGCAAAGAAAATTAGAACCTCGTGCATGATAAAAGCATATAAGTGCGAACTGAATTTCGTCTATTAGTTGCTTGTTGGTTCTAATTCTCATTAGATCAGATATTCATCACTCGCCATAGAGCTAGTTGATCAAGAGACCTGTGTAAATACTCCATTGCGAAATAGAGCAGTCTATGAAAATAAATGAAGAAATCATAATGAAACTAGAAGAACACGCAAGATCTTAAAATCACAACAAGTTTCCACAACCTGTCTCCAATAAGTCAGATAAAGCATGTAAGAGTTCACCAAAGGGATAAAGGCCACCAAAATTAAATTAAAGCCATAAAATTCAGAAATACATATACTACAAACCAAGCCTTCCGGTTACCGTGATGTCACTTCGTCAAATCACGATGTACTCATAGACTTGATCAGATGGAGAAATTTGTGGTCCATCTTTCCTCCGCCCTTTGATCCATATGACCTCACTGAGACAATAATAGAGACATGAGAAGTATGTTTACTTACAACAGCTTAATAGATGTTACACTGATAACATAAACAACAATAAGTACTTTCCATATGGAAACAAATAAATCCTGTTCCCTTCGCCCTTTATGTATGACATGTCAGAACTTTACTATGTGTCTAACCATGAATTCACAAACAACTCTTTCAAATTCTATAAAACAAATTATATACCATATTGACAAATGAAACACTTCAATGTGGATTTTTGGAAATAAACCACAAATGAACATTGTGTATATCACATTCTCAACCAAGTAGAGAATATTAGTGGGAAAGAGGAGTTAATGTAGAAGCTCCCACTAATGACAATTTATATGTGAGCTTAACATGTTAGAGACACATGAATATGTGAACGAGAAGGGAATACCAGGGAACAAGAGAGAGAATAAATCAGAAGCAAGAGGAACAAGACATCACGAGCCAGATGTCAATACCTTTGCCATTTAATTTTTTGCAACAACGAAATTCAACCCTGGGAGCACCAATGTTTGTAACCATATTATATAGCAAAGTGTCTTACCTATGCGACACTCATCTTTCTCCAATCCACCTACCAAAAATCATAACTTACAAATTGGAGGTAAAACATTGCATAGCATGTCTTTATTTTTGTTTACATACCTATATATTATGCTTTTTCCCTAACCAGCAGTTCTAGAGGGACACAACAAGGTACTATCGTTCTCCAAATAAATGAATTATGTAACAAAAAACTAGTTACTCAATGGGAAATTCAAAAAACACATGTAATCCAGTAAACCAATTTGTGCAAAATAAAAATCGCATCTTGTAGCTACTGGTCTGAAAAAATTAATAAGAGGTGAAGGAAAAATTACCTTTGATTTGACTATTATAGCCAGACCAGAGAAATTGCAGTAGTAGTTGTAGAAAAAATACATAAGTGAAACCTACACTTGACAATCACAAAACAGACGATCATCACATTTGTCAATCAGAAATCCGATAACCCCCAATTAGAAATAGAGACAGAGATCGAGAGATCCCGACCAATATTACCTAATTAAGCAAGCAGAAATTGGGGAAAAACGCAGGAATTGAAACCCTATAAATTTGTAAACAGGGAATCAGAGAGGGATATGAGCGAGTGAATGAGGATTGAAGAGGATAAAGAGGTGAGAGAGAGAAATGCGACATACAATTTCAATGTGTGAGAGAGAGGCAGGAGCGAAGAGAGAAGAGGATGGCGGAGCAGAGAGATAGAGAAGGAGAAAGTCGAATTGTAGTCAATTTCGATGTTCATTTCAAGCTCCACCTCTCAGCCGTTTGATCTATTAAGGATCAATGGTTATGATATTGCAATAATTTGGGTTCCCTCTCTCCAAAAATTTTAAAGTTCAATTTGGTTCCCTCTCTCCAATAATTTCGTAGTACGGGAAAAATTTAGTATAACTCTCTAAATTAATGTAATTTTAAATTTACAAGTTTGTATGTCACTAAAATATACTGATTGTCACCTTATTTTATAGTCCGAGCCTTGAAACTTAAGTGCCAAAAATACTCGACTACTTTTTCATCAAAACAAAAAATTAATTACAATGTTGACAACCGATAACACATATATCGACAAACGCAAAAATGGTAGATATATCCTGTAACTAGCTACATAGAATTGCTTGTCGACAAAAAAATTGTCAAGAAAGACCATAGTTTTTGTAGTTTGAGAAGCTGTCATGAGTTTTGATTGATCAAAGGATCATCTTCAGTAAGTAATTTCGTTCCTGCAAAAGCCAGATAAGGAAACAAATCCTGCACTTTCAGGAAATAAGATTTCCCTGCAAAACTGAGTCAAACAAATAGATTAAAACATGTTAGATATATGAAAACAGTTTGTCTTTCATCATCAATTAATAACACATCAAGTACAGGGGTGGGAGAGATAGAATTGAATCAAAAGAGTTTAGAGAAACTCCCCCTCAGAACATGTATGCAGGTCAGACAGTTTCAAGGCTTTGAATCCTAGTTCAAGGCCTTGAAATAGCTTTCAATCCTGTGAAACCTGATTCAAGCCTTTAAAAACTTGTTCAAGGTCTTGAATACCTAAGTATTTCAAGTCCATGAAACCTTACATTCTCCCCCTTGATGAAAGACAAAACCTCAATCTGTTTGATTCTTATTTTCTGCAAAAAATACTTATTAGTACACAATTCACACAATTAATAATAACAAAGTAATTCCAAATGATCCAACTTATTAATGAACAAAAGCAAAAACTGCATGTAAGTTGCAGAAAATCCTACTGACCAAAAGACAGGTCATCTAAATATAAATAAAAAAAAAACCTAAGATTTTTCTCCCCCTTTTTGACTTTCATTATAAAGAATGAGAAGATGTTGGATCAGCGTCTGGAAAATTTTGTAAATAGAACTTGCGAAGAAAAATTGGAATGAAAGATTAGGCAAGATTAAGGGGTTGTGTCTTCATCTCCATCCAAATTTCCCTCTTCTTCCTCACTGTCTTCATCATTGTCTTGTACTTCTTGTGAACCCACATCTAGTTCCTCAATGAAAGAACTGATTTTCTCTATAACACTGTTGAACATGAAGGTGAGTCCTTCAAAAGATTTTCTTCCATGCTTCAGTTTGTTCTTCACACCCATCCTTTCCTGTTGTGCAGAGGGGATTTTGTGATCCTTCTTTTCTGCTTTTGATGCAGCCACATATTTTAAAGAATCCTTCTCATATTTCCTTTTGGTGGACACCGAGTATATTCCATAGGATCCTGAAGTCATGTGTGAGTCTGATTCTGAGTCTGGAAGAAATTCTTTCCCTTTTCCCTTGATCCCTGTGTTTGTCTTTTTCTTGTATCTTATAGGGTTTCCAATATGGATTCCCTTTTTCTTATCTTGTGAAGATATTGTAGACTGTTTCTTCTTGCCTGTTGCTGGAATCTGATCCTTTTTCACAATCTTCTTGTGTGGTGAAGACTCCTGTTCTTCATTAGTGAAGCTTTTTAACTATGAGTCTTCACTGATTATTAGAACTTTTTCTTCAGCTATCTTCGTCTTCTTCTCTGTACTCTGTTTTGATCCTCTGGCCATCTTGATTCTGTCTGAGGCTCTTCTAGTGCTCATTAGGGTTTGTGAGAAGAATAGAGAGAAGTAGATTTGATACGGAGTGAATGAGAATAGAAGGAGATAAATACTCAGAGAGTTTGTATTTGAAAAGAAAACTGCAATAATTTTCTGATCTTAAAAGATCTGTAATGATCAAAAAGGATTCAAATCTTTGAAGCCATTGGAAACAAATAATTTAATACTATATTTGCCTGAAAATCATTTTTGAAAAAGGTAGGTGCAATATTGAACAAATATCTATAAAGATAGCACACAATATTTAATGATCCAAAATTATTCACTAACCAGTTATCACACTTATTTTCAAGGCTTTAAAAATAGTTTCAAGTTCTTGAAACGTTGTTAAGATGAAACATGTAAAACCAAAGTTTTGAATAGATTTTCAAGGCTTTGAAAATCATTTAAAACCTTTGAAACACATAATAGCTTACCTTACTTACCTAATGCTCCCCCTAAACCAATGCAACTTTATTTAGCATGCTTAATTCCAGTCTTAGAGCTTAAAAAATTTCATCTGGCAATGGTTTAGTGAAGATATCTGCAAGCTGCATGTTAGTAGAAACAAATTCAAGAGCAATATCATCTTTCTCAGCATGATCTCTGATGAAATGGTGTATGACATCAATATGCTTGGTTCTTGAATGCTGTACTTGATTCTTTGTAATAGATATTGCACTGGTGTTGTCACATTTGATGACAATGCTTCAGATCAAAACCAAGATCCCACAAATTGTTGAGAAATCCATAATACTTGTGAACAACAAGATCAAGCAGATATGTATTCAGCTTCGGCAGTTGATAAAGCCACATAGTTTTGTTTCTTGTAGTGCCAACTGATCAGAGATGATCCAATAAATTGGCCAGTTCCAGAAGTTGTTTTCCTATCAACTTTGTAACCTGCAAAGTCAGTATCTGAGAATCCATGCAAAGGGAAGTTAGAATGTCATAAATACCAAAGCCCTAAGTATTTGGTACCATTGAGATATCTGCATATTCTCTTCACAGCAGTTAAGTGTGATTCCTTTGGATCAGCTTGAAATCTTGCACACATACATACACTGAACATGATATCTGGTCTACTAGCAGTAAGGTATAGCAATGATCCAATCATACCTCTATAGTATTTTACATTGACACTCTTACCAGATTCATCTTTATCTAAAGACAGTGTAGAACTCATTGGAGTCTTGTTTTCTTTGGATTGAGACATGTTGTACTTGTTCAGCATGTCCCCAGTGTACTTGCTTTGATGCTGAAAGATGCCCTTCTTAAATTGATGTATCTGGAGTCCCTGAAGGAAGTTCAACTCTTCCATCATGCTCATTTTAAATTCCCTGCTTATAAGACTTGAGAATTCACTGCATAGAAGATCATTAGTAGCTCCAAATAGAATATCATCAACATAAATCTGAACTACAAGTAAATCTTTCTCATGAGTCTTTATGAAAAGGGTTTTGTCTACCAATCCTCTTTTGAAATAATTTTCAAGCAGAAACTTTGACAATCTTTCATACCAAGACCTTGGAGCTTGTTTAAAAACATAAAGAGCTTTGTAAAGTTTATAAACATGATCTGGAAACTTATCACTTTCAAAACCAGGAAGTTGTTCAACATAAACTTCTTCTTGTAGGTAGCCATTCAAAACTGCACATTTCACATCCATTTGAAATAGTTTCATGTTTTTGAAAGATGCAAATTCAAGTAGAATTCTAATTGCTTCTAACCTGGAAACTGGATCAAAAGTTTCCTCAAAATCAATACCTTCTTCTTGATTGTAACCTTGAGAAACTAACCTTGCTTTGTTTCTAATCACCTTGCCATTTTCATCCAATTTGTTTCCGAACACCCATCTGGTACCAATGATAGACTAGTTTGTAGGTGGAGGAACTAGGTTCCACACATTGTTTCTTTCAAACTCATTGAGTTCACTTTGCATACCTATAACCATGTATTCTACTTTTAAAGCTTCCTTCACAGTTTTGGGGTTATATAAGAGAAATGAAAGAATTGAAAGCACAATGATTCTTCAAATGTGATCTTGTTTGTGTACCAGTGGTTGGGTCAGAGATTATGTTGTCAGCTGGATGAGATGAGAGATATTTGAATCTCTTTATTGGAGACCAAGATTCAAGCTCTCCATATATATTCTCTGGTCTTGAAGTAGTGGCATGATCATTCATCTCTTTCTGATCATTTTTGTCAAGGCTTTGATCCCTATTTTCAAGGCCTTGAGATCTGTTTTCAAGGTCCTGAAAGTGGTTTTTGTTTCCTTCTGAACCTTTCTTGAACCCAAGAGAGTTCTCAGCTTCTTCTTCTGATTCATGCTTGTCCAGATTCAAGTCTGTAAAACTTTCACTCAAAGAACCATCATTTGTTTCATCAAAAATAACATGAATACTTTTTTCAACCATCTTGGTTCTTTTATTACAAATTCTATAAGCTTTGCTAGTAAGAGAGTAACCAAGAAATATACCTTCATCACTTCTTTCATCAAACTTACCCAACTTGTCCTTACCATTGTTGTGGAAATAAAATGTGCAACCAAAGAGTCTGAAGTAGGAGATGTTTGGCTTTCTCCATTTGAAGAGTTCATAGGGGGTTTTCTTCAAGATATGTCTGATCAAGCACCTGTTCAAAATGTAATTTGCTGTATTCACAGCTTCTGCCCCGTAATATTTTGGTAGCTTATTTTCTAGAAGCATTGTTCTTAACATATCTTCAAGAGTCCTGTTCTTTTTTTCAACAACTCCATTCTGTTGAGGAGTTCTAGGAGCAGAGAAATTGTGAGAGATACCATGCTTAGCACAGAACAAATCAAATTCTAATTGATCAAACTCTCTACCATGATCACTTCTAATTGAGGCAATGGGTAGGTTTTTCAAGTTTTGAAGTTCTCTGCAAAGCTTGGAAAATTCAGAGTGGGCTTCAGATTTTTCTTTTAGAAACATAACCCAAGTATATCTACAGTAATCATCTACAATAACAAGCATATACCTCTTACCTTTTGGAGTTGGTGTCCTCATAGGACCACAAAAATCCATGTGAAGTAATTAAATAGGTCTAGAAGTACTTACTAACTTCTTTGGTTTGAATGAGCTTCTGGTCTGCTTACCCTGAGCACAATATTGCATAATTTATCTTCTTTGAACTTGATAGATGGTAATCCTCTTACCAGGTCTTTGGAAATCAATTTTTTCAAGGTATGCAAGCTAATGTGACCAAGCTTTTTTGTGCCAAACCCTTGAATCCTCTTTCAAGGCCTTGAGGCCCTTTAAGCTTTAACCTGAAACTTTGTTAGTCTGAAAAGTATAAACATTGTTTGATCTAGAGGCTGTGAGAATAAAATTGCTTGATTTCTCATTTTGCACCACACACTTCTCTTTATCAAAGATGACCTTACTGCCATTATCACAAAGCTGAGATACACTAAGCAAGTTAAATTTCAAACCATCAACTAGATATACATCAGAAATAGAATTTTCTGAATATGTACCAACATTACCAATACCTTGAATGTTGCATTTGCCTTTGTCACCAAGAGTAATTGAACCTTCAGATTGCTCTTTCAATTCTGAGAATAGAGATATCTTTCCACTCATGTGTCTTGAGCAACCACTGTCCATAAAACCACTTTTTTTCTTTGACATTGATGACAACCTGCAAACACCAATAACTGCCTAACCTAGATGTTATACCAAGTGTGGAATTTGGAATCATATTAAGGATCAACCATGTTAGGTGGTCTGACCGCTTTAAGAACCCAAATCTGTCTAACTTGTCCTTTAAGTTGAAATGGGAATGTGTTCCTCATTATATGAGGGTCTCTTCTTCTGGAAGGACAAGTCATCTTCATATGACAGATCTGTTACAAAAGTGACACTTAGGAGAAGTTTTTCTTCCATCTTTCACAAATCTGGTATTGTTATTTCTTGGAAATCTTGGATTGTATCCAATACCTGTTTTGTGAACAGATTATGAACTTCCTCCAAGAATCGAGTTTAACTTGTGTTCTGAGCCTGCAAGCTTGACTTTGACTAATTCATATTATTGAATTTTCTCAGAAAGAGTAGTCTTTTGTTTATCCAATTCATCAACCTGATGTCTCAGATTAACAAGGCTGTTACTCAGTAAAGAGTACTCAAAGACTACTTCCTTGACTTGTGTTTTCAAGGCTTTGAAACTGGTTTTCATGGTCTTGAATCAATTTCAGTTTGCTTATGAGATATTTTAAGATTCTGATTCAGACAAACAAGCTGTCAGTTCTCTTTTGCTTGCTCATGAACTTTTTCTTTCAAAAGTCTAATCTCTTTCAGATAATCTTCTTCATTTAAAGACATTGTTCTAAGATAAACTTGAAGAGCATCTTTTGGTTTCGAAATCACAAAGTTTACCATTACCTCAATGTTCTTCTCAGATCTTTCATCATGCTTGGTCGTGAAGCATAGGTTGGCATGTTCATCTTGAGATTCTAATTCAATTGAGCTGTCTGAATCACTCCATGAAGCTATCGTAGCTTTCTTTATTCTGTCATGGTTTTTCTTTTGAAAGTTCTTTCTTTTCTTGTGTGGACAATCTCTTATCAAATGTCCTGAATCACCACACTTAAAGCAGTTCATGACTTTGGATTTATTTTGTGAAGAAGACTTACCTTCGTAGTCCTTGCTGCTGAAAAACCTGTTTCTTTCTTTGTTAAAGTCTTTGTTTCCAAAGATTTTCTTCATCTTGAGAATTCTGGTCAAGTCTTTGGAAATCAAGGTAAATGGATCTTCATCATCATCATCATCATCTTCAGTTTCAAGGATTTTAATTTTTTTTCATTCTCTTTTTCCTTGAGTGCTAAGTTCTTGACACCTTCAGGTAGCTCTCCATCAACTTCATTTATGGATATTTCATGTGTCAGTAGCTTCCCTTGTAGGTCATCAAGTTGTAGTGATGAGAGATCTTGATCTTCTTCATTGGATGTTGTATTTGGTTCCCATTTGGCCTTTGGAAGACTTCTCAGTATCTTCCTCACCTTTTCTTCATTGGAAATATGTTTTCCCAAAGAATCAAGGTTGTTGACAATGTCTATGAACCTCTCGAACATTTCTCTGATTGACTCATCTGTATTCATTTTAAACAACTCATATTGTATGAGATAGATGTTGATTTTGGTTTGCTTGACTTGACTGGTTCCTTCAAAGTTCACCACAAGCTTATCTCAGATTTCTTTGCCAGTCTTGTACCCTGAAATCCTGTTGAATTCATATGTACTCAAAGCACAATACAAGATGTTAATAGCTTTGTAATTCTTAGAAAATAGTTCTAATTCAGAGGAAAAGATTGAGTCTTCATATTTAGGAGTTTTGATCCCATCTTTTTCTGTAAAGAAGGTGTGAGGTCCATCATGAATAATGGTCCAAAGCTCTATGTCTTGATCAATGATGATCATTTTCATTAGAGCTTTCCAGTGAGCAATGTTGTCTCCACAGGATAAAGTAGGTCTGTTGGAAGCTCTTCCCTGTGAGAAACCACCATCACCTACAGTACTCATGATCACCAGATGGTTAAATCTTATACAGTGATACAATCTCTGATACCGATTGAAAGGGGGGTATGCAGATGGATATGCAACACAGATACTCTAGAAGGGGGGATGGGGGTTGAATAGAGTATGCCAACTTTTTGCAAAACTAGTAGAGGAAAAGAGTTTTAGCTCAAATGCAATGGAGTTCAAGGCCTTGAACACAAATTCAAACCTTTGAAAAGAAATACAGTTTGCAATGAAACTGATAAGTCTTTTAAAGACCTTAAAAGAGTTTTAAGCCCTTGAAAATAGACAAGTTTGAATGTTGCACAAACTAAGTATGTAAATGAACTGAAAATGCAAGAGACACAGGATTTATAGAGTTCAGTCCACTTGGACCTACGTCTATACCTCAGAGATCTTCTCCCTGTAGGATTTTCAAATCAATTCTTATTAATCAAAAGCTAAGCCTTAAATCTCAAGCACAAAAAGAGTTACCTTACTCTGTTACAGCTTGTGGTTCTCCCTAACCTATCTCGTACCTGCTCTAGATAAATAATTAACTAAGAATTCTCTGTTGTTGACCTTGAACAATCATTGAGACCGAAATATAGTAGTATTACAGAAATGATCTACCAATAAAGCACAATACAAAATATCACTAGAGTGTAGAACTGCAGTAAAGAATGCAGTGAACTTCTGTGAGATGGATTGAGAGAGTGATGAACTTCTTTGATGCTTGTCAATCCAGAATTGTGTCTCTATTTCTGCCCTTTGAGTGTTGTATCTTTTTGCTTCAAAATTAGCTCCATTTATACTGTTTGAAGCTCGACAAATCTTCCCGGATTTTCTGCAACAACTTCCTATTTTTTAGGCAACAAACTTTGAATCTCTTAACAACTTCCTCCAATGTATAGTTGATAACAATCTTCAGAGATATTGTTGACACGAATTCTTACGTGTATGCGCAAGTGCACGGTCAAGTAATATAGGGGTAGTATTTCAACCCCGAGTTATCGATCCCACGAGGACAGATAGTAGGTTTATTGTTAATTAGAGATTAAATCTAAAGAGTGTAATTGAAATAACATGAAAAAGTTGTTGATTTGAGAAGTTGTCACCCCCAATCAAGTGACTGTATTAAACTAACTAGACTACTATATTTTTTGTATTTTCTGAATTAAACAACGGCTTATCAAATATGGAGAGTAACTAGGCGATCTATGGATCACCTAGGGCAGTAGACAATTCCGGATATTGCTTTGAAACACGTAACGACGAATATGCTCTTGATCACGTTTTAGTACTCACAATCTTCTGTCGATCTCAAGTAAGCCTATGCTAGATTCAATAGTCGTCATCTGTCGATCCATAAACTATATCACCTAACAAGCACTAAGATTAATCCTACGTTTTGATCCAAACCCTAACACTTCGCCTTTCAGTCCATCATGATACGGGGTTGCTAGCAATCCTAGATTCATAAGCTAATCAATCTTCACCTGTCAGTCCATCAATCTTTCACCAAGTAGTTACCCTAGTTCATGACTCTAGGTTAACATAATATTAAGAACAAGATTACTAGAAGATGCAAATTCATTATTAATTTAAGCTAAGATAAACGTTACGTATTGAAACATCTCATATGATCATTCATATCCTACCAAGCACGTGTCAATAGTGCAAGTTCAACAATCAATCAAACGAGATAGAATCAATCCATCGCATGAATCCATAAGCATGAATCAAACAAACAAATTCGGAACGGTGTCTAACAAAGCCCTAGGCTCTCCATAGAGCCTAGCCAAGAAAACTACTCAAATGTACTGAAAATAAAAGCTAACGAGTTCATAGTATTGAGAAACAATAGAAAAGATAGGAGGGATAGTCAAACTCGTGACGAAAATCGCGTTCCGGCAACTCCGACGTCGTTCTCCATGATCCTCCTCTCTCCTAGCCTTCCTCCCTCTTCTCCAGCAGCCTCCCGTCTGTGTTTAGGTCTAAGAATGCGTTTCCCAAGGCCTGGGCATGCTTTTTAATGAAAACAAGCCGAAATTGCACTTCAGCCCCTCTACTTTGTAATTCCCGGACAGAATTATTTGCTGATTTTGCGCGGGCTGTATCTTCCTCATACGGACTCGGCTTCGGGCCTACCATATACCGTTGGAAAGCTACGGATGTCTACTTTTCAATGCCGCAGGCCTTGCTCCAAAATTCTTTGTAGATTTTCCTGAGCATCGAAAAGAGTGAAGACTGGTCCTGTGTGACTTTTCCAACTTTGCTTCGTTTTTGCGTCTCCTTTTCTCATCTTCATCTAGCTCCATTCCAAGCATATCCAAACATCTCATAAGCTCCAATTCACCTATTATACCTGAGATACACAACACTAAACAACCCGTGCAATTATCATAGCAAATATGAGAGAAAACATGCACAAATAAGCTAGAAACACAACTTTTCACTCTTAGGCTTAGAAATAATCAAATTCACATATTTGTGCAAATATGACATCTAAATCATGTGAAATAAGACTAATACAAGTACTAAGAAAGTATAATAATAACTCCTAAAAGAGAGTTATCAATTACCCCCACACTTACCTTTTGCTCGTCCCGAGTAAAACCACTATTTACTAGCCGACTCAAGACGCAAACGACACAAGACTCGATAATGCAACAATATGATGCAAATGCAAACTACGACTCTATCCTACACAAACATATATATACAAAACACACTTTTTATCTTTTTGGTTGAGATTAGGCAATCTCCATTGGCTTAAGTCAAGTATCATGAAGTGATGAGAATCCTAGGAACAAAGCATGAGTTGAAACTAAATTCGACAACGAGACTCTCCCCTAGTTAGTATAGAAAGCCTAACTTTACTAAATACAAGAGTACGCTACCTCTTCGCGTGTGCCACGAAATAAGAGACTACGCTAGGCAAAGCCACATCCAAGGTCCGAGCTCCTAATCCGCTAACGGTTTTCACATGATGAGGCTTAAGGACATAAAGATAATTCTCATCGAAATCAAGTCCTAAGCGTCACATTCTCACATCAAAACCCACACCTCACACACCCTCACCACGATGATAGGAACCAAAACCCAAAGCTCACCACCTCCGGCCCTCAATTCCCTCAAACCCCGGTACACTAGTGATCTCCGTGGCCATCGTCGTTCGTCGTGCATGAAACGTGAACCGTCGTCGTCAAAGTAGCTCCACCACTCGTTTCAATTCAACTCCAACTCAACTTTATTTAATCTCTCCTTTTTCTTTTTCTCTCATTTTTTTTTTATTTATTTTATGTTTTTTTTTTTCTCTTTCTTTTTCTTTCTCTTTTTTTTCTTTTCAATTCTGTCAAAATACCATCACAATGCAACAATAATATCCGAGTGGTATTCAAATAACAATCACATATGCTAGGAGAAGGAAACATGTAAATCGATGAATGAATATCACATAAAAATATCATCTCCTCCTAACTCAATCAAAGTCCATGTCAAATCCAAGCCGCGAAATGAATGAAGTAAATGTGTGGGAGTGGAGTCGTCGCAAGCTCACTCTCAATGTCCGAAGTCAAAAGTCGACACCCCCACACTCGAATGTAACCATATCCCCTCTCAAGTAGTCCCGAAGATGAATGTATCTCGTGCCTAATCCAACCGATCCTCCTACACCAAAGTAATCAAAACCGGTACCTAGCACGATTCACCAATTAAGTTCACCCAACCCAATTTCGTGCGTATTAGATTCACGCGCTCACGGCTCTCCACAACTGTGTCCATGATGTAGTGGCATGGAACACCGCCACACCGAAGTGCGCAAGCCTACTCACTCACCCTCGCATCCCCTCGTAGATAATCAATAAAGTGCAAGCGAGATGTAGAACTCAACGAATTGTATAATCACTCCCTCATCGAACCCCCTCAACTACACAACCCCCTCGTGACGCACTAAAGTGGTGATTCTAATCAATTTGTGATGAAGGCCAAGAATCGTCACCCTAGGTCTGAAGGCTAGCAAGGAATCCAAGGTTCAAATTAGGGCGTCTAATGGTCCTACAAGGTGAGTTCTAAAAGCAGTGAGTGCTCTAATACACGTCCTCGCACATCTGTTTCGTGTGCCACTACGAGGCGGGTTGGCGACTACCTAAGACGTACACATGGATGTTCGGCTTGTTTAGCTCACACCTAGCTAAGCTCTTGTAAGAAAATTGGCACACACTTTGAGTTTGAAAATCACGTACGTGTTAGAAATAGGTAAGCACTCCCGTAAATAAAGTCTCTCTATACCTACTAGGGGGGACTCACGTCGTCACTCTCGGTCGCAAATCATGCTCTACGCCTAAAATCCTCACACTTCGCGATTTATCAAACTTTAGCCTCTTTCGATTGCCCTTTTCTCAAGATTTTCTCTTTCTTAATTTTTTTTTGATTTTTTAATTTTTGATTTTTTTGATTTTTTTCATATAATTCCTACACTACATGCAAGCCGACACGAACAAAACTACACAAAACATTCGATAGGGTAGGTAGACTCAAATAAGAAAACGTGCAATATTAAACACAAACACAAACAAGTATATACACGACTAGCACATCACAATACGACATACTATCACAATATCACGACACGGACCACATAATTAAACACAATACGACACGAACAAACTATATGCAGACATGGCGATGCAGACACTGACTGGCTAGCAAATAGGTAAAAATCCCCCCACACTTGAGCGCTTCGTTGTCCTCAACGAATTTAGAGATCAATCAAGAGGACTCAACATTCAAATACGAGGGGCGGTGATTCTATTCGGGGTCATGTCATGACACAAGAAGGTAGTTCAACAAATTTAGAGCTAAAACGAACTACGTGCACGTGACAAGTTGTGTGTACCGAAATTAAGCAAGTACTCAAGTATTCCCTAGGATTCTAACAGTTAATCACATCGGCGACTACGCACCGTGACAAAGTAGTCGGAATAAAACCCTAGAGCAAGTACAATGTGCCTAAACGGTAAGTAAAGAGAGAGAAGAGAGACTCACAACCGAAACTAGGTCGGGGACGAAATCCGATAGCTGTTGAATGAGATAGCAAGAACAATCCCCAAGCAAACATTGTGTGCACAAATGCAAGCTCCCTTGCGGTCGAGCGTGTGGAACACACCGGGGTCGATTGATCTCTTGTTACTGACGAAAAAAGAACGAAGAATCCTCGAGCTCATGATGTGAGCTCCCATGGAGGTCGAGTGCACGGCAGCACACCGGGGTAGATATCTTCATCCAAATTTTCTTCTATTTCTTTTTTACTCTAATGAATTACAACCTTATGAATTTTCTGCGCAATCCCGTAACTTGACCATTTTATGTCCGTTTCTCCCTTCTGCACCCCATAAATTCTTCTTCTGCCTTCTCCTATTCAATACCCATCAAATAGCATAGACAGCTCACCCAAACGATTGCAAGCTCTCAACAACCCAGTTCTAGAATGGGTATGTAAGGAATTACGTTTTTCTCTTTCTTCTTGTTTTTTTTCTTTCTTCCTTTTCTATTTGTCAACAACCCATTGTTGATGGTGCTGGAATCACTGGACAGAGGAGGTTTCTGGGTTGTGGTGCACTGGTCGATGGCAGCAGCGGTGGGGTTGGGATTTGATGGTCGGAGAGAAGAGAGGAGGCGGTGGTGAGGGATTAATTTTTGATTGGGAGGACAAGGTCGGAGAGGAGTGGTTGTTGTGGGCGGTTGCTGGGTTCTCTATCACCGATCTTAATGGGGACGGTGGCGGCTCTGGTTTGGGTTTGAACGGTGGTTGCGAGCGACAGGGGCAGAGAGGTGGAAGGAATTGTGGCCGGAATTGGGTCGGACAAGGATGGGGCAATGATGTTTCGGGGTTCAGGCGAGAGAGAGAGGCAGTGGGATTCTGGGTTTGTGTTGCCATGGACGAAGGAGGTCATTCGTTGGTGGTTAACGGCGGTGGCAAAGGTGGGTTTCTGGTACGAATTCAGAGGTGGTTTCGGTGGTTCTGATTTGACCGAGCCTTTTGGCCGGCTTCAATGGCCGACGAGCAAGGCGGCTAGGCGGCGGATTTTAGGGATTGGGGTTGATTGGAGGTCAGAGAACAGAGGTTCGATCGAGGAAGGGTCAGGGTTGCCGTAGTTCGGTGGTGTTCTGTTCGAAGGAGGAAGATGGCGAAACAGTTCGAACAAGTACAGGGGAGACAGGGGGTGTTTCAACACATAGGGGAGCCAAGTGACTTTTTCTGAAATTTTTAAAATTACAAATACCTCCCCTGATGTGCAAAAACAGTTAGTTTCACAATGACGACGTCTCAGCTCTGGATAAATGCTTGCTTACCAGACCTGGTGCTTTGAAAACGTTCTGAAAGTGACTCCCTGCTGCTCAGAAACAAGATTTTTCTCGCCATTTTTTCTTTTTCCACCATCTTCTCTCGATTATTCTCTTCTCCATTGAGCATGAACAAAATATCCTAAAAATCGTGAATCTCAAAAACGACGAACAAGTGTTGCAAAAGCGAATGTTCTCCCAAAATTTTTTCTTCTTCTTCCAATTCATGAGAACCGACATGACAATGAGTTCAAAAATAAAGTCAAGTGTCCCATGTCGTGAGACGAGATTGATGTCATCTTTAATCATCTTTTCAATCTGCAATATTTCCTTAGATGTTTCAAGCGGCAAATCATAAAGTAAGAAAGTTTGAGTACCTTCATCTACTTCCTTTGAAACGCCCGTATCATCAACACATTCAATATCGGCATCTTTTGCATCTTCAATGAGCTCAAACGTGAGAGGCTCCAACAAATTTGTAACCCGACAGTCAAGATCATCAATATTAATTCCGTGAATAAGACTTTCAATCTCACCAAAAATTGCATCGTGCTTCTCCCCCATACTTGATTCAAGCCATGAATCAATGTTTGGACAACTTGGAATACACAATTGCTCATTATCATCTTCTTTGAGCGTTGGAAAGGTTGGAGTACATTCTTCATTAGAACGGAGATTGACACTCATATAAAATTCTTCAAGTCTTGCTCCAAACTCTGCCACGTCCAACCCCATTCTCATTGCACTCTGTTTCAATTCTTCGATTCCCTTATGCAGTGCTCCAAACAATTGCTGAAGCAAGTATTGGCGGCTATACATCATGCTTTTGTTGGCATAATATTCCCCAATATCTCCTTCAGGGTAGAATCCATCCTCGCGATCAATCAGTTCCGCTAAACAGACAAAACGTCCTTCGTTATTATCCCCCATGCTTAGCAAAATTCCTGCACACCAAAGATCTCAAAAAATGCCGTGAGGTAATAAGAATAAATAATAACAATAAAAAAAATAAAAACTCTCTAAACTAATTTCTAATTAGCAAATAAACCGCTGTCCCCGGCAACGGCGCCAAAAACTTGACACGAATTCTTACGTGTATGCGCAAGTGCACGGTCAAGTAATATAGGGGTAGTATTTCAACCCCGAGTTATCGATCCCACGAGGACAGATAGTAGGTTTATTGTTAATTAGAGATTAAATCTAAAGAGTGTAATTGAAATAACATGAAAAAGTTGTTGATTTGAGAAGTTGTCACCCCCAATCAAGTGACTGTATTAAACTAACTAGACTACTATATTTTTTGTATTTTCTGAATTAAACAACGGCTTATCAAATATGGAGAGTAACTAGGCGATCTATGGATCACCTAGGGCAGTAGACAATTCCGGATATTGCTTTGAAACACGTAACGACGAATATGCTCTTGATCACGTTTTAGTACTCACAATCTTCTGTCGATCTCAAGTAAGCCTATGCTAGATTCAATAGTCGTCATCTGTCGATCCATAAACTATATCACCTAACAAGCACTAAGATTAATCCTACGTTTTGATCCAAACCCTAACACTTCGCCTTTCAGTCCATCATGATACGGGGTTGCTAGCAATCCTAGATTCATAAGCTAATCAATCTTCACCTGTCAGTCCATCAATCTTTCACCAAGTAGTTACCCTAGTTCATGACTCTAGGTTAACATAATATTAAGAACAAGATTACTAGAAGATGCAAATTCATTATTAATTTAAGCTAAGATAAACGTTACGTATTGAAACATCTCATATGATCATTCATATCCTACCAAGCACGTGTCAATAGTGCAAGTTCAACAATCAATCAAACGAGATAGAATCAATCCATCGCATGAATCCATAAGCATGAATCAAACAAACAAATTCGGAACGGTGTCTAACAAAGCCCTAGGCTCTCCATAGAGCCTAGCCAAGAAAACTACTCAAATGTACTGAAAATAAAAGCTAACGAGTTCATAGTATTGAGAAACAATAGAAAAGATAGGAGGGATAGTCAAACTCGTGACGAAAATCGCGTTCCGGCAACTCCGACGTCGTTCTCCATGATCCTCCTCTCTCCTAGCCTTCCTCCCTCTTCTCCAGCAGCCTCCCGTCTGTGTTTAGGTCTAAGAATGCGTTTCCCAAGGCCTGGGCATGCTTTTTAATGAAAACAAGCCGAAATTGCACTTCAGCCCCTCTACTTTGTAATTCCCGGACAGAATTATTTGCTGATTTTGCGCGGGCTGTATCTTCCTCATACGGACTCGGCTTCGGGCCTACCATATACCGTTGGAAAGCTACGGATGTCTACTTTTCAATGCCGCAGGCCTTGCTCCAAAATTCTTTGTAGATTTTCCTGAGCATCGAAAAGAGTGAAGACTGGTCCTGTGTGACTTTTCCAACTTTGCTTCGTTTTTGCGTCTCCTTTTCTCATCTTCATCTAGCTCCATTCCAAGCATATCCAAACATCTCATAAGCTCCAATGCACCTATTATACCTGAGATACACAACACTAAACAACCCGTGCAATTATCATAGCAAATATGAGAGAAAACATGCACAAATAAGCTAGAAACACAACTTTTCACTCTTAGGCTTAGAAATAATCAAATTCACATATTTGTGCAAATATGACATCTAAATCATGTGAAATAAGACTAATACAAGTACTAAGAAAGTATAATAATAACTCCTAAAAGAGAGTTATCAATTGTTGTGATCTTGTCTTTGAACAATCTGAGAAGCTTTCATGAGTCTCTGATTGATCACAGGATCATCGTTACTAAGTAATTTCCTTCCTGCAAAAGCCAGATAAGGAAACAAATCCTTCATATTTAGGAAATAAGAATTCCCTGCAAAATTGAGTCAAACTAATATATTAAAACATGTTACATATATGAAAACAGTTTGTCTTTCATCATAAAATAATAACACATCAAGTACAAGGGTGAGAGCGATAAAATTAAATCAAAAGAGTTTAGAGAAACTCCCCCTCAGAACATGTATGCAAGTGAGACAGTTTCAAGGCTTTGAATCATGGTACAAGGCCTTGAAATAGCTCTATTTCAAACCTGTGAAACCTGATTCAAGGCTTTTAAAACTGGTTCAAGGCCTTGAAATACCTAAGTATTTAAAGTCCATGAAACATGTGACCTTACAAGCCCTATTGGAGTGTTTTGACCCTAGAACATCCAAAAACAATTAGAATTGACCAAGTGCGTTAAAATTGGATTTTAACTGTTTATGTGTTTAATGCATGGTGATTTGATATGGCCTTAGGTTGTGGTTTGTTGTTAATGTTTAGTTTGTGGTTTGTTTTACGGCCTGCGAGCTGATCAAATTAATGTAATAGTTAATTAGGTTTTACGACCTTCGAGCTGGTCTTCTTCTCAAATAGTGAGATCTCTCTATATAGATTAGATGCTAGCTACAATTAGATATAGTAGATGATAGATAAGATTTCTAGAAGGAGCATGGAGAAACCACGAAGATGGCGACAATCCGCACGACCTATGGAGCATGGACCAAAAGATGGAGGCATATGGAGATGACCTTCCTGTTTTTTAGGGTTCATAGGTATTCTCATTGGCTTCAGAATATCTTAGTTTAGAGGCCATGTCCATATCACGATAAATTTTCTTTTGTTCTTTTTTATTTTATTGTCTTATTTTATTGTCGGTGTATGGATGACGCATGCAAAATTGATAATAAGATAATTAACAACCCGGATCTTTTATTTGTGAGTTTTCCCAACTCAAAATAAATAGATCAGTTGATATGGATCCACAAAACATTTAAAATTGAAAAAGAAAATCGCTCTGTTTGAATATTGCATTTTGCCTTCTCGTTACGTAAACACTTTTCATTATAATGATTATCAAGCTCGTGCGTGCAGCAGGGCAACTTAGTTTGTCATGATTGTGTTGCGATGGTACAAAAAAGTAATGTGAAATTGTTTAAGTAACAGGTTGGACGCAACTAGGTGATTTTAATGAGATTAAAAGCCTAGAGGCTATCAAATGGGATTATCCATGGGATGGATAAATAAGTATTTATTTGCCCAATTGAACCACGAACTGCATAAAGACGCAATTGGAATTGTTCCTACGTAAATAACTGAGTTTGGGTGACTTGTCGAAGCAAGCTCAAAAGAAATGAAATATGGATCTTGGCACCCTCTAGTAAATATAATGATATTTTCCGCATTAATATTGAGGGTTATTAATCTGAGAAAAATAGTGGAAGCTATGTTTAATAATCTAGCCATTATTAAATATAGTTATTAATTAACAAAATACTAAAACTTGTATATTTCTCATTTTGTAGAATTCCACTGGAAAACAACTCATCGAGTTCAGCACACTCCATAAGCTCTGTCCTTGAGAATGATAAGCTTTCTGGAACCAACTTCCTAGACTGGTACAAGAACTTGAGAATCGTTCTCAAGCAGGAAAAGAAACTGTAAACTCTAGAGGAGGAAGTTTCTCAGGCTCCACATAACAATATCGCTGTAGCCCTAAAGGCGCATCAAAAGTTCGTTGATGATGCTAATGATACGGCCTGCGTGATGCTTTGCACCATGTCCTCTGAGCTCAAGAAGAAACATGAGAACATGGCTGCGTACGATACAATCGCACACTTGAAGCAGCTCTTCCAAGAGTCGGCTAGGGTTGAGAGGTATGAAGTCTACAAGACATTTTTCAAATTTCATCTATCAGAGGGAAATTCAATGAGACCTCATGTACTCCGAATGATCGGGTACTTGGAGAATCTCGATAGACTAGGGTTTCCGGTGGGTAAAGATTTGGCCACAGATATCGTTTTGCAATCATTTCCTGAGATTTATGGATAGTTCATCATGAACTATAAGATGAACGATATCGTGAGACCTTTGTCAGATCTACTCAATATGTTAAGGACAGCTGAAAAAAGCATTAACAAGGGAAGGGGAAAGTCCATGATGATGGTGCATTAAGGGAAGAGCAAAATGTTTGCCTCTACATCCAAAGGAAAAAACAAGGAAGTTGCTAAATCCAAGGAATTTGCTCTTAATTCTATTGGTGGTGTTGCCAAGGGCGTGACCAAGGGTGATTGTCACTACTACAGTCAACCTTAACACTGGAAGAGGAACTGCCCAAAGTATCTGGGGGATAAAAGGCTTGGAATAGTGATTCCACCACCACCAGGTATTTTTGTTGTAGATGTCAATATTACTTTCTCTTCATCTTGGGTATTGGATACTGGATGTGGATCTCACATTTGTCGAAATGTGCAGGATCTAAAGAGAAGTAGAATATTCGCTAAAGGGGAGATAGATCTTCACGTTGGGAATGAAGCAAAGGTTGTTGCACTGGCTGTAGGCTTGTACGAGTTGTCTCTGCCTTCAGGATTAGTTTTAAAATTAAATAATTTCTATTTTGTGCCTGCTACGAGCAGAAAAATTATTTCTATTTCTTGTTTGGACAAGGAAGGTTTTACTATTTCAATAAAGAACATTTGTTGCTCCATTTATTTTGATAGTATTCACTATTATTGTGCGCAATTATTTAATGGATTATATATCCTTGATCTAAATAATCTTGTCTAAAACATAAATATCAAGAGGATTAAAATGAATGATTTGAATCCTGCTTATCTATGACATAGTCGTTTAGGCCACATAAACGAGAAATGTGTATCTAGACTCAATAAGGATAGATTTCTAAACTCATTTGATTTTGAATCATATGATACAGGTGAGGCTTGTTTATTTGGAGAAATAACAAAGTCCCCTTTCAATACGAACGGTGAGAGGACTAGTGAGCAATTGGCGCTCGTGCATACTGATGTGTGTGGGCCATTTTCCACGCCTTCCTGGGGTGGTTATGTCTAATTCATTACGTTTACTGATGATTTCTGTAGATATGAATTTTTATACCTTACGAAGGCCAAATCTGAATCCTTTGAAAATTTCAAAGAATTAAAGAATGAAGTAGAGAAGCAACTTGGCAAAAGTATCAAGTCTCTACGATCGGATCGTGAAGAAGAATACTTGAGCCAAGAGTTTGACGACTATCTTAGAGGGTGTGGGATAATATCCCAACTCACTCCATCGGGAACGCCACAATGGAATGGCGTGTCTGAGAGGAGGAATCAAACACTATTAGACATGGTTCGATCTATGATGTCTGAAACACTATTAGACATGGCTATGCTCTATTGTGTGCAGCTTTCACCATTAACTGTGTTCCATCTAAATCAGTCATGAAGACACCACATGAGATTTGGAGTGGGAGGCGTACCACAGTGTCGTTCATGAAGATTTGGAGTTATGATGTCTATGTAAAATTTATAACCATAAAAACTCGGACCTAAGTCGAATAAGTGTAAGTTTGTGGGATACCCTAAGGAAACTAAGGATGATTACTTCTACAATCCTTTTGAGAACAAAGTGTTTGTTGCTCGGTCCGGCCTGTTTCTAAAAAGAGAATTCATCTCTAAAGAAGAAAGTTGGAGGACTGTAGAAATTCATGAACCACAAACTACTGATCCTATTATGGAACATGAACAGGAACTGCAAAAACTTGTGGAGGAACCTGTTTAAGTAACACAAGAACTTTGTAGGTCGAGTAGAGTGCGCCAAGAGCCGGAGAGGTATGGACTTCTCGTGAATGAGTTTGGTCACATGTTTCTCATTGATCATGAGCCTAAAACCTATGGGGAGGCCATGAAAGGACTTGAATCTCAGAAGTGGCGCAAAGCCATGAAATAAAAGATGGAATCCATGTATACCAACAAAGTATGGACTGTGGTGGAACCACCCCAAGCGGCACACCCCATTGGGTGCAAGTGGATTTTCAAGAAGAAGACCGAAATGGAAGGTAATGTGATTAACTATAAGGGTCGATTAGTGGCAAAAGGATTCAGACAGATTCATGGTATAGACTATGATGAAACATTTTCACTAGTTGCAATGACCAAATCAATCTGAATCATACTTGTTGTTGCAGCTTACTACGACTATGAGATTTGGCAGAGGGAGCGTTTTAATATGGAAACCTCCTCGAGGATGTGTACATGACACAACCTGAGGGTGTTGTCGATCCAGAGCATGCAAATAAAGTATTTAAGCTACAATGATTAATTTATGGATTATAGCAAGCTTCTAGGAGTTGGAATGGGCGATGAAGCAGTTAAAGAGTTTGAATTCATCAAGAACGAAGATTAATCTTATGTCTACAAGAAAGTTAGTGGGATCTTTGATGATTTTCTTTTCTTGTATGTGGGTGACATAATACTCGTTGGAAACAACATCCCCATGCTGCAGTCTGTGAAAGATTTGCTAGGAAAGTGTTTCTCAATGAAGGACTTAGTGGAAGCAGCTTATATACTTGGTTATCAAGATCTATAGAGATAGATCAAGGAAGCTGCTGAGCCTAACTCAAAGTACATATATAGACAAGGTGTTGAATCGGTTCAACATGCAAGATTCTAAGAAGGGATTCTTGCCCATGTCGCATGGAATCACTATTTCAAAGAGTGATTGTCCTTCCAATGAGATTGAGAAGGAACACATTAGTAGGGTACCTTATCGTCCATAGGATCCATTATGAACGCCATGTTATGTACTAGACCAGATGTGTCATACGCGTTGAGTATGACAAGCATATATCAGTTTAATCCGGGTGAGAGTCACTGGATAGCGGTTAAAAACATCCTAAAGTACTTGAGAAGAACTAAGGATGCGTTATTTATCTATGGAGGGGAGGAAGATTTGCGTGCAACGGGTTACACAGATGCAAGGTTCCAAACCGACAGAGATGATTTTAGATTGCATTAGGGATTTGTGTATTCCTGAATGGAGGAGTTGTGAGCTGGAAGAGTTCCAAGCAAGAGACGGTTGTTGATTTTACAACTGAGGTTGAGTACATTGCTGCGAGTGGGGCAGCAAAGGAATCTGTTTGGATTACGAAGTTCATTACTGAGCTTGGTGTGGTTCCTAGCATTGTGGATCCAATATAGTTAAATTTTGACAACACTGGGGCGATCGCACAATCAAAGGAAACCAGGTCACACCAAAAATCCAAAAACGTACTCAGGAAGTTCCATCTTATTCGAGATATCATCGATAGAGGAGATGTGAAGATATTCAAGATTCCTACCAGAAGTCTAAACACGTACGGGATGTGCCAGATTGGCTCTGGTTCAAGTGGGAGACTGTTGGAATAGATTCCTTCGCTAGGAACATTCATTGTATTAATTATGGAGATATTTAATATAATGAAGTCCTTAGTTTGCAAATGAGATGTTTATCTTAAATATCCCTAGTCAATTATATTAATTAAAAGGACGATCAACTATATAGTAGTAAGGGGTTGGATTGATATGGAGATATCACTATCCAACACATGGGTATGCATTAGGAGTAATAGCATAATGGATTGACCCATAACGAGAAGGCTACATACAGGTTATACAAAGTCAAAAGTGCTTCTCGTAGTCACAACGGTATTGTCATCCTTAGACTTGAAGTCACTAGATCCTCTAGTTGTGGAATATTATGTTTTGACATCGTCAAACGCTACACCGTAACTGGATAGTAATAAAGGCGTTCGTCGGATACAATTAGGAAGGAAGCTTAGAGATGGTAATGACGTAGATAGAATTTGTCCCTCCCACATAACGGGAGTAAATATCCACAGCCACTCGAGGGATGGTGCTTATAGAATGCCCGACCAGACTCAGATAAATCAATATAGGATATTAATGTACTCTGCATGGATAAGACTATTTCCAGTATCGAGAAACTATGGATTGGATATACGAATTTGACTTGTATGTCTCGTATCCAATACGGATATAGAGACAAAGGGATTAGATAATACTTGCACAAGGTTTTTCGGATGACTATTTCTATTAGTTGGGTAGCGTGGATTCCTTGCTAGAGGGCACTTCATGTTAGTAATTGTTACTACCAAATAAGTAGAAACCTATGGGGTCACACTCCCTATGGATTAGACCATACTTGTGAATTAATTAACATGATTATACGCAACTACTTGTAAACATAGTAGGACTAATTTGCAAGTTGGACTAATCCGTGTATAGACATGATTAGAATAGGGGATTTTATGCATTCAACAAGGAGTTTTCTCAATACTAATGCTCATAACATTACTTGAGTAGAGAGAAAACAAAAAGGGAGAGAGAGCAACAAAAGGAGGCTGAAGCCCCCCTTTGCTGCCACACACCCCGTCGGCCACCAAGGAGGACCGCCCCTCCTTGCTCTGTTTTGCGTGATCGTAATCTTTTTCCTCTTCTTCCTTCAATCCTTGCTAGCACAAAGGTTTGAAGGATGTTGATTCAATTGTAGAGTGTACTAGCCATAGAGACGTGAATACTATTTTACGTGTGAAGTCATCAAAGGAGAACCAAAAAGTTAGCTTTATTCTAAACCATTACAATCGTTATGAATTCCAGACTTGTGACCCTTGGAGGGTCTTCAACGGATTAATTATTGTTTATTCCGTTGCGTATCCGTTATCAAAACCCTACAGAATTAATCATAATAAACGAGATATAAGGGTACTAAAATCGTCAATAGATAATCAACATCACACATCTTGATTCTACTAGAACTCAGTATGATAGAAACTAGAAGAATCTCCATTGAATCCATAATCCTAAGCATGAAAGTTCATAAAATCCGGAAAAGTTTTGAACAAAACATAAACCCTAGGCTCTCCATAGATGCCTATGTATGAGTTTAGCTACTCATAACAAAAGTTAACATGTTTTTTGAATATTTCATACAAGAGAAAGAGAGAAAATAGATCAAACACTCAAAATAGGATTATGGCGTTGATCACGGGTCGTCTCCTTACTTTATGATGCTCCGAACGACGTCTCCTTGCTCTCTTTGTTGTTCTTGGCTCAAAATTATGTTATATTCCCGTCTCTTGCGGCATAGTTCGAAGTGGGGAAGCTAAAGTCTTCAAAAATTTCATTTTGCCACAAAATTCCGCACAAGTCTCATCGCCATTTCGTGCGAAATAGAGTATTTCCAGCGACACGGATTTCGTGCGAAACCCCGCATTTCGTGCGCAATGACATGGGCTTCACTGTTCTTCAATATTCAACCTCTTGGCCTTTTGGTTCCCAAGCCTCTTTCCTTGCCCTTCCTTGCTTTTAAAGCTCATTTTCTTGATTCCAATCGCTCCATAAGTCACGTTTCCTGCCAAAGACGACAAAAACTATACCAAGCGATCAAATCTGAAAAATATAGCATCAAACAACACAAAGAACTTGCATGGACTAGAATTAAGCATATGAAGGAAGCAAGTGATAATCAAGCTCATCTCAACAATATTAGGCTCAAACTCTCTCAAAAAACCTATCAAACATGTGGTAAATGCTAAAAAAATATAGCTCCTAAAAAGTGCTATCACACGCCATATGGATTAAGCTAGACTTGGGAATTAATTAATACAATTAATTAAATAGAATGATCAATACGCCAGTACATGCAAACTTAGTAGGACTAATTTGCAAGGTTAACTAATCCATGTAAGGACATGATTAGTATAGGGGCCTTTATGTAGTTAGCAAGGAGTTGTTGGAATATATAAAGGACACTCCTAGCTTATTTTCTCACTAATACTCATAACATGCATTGAGTAAGATATAAAAAAGCAAGCAGAGAGAGCAATAGAAGAGGGTTGAACCCCCTTGTCCGCCCCCTACCCCGTCGGCAACCAAGAGAGGCGCTACCTCCTCTTGGTTCGTTGTTTGCGTGATTCTTCTTCCTTCTTCAACCGTTTGCTAGCACAAGACGTGGAGGAATCTAGATATTGATCCTAGGTGTGGACTAGACATAGAGACGCAAAAATATTTTGCGAAGTCATCCCAGGAGACAAGCAGACGATTAAACTCAAAAGTAATACTTAGAGTTAAGCTCCATGAGGAAGCTGGATTGAGAGTTATCCAAATCCTTCTGGATACCTTCCTGTCTAACAAAGATTGTCTTCTTTTTATGGAGAATGTTGCCGAAACACTCCTTGTTCCAAATGAGTAGATCTCTCTGTGTGTTATGGATAGCCTTACAGTAGGTGTACCTAGAGTTTCAGGAAGAGAGGTAGTATTCCACACAAAAGGGTCAGAAAGCCACATAGTCTCAAATTTGAACAGGTTTCTGGGGGGGCTGAAAGAAGGAAATGAATCAATTAATAGAAGGAAATGATCACAGTGGGCTCTCGGGAGGTGTGTGAAACAGCCATTAGTGTAGGAGTCTTGCTCCTAGGGGTTGCAAAGAACATATAAATCCTCTACTTTGTGAGATCATGTAGTTTTCTGCCATTAAACCAAGTCAATCTAGACCCACATAAACCTAAATCCACCATGTTACAGTAGCTAAGCATATCATGGAACCTATTGTTGTTGGTTCTATCAATACCATTTCCTCCCCACTTATCAGTGCTATGTAGAACTCGTTAAAATCACCAAAAATTAGCCAAGAAAGATTAACATAATCAGTAGTTTTACACAAATTATCCCACGGGACAAGTCTCAAGTTATTCTTAGGGCTGGCATAAATGAAAGAAATGAGAAAGCAAGAGGGGTTGATAGAGGAGCAAACCTAAACTAAGGCATGAATCGGCTGCTAGGACACATCAATCACATCAATCTCCAACTCAGAGCTATCCCACAATAGCCAAAGGCCACCAAGAAAGCCAATAGGATAAGCCAAAAAGCACCTATTAAAACCTATGGAAGAACAGATGGTTCTATCTCTATCCCCAGAGATCGTGGTCTCAATGATTCCTACAATGTTAGGCCTGCGTCTGTCCACCACGTCCTTGAAGTTGCTCCTGAAGGCATCATTCCCTGCACCCCTACACTTTCAGAGGAGAAACTTTATGGGGAAATTTGACACCCTCACTCCTCTTAGCATCCCTTCTGGAGCTCCTTCCCCGTGGATTTCCACCACAACCCTAATCTCCTCCTCCTCTATGACATTCATCAGGTTGCCCCCTTTGCTAGGAAAACCCCCCCTTTATAGGAAGGTATGGAGATATTCCCCGGAGAGAGGTTGCATGTTGCCTGAGTATTCTATGGACCAATTTTCCTTGTAGTCCTCGATTCTTAGGTTCCTTGCTTCTCCTAAATCTGATGGGAACTACACAATGAACTAGAGATTCCTGCTCAGCCTTTCCTCTGTATGACCCTCTAATACTCTGGTAAATATGCTTCTCCACCCTTGCATTCTCCTAGTTAATCATCTTGTTGATCTCTGCAGTTTTCCAAGCTTAATTGCTTCAAGATGGAACTCAGTTTCCACTACTCTACCCTCCAGTTTGAGGGTTCCTTCAATGAGTGAGGATCCCAAACATGTTTTTGTTGGGGGAGTAGATGAGGGGAAGGGTAATGCACCACATGTCTGAGGTCACAATCTATTCCACCTTCTTTAGAAAGCTCCACCTTGGAATTAGGCCTCCTCCAGGTTTGCTAAATTTCAGAGATGAGTGGTGAATGAAAGGTTGGGTTAAAGGAACAATACAGTAGGACTTTTTTAAAGAAGAGGATGGCTCAGAGTGGGGATCAATTGGGGTTATGGGGAGTTGTGGAGTTTTTAACTGGAAGAGGGCAGTTATGTAAGGTTTGATGTTAGTTACGCAACGGAAATACAAAAAAATTATGCCCAAAACCCTCCAGGAATCGCACGTGAAGCCTCATAACGTGATAAAGGACAACAAGTTACCTTGTAAATCTGACATATCACAATGTGGAAATGGCATCCTCATCTCTGCAGTTATCCACACCTGAGGATTGAGAACATGAACATTTTCTATGGATTCTGCTAGCAGTGTAGGGAAAAAATCACCTAGGAGCTTGAACTTGATCAAATCAAGCATATCATACAACAAAGGAGGAGGGAGGCCGAGCCTCTTCTTTTCGTTGGTTAGGAGTTTGGCCGAGCCTCTATTTATCTCTTCTCCCAACTCTAATTATTTCTTCTACCGAAATAATGGGCTTGGACTAGCCTTTATAATTAATAACTCCTTATTCATTAGAAACTTGCCCCAATACAAATCCTGTGCATACACAGATTAGTCTAATTACTATTTAGTCCAACTAAATATGCACGTTGTTGCATTTTAATACCTGATCCTTTTAATTGTTAATTAGATTAATTAGTCCAACTTATTAACATATACATCTAGTCTAATCCTTTTGGTTTGTGAACCTCCATGTTCCTATTAAGTTGGCCATCACAATTACAAACATTGAGCGGGTTCTATTATCACGTCAATGCTACCCAACTAATATAAATAGTCATTTTTCTGAGAAACCTTTGTGACCAATGTTACCGTGTTGTGTTACCCATTTGTCGCAATATTCCTATTGGACAAGAGAAACAGATGTCACACTCGTATATCCAATCCATAGTTTCTCCATCTTCGAAATAGACTTATCTAAAAATATAAACACAATATCATTTATTGATTTATGTGAGTCTGTCCAGACATTTAATAAGTACTACTCATCGAGCGGCCACAGATACATACTCCCGTTATCTGGGAGCGAGAAATCCTCTCTTCATCAATACCATCTCTCAACTGGCTTCCTATCATGTCCGACTATCGTTGTTATATTTTCCCAGTTATGGTGTAACGCTTGAAGATATCAAAACATGATAATTCACAACTAGAGTATCTTGTGACCTTACGTCAAAGGAATACAACACCATTGTCAGTACGAGAATAACTTGTGACATTCACATAGCTCCCATGTAGCCTTCTCGTGGTGGGTCAGTCCAGTATGCCATATCAATCTACTCATAAACTAGTGTATAGTGATTGTCTTACAAACCAATATAATTTACTAGGGGCAATTTAAGATAAACAAAAATTGCAATCTAAGGACTTCATTATATTAATATCTCAATATATAATAAAATAAATATTGTATGCAAAACAATGTTCACACTAAAATATATTTCCTCTACGGCATCTACACCAACAAGTTAGTGGTGGTTAAAGAGTAAGTGGAGGGAGTGGTTGAGGGGCGTTTCAGAGGGAGAACAACTTGTAACTGGTTAATATGGAGGTTAATGATGTGGGTGAAGTAACTGTTGGTTAAATTGAGGGGTTGCAGGAGGTGTAACATCAGGGACATCATTAAAACTAGCGAATATGTTAGACAAAGTAACTGGTTCAGTCACTTCAGCACTTTGAAGGCTGTGGCTCTTTGGCCTATGACTAGACCCGAGAATCTTGAGGTCACTTTCTCAGCCTCACCGTCAGAGCTGTAAGAGCAGCACTCATGAGGGAGAGGTTCCATGATGAATTTCTAGGTTTACCTTACTGGTAATTCTTTCCAAGTTGCCATAATTAAATCTGCTAAGGTTAATTTTGTGGAAGCCTTTAGAAAGCAATTTTTCTTCTCTCATTGGTTACCTGTGAGGCCTCTATCTATACTGCTGTTGTTGAATCTACTGATGGAGGGAAAGTTCTGCACTTTGGCCCTCGGTTTTCAAGTTTGAACAAAACTTGGTTGTTGGTCAAGGGGGTGGTTTTGGACCACAACAGAGGTGGTTTTGGAGGGTTAGACCATGAAGGGAGGAGGAATCAGGTTGGGGGAACTGGTGTTTAACTGGCGAGAGGGCTCAACCACAGGATCCCTGGCCGGAGGATCCAAGCAAGAGGAGGGTGGAGGAGCAGAGGACTAGAGGGAACAAGGACGCCAATGTTATGGCAAGAAGAATAAAGCTTGGTTATGTTCTCTTAAACCATAGAAAGAACATGCAAGAAAAATTTGACAGAGAAGACTCGGGATTCCGTAATGTTAACCATGACACACAAGCTAGTAAACTTAGATCTACGACCTTTCTCGGTGACTTTATCAAGCTTGATAACCTTACCAAGCCCATTATCAATTCTCCGGATGATAATAGGATCAAAGAGATCATGAGGAATACCAGGTATTCTAATTGAGGAGATAAAACTGCCAATGCATGCATAGGAGTCATTGAAGCCAGGTTTCCATCTTTGGATGTTAAGGAAGTTAGCACCAATAAACTAGGGATCTCCATGAAAGGCCACTTCCGCGTCAGCAGGGTGATCAGAGCTGATTAGCTTAAATTGGTTTCCTCGGTCACTTCCCAAGATTCTCCCCTTAGTTTCAACATGTACTTAATCCTGGAGAAGAGCAAGTCTTGGCTGAAGGTCTTTCCTGCAGGTTTGATAATAAGAGTGCCTTTGAGCCTTTCTGTAGCTCTCGATTTGTTTTCTTTACTGAGGGGTATGTAGACGGCAGAGGTAAATTCCAAGGTAGGATCATCATCAGCCTCCTCAATATCCCCGAGAATGTTGTTCCATGCAGCATTAGGAGAGGGCGCTGAAATCTTTTCGGCAAGGGACATGTTCTCCATATGGTGAAGGGAAGCTCTGCTGTTGTCGTTGGGTGAAGTATCTGGATGTGGTGGATTTGGAACCATGGGAGAAGAGCTTTGCAGAAGCTGTCCTGGGTGGAAATTGCTTCGTTATTGCTGGGAGCCTTCAGAGAGATCCATACCTGCAAAAACAAAAGCCATAATGGGGAAGAAGGAAGCATAAGGGATGGGAAAGGGATTTGGAGCTCTCTGACCTCTCTCTAGCCTATCATTTTAAGTCTAATATTATTTTGTAATAAGTTTCATAAAGTTCGGTCTTCATCAACCCTCCATTTTGCTTGTCATGTGCCCTTATTCCCATGCTCGGTTTTATAGAGTAATATAAAATTAACGATTTAGTATAGTTGATAAATTTACATATTTGAGAAATTCATCTTATGAGATTTGTATGTTCTATGCAGGATCAAGACTTGAAATAGCTTGTCTATTTCAGGTCCTTGAAACAGCTTTCAAAGCCTTAAAAATGACTGAGCCTTAAATGCAATAACTTAGGGGGAGTTTCTATACTTGATTCTACTCCTAAAAACAGATTCATGATTAGATGTTATTTGATGATGAAAGACAATGTGTTTTTACACAGTTTGCATGATCCAACATCATCTTTTTGATTCAGTATTGCAGGGAATTCTGTTTCCTATTTTGTAGGAACCTGTTTCCTAACCTATGTTTTGAAGATATGGTAACTGCTTGATGATTAATTCGGAAATCAATCTGCTATGTTTAAAAGCTTCTCTATATACTTCCAACAAGATGAAATCAGTATCCCAAAAGATATTGATCAACTAACCGTTGGTAAAATCTGTTAGAAGAGTCAAGATTTGAAGCAAATTTTCAGGGAAGTTTGTTGACAAGATTCTGGTGATACTCCATTCAAACTGAGTACTTTAGAAAGATCATTTCTGAAGGAATTCGACACACAACCATAGAGAGCAATTCACAAAGACACAAACACAATCAAGGATTGACAAACATCATGGAAGCAAATTCATATCTCAATCCAAACATTAGAAGAACACTGCATACTCACTGCAGTTTCATTTTCTGTGTTCTTCTTGTTCTGAACTTTATTTGTATATCATTTTGATAATTCTTCTAGTTCTCATTCTCAAGGAATTTTAAAGGTGAAAAAGTAGAAAATTCTTAGTTAATCAGATAGCTAGAGAAGGTACTAGATAAGTTAGTTAAAACCACAAGCTGTAATAGAGTAAGGCATTTTGTTGTGCTTGAGATCTAGGGCTTAGCTGTGGACTAATAAGAATTGTGTTGAAAATCCTACAGGGAGAAGATCCCTGAGGTAGAGACTTAGTTCCAAGTGGACTGAACTCTATATATCTTGTGTCTCTTGCATTTACTTTTCAGTTACAAACTTAGAACTCTTGCAGCATTCAAAACAGTTTCATTTAAAGGGTTTGAAACTCATTTCAAGGCCTTGAAATAGACTTATTCTTCTGTTTACTATAACTATTTTATTCTATGGTCTTGAAACTCATTTCAAGGCCTTGAGTATTTTTTAAAAATCTTTTGAAACCACTTTTATTGCAAAATTTGGCAAAAGTCTGCATACTCTATTCAACCCCCCCCCCCTCCCCTCCTTCTAGAGTATTGATCCTTTATTTATACCTATTGTACACTCCTTCAATTGGTATTAGAGCTTGTGTCACTTCATAGGTATAACCATCTTGTGATTATGAGTACTGTAGGTTATGGTAGTTTCTCACAGGGAAGAGCTGCTAACAGACCTACTCTCTTCTGTGGAGACAATTTTGTCCACAGGAAAGCCTTGATGAAAATGTTCATTATTGATCAAGGTATGGAACTCTTTAATATCATCTAGAATGTCCCTCATACTTTCTACACAGAGAAGGATGGGATTAGAACTCCCAAATCTGAAGACTCTCTTTCTTCATCTAAGTTAGAACAATTTTCAAAAAATCATATAGCTATGAATCTCTTATATTGTGCTGTGAGTGCAGATGAATTTAACAGGTTCTCAAGTTGCAAGACTGCCAAGGAGATATGGTATAAGCATGTGGTAACCTTTGAAGGAACCGGCTAAGTCAAGCAAACCAAGATCAACATATATCTCATGCAATATGAGCTATTCAAGATGAATGGAGGTGATTCAATTAGAGACATGTTCAAAATATTCACAGACATTGTCAATAACCTTAATTCTTTGGGAACGCATATTTCCAATGAAGAAAAGGTAAGGAAGATTCTAAGAAGTCTTCCAAAGGAAAAATGGGAACCTAAGACTACTCCTATTGAGGAAGCTCAAGATCTCTCATCCCTCCAACTTGATGACCTACAAGGTAAGCTCCTTACACATGAGATATCCATGAATGAAGTTCATGGAGAAATACCAGAAGGTGTCAAGAACTTGTCTCTCAAGGCTAAGGAGAATGAGACATTTCAAAGCCTTGAAACTGAGGATGATGATGAAGGTCCAATTGCTTTGATTTCCAAAGCCTTTAACAGAATTCTTAAAATGAAGAAAAGCTTTGGAAACAAGGACTTCAAAAGAGATAAACATAGCCCTCTAGTAGAAAAGACTACAAAGGTAAATCTTATTCACATGGTAATAAGCCTAAAGTCATGAATTGCTTTGAGTTTGGTGATGCAGGACACTTGTGATAACTCATTTTCGGAGTTATTTTATTACTTATTTATCTGCATTTTGTGTACTTACATTGGAAAATTTGTCGTATTTTGAGTATAATATGCGTTAATTGTGAAACTTGAGTTTTTGAGCGCTAATTGTTAAATCTGGGCGTTTCTTGTATATTTGGATTCTTTTATTGTGATATTATCACGGGTGTTTGTTTTGTGTTGTGGTTGGCAGGAAATAGGACGCGGAGATCTGACCTCCTCCAGCGATAATTTATCCTTGTCACAATGAATGACTGAACAAATTCTCATATGATGGAGGTAACGATATCAATATCAAAAGTGTGGCATCCTCATCACCCACCTCCTCGCCAAAATTACGCAAATGTAAAAGATATGTATTCAATTGATCAAGATGGTCCTTGAGAGTCGTACCTTCGAGCATCCCCAATGTAAAGAGCTTTTGATTTAGCATCAACTTGCTTGTGAGACTCCTCCTCATGTAGAGACTCTCCAAATTGAGCCATAGCTTCGCTGCTTCCTTCTGATTTGCGACCTCGTTGATCACGTCACCTGATAAGCACAACATAATGTTTGAATGTACCTTCTCCTCCATCGCCTTGTACTCCTATGAACTAGCATCCACGCCTCCCTTTTCCGCATTCAAAGGTGCCCACAAATCCTGCGATTTAAGCAAGGCCCTCATCCTTATCTTACACAAACGTAAGTTGTTCCCTCCTATGAACCCGTTGATCTTCAACATCGATCCGAAAATCGTTCTTGGTGGAGTAATCTCAACCATAGCTCTGATACCAATTTTTTATGCAACTCACGATCACTCACGCCTCACAAATGATAACTAAAATATGCAATCACACAAGGCTTACATGGTTCGCTAGCCCAAATCGAGCTAACTATGTCCACGGGGAAGAAAGACGTTTATTCAACGAAGAGGAACTATCAAATATGCTTACATACGTTCGTAGGACCCCAAAGGTGTAGGGTTTTGATGCAGGTTACGCAGCGGAATAACAAAATTTTATCCTGCTCAAATCCCTCCAAGGATCACAGGCAAGAAATCATAACATGATGAAAGTAGAAAATAGTGTACCTTAGTTTGTGAGATCACTACGAATAGTTGTGTATTTGCCTCTATGGTATCCACACCTTTGAATAACATCTGGAATCCTTCTCCACGTGTAGTTCTAGCAATGGAAGAAGGAGGAAAGAGATCAGGCAACACAGAGCACCAGCCGCGCGCCACAAGAGGGCTGATGGTTAGGAGGGGCGGACAGTTTGGGGCTTCGGCCTCAACTCTCTCTCTCTCTCCATGCTTTTTTATGTTCACTCAATAATAACTTGTGTTAAGAAAATAACAATGAAGAGTTCCATTATAAAGTTAATAACTCATTATTATTTAGATATTTTCTCCAATACTAATCATGTCCCACACAGATTAGTCCAACTTGAAAATTTGTCGACCTAACTTTGCATGTGGTTACGTTATGATCCTTATAATAAATTAGTCAAACTAATTAATATCTAAATCAAGATTAAACCATTCGGTGTATGAACCTCTAGGTTTCTACTTAGTTGGGCGTGATAGACAATGATCCGACAAACCTTGTGCTAATGTTACCGTATTGTATTATCACTTTGTCTCCATATATAGATCGCACACGAGACATAATATTCACACTCGTATATCCAATCCATAGTTTCTAGATCCTGGGAATATGCTTTTTCGAGCAGATAACATCAATATCTCCATATTGATTTACCTTAGTCTGGTCAGACATTCTATAAGCACCATCCCTCGAGTGGCCCATGGATTTTTATCTCATTATGTGGGAGGGAAAAATCCTCCCTACATCACTACCATCTCTCAGCTTGCTTCCTATCATGCCCAATAGCTATCATTATAGTTACCCAGTTACGGTGTAACGTTTGATAATATCAAAACATGATATTTAACAACTAGATTATCTAGTGAATTCATGTCTAAGGATTACAATACCATTATCACTACGAGAAGCACTTGTGACTATGACATAATCTAATGGAGCATTCTCGTTTAGGGTCAATCTAGTATGTCGTTACTCGTGATGCATACACATGTATTAGATTTGATACCCCCATATCAATCTACCCACATAATAGTCTATAGTGATAATCCCATTAATCAATATAATGGACTAGAGATATTTAAGATAAAAAACAAATTGTAATCTAAAGACTTTATTATATTAAATATCTCCATAAATAATAAATGAATATTCAAGCAAAACAATGTTCATACTAAATTAGATTGCCTCAAGGGAACCTATTATTTAAGTCTCTTGCACTAGAGGCAATGCGGTGCATCTCCTTGCCGTCGTTAATGGAGGTTGGCGGCGGCGGTGATGGAGCTTTGCTCCTGTTGCTGCTGCTGATAGCTGATGCATCTTGATTCGTCGAGCTCACAGAGAGCGAGAGAGAGGGAAGAGACTGAGCTGAAAGTGTGGTGATTGTGGTAGTGATTTTCGGTGATGGAGATGGTGGTTCGGTGTTGGTGGTGAATGGCTTTGTTTCTCGGCAAAACAGGGAGATAACAGAAAGTTGGAGGTGGAGAAGATGAAGATGAAATTGTTATTGTTGTTGTTGTGTTCTGCTGAATGTGAAGGAGAAGGAAGAGATGAGGGTGATGGTGATGGTGATGGTGATGGTGATGGTGATGAGATGAGGTCGAATAGAGTAGGGAAGTAGGGGGGTGGTGGTAGGCGGCTATTTGCAGGAGAGAAAATGAAATGAGAAACAGAGGAGGAAAGTGAAGGGAAGAAAAGATTGGGTCTTAAATGTCATGCATTATTCTTAATAATATGTTATCATTTTAAAATGCTGTCACAGTCATGCCATGCTTTTCCATATTGTGTTCAGGTCCATGCTATGCTTTCATATATTGTGTTCTCAATTTTAGGGTTGTTTGATTGTTCCCTACTCTTTAGTGAAGTGGTACCTAACTTTTTTTTGTTTTGTACTGGGTTTGCCTCAGTTATGGACTGTACCATTCTATTGATTTCCTTGATTGTATTGGGCTTTAGGTAAAAAATTGTTATGAGTTTGTTTGTTTTTTAGTTTTATAGTCAATTTTGCAGCAAATGAGTGTACTTGTTTTGCCTCACCATTGGCCTTACCTGGTTCCATCTCCAGTCTCCTGGTCATTTCACTCTTCAGTGCTTTCAAGACACTAATATCACATATCATTAGGAAAATACACCTTCCATTACAGTAACCCGGGCGTAGGAATAAGAGGAAAATTAAATGTAGTGGCACCAAAAGATATATGATATTAGTGTGCTGAAAGCCTGCAATTGTTTGGGATTATACAGTCTGGCTACCAAGGCTTTATTTGGCCTGTTGTATGAGATTTTAGAATTTAGCACTCTTCAGGCATGATTTGCTCCTCTAATTTCATGATTATGAAGAGTTACAAACCGGTTGTTGTTCCATTGTTGTCAATCTCAAGACCGCGTTATTTCAGTTGCTTTGCAGACAGTTGCGCTCAAGGTTGCTATGTCGTGCGGAGGCTATTCTGGTGCTATGAAGCGAACGTTAGATAAAATGTGAGGTTCGATATTTGTCGTTACCCATTCTTCCTCCCTGCTCATGGGATTGCCAAACACCAAAAACCACTGGCTTAAATCCTTCTTGCTAATCTTGATCGTCTTGTAGGCGTCTCTGCGACTTGCCTAGTCTCCATATTTGTAGGCGTGTCTGCTCCTAACCGGGTCAAACTCAATAGATATTCTATCCATTCATAAGCGATGCATTGAATTATTGTGTTTGTTGCTACGTTATGTAACTGCTAAACCAATCTCTGACCAATTTATTATGTTTACAATTTTGCTTGATAATTATTCATCCATTGGTGATAATACATTTTATTTGGATATTTAAAGCTTGAGTTCTCTTAGGTGTGAAGGATGCAACAGAGGTGTGTTACTCACTCGGTTGGGCCAACAGCTTAGAGCACAGGAGAAAGAGTTGAAGAGGAAAAAAAGGAGCCCAAGGCCAGTAAGAAAGGTGAGCAGAAACTGAAGAAGATGCTACTTCACTGTGGGGAAGCTTCTTCCTTCTCCTCCAGCGACTGTGAATGAGGGAAAGTGGTTGACAAGAAACGCCTGAAAAATAAACATCTTCCACCTACACTGCCGCCACCACCGCCAGTTGGAAATGAATAATAATAGCTTCTTGTAATCGTTAATTATACCAACCTGCATCTTTGTCATTTGTTTGGTTAACAATAAACCTTTGTATTATTATTGACATTTTTGTACTTCTACTATCCGATCAGTCGCCCCACCTTCACGAATATCTCAACTACGCAGATCACTGAATGGCCACACCGCGCGCAGCGCGCATGGGGTGAGACCTAGTTTTAGTATACACCACGAGACACACACACATTTAACGATATAAACTAAAATATGTATCACCAGTATGCTATCAAACTTATCATTTAGCAAAATTATTTAATATAAGGAGAATCATTTGATTTACAACACATGCACAAAATCCAAATTTATTGATGAGTACTCAATTCCAATCGACCACACAATGTAAGTCTTGACCCTAGGTCTTTATATAGGCCTAGGATACTGACTTATGCCCAAAGAGACGGTCAAAATATTCCTGAATTGAACAAGAAACAACGAAACCGCCTCAGTTCATAGTGTTTGTACGAACACGCGAAGTGTTCGCACGAACATGTTCGTACAAACACTTTTGGTGTCCGCACGAACTGAAACAGAAAACCAAAATTTGCGTCTTCATTCTTCTTCCTCACTTCGTCAGTTGCTTTGTCGCTTCGTCCAAAGGAGCTTGAATCACAAAAAACATAATAAATTTCCACATTGATTCAAATTCCCTAGCAACCAATGCAATGCTATCATCAGTCCAATCGATCGATATAATATATTCCCAACTTTTCGGTATTGGAATACATTCGCTATGCGCCACAACAAGCATTTGATAGGTACTTTTGTCTTCAAGTCTCAACAAACGCAGAGACTTGTGTGTCCCAATCAACACACCACCGATGCATAATGACATAATGCATCTCCCCAATGTCACGCCAATGGCACTTCGTGATAAAAGTACCTATCAAACGAGTCATGCAAACTGCACCACCAATACTTGCCGCACCATGACGCGAAATGAAACACACCCAATAACGTGCCAACAATCAATTCGTGCACAATAACACGCCGCAAATTAACCAACCAATCCCCTTTTCACAAAACACACGCCCATGCTCCTATGCATGGAGCCCAAGCTTGCACGTGAGACCTAGAGAACAAAGTCGTCCTCGGAGTGTGTCTCTCCACCTTGAACTGCAGCAAATTCTGCAGATCCTTTTCTCTTGGGACCATTCCTCTTTCAATGACCCTTCTCACGATAAAATGCACAAACATCCAATGGTAAGTCGGATCTACCATAGTCCCGATGTCCACCCTTACCTTTTCCCCTTTGAGCATGAATGTGCCACCATCATGTTCTTCAAACTTTGACGCCTTGTGCCTCAATTTTCTTGTGCGAAACGCCTAACGAACTTCCTCTAGGTTTCTCGTCTCCTTCTCAACAAAAAAATATTGGACGAAACCCTCAAAAGAAGGAGATAGAGACACCAACAATATCAAGGTCGCATCAACATCACACGCAGTCTCGTCACTATTGCGCATTTCAAGCAATATAGTATTGAGATTGCCTTGGTTATCATCAATATGTGTACCTTCAATCATCCGAAGACCAAATAATCACTGGTTAAACATCAACTTGTTGGCCACATATTTCTATGCGTAGAGATCCTCCAACTTCTTCCATAATTCAGCTGCCGAGTTTTGATCTGCGATTCCAATAATCACGTCGTCCGCTAGGCACAACAGGATTGTCAAATGTGCCTTCTCCTCCATCTTCACAAACTCTGATGTGGTCTTGTCAATGCCCAATTTGTTGGCTAGTGGCAACCATAGATCTTGTTGCTTTAACAAAGCAAGCATCGATTTTCCACAAGGCAAACCTGTTCTTCTCATCAAAACGATCAATTTTCATCATATTCGACATCACTCCTCGCAAACTCCAGATCCAACAACCTGACTCAGATACCACTTGTTAGAATACAATGCGGAAGTCAAGAAGAGTGATGAGACGAAAGAATATGATGAAGAAAAACACGAGAATTCAACGTGGTTCACTAGTTTTGAGGCAAGGTACATCCACAGCCAAAATGAACGAATTTATTGATGAGAACTCAATTACAATCGATCACACAATGTAAGTCTCGACCCTAGGTCCTTATATATGCCTAGGATACTGACTTGTGCCCAAAGAAACGGTCAAAACATTCCGAAATTGAACAATGAAACAACGAAACCGCCCCAGCTCAGAGTGTTCGTGCGAACACCCGAAGTGTTCGTATGAACAGAAAACCCAAATTTGTGTCTTCGTTCTTCTTCTTTGCTTCCCCAATTGCTTTGCCGCATCGTCTAACACTTAGCTATGAGCTTGAATCACCAAAAGCATAACACACCAATTAGACAGAGGATTTCTAAGACCAAAATTAAAAGCCTTAGAGATGTTAGAAATGGCTCCCTGAATGACCTGCAATATCTTTCTAATCATCACTGTTGATATTGTTGGGCACATTATAAAGACAAAGTGTTTCTCCTACTCCAAATAAACAAGAGACATGTCACAAACGTGGTACTGTGTGCATTAGTGTTGTGCTTACTTGAAGGACCTATGTTCAAAAGTACATAAGTGAACAATACAAAGAAACCCAAAAATCAAACAATTAGAAGATATGTGCAGCTGATAAGTTGCAGAAAATTCTTAAAAGTTCACCTTATGATCATGCCAATATGGCTCTAACAGTACAGTACGATTACCAAAGACAATGCACACAATAAACGCCATCACAATGTAAAAACCGTCTTTCATGATCACGTATTGACACACAATTGAGAGATTATATGATTCTCAAAAAAAAATATAGATTATATGAAATGATCAAGACTCAAAGGAGAACTATTTATTTGTCTCAATCCTAGGCGTAGCTCCCATGAAGCGGATGACCTTTGAGCCTAAAAAGTTTTGGTCTTGAGCTGCTCATGAGAGATATTCAGCATAAGGTTGAAACCCATGTCGAAGAGTCGCTTCCCAAATTCTGTCAACGTCAAATATTGTGTTGCCACATTCATGCACGTTCCATCCTTCTAAGGCATGCACCATTCCGGCAATTCTCCATGCACTCATCACTCTCCTTGGCAACCAATTCTGTAAGAAGACACCAAGCACATGTAATCATGTAGGAATCATTTTGGTTATGCTCCATTAAATTTTCCATCAGTTATCTGACATTAGATGCTTACCTCACAAGAATCGACATTCTCTAGGTACTTGGGGGTGGCCATAGCAGGGGTGTTGTAGTAGAAGCATTCTTTGCGCGTTTTCTTTGGAGGAAACTGTGAGAATGGAATAAAACTGGTTCCTTTCGATGCCTTCATTTGTTCTCCTTCCGTTAGCTCATCTCCCACCAACCATGTCTGCAAACATCACCACATTATCAATGGTCCAAATTAATTCTAATAAAACAATCACCATATTATCACGAAGACCAATACGACAAAAACTTAACCTTGAGATAGTAGCACTTAGCAAGGACTAAGTTTTGCTGATCTTCATCTGATTCAATTGATGCCTTGACCCTTTTGTAGTCATCCTCATGTGGTATGGAGACCTATTACAAGTTTAAGTAGAAGAACACAAATTATACAAATTAGGGTTTTCTGAAAAATCAGAAAGATCGAATTAGGGTTTGGGGATGAACAAAAACCTTGATGCCCCTGTGGCATAAAGCACTGGCTAAGAAAGGACCGATTTTTGAGAGAGAACCAGCAATAAAAACATGGGTTGTTCCTTTTGGAATGCTTTGCAAAACAAGTGCAACTGCTAAGCTACTTCCGTCCACTAACTTCACTTTCAGCTTGGGGTGGTTTCTGATGTACAGCTCACCATTCTTGTTAAGCTCTTCTCCCTGCATATCATACAAATTAATAAAGTATAAGATGAAAGCACGATGTAGCTACTGGTTGAGACGGATGACCTTACTAAGTATTTTCTGAATTATTATTTCTTTTTCATTTTCTTGTTCAAATTTGAAATGAGATATCACCCCATAAACTTTTCTCTAATTCATGTCACTGTGTCCATGCCAGTATTTTTTTTTTCTTTTACTTTTTTTTTGAGAATTATGTCCATGCCTGTTTTCTTTCTAAATACTAGTGATTAGTTTTCATAAGGAAATCAATAATGAGTAGAGGATTGCTTTGTGTTGAATGCATAGAATTCCTTTAAGAAGGTTATCAAAAAAAGAATTCCTTTAAGAAGGTGGAAGTAGGTAATTTTAAACTTATGTAGGAACAGAAAAGATGTAGCAAAGTCTTGAATTTACATGGAGAGCTCGATGGGGCTGTTTGAATAAGCTTATATGAGAAGAGAGGAATTGAAATTATTTGAATGAGTCGTTGAGACGGGGAATTGAAATAACTTGAATGATTAATTTTAACTTATTACGTTACTGATGAAAAGTACGAAACAAATAACTGTCTGATTGTCTATTTAATATTATTTAAATTACAAGATAGAATTTCTATGGAGTTGGCTTAGTGGGTGAGACTTGGGACTTAAATGTTTGCTCCCCGATCTCAGGTTGAAACCCCCAAAATCAAAAATTTGAGGTCTTATATATGTTCAAATCTCATGGAAACAAATAATCCTTGGGTCCCACGAATTTAGTCGACTTGCACGCAAGTTGGCTCGGAGGTCTCACGCCCAAAACCCCACGACAACCAATAACTCTTGAAGTCTTATAAATTTAGTTGAGGTGCGCGCAAATTTGCCTAAACACCACGATTATCGATTATGTCAAAAGAAAACGACTAGATAAATGTTGCTCCTGTAAGTAAATATTAAGACATGCTGAGAGGGAGAGAGATTACCTGGTTCATGAGTCCTAGACTTAACACTTTGGTGCCTCTTGCTTCAGCATCTAGTATAGCCTCCGCAATCAAACCATTGATAGACTGACGTTGCCATTTCATAAAATACTGAAATTTATATGTCAATAAATTAGTGACCAGAGTAAAAACCGCAATTACAACGTAATATTAGTGAATCAAATGTAGAATGATTCTTACTTGGACATTGTATTTCGTTATAGCCCATGTTTGTAACTTGAGATTCTTGAAAACATTTCTCTCGACGACAAAGGTGCGACCATATATCCATGTAATCATCATGGACCAGAATGTCACTGGCCACAACAGCCACATGTACCACGAGGATGTCGATGTCAGAGGATTGGACGCCAAGTAGGCAAACCCTATCCGGAGATGGTAAATAGACTCGGCCGTAGTGAGATGCGTGAGGTGCACAACGTTGGCCGACTCCTCAGGTCGCCGGAGGGTAGTCTCGTACAATGAGTCGGTCAATTCGTCCATTGTACCGTACATGCAATCATACACGGGCATAAATAGGGAGTAGTTGGTTCGGAATTGAGTGTGGTGCAAAGAGTGAAACCTGTAGTGAAACAATATGAAAAAACATAACTTGAACAAGAGTTGGTGAAGACACAAATGAGAATGTTAGCATTTGGTGCGCCCATGTGGGGTCCCAAATGCAATTATCGTAATTTTGAGGGGTTAGTTGCAACAATACTTAAACTTTATGGGGTTAATAGCAAAGGCACAAAACTCTAGGGGGTTATGTGCAAATTAGGTATAAATCTGTCTATATAAGGAGACAGTCTCCTACATTATTATGTGATACATAATAATATACTACTGCGTAGAGATCACGTGCTGATCAAAGACAGTTCTAGGAACCCTAGCCTCCCTCTCTAACTAAGCCTCCATTTGTGGAACTTGTTGTGGATCAGAGCTCTCGTCCTGATGATTCGAGCCAGACTGTGGGAGCGAGATTGGTGCGTGAAAACAAGCAACATACGATCATCCGCTGCGCTAGGAGCTAAAGAACAAATGGTACACACATGAATCTTCCGCTATAATTCATGTTGTAGATCTATATGTGATAGATCATGTAAATCCTTTATAGAAGATAGGTGATATGGTTTATTGCTCAACCTTCAAGAATTATGTGACTAATTGCAAATGAGAGCAAGTGATACTCCGTGTGAAAACTTCACATTTTGTGCAAATCAAGTCTGCTAGCTAGTGGTAGGGGTGCAACTTATAAGGATTGAACCCGACTAATCAGAGCTCAGCCTGAACAAATATAGGGCCGGGGCACATAATTTAAATAATGTGGACGTACGGGCTTGGATATGCAATTAAGGTCGGGTTTTGACACAAATTTTAAATGACTGGGTAATTCGAATTGTCTAATTTGCATGACCACTACCTATAAATATTATAGGCTTAATTAATTTAAGCATACCTTCAATATACTAAAACTGACACATTGCAACCCCCTTTCAAAAATAGGCTTATAGCATTCACATTTACAAAAAATACTACTTATTAAAACTGGCAAAATAATTCCGTCAAATATTTAACGGAGTAAACGGTTAGTTGACTAGCTCATCCTTTTGTTTAAGGGTAAATTTGACTATCTCATTTACTTACAAACACTAATAACATTATCACAATCACTACCGTTGTCGCCATCTCGCCGCCACACAATCCTGATTCTGGCGAGCTAAACCCAGAATCCGGCTAGCTAAACCCAGATTATGGCGACACAAACCACGATTCCGGCAAGAAGAAACCATAGTATGGCGAGATACGAAGCCTTACAAAAATTAAATCGATGCATACAAAAGAGAGCAGGAATTGTGGGAGAAATATTATAAGGGTTAGAGTAGCTCCGATGAACAATCTCCAGTCAATGGAGAAGCCCTAACCCTAAAATAGGTGAAATTGAGCTAGAATTGACGTCAAGGATCCGATGAACACGAATCCGATGAGCTAATTGACTAATTACGCATTGAAAGTAAGAATTAAGGAAGCAAAGAAACAACAAAAAAGAGGAAAGAGAGATAATTTTCTTCATTGATGATCCATAATGAACGTACAAAGACAATGTATATGACAGATGAGAGGGCTAAACGACTAAACTCACCTCCTAATGAACCACAATGACTACCTATGTCCTTAACTCAATCGACTAACTTATTCTAAGCTAAACAACGTCGTTTTAGAACTCTGTGTTTTCACTTTGACCCCTCACTCAGCCTGAAACTCTCAAAAGGAACCCTACTGAATTCGCGACCATAACAAATATTGGGTCGACGACATTGTAGAAATCAAAATCGGGCCTCACAAACCCACTGATCCCTCTTTCTCTCGGCCATATATGTCACACCTTTCTTATCTCCATATTGAGTTCAACATCAACATAGAACTGAAAATCGATCCATAAATCAACGAAATCCAAAATAAATTCCAATCTTCACAGATGAGATGGAAGTTACCTGTATTTATATTTATACTATACGTATAATACGTTTATTTGTATTTATACTACATGTATTTTAATACTCTCTACGTATATGTATTTATACAGTATACATACTACATATTTTATACCGTATATTATAATGCATTTATGTTTTTAGATAATTATAATAATAATAATAAAAATAATGAAATTGAGAGTTTGTTTCCCCAAGTGTTTACATCATTTTCTTTTCTTCCCAACACCCTTTCTCTCTCTCCTCCCCCATTCTCCAACCTCCTGACAACACAACACATTCATCTTATCCTTCATTTTTTTTTATTCTTTCTGTTCTTCTATTTAAATCTTCTTCTCTTGTCCTTCTTCCTCCTCACCCGACACAACCACCACCAACACCATCACCACCTCCATCACCGGCAACACCACCACAACCACCATCTCTTTCTCTTACACCTATATGCCTTTCTATGTCTCTCTCTTCTCCCTGTCTTCTCCGGCAAAACGCAGCAGCCACAGCAGCGGCGTTGTGCCGCTGCCTTTCCCGACGAGAATCCACCGGCGAGCCATCACCACCTCCACCCTTCTGTTTTTCTCTATCTCTCGATCCTCTCCCTGTTTCGACCTTAGAAGAAGAAGGGGAAGAAGAAAATAACAACAGAAGTAGCAGCACCGCAGCAGCAGAAGCAAACCCACCGGCAACCACCATTAATTTCGGCGAAGAATTGACCGGAGCTCAACCAAGGCCACCCATCCTCTGAAATATGTCCCAATCACCTCCTGGAGCTCCGACCAAGCTAGAAGAGGCCTGAGCCAAGGCCAAGAACAGCCGGAGAAGCCCCCGTCGAGCTCCACCTCTGGCTACACATTCGACGTCTCCACCCGTTCCGTTTCTTGACCGTTTCTCGCAAAATTTGGTATGGGTATGCTCTAAATCTTCCCCTAAGTTGTTATTTGTAATCAAAATCTTGTCTTTACCCTTCAGATCCATTTTTTGATCGGTTAGTTTGAATGTTCTTATTTGGGGGGTTGAAATGCAATTTTTCGGAAAGTTTTTTTTTGGGGGGGGGGGTTATTTTGCAGTTTCATAAACATAGGGGGAGGCAGTTGTCTTTTCAAAAACTTTTGGGGTACTAGTTACAGTTTTCAATTTCAGTTTCATTAACAAAATTAGTTTTTCTTTAATTTGTTTATATTATTATTTAATTAATAACTATTATTTTTCATAAAATGGTTGGAGGGTGAATATTATAGAATATGACATTTTTTAGTAAAAATAAATAAATAAAAGGGGCTAAAAAATATATGTTGTTCTTATTAGAGAAAATTATTTGGTTGAGATTGTATTGAGTTAGAAGCTCCAATTTGTAGGTGGCAATTTCGTAGACGAGAACAACATGTAGGACGCGCTTTTGGATTACGGTAAGTTAATACGCCTAGCCTTGCGTGTCTTTCATTCTTTCGTGTATCGGGTGTGTCATTTGTGAAATACTACCATACATCCTTTATTTGAGTTATTTACTTGTTTTTAAAATAATCTACTTTGAAGTTTCGTATTAAATTGTAACCCAAATCCAAAAATAAGAATCTGAAAGAAGAACCTCTAAATCCTATTGTGAAATTAAAAAAGTACCGTTCTAATCACGACTAACAAATTAGGCCGTGATTACCTAGTTCACGCGCCACGATTATCCAAGAGTATCACACCGCTCACTTATTGGCCGAATAATATCTCCCACAATCATACATCGATTATTATGAAATGTGCCACACCGAATTTACTTGGTGATCCCGATTTACATCATGTAATGTCTTGGAAGAAAAATCGTAATGACGTGAAGTTGAAGTTGGTGTGCGTGGATTTGTGCCATATCGCTGATACGATACATTTCTGACATATTGTGATTGGTTACTGTTATGTGGTTATGAGGCGCTGTGATGTGAACCTCCTTGTGATTGAGTTATAGCTATGGTTGTGTTTTTACACATTATGAGAAAGCGGTTGTGGATTTGATATGGTCACTCCCCGTATCAACTAGTTGGTAAAATGAACTCCTAGACTCGATTATTTTATCATTGAGAAAAGTGGAAGTTATTATCTTGAGATTCAAAGTGATATTGCGAATTGCTATTAACAGTGATTTCCCGAGATTTTCCACATCTTTAGGTTGGAATACAAAATTTGAAAACGTCACAAAGTTTGACACATTAAATCAGCGGAGACGCCACTCCCACAAATATCTGATCTTCATTAGCAAACTTGTTATTCCTGTCATATGACTCAAAATCTTTTAACGTGCTATAGGTGTTAGCTTAATCAGCCGTTTGCTGATCATTTTCTATAAAACTGCGTCGGATTTTGCTATTAACCGTAGGTTGGCTATCAAGGTGGGGGAACGTTCACGAGACCGCTTGATAGGAAAGCTTGGTACATAGAACATCAATCACCTAGTATCTCATTACATTTCACTGAATAATGTACTTCTCGATTTTCAAACTCTATCAATGTTTATCTTGAATTTGTAATAAGTTATGTTTTGTGTTATCGATGGTTGTACTAGCTATGAACCGACGATCTTTATCCGTTCCAAATGAGGCTCGTCACCTGGGGCGGAGGCATCTTTCCACACGTACGGTTCGGCCACCGTGTGATTCGGGGGTGTTTCGAAAAAGGTGGACCCATATTAGTTAAATCATGAGGCCCACTTTGATTAAATAATGGAGGAGGCCCGAAATTTCTTGAGTGGAGCCTAATCCATTTTGTAGACCTAGCACAATCGGGAAAGGAAATATGACTTCCATGGTTGGAAGGTTGCTGCTGTACGTGGCGTTGGATGTTGGATGCGTTTGAGCTGGCGCCGTGGAATGGGGAATCGGCCGGAGGTGGCTATGGCGGGGTCGGCAAAGAAGCAGCGGTGCCGAATGGGTATTTCGTCGTGGTTGTGGCGGAATCGCCGACTGGAGTTGGTGAGTTGGAGTTTTTTGGGCTGTTGGATGGAGGCCGCCGAAGGGTTGGGTTGGTCTGGCTGGTTATAGGAACGACATGAGTCCGACGTTGGTTGGAAGAGACTCCGATAGAGGCAGCGGTGCTTGCCAATTCTGTTTCAACGATGAAGGCGGCGGTGGATTTGTCGGCGGTGGATTTGTCGGCGGTCGAGACTTTGTTTGTTCGGTGGATGGTTGAATTAGGACATGCGACGCATCTTGCTCGGATAATTCCTGGGTTTGTGGCAATGGTGACAGCGGATGTGGCTTCTTGGCAAGTGGCGAAAAGGTTGGGAGGACGATGATGGAAGTGGGTCACCTGAGATGGTGGCAGTTGTTGAACCTGTTGGGTCGCCGGTGGTGGTGAGGCGACCACCTGCTGCTGCTGTGGTTTTTCCGCCAAAGGCAGTTGCGGCTGTTCTTTGTGTTGTGGTAGCGGGGACTAAGGATGTTTTTGGGCTCTTGCGATGTCCTGGAGGTGAAAAAGTTCCTCAGTGGAAACCAATCGGCATCGTCTTCCACTTAGAGATATTCTTCTCCCACTTGTTTAGAGGCCTGCAAATGCTGGGATGTCATCGATGTTTTCGAGAATGAGAATGGTGGAAGGGGTTGAGTGGACATGGTTTTCACCAGTTGAGTGGCGAAAAAAATGAAAACACCAATTGATACTAAAAATTATTGACTGGGCACACAAACACACACGAACACAAGGTTTTTAACCCAACACACGCACTTTTAACGTTTCTTCTTCTTGATTGATAAAATAAACGAACGATTGCAGCTGTTTAAATAGAAAAAATACTAACCCTTACTAGACAGTTTGATCTAATGGGCTCGGCCTTAACTAATGACAAGGGGTAGAGGAAACAGAACAGAGGCCGAAGTTAATTGGTACAAACTAGGGGAAGACAAGGTATATGAGAGGTTGTAGTGTATGGAATCGACGATTGTTTTGAACTTCGGCAGTGTAGTTTCTTCTATTCTTGGATTTTCAAACACAAGCTTCCATGTCACACTGCATAACAATTTAGGGATCTTCAATATTCAGTTGCCATCAAACATTACAATAGACTCTCAGTGCAAGAGTCGGCCGAAGGGTTTTTGGTGAGATATGCTCGAGATGGGATCTCAACTGACGTCAGAACACTTTGAAATGGGGAAGAGTCAGAGTTGGTTTTTAGTTGAGCCATTAGTGTTTGTTTTGCATAACAATTATAGCATATAGTTATTGAGTGGCTTTGTAAGCGTGTAAGAATCAACTCCCCTACTAAAATCGCTTTTTGATTATTGTTTTGGCAATGATTCTTACATAGCTGTATCTTATTCTTACAGAGCAATTTAATTTTTTTTCCAAATTTACCCTTAAATTAATTTAACTCTTCTTACTCTCTCTCCTCCAACATCCCGTCTCCCATTCACTATAGCCCCGACCCATGGCCACTATCTGTTTCTCAGAAAGGTTTCCTGATACGAAAAACGTATCGATAAATTGCGAAATACTAAAAATCAAGGGAGAGAGTAGAGAGAGATTAGAGTTGAGATTGCATAATGTGGAGAGACTACGTTGCTTAAATAGATAAACTAACCTAACCCTAGACCTAACGGGCCTACGCTATAGGTGAGAGTCTAACTAATTATTAAATAAATTTTAATTAATCGACTAAATATTGAATAATTGATAAATCGTCAATATTCTTTCCCACAAATATTTGTATGCGTGTTTACCCGAATCAAATTGTCAGCTACCATTCTTGAGAACCCAACTTTGGAGTTCAAACCCAGAAATTTTATCCGACCCAATTATAGTGGTAAACTAATCAATATTTAAGCTCAAATTTATTAGACTCAAATCATTAGAATCTAAATGAGAAGTAAGCCTACTAGACAAATTAGAACCATGTCCATAAGCTGGCTTGGCCTAAAGCACTAAATGAGCCCACTATAATTGTGGAGCCCTAAGAACCCACAACTGAGAATAATAACATGTATGGGGTGGTGGTGGCGGCGGATCTGGCGGCATGGAGGCGCCCTTCTGCTGGTGTCTGAGGACGGTATTGGGCTGAGGCTCTTCGTCGGACGTTGCAGAGCTTCCCTAAGGCTTCCTCCAACGACGGATTGCACAACGACGAGGCGATTGCAAGCGGCGGTGATATGGTTGGATGCTGAATCAGGTTGGGGGTCCTTGTTGTCGACTCTTTTGGGATCGCCGATGACCGTCGACTGCCATTTCGTGGTCGTCGGAGGGAAGGGCTTGCTTGGTCGGCGTTGAGGACGACGGGAGGGGAATCAATTGAAGATGATGGAAACTGTGGATGCTTCGGACGGAGGATGGTAATCCGTCACAGTGGTGGGCATTTTATGCTAGGCAAAACACGGCAGAGAGGGAGTGACTAGGGAAGCGCCGGCCGGAGTTTAGTTTTGATGGTTTCCGGCACAAACAGAGAACGAAGGGAAGAGGGCGGTTGCTGGTGATTCGGGTTTTGCGAGGCTGTGTGTGTTGTCGTCGGTGTGAGAAAACGATAAATATTTGTGACCCACTGGAATGCTCTGCTGGTAGGGGCTGCGAGGACTGTTGTGTATCAGTGGGTACTGGTGATTCGTGTGAGGGCTGTGGTCGAAGTGTAATATGCAATCCCACATCGAGATATTGTGCATTGATATTGTGCATTAGTTTCATATGGTTGGGGGATTGTTATATCATGTCCCACATCTAAGATTTGTGAGTTTAACATCTGGTATATGGTAAACCACGTTGAATACTACTAGCACCTTCAAGGCTTAAGCATTTTTTTCCGGTGGCACGGGTAAAGAAGTTGTTGGGACAGTAATCCACGGGTGTTACAAATGGAATCTGAGCCAACCCTGGTCCCGCAAGGGTTCTGTGGTGGTTCGCCGCAAGTCAAGGGGATACGTGACTGGGCACACTTGATGAGGAGGTCGAGCATATAAGGTGGGAGGATTGTAATATCACGTTCCGCATCGAGATATTTTGGATTGATATTGTGGATTAGATGTATAAAGGGTTAGGGGATTGTGATATCATGTCCCACATCAGATATTGTGAGTTTGATATCTAGTATGTAGTAAACTTTGTGGATTACTACTAGCACCTTCATGGCTTTAGCATTATTATATGATGGCAAGGGTAAAGAAGTTGCTGGGACAGTAATCCTCTTGGATTGTTACACGAAGGATCAGTGGTGGTGGTTGCTGTAGGATGTCCTCTTCATGGGTTTCTTGCTGCGATTCGATCAGCGGTTGTTCTTGGGCTCTAGCGACGTCCTGGAGGCGACAAATTCCTCAGTGGAAATCAATCGGAATCATCTACTACTTGCTTTTAGGCCTGCAAATGGTGGGATATCAACGATATCTTCGAGAACGAGAACGCAGCAAGCGAGATCACCCATGTCCGCCATTCTCTCAATGAAAGCACTAGTTGATACAATATATGTAACGAAAATAAAGAAATTGATAAATTTAGAGAGAGATTTATATTGATAAACTAAGTAATTACAAGGCTTTAAATAGATAAAATTATCATAACCCTACACTTAACAAATCTACTCTACGAACCGTACTAATTATTAAATAAATAACATAATTAAATAACTAATCATTAATTAGCTAATAAATATTTTCTCAAAAAAAAATATCTAATAAATAAATAATATTAATACGGGTCACCCGTATCATTCTCACACCCATTTCCCTCTCCTCTGCTCCTCCTTCTCTATTGTTCTCTTCAACAGGGGCGTTCAAACCAAACACTAAGTCACTTATCTGTTTCTCACTCTTCACCACGCCGAGCTCATAAGCCTTATAAAAGGGTTATAAACTAGAGTAAAAAAGAAGACATCCCCACTTTTCCTAGTATGAAATAAGATTTTTCATAACCTGATTGATACTAACACATTTTGACTTCATTTCGTCGTTACTACCAGCCATCAATGTTAACCCCAATACCACGAGACCTCAACCCTTCTATTTTGAAAATAAAATTATGTTTTTTCAAAACATATCAAATAAAACCCTTCCTCGATGCAAATCAAAGAGTTTACGGAATTGGCTGTAACTGACAGAGAAATTCATCGAATCGGGGGGGGGGGGGGGCTTCGGAGAATCGAGTATGTCGAATCTAAACTGAGAAAGAGGAGACATGGAGAGGCGGTGGCAGTGAAATTTTGCGGTTGGGTTTGGTGGACAGTGAGTAAGCGACGGTGGCGGCTTGCGGATGGGCGATGAGGAAAGTCGGAGAAGAGGGGTAGATGGAGAGGAGAAAGTTGCTGATTAGTAGGGGTGTAAGGAAAACCAAATAAACCGGTCAAATCGACCGAACCAAACCGATATGCTAGGTTTTGGATGGTTTTTTTGGATGTTCGGTTTATCTGTAGTTCAATTTTTCACAAACCGGTCGATTCGGTTTGGTTTTTGGTTTGTAAAAATATCACACCGCACCGAACCGAACCGATATGTGCTTAACGTACCTTTACGACAATGTATATTGCCTAAAGTATATTAAATAATCTAAAAAAGAGAAACACGAGTAGATAGATACATTTAAAATGATTATATTAATCTTAATCTTCCCTATTTTGCTCACGTTTCATCATATATTTTCTCAGAAATGATAGTTGTGCATATTTTTTAAATATACTTAATTTATTTTTTTCACTTAAAACTTGAAATTTGTTGACAAAATAGTATTATGATATCCATTCAATAATTTCAAACTCAAACCGACCGCACCGAACAAAACCGATGATTTTCGGTTTGGTTTGGTCCGGTTCATTATTTTAAATGGTTTAGTTTAGTTAGAAAATTAGTAAACCGATGTATTCAGTTTGGTTTATGATTTTTTCAAAAACGGCACCAAACCGAACCGCTTACACCCCTACTCATTAGAGAGATAAGAGGGATAATGAGTAATAAGTATCCAAGGGTAAATTTCTAATTACAAAAAATAAAAATAATTAGTGGCTCTATAAGCATTAATTTTAGCTCTTTAAGAATCAGCTCTCTATCGATTCTATATATTTTTGGCAAATCACTAAATTACTTGCTCTAAAAGCAAACAACAGATTCATCTATTCTATAAACAACATGGTTTAACTAATTTATGGTTTTTCAGCATATAGATTAAATAAATCAGTCACAACCCTTAGATATCACACTCATTTATTTTCTTCCATTTTTTTCATACTCGGACGTGGCATTATCTTAAAATTTAGTCATCCCACAAATAACTTGTGCGAATGTGAATTAAGCATTTTGACATGTAATATTGGATACAGTTATATTTAAAAAAAAATATTGGATACAGTTAACTGAATTAAATTATTTGAAATAAAACATTGTGACAGCGTAATATCTATATTCAACTGGACTAAGCATTTTAAAATTGATATTTAAATCCGCTAAAACAATTGCCTCATCCGACAGAGAATTTTTTTAGGTGGTTCAAGGGCACCACGTCAGCATGACATGTGGAGCTCTACATCATTCGATAATTGACACTTATGTCTATTATGGTTCACCATTGCCCATCTATATACTAAAACAGGAAGGGGTTTTACTGTTCGTAGAGACCTATGTGTTTAATTTTGAACCGTTGGATTGAATGACATATGGCCTTTAGATCTCCAACCATTCTCATCATTTGTTTGACTTCACATTTGTTTGACTTGACATGTTGCCCCACTGACATGGAATCGGTATCGATACACCCCTGACATATTCTCTCTCTCTCACTTCTCATACTTCTCCTCTTCTCTTCTCTCATCTCACCAATACTTTAATGTTTTCTTTTGTGGTGTTAATTATAGTTAACCATTTTTATATGTTAATCATTGTGTTAAATACTTGAAGATTCATCAACTATCTTTTTGCATAATAAATTAAATAATTTTAGTCCCAACGGGACGGGTCATTCTCTGGTACTAGTATATGTTATAGTGGAAAAAATCGTTTTTTGACTTTTTTTCTCCGACAAACGCCACTTTTATTGCACATGTCAAAATATGAGTGGTCCTTTTATTTACTCTTAGAGCAGCTAAGAGTCTCTCTATATATACGACTGTGTAGAGTTAACTGAACTAAAGGCATTGCTGAATTAATGTTCAGTGTCATGTATATGGTTTATATGGTTTTCTCTGCGTAAAATATATATTTTTTATAAGAATAACATATTTTCATTGAGTTCGAACCCGGAATCGCATGATTTTAAACGCTCTGCCATTGGTTGTTATTAATAGGGCCGACAACCATATGGAGATATCTATTATATAAAACAGCATGGTCTCACATTAAAATGTCTTCTCAGCCGTTGAATGAAATCATCCCCAGCCCTTGATCTAACCTACTTTAGGACAAAAAAAAACCTTCCAGTAAGTTACGAGTCCAAAAAACACCCACGAACCCTCACACAGGATCTGGGAGAACCCACGAACCCTCCTCCACCTTCTACCCCCAATGGCTTCAATCTCTCTCTCTCACTTCGTCTCTCGCACGTCGACCTCTCTGCTTTGGATAGAAATATGCGATTACATGACAGTGATCCTGAACATCTCAACTTCATAAATTTCTTGACAGAGGTATTATTTGTTTTTATTTAGTTAAATAAGTTTGTGCATCCAGTATGTTAATAGTTCATCCATTTTCCCTCAAAACTACAGATTGACAGCAATCCTAGAGATGTTAAGTCTATCCCATCAACGATCTACAAGTGCAAAGATCTCCCAGAATTGCTAAACCGAATTTAGCCACATCTAGGAGTTGATGGTACGATAAATCCGTCATTTCTAACATAGCGCACAATTATGTCTTCAAAGAACGACGATGTTGATTCTATAAATAAAATGGCACTGAATATCTATCCTAGAGAGACTAATACTTACCTGGCTGCTGACTGTTTGTCATCAGATGAAGAAAACAGTAGTGCCATTACAAATCTCTATCCGAACGAATACTTAAATTCGTTAGATCCACCAGGCTTACCACAGTTCAAGTTAGAGTTCAAAGTCGGTTGCCCGGTAATGCTCTAAAGAAATCTAGCACCAAATGATGGTCTTTGTAATGGAACAAGGTTGATGATTGTGCAGTGTGCGCCGCGAATACTTGAAGCACGAATTCTTACGGGTGAAAAAGCTGGGAACTTAGTATATATCCCGCGCATATCACTTACTCCATATTCTAAAGAAGTGCCGTTCCATATGACAAGGCGTCAGTTTCCTATTCGGTTAGCATATTCCATGACGATAAACAAATCTCAAGGTCAGTCGGTGAAGTATGTTGGTATTGATCTACGCGATCCAGTATTTAGCCACGGACAACTGTATGTCGCTTTATCTAGATGCACCTCGCCTGGACGCATAAGTTGTCTTCTTTCTACAAATACCTCAAACAACACCACCAACATTGTGTATCCAAAAGTGCTGTTATGAAACATCAAGTAAGTAAAAAATTGACACTTTTTTGTACATCCCTAACATGCATCTTATGACATTTGTAACATTAAAAATGTATTATATATTCTTTAATTCCCTAACACGCATCTTATGTGTAGGTTTGGGCTGATGTTGTGCGTGAGGTGAGACAATTGAACAACATTTCACTGTGTCGTAATGGTCGGAACAAGGTAATCAATTTACGATTTCAAGTCGTATATATTACGAAAACATATGTTAATATTTGATTAATTAAAACAATTCTTCATTGTATGGCTTGCAGGTTATTGTATATTGGCCTTCTTCAAAACCGCTACATATGTATAGATACATGGTGTTTGCTATGCGTAATGTGGAAGAAGTACGATTTGAAGTCGTATTATGATCATTTGAAACTTCAAATAGCTTAGTGTTGATTATTTTGTGCGACCAAGTCTGTCTTTTTGTATATAACTATCTTTTCGACTATTTGGACAATGGACTCTAAACTTTGTTGGCATACAAACAAATGTCAATTACTTTGTATAGATAAGAGTGGCAAACTGTATGCCTTTTTGTATCTAAGCGTGGAACTTTTAATATTGATGAAATTAGATGGTTGCAATTTGATGTGTACAGTATGATATGATTAACTTAAGTTGTCATTACAGGTGGCAGAATTCTCTAAATTGGGACGAGTCATGGCGATTTTTTTAATTTTACGTCATCATGACGTATATCATTTAAATCTCTAAATTATGGTTCATATGGCACTGTACATTATTAGCATGATGAAGTATATTCATCTCTTTAAAAGCTATAATTTAGCGTACATATTTTTCTAATCATTTGTGGTGTCAGACAAAAGTTAATTGTATGTGTCGTGTTTAGAGGCCATATTACAATTAAACTAACACATGTTAAATCGTTCAAATAAAAGAGAAATGCCCGTCTAATTTGGGTTAGTGCCCTCGGGCACAGGCAATACCCTAGTACAGTAATAGTAGGGTAGGAAATCAAACTTACGAAGGCGTGTACATCAAGTACTTGAGAGGTGGAAAAACGGAGAAGAGCCATTTCGGAATGACCTCGCAGTTGCAGTGACCCAAATTATTCATGAAATCGATATATGTTATGTAGCCAGCAAACGACACGATTGAACCGGTCCCCGTCAAAATTGTTGAAAGCAAAGGAATAGCAAACAGCGTGAAATACGAAATGTGTTCGGCAAACGGATGGATCACGGCTGCAGAGGCACGCAAAAAATGTGAACATATGTCACAAGAAAATGAGTTCGTATTTTTCTTTTTTTCAAGTTGGCAATTTTTGTGAGAGTGTGAGTAGACAGTTTATTGTAACCATTCACTCACATGTGATTGGCTCGGTAACGATGGAGGAGTGGTGGTGGGAGTGGTAGCGAGAGTAGAGGTAGTGGTGGTGGAGGGCTCTGTGAAGCCAGTAATAGAGGAACTCCACAGGTCCAGTGTGAAGAAGTGCAGTGATGACTACACCATCGGTCCTCCACCATGGCATATGTTGGGCTCTCTGTAGCGTCAAGTTACCCAAGTAAAAAAGTAGACCGTTAAACAGTATTTGGTCGTCCCTGCAAGAAAATATTTTGTTAAGGAACCAACGATACGGGATCTCCTTTGTTAAAAGCGATTCTGAATAAAATGCAACAAAAATATGAGGCAAAACTAACATTGGCTTTTTTTCTTTTCTTTTTCAAAACATTTAGGTTCTTATGTTGGTCGGGAGTGGGTGTGGTCCTTCTCCCCTACTTTTTAGGGGTTAGAAACTCAATATTGTTTGAGTTATACCATCATACCAACTCCCTGTAAAATTTGAAAAAAATTAAGGCATAACTGACATGAGGTGATTCAAAACCACGACAACCAAACAGTTTATGACTCTCACATAGTCACATTCCCTATCTACATCTATATATTTCAAAAAAAAAAAAAAAAAAAAAAAACAATCTACATCTATATACTAAAACAGGAAGGGGGTTTACTGTTCATCGAGGCCTATCTGTTTAATTTTGAGCCGTTGGATTGAATGACATATGGCCTTTAGATCTCCAACCATTCTCATCATTTGTTTGACTTGACATGTTTCCCCACTGACATGGAATAGGTATCGATACACCCCCTGACATATTCTCTCTCTCTCTCTCTCACTTCTCATAGTTCTCCTCTTCTCTTCTCTCATCTCACCAACACTTTAATGTTTTCCTTTGTTGTTTAATCATAGTTAATTATGTTTATATGTTAACCATTGTGTTAAATACTTCAACATTCATCAACTATCTTCTTGCACAATAAATTAAATAATTTTAGTCCCAACAGGACGGGTCATTCTCTAGTAACTATCTTCAGCACGGTTGACTTTTTTTCAGTCTTTCTATTAAATCACTCCTAACTTTATAACCTAGTTTAGGAAATGAATTTTGAAAAAAAAAATGTAAACACACGAACCTCGCAGAATTAAACACATGATCGGGTAAGGAGAGAGAAAGTTGTCATGAAAATTTGTTTGTGTGCATTGGGTGCACCATAAGAGAAGTAATTTTAGTATGATGTTTTTGGAGTATGAATAAGTTATGAAAACTATGTTAGAGACTCCTCAAGTTTAGAAAATAATAATAAAACCTAGAAAACATAAAGTAATAAGTCCTATAAAATTAGGAGTATTACACAATACTCGGGTATGAGAACCATAGAATACGACTTCTTTTGGGTAGTGGCCTCGGACACATGTCATATCCTAGAAACTTAGGACGTATAACTTTCTGCCGCATTTAATTCTAACAAAACTCTAATGGTTCGTTTTGATAACGTTGGATTTTGGTGGTGAATTTGGTGGTGGAGTAGTTTCAAATGAAATCCAACGTTTGGATATACTATAAGGGTTAGAGTCTTTAGAGATGAGCATTTGTCAATTGGACAAGATCATTTATGTAAACTTTTAGACAATAAATAATCAACTCCTGTTGCGAACTTCCGATTTGAAATTTTGGAATTTAAAATTTTAGATTTAAAATCCAAATCCAAATTCAAATCTTTGTTACCAAACACAACATAAGAGAAAACTATATCCGAGTCTTTTTGGTGATTAAACAGAGTCTTTTTGGTGAATAAACTCTTAGACAATAAAATTTCTTTTTATTGCAAAAGAGAGTCTTTTTGGTGATTAAACATTAATTACTAAAAACAATACATTTCTTTTGTCTCTTTAATATTGATAGCTTACTAATACTACTACTACATGTGCCTGATGGTACTATCTAAATTTTATTTTTAATTTTATTTTGATTTTATATAATCATGATAAAAACGGGACAATATTTAAGAGTTGTATTGATTGGTGATTATAGTGTCATCGGTCATTTTAAGTAATTGAATTTACTTACGACCAAAATAGATATTGGCGTATGCATTTTACACGTTAGGATGTGTGGAGTACACGCGTGTACACGACTATACAAAGGTCTTGGACAACGAATTTTCGGACGACCGCGAGGGTTCGGGGGTTCAGCCCCCGACAAGGGTTCAGGTGCGGAGCCCTCGACGGGGGACTCGGGGCAGCATTTAAGGGGCATCACCCCTGGTGGCGGTCAAAAGTTGGATTTCAGATGTTTGTTGCTTCACAAAAACCGTCTTCGAATTTGTTTCGTTGAAAAGTAACGGACTGAAATCACAACTGTGATAACTGTTGCGTTGACGGTTATAACCGTTGAGATTAATCGCATGTCCCCTTCCTTTGGTCGAACGAAGAAACACAGAGAGAGAGTGTGTTCGGAAATCCGTAGCGAAACCATATTCGTTCTTGAGCAATATCTGTTTTATCAGATTATTGATTTCGTGGATATCACCGAAATACTCTAATCTGAAAGAGATTTACACGACTCTGAGATTATCCAGGTCTATGATTCTTACATACACACCTAATATCCAACAGTATATACAAAGTTTCAAGAATGTACCAGAATTTGCTAATTCTTATGATGTATCGGGCTCATATTATGGTATATTTTTATAAAGGTTGCTAATTCTTATGAGAATGTGCAATAATATATTTATATATGTATCTGTATATACACACACATATATATATATATATATGTAAATACATATATCTATATATATTTGTGTGTGTATACCATAATATATACACGTATCTGTTCGCGTGTGTGTCTATATATATATATATATATGTGAGAAACATTGTGGCATATTTTCTAAAGGTTGTGGGTGATTTAAAAATAATCCATCGGTGTGCCGAGAGAGTTGCAGGTGAAGACCAAATATCTGAAGTTTTGAATTTTCATTGTTCACCATAAAAACTTTAAAAAGTGTTTTCATAAAATTACGAGTAAGTAACACCCTTAAAATAAAATAGAAGTTCAATTTAACAATTCAGTTTTTAGTGTTTCAAAATTAGTCCATTACAAAATCAAGTACTGTGTGCATTAGAAAAATGTCAGGTATGGTGTGTGTAGGTCATGTACTATATATTTATTCATTGTCATTTTACCTTCGTTTATAAAGTGTTGACATCACAAAAGTTTTGTTAAAATGAATTACTACTAGAACAAGAATAATATTCCCCATTGCACCTTTTCCTTTAGGACGAGATCTCTCAACAACCTCTGCTAATAAGCACACTGATGATGAAGGTAACAACTACTTAATTCAGTTAATGAGCTGAAGCCGATTTTTAACGAATTAGCAATGAGGTAAAATGAAATTCTCAAGCATTAACAAAAGTTGTATAAATGATCGTGTTCCACAAATCATTTAAATTTGTATTTTCACAGAAGTGATCAATGTTGGATGTATCAGACATGTATGGTGATGTAGTGGACCGTTGGAGCTGAATGTTGACAAACATTACATGAAATCATGTGTGACAAAACCTATACAATTATGCAAATATGGAGGTGAACATAACATACCAGTTGCTTTCTCTGTCGACTTGGTCGAATTCAATTGCCTTGTCAACGATCCGGTTGTTTCCTTTAGCTGTGCGGTAGCGAGAAAGCGAGATCCAGAACTGGTCGTGGATCCCCCGGAAAATAAGGAAAGGGAAGATGAGAAAGTTTGAGAGATCCCTCTCCCCTGCGTCCTTGACTGCGAACGAGTATATGCTATGAACCACGAGGGGAGCTATCACTATGTACTGTAAAATTATCAGATCCACCACAACCACAGTAAATAAAAATTGTTAGAATTGCTCCCCGGAAATAATAATAATTACAATTTATCCAATAACATTTATGTAGAACCAAGATCAAAGAGTTGTTATCTTTCAAAAAGAAGATCAAAGAGTTGTTTCCACGTTCTGCACTTAGAACTCAAGCAACTACGAAAAATGATAACAAAAACTGTACTTATCCTATTCCAGTAATTAAACGAAAAATCAACAGTAGTCCACAACCATGGTGTTTGCTCAAGTAAAAGGCAGAGAGAGAGAGCCAGAGAGAGAGAGAGAGAGAGACCTTGAACCTTCCCAGCTTCGTCCATGGCCAGTCAGTGAGGAAGCCTGGTTTGGTAGCCATACTCTTCTCCTTCTCCTTCACCTTCACCTTCTTGCTATGCAAGTATATGAACTACATTCATGTTCTGTGCCCTTTTATAGTGCTCAACTACGCCTGCACAGGGGCAGAGCCAACCTGCGTGTTCTACCTAAGTCTTTGAAAAACTCTAATTTAACCCTGCGTTGTATAAAAACTTCAAATTATGCCCTTGCAAAAATTAAAATAGTGCCCTAGATATTTGAATACCTTGCAAAAGTGCCCCAGGTGTAACACATACCTGGTTCCGCCCCTGCGCCTGCAAACAATTTTGCAATCTCCCCATATGCTCTGTGTTCAAAACTTCTTAACCACCAAGAAACAACTAGAATTTGTCATAGCTATCGCTGCATGTGTATCTCTATCACCTCTTACAGCTAGCCCTTTACATTATTATTTGGCAAACACAGTAAAGGATCATGCAATCCCGGTCATTGAAGTATTGGTCTTACGTGTCAAGGTAGTTACTATTACATGATAAAATACCACGTGGACATGAATTTTCAGAATTGCACTTCTTCGCCTCATTTTATTAAGGGCAATGGACACCAAAAATAACTGGAAAATGTATTTTGGGACACAGAACTCCACGTACTTTTAATTTCTCACCACAATTCCGTGCACTATACATCCATGGGACACATAGCATGTCCCGTTCCTTTGGTCGAACGAAGAAACACAGAGGGAGAGTGTGTTCGGAAATCCGTAGCGAAACCATATTCGTTCTTGAGCAATATCTGTTTTATCAGGTTATTGATTTCGTGGATAACACCGAAATACTCTAATTTGAAAGAGATTTACACGACTCTGAGATTATCCAGGTCTATGATTCTTATATACACACCTAATATCCAACAGTATATACAAAGTTTCAAGAATGTACCAGAATTTGCTAATTCTTATGATGTATCGGTCTCATATTATGGTATATTTTTATAAAGGTTGCTAATTCTTATGAGAATGTGCAATAATATATTTATATATATATATATATATATATATATCTGTATATACACACATATATATATATGTATGTATATACATATATCTATATATATTTGTGTGTGTATACCATAATATATACACGTATCTCTTCGCGTGTGTGTCTATATATATATATATATTTGTGAGAAACATTGTGGCATATATACATCCATGGGACACATAACTAGGACTGCAACTCGGTCGGGTCGAATTCGGGTAACCCGAGCCCAGACTGAATTTAAATCGGGCTCGGGCTACAAAATTTTGTGCTTCGTGCGGGTTCGGGCAAACTATTTCAGACCGATTTGAATTCGGGCCCGGGCGCATCAAGAGAAGATTAATTTCGGGCTTAACCCGGATAGCCCGGGTATATATGTTATTAATATGGTATAGTTTTATATTATATGTACAATCAATATATCTTTCTATTACTTTATTTTTTTGAGCAATATATCTTTCTATCATTAAAAAGAGAAATCTCAAATTGAAGCATAAAATCCTAAATTGTGGTCAATCTACCTTATTTTGAAATTGAATTCTAGCCAATCAAGGATTCTAATTGCTGAAGATATGGTCAATCATAGATTAATTCATTAAACCCTAGCATCAACGAGCAGATAACAAAATCGCCATCATCAAAGGAGTTGGGGCGATAAACTAGAGGTCAGAAGATCTATCTTTTTTGTTCTTGTAGTTTTGCTATTTGCTAATGATTCATAACATTCAATGATCTAATGAGATTTTGAAAATGGTGGTTCACTATCAATAACTTATTAGTTCTTGTTGCGTCTTTATAATCACTATACTTGTGAATTTATTCACTTGTTATCTCTGCTACTCATACCAGATTGTGGATTTGTGAGTCTTTGCCATCTCTGCTAGCAAAGGATACCCAGGTGACCGGTCCTCTTTAGTTTATTTGTTTCACCATTTTGCACCATCTCATCCTTCATTTTGATTTTATTTTTTATTTTTTTTTTTGAGAAAAATTCTTCATCTTGATTTGGCTATGATTGGTCTTTTAAAAAATTAGTCTCTTATTATAAGGATTGAACAAGCAGATTTTAATTTTGAAAAAATATATATATATAAATTTTGAAATTTTAAAAAATTGAACACAACTTTCTGTTTACCTAGTGTCTCTTATCATAAGGATTGAACAAGCATCTGAGGTGAGGTCCCGGGGAACGTCATCGAAGAACAAATGCTTAATAATAGAGATTCAATTATGGAGCTGGAAGATGATGTGAAGTATTGAGAAAAGTTGTTAAAGAACGATCTCTTAAAACAGAAATTGGTGGTGTGGTCCTTTGCGAGATTCATATCTTTATGTTCTTCTTCCGAAATATGTTGCATCTGAGTCGCAGAATGGCGAGTTCTACTTGAAGTTCTGAAAAATAAGAGGCATCTTTGAGGGTAAAAAAGCAAACCAGAAATGTTGTTCAACACTATTCTAGGTCTGATGAGATCAAAGAAGTTGGCTGCTAAGTCAAGGGACAATCTCTAAGCCACAACCTACGGTCTAGAACAATTGATTGACCTGTAGCTCCTATTGCTTCTAATGTTGGGCATGTTGCTTTTGTATGTTCCCTGTAGTGCATTTCTAATGGTGGCCTCAGTTTGAAGCTCGTGTTTTTCTATGTTTGTTTGTTCTTTCTTGTAGTCAGTAGAAAGCTACTGGTATACGGAAGTTAACATTTTTGACAATTGAACATAGCTCTCTTTCAAGTTTTACTCTAGACGTTTGTTTTTCTTTGTAATTTATGGAGACATGGGAACAAGTTAATGTATTATACTAGGCAATGCGCAATTATGCAAATTTACCGTTCTTTCTAAAGTTTGACAATTTGTATTTCAAGTTAAAATAGCCATATACAGAGTTAGGTTAATATAACTCGGGCCGGGTCGGGCTAGTCCTATTTTATCATCAAAATCCTCGGGTTGGGTTTGTTCGGGCTTGAAAAGCTACCATCTCGGGCTCGGGCAACGTAGATGTAATTCGGCTCGGGCTAGTTTCATGTTCTCAGCCCGTCCAGACCGACCGAGTTGCAGTCCTACACATAGCACCCTACGTTTTTTATTTTCCACTAAACTCCCTGCAATATACATCTGTGGGACGCTTAACCCCACATTGATAACGGGGCTCAAGTTGAATATTTATTAGGTCTTACGAGTCAAGGTAGTTACTATTACATGATACAATACCACGTGGACATGAATTTTCAAAATTGCACTTCTTCGTCTCATTTTACTAAGGGCAATGGACACTAAACATAACTGCAAAATGTATTTTGGGACACAAACCTCCATGTACTTTTAATTTCTCAATACAACCCCCTGCAATATACATCCATGGGACACATAGCCCCTTACATTTTTTTATTTTCCACTAAACCCCCTGCAATATACATCGGTGGGACGCTTAACCCCAGATTGATAACGGGCCTCAAATTTAAAACGAAAAATGCATCACATGCTATTCATGTGCTAGCTCTATGACGGAGAAAAAACAACTTCCAAGACCATCACGTGATTAGTAAGAGAGTGAAAAAGGAATTTTGTTATTTCTATTGATCAAGTTGAATATTTGTTATGACTGCAAATCGGGCGGGCTGGACGGGTTGGTACCCATGTCCTATCCCAAGCCCGAGTTCTGTTGAGGCTGCCCAAGTCCAGCCCAGCCCAAGCTAAGAGCATCGTCAGCTCGTGCAAGCCCAAATTCATACAAATCAATTCGGATCCGGCCGAGTTCGGGCTAATATATTAATCTTAATACCTTTTTAAGAACACAAAAGAATAATAAATTGGTAGTTCGGGCTGGGCTCGGGTTGGTCGGGTTCAACCAGCCAAGTTGCACCCCTAGTATTTATACAAGAGTCATATCGACTACATACACTACATTAAGTGACTACATATATTGTAACAACAAGATAGAGTAGGAAAAAAGATAATTACAACATAATGGCTTATGAAAATAATCAGAGAAGAGATAGTATTGCAAGATTATCTCATTCCTTAACACGCACCCTCAACATGGTAAATCTGTCAGAGACTCCAATCTTCGATTGTGAATAGATAAATGGTACGACCAAGTGGTTTAGTGAGAGTATCTGCAAGTTGCTGCCGAATTGGAACTTGTCGCACGTGGAGTTTACCCGATGCGACGAGGTCACGTACGAAGAAGTAATCCAGTGCGACGTGCTTGATGCTAGACTAGGAAACTGGATTCTTGCAAACATACGTGACACTTATATTTTCATAGAACAGAGATCGCAAGCTATTGAGAGGTATGCCAATTTCATGAAGTAAGTGTTGGACCCATAACAGTTCAGTTGTGGCATTCACAAGGGCGTGATATTCTGCTTCTATTAACGCGCGCGAGACTCACTTTTCAATTGCGGACTTCCAAGAGATGATATTGGAGCCCAAAAATAGTACATAGGCAGTGTTGGAACGTCCCATTGTTGAATTTCCACCCCAATCTGCATCAGAGAATGCAAAGAGCTCAATGTGTGCCCCTGATCGTAAAAAAAGGCCATGAAAAACAGTACGTTTGAGGTATTGAAGAATGCTCCTAGAGGCCATCAAATGTGAAGCAACTGGTCCATGAAGGAAGTGGGAGAGCCAATTTACTGAAACAAGATATCATGGCGAGTGGGGATGAGATACTTGAAGTCCAATTTGTTGGTGTAGATGCCCTAGAGGCAGCCATTTTAGTCTGAGCGTTGTTTTGACTAGACTATTAATTTTATCATATATGGAGATATTAATATAATGAAATATTTATATTGCAATTATTTTTGAAATTAAATTATCCCTCGCCAAGTATAGTATTTAGTAGGACGATCACTATGCATGGAGACTAGTATGTGGGTAGATTGATATGGAGATATCAAGTCTAACACATGGGACGCATTACGAGTAATGGTATACTAGATTAACCCACCATGAGATAGCTACTTGAAATTTATGTGAATGTCACAAGTTCTCGTAGTGACAATGGTGGTGTAGTCCATTGACTTGAAGTCACTAGATACTAGTTGTGAATTATCATGTTTTAATATCATCAAACGTTACACCGTAACTGGGTAACTATAAAGGCGGGTATCAGAAATGATATGAAGCAAGCTGAGAGATGGTAGTATGTATCCGCTCGATGGGTAGTACTTATAAATGTCTGGCTATGTTCAGGTAAATCAATATAGGATATTGTTGTTATCTGTTCAAATAAGTCTATTCCCAGGATCGAGAAACTATGGATTGGATAAACGAGTTTGACATCTATGTCTCGTGTCCAATTCGGATATTGTTTCAAATGGACGATAAATCACAGTAACATTGGTCACATAGGTTTTTCATATCACTGACTATTCCTACTAGTTGGGTAACATTGATGTAATGCTAGACACCGCTCAATATTTGAAATTGTTACTGCCAATGTAATAGGACCATGTATGGTCACACACCTAAAGGATTAGACTGGATATAAATGTTAATTAGTTGGACCAGTTAACGGGAAAAGAATCAAGGATCAAAGTGCAACAACGTGCTATTAGTTGGACTAAATAGTAAAGTAGACTAAACTACTAATTAATCCAAGTATGGATCAGATTAGAATTGGACTAATCAAATTATGGATTGGATTAGTATTGGAATAATCCAAGTATAGATCGGATTAGTATTGGACTAATCCAAGTATGGATTGGATTAGTATTGGACTAATCAAAGTATGGTTCGAATTAGTAGGGGGACAAGTTTGTAATCAATAAGGAGTTGTTGATTATAAAAGTCAATTCTAAGCCTAATATTTCATTAGATGAAATAATTAGATCAAAAATAGAGAAGAGAAAGAGAGGGTTGAACCTCCCTAGGGTCGATAGCACAAAGAGAGGCCGAACCCCTCCTCCTCCATTGTTGCGCTTCACGATTGATTGAATCAAGCTCCTGTTGGAATAGATGCCCTAGAGGCAATCTAGTTTAGTATGAATTTATTTTGGCTACAAAATTCATTGTATTATTTATTGGATATTTAATATAATGAAGTCCTTAGATTTACAATTGTGTTGTTTATCTTAAATATCCCTAGCCAAGTATAATTATTAATGGGACAATCATGTGGATGACTAGTATGGGGTTGGATTGATATGGAGATATCATGATCCAACACATGGGTGTGCATTAAGGTTAATGGCGCACCGGATTGACCCATCTCCGAGAAGGCTACATACATGTTATGTTAAGTCACAAGTGCTTCTCGTGGTGCAATGGTATTGTCATCCTTAGACTTGAAGTCGCTAGATATTCTAGTTGTGGATTATTGTGATTTTGGTAGCGTTAAACGCTACACCGTAACTGGGTAGTTATAAAGGCGTGTACCGGATGCAATAAGAAGCAAGCTTAGAGATCGTAGTGGACGCAGATAGAATTCTTCCCTCCCACATAACAGGAGTAAATATCCTAGGCCACTCGAGGGATAGTGCTTATAGAATGTCTGGCCAGACTCAAATAAATTAATATGGGATAATGATGTGATTTGCACGAATAAGGCTATTCCCATGGATCGAGAAACTATGGATTGGATATACGAGTGTGTTTTTTATGTCTCGTGTCCAATCCAGATATAGATACAAAGGGATGAGACAATTACTTGTACAAGGTTTGTCGGATGACTATTCTATTAGTTGGGTAGAGTGGATGTTTTGCTAGAAACCGCTCATATTAGCAAATTGTTGCTACCAACTAGATAAAACCTATGGGGTCACACGCTATATAGAGTTGAACTAGATTTGTGAATTAATTAATTGGATTAATTAATTATAAGGATCACTTTGCAACACCTTGCAAACTTAGTAGGACTAATTTGCAAGGAAGGGACTAAACCGAATTCTAGTAGGACTAGAATGAGGCCTTTAGGTAGTTGGCAAGGATTTGTTGGACTATATAAAGGATACTCCTTCCATCCTCCCCACACTTATGAGCCTTTAGTTCATAACTTGAGTGGGAGAGAACAAAAGGAGAGAGAGCAAGCAAGCAAGAGGAGCCGTCCGCCCCCCTTGCCGCCCCCCTTCCCGTCGGCCAAAACAAGGAGGCCGCCCCTCCTTGTTTTCTCGCGTTGTGTGATTTCTTCTTCCTCTTCCTTCATTCCGGGCTAGCACAAAGGAGAAGGAAGATCTAGATCTCAACTCTAGGCGTAGATCAACTATAGAGAACGTGACACAATTCACGTTACAAGTCATCACAGGACTGTATGGATGCAAGGTTATGCTTCATGTAAGGTAGCTTTCTGAAGTATGGTTTCTGAGGAGTTTTTGGATAAACTGGATATTGATTGTATGAGAAAGTTAAGAGGAACTGCAGTTTGGAAGGTGTTAAATCCTAGTTCAAAGTCTTATCCTTGGTTAACTAGATTATTCTATCTGAATCTGGTTCATGAAGGTGATGATAAGATGGTGTTAACTTCAAAAGTGGCAGGGATAAATGTGAGGTTAGATCATAGGACTTTTGCCAAAGTCTTGGGAATTCTTAGGAAGTATAATGTTGGAGATTACGCTGATAGGAAGGAGTGTCTAGAAAGGCCAAAGAGATGTTTTTCATTGATGGTGTACCCTCTGGTCCAAAGTAGTTGACACACTCTGTGCTCAACTGTGAAGCTAAAATTTTGTTTACTATTCTGATGAGAAGTGCGGTTCCTAGGGAGAACTCAAGGGAGTTGGTTACTGATAAAGTTCTCATATTGATGTATCTGATATGTCAAGGGTTTGAGATAGACTTGCCAACAGTTGTTATGGAGCATATGATTTATTGTGCAACCAGAACTAGAAACCATCCTCTTCCATATGCAAACAGTTTACCTCTTTCCTTTGAGCATTTTGATGTACCTGTGAAAGGGGAGGAAAAGATTACTGGAGGTTTTGGTTTGATGGATGAATTTGCCTTACAGAGAATTGGGGTAGTTCAGACTGGGAAAGGACATTGGAAGTTCTATTCAGAATTGTCAAAGGATGAGCTTGGAGAGAAGTAGTTTGTTAAGCCAAAGGGGGCTACATCAGGGAAAGGACAAGCCAATGAGGATTACTCATTGTTGGTTGAGAAATTAGAAGATTAGCAGGCTGAGATTGAAGATCTCAGACAAAGGTTATTTGATCTGTCATATGAATTTCACCAGTTCAAGGGTTTGATGAATGCGTTGAATGGAAAGCTGGATGTTATCATCAAAGGTTTGAACTTGGAGAAGATACCTTTTGCTATTATTCATGACACCAGTGTGGATTCAGATGAAAGGCTGGGTGATTTCTTGAAGAAGAAAAAGAAGCCAATTCCAGTGGTGCTTACTTCAAAAGATCTTTATGAGCAAAATGATGAAGAAGATGCTGGTGAAGACACAAGTGTTGATGCAGCTACAGAAGGGGATTCAGTGCAGGTTAAGAAGAAGGTGGATGAGATCATTGAAGAAGTTGTTGCAGAAGTGGAAGCTGAACAAGATGGAAATCAGTCTGGTGAAGAAGCTGGAAGTGAGGGAGAAGTTGGAAGTCTTAGAGAAAGGCCAGACATCAAAGAAGAAATGAAGATCAGAGAAGACCAAAGACTTGACCTTCTATCTATTTCTTTTCTTCTTTTCTGTTTCTCAAGGCCTTGACTTTCTAGGAATACATTTTGTTTAATATTTTATAAGACTCTGAGTAATGATCCAACATTTCTTCACCTTTATTTGATGAAAGTCAAAAAGGGGGAGAAATTATGTGTTTTGGTGGTACTTTGGTGGTACTGTGGTTACTTTCAGTTACTTGAATAATAATCAGTTGTTTTGGTTAATCAGTTGTGTTCTTATATTACTTTGATTATATGTGAATTTCTGATTATCTGTGTTAGATAGTTTATTTGGTATTATTGTCTATTTTTTCAGCAATATGTTGTTATCTAATTCTTATAAGGAGTTTCAGGAATATCTACACAAGATTATGGATTTTGTCTTTCACCAAGGGGGAGATTGTTGACTAAAAGACCCCTGAGTGTGTTTTGAAAAGTAATTGTTTTGAGTGATGAAAGACAAAGACAAAGAATTTCAGATACTCCAAGGCCTTGAGATACTGACAGAGCTTCAAAGCCTTGAGAGTTGTTTTTATTCTGCTGAATGCTCTAACAATCTTGTGTTGCAGATTGGTTACCTGCTTATATTTATTAGAGATTCTTTGCATATACTCATGTTTGACATTGTATACATATCTAACATAATTGCAGATGTCCTGATCTCAGAGAATCAAAATTTTATGGACTTAACTTTGACAGACTGTGAAGCATGTTCAGAGCTTCAAGGCCTTGAGATGTGCCTTGAGCTGCTGACTATTTTACACAACTGATTTGATTCTTTCTTGCATGGTTTGATTCTTATTATTGTGATTTTTTAATGACTTCTAAGAGTCTTAAAGTGGTTTATCATGAGTTATTTGTGTCAGGAGTTAATCAGATTACTATTCTAATCTATTAACCAGTTTTTATCAGAAACTGGAAAACCAAACAGTCTTTGTACTGCTATATTTCTAGATTTTGTTGTTGCTGTGTTTTAATGTTGTTGCAGGTTTGTTAAACGTGAAAAAGCAATCTCAAAAAACTCCAACGGATATCTACTCAAAGCTTTGAATTGCAGTTTAAAATAGAAAGAGGATTTATAGGAACTGAGATCCTAAAATCTCTCATTCAGTTGCAGTGGGTGGATAAAGAGGCTGGTTTAAAATTTGAAAATACAGGGGCTTGCAGAATACTGAGAGAGGTGTGAAAAATTCGTGGGAGATAATTCATTCAAACACAGAAGCATTCAAGCTTCAATTCCAGATTTCAGAAGATCAAGTCATTCCAGTTTCCAGAAGAACACATCCAGGCTTCACTAGCTTGTTATTCTACTGTGTTCTTCACTTGTTTTGTAATCTGCTTATCTTTTGTATATCTATAACCTCACTAAACCTAGTGGTTGGTTGTTCAAGTGAACAACAAGAGGTTCTTGTTAGCTCAACAGTTAGTAGCTGAAACTAGATAGGTTTGGAACCACAAGCTGTATAGATGTAAGGGAAATCACTTAGGCTTGAAGATCTAGGGTTGTTTCTGTGTGAGTAATAAGAAGTGTTTGCCCAATCCTGGTGGGATTAGATCCCTCAGGCAGAGATTAGGTCCATTGGGACTGAACTCTGTAAATTTCTTTGTGTTCTTTACTTTACAGTTTTGTTATTTTCTGCTGCACACAACTCAAATCAAACTAGGGTTTATAAGCTGTTTAGAACTGGTAATAGCTCAAGGCCTTGAAGCTTTCTATTTTGCCTTTGAAAGTTTCCGACAGTTAATTAAAATCTCAAGGCCTTGAGATTTGAGTTTCTCACAATGCAAATTAGTTTTGAACTGAGTTTTGCAAAAAGTTTCAATACTCTATTCAACCTCCCATTCTAGAGTATTTAGTTCCTGTATTTAGTCTACATTACACACTTTTAGTTACTACTTCTACAATCCAATCGAGAGCAAAGTGTTTGTTTCTTGGACCCGCGTGTTTATAGAAAGAGAACATGTCTCTAAAGAAGCAAGTGGGAGGACTGTAGAACTTGAAGAGATTCAAGAACCACAAATCACTGAACCGATTATGGAACATGAACATGAACCACAAGCAGTTGTGGAACAGTCTGTTCAGGTAACACAAGAGCTTCGTATGGACTTCTCGTGACCGATTCCGGTGACACAATGCTCATAGATGATGAGCCTACATCCTATGAAGAGGCCATGAAAGGGAAAGACTCTCAGAAGTGGCTAGAAGCCATGAAATCCGAGATGGAATCTGTAGGGTTTTGATTCATGGATGCGCAACGGAAACAAAAACAATCATAAACCATACAAAACCCTCCAAGGATCACAAGTCAAGAGACATAACGATGGTAAAGGAAGAAAAATAACACACCTTAGGGTTCTCCTTTGATGACTTCAAACGCGAATAGTGTCACGTCTCTACGGTTGATCCACGCCTAGAGGTGAGATCTAGATCTTCCAATCCTTGGTGCTAGCCCGGAAAGAGGAAGAGGAAGAAGAATCACGCAAAACGAGGCAAGCCAAGGTGGGCGGCACCCCTTTAGGCCGACGGGTGGGGCGTCAATCCCAAGGGGGGTTCGGCCCCTTTGTGGGATTTCTCACTCTCTCCTTTTCTCTCCCACTCACTTATGTTATGAGCATTAGTGTGGGAATGAAGGAAGGAGCATCCTTTATATAGTCCAACAACTCCTTGTTAACTACCTAAAGGCCCTATTCTAGTCCTACTAGAATTCAGATTAGTCCCCTTTTTGCAAAAATAGTCCTTATCATGTCAATACATGGATTAGTTCTATTTGCAAATTAGTCCTAATCATGTCTCTACATGAATTAGGCCACCTTGGCATATCTAATCATGTCTATACATGGATTAGTCCAACTTGCATATTAGTCCTACTAAGTTAGCAAGTTGTTGCGATTTGATCCTTTTAATTAATTAATCATATTAATTAATTAATTCCCATGTCTAGTTCACCCCTATATGGTGTGTGACCCCATAGGTTCTATTTAGTTGGTAGTAACAATTTACTAATATGGAGCGGCCTCTAGCAAGACATCCATTCTAGCCAACAAATAGAATAGTCATCCGACAAACTTTGTACAAGTAATTGTCTCATCCCTTTGTCTCTATATCCGGATTAGACACGAGACATACAAGTCACACTCGTATATCCAATCCATAGTTTCTCGATCCTTGGAATAGCCTTATTCGTGCAAATAACATCAATATCCCATATTGATTTATTTGAGTCTCGCCAGACATTTTTATAAGCACTATCCCTCGAGTGGCCTAGGATATTTTCTCCCGTTATGTCGGAGGGACAAATTCTATCTACGTCCACTATGATCTCTAAGCTTGCTTCTTATTGTATCCAGTACACGCCTTTATAACTACCCAGTTACGGTGTAGCGTTTAACGCTACCAAGATCACAATAATCCACAACTAGAATATCTAGTGACTTCAAGTCTAAGGATGACAATACCATTGCACCGCGAGAAGCGCTTGTGACTTAACATAATATGTATGTAGCCTTCTCGGAGATGGGTCAATCCAGTATGCCATTACTCCTAATGCATACCCATGTGTTGGATCATGATATCTCCATATCAATCCAACCCCATACTAGTCTATAGATGATTGTCCTATTAATCATTATAATCAACTGGGGATATTTAAGAATATAACACTTATATTCTAAGGACTTCATTCATGTTAACATATCTCCATATTGATAACATAATGAATCGTAAATCCATAAATGTCACAATTAATTGATTTCCTCTAGGGCACAATTCCAACAGAATCCATGTATACCAACAAAGTATGGACTTTGGTGGAACCATCCGAAGGGGCGCGGCCCATAGGGTGCAAGTGGGTCTTCAAGAAGAAGATCGACATGGATGGTAATGTGATTACCTATATGGGCCGATTGGTGGATAAGGATTCAGACAGATTCATGGTATTGACTATGAAGAAACCTTTTCACCAGTCGCTATGACCAAATCCATCCGAATCCTACTTGCAATTGCAGCATACTACGACTATGAGATTTGGCAGATGCATGTCAAAACAGAATTCCTTTATGGGAATCTCCTCGAGGACGTGTATATGATACATCCAGAGGGTTTTGAAGACCCAAATCAAGCCAAGAAAGTCTGTAAGCTGCAACGATCCATTTATGGTTTGTAGGAAGCTTCTAGGAGTTGGAATCGACATTTTGATGAAGTAGTCATAGAGTTTGGCTTCATCAGAAATGAAGATGAGTCTTGTGTCTACAAAAAGGTTAGTGGGAGCTCTGTAGCTTTTCTGGTCTTGTATGTGGATGACATACTACTCATTGGAAACAACGTTCCCATGCTGCAATCTGTGAAAGATTGGCTAGGGAAGTGTTTCTCAATGAAGGACTTAGGGGAAGCATCCTATATACTCGGTATAAAGATCTAAGAGATAGATCAAAGAGACTGCTAGGCCTAAGTCAAAGTACATATATTGACAAGGTGTTGAAGCGGTTCAACATGCAAGATTTCAAGAAGGGATTCTTGCCCATGTCACATGCAATTACTCTTTCTAAGTGTGGTTGTCCTTCCAATGAGATTGAAAAGGAACGCATGAGTAGAATTCCCTATGCCTCGGCTATAGGATCTATCATGTACGCCATGTTATGTACTAGACCAGAGGTGTCATATGCGTTGAGTATGACAAGCAGATACCAGTCCAATCCAGGTGAGACTCACTGGATTGCAGTCAAGAACATCCTAAAGTACTTGAGAAGAACTAAGGATGCTTTCTTGATATTTGGCAGTGAGGAAGAGTTGCGTGTAAAGGGTTACACTAATGCAAGCTTCCAAACTGACGGAGATGACTTTAGATCACAGTCGGGATATGTGTTTTGCCTGAATGGAGCAGCGATGAGTTGGAAGAGTTCCAAGCAAGAGACGGTGGCTGATTCTACAACAAAGGCTGAGTACATTGCTGCAAATGGCGCAGCAAAGGAAGCTGTTTGGATCAGAAAGTTTGTTTCTGAACTTGGTGTGGTTCCTAGCATTGAGGATCCAGTCGAGTTGTACTGTGACAACACTGGAGCAATCGCGCAATCAAAGGAGCCCAGGTCACACCAGAAATCCAAACACGTGCTCAGGAAGTTCCATCTGATTCGAGATATTATCGATCGAGGAGACGTTCGGATATGAAAGATTCCTACAGATGAGAATCTGTTAGATCCACTTACAAAGCCGCTTGTGCAGTGGAAGCATGAAGGGCACACTAGGAGCATGGGCATACGATATGCGTCAGATTGGCTCTAGTGCAAGTGGGAGACTGTTGGAATAGATTCCCTAGAGGCAATCTAGTTTAGTATGAATTTATTTTGGCTAGAAAATTCAGTTTTTATTTATTGGATATTTAATATAATGAAGTCCTTAGATACAATTGTGTTGTTTATCTTAAATTAGTCAAGTATAATGATTAATGGGACAATCATCTATAGACTAGTATGGGGTTGGATTGATATGGAGATATCATGATCCAACACATGGGTGTGCATTAAGGGTAATGGAACACCGGATTGACCCTCCGAGAAGGCTACATACACGTTATGTTAAGTCACAAGTGCTTCTCGTGGTGCAATGTTATTGTCACCCTTAGACTTGAAGTCTCTAGATATTCTAGTTGTGGATTATTGTGATTTTGGTAGCGTTAAACGCTACACCGTAACTGGGTAGTTATAAAGGCGTGTACCAGATGCAATAAGAAGCAAGCTTAGAGATCGTAGTGGACGCAGATAGAATTTTTTCCTCTCACATAACGGGAGTAAATATCCTAGGCCACTCGAGGGATAGTGTTATAGAATGTCTGGCCAGACTCAAATAAATCAATATGTGATATTGATGTTATTTGCACGAATTAGGCTATTCCCATGGATCGAGAAACTATGGATTGGATATACGAGTGTGACTTGTATGTGTCGTGTCCAATCCGGATATAGAGACAAAGGGATGAGACCATTAATTGTACAAGGTTTGTCGGATGACTATTCTATTAGTTGGCTAGAATGGATGTTTTGCTAGAAACCGCTCCATATTAGCAAATTGTTGCTACCAACTAGATAGAACCTATGGTGTCACACGCTATATAGAGTTTAGATAGATTTGGGAATTAGTTAATTTGATTAATTAATTAGAAGGATCACTTTGCAACACCTTGCAAACTTAGTAGGACTAATTTGCAAGGAAGGGACTAAACCGAATTCTAGTAGGACTAGAATGGTGCCTTTAGGTAGTTGGCAAGGATTTGTTGGAATATATAAAGGATACTCCTTCCTTCCTTCCAACACTTATGAGCCTTTAGTTCATAACTTGAGTGGGAGAGAATAAAAGGAGAGAGAGCAAGAAAGCAAGAAGAGTCTTCCCCACACCCCCTTGTCGCCGCCCACTTCCCATCGGCCCAAACAAGGAGGCCGCCCCTCCTTGTTTCCTCGCGGTTTGTGATTTCTTCTTCCTCTTCCTCCATTCCGGGCTAGCACAAAGGAGAAGGAAGATCTAGATCTCAGCTCTAGGCGTGGATCAACTATAGAGAACGTGACACAATTCACGTTACAAGTCATCACAGGAGAAACCCTACGGTGTGTAACTTGATTTCTTCCCAAACCATCGTTATGTCTCTTGTCCTGTGATCCTTGGAGGGTATTGCATGGATAATATTTGTTTTTCCGCTGCGTATCCATGATCAAAACCCTACATCTCCTTGGTGATTCCTCTATCTACATTGCTAGCGCAAACAGTGAAGGGATTTCTAGTTGGAGATCCTACAGTGTGAATGTGTGATATTTGCAGAGGAGTGGACATCAATTCTACGAAGTGATTAGTTAGACTAAAAACGTAACCTTATCTCTTTATCACGTTATGAATGCTTCACCTGCGATTCATGGAGGGTTTTGAGCATAATTTTTTTGTATTTCCACTGCACAACCTGCATCAAAACGATACACTGGTATCAGAGCCACATGTCGACAACGTATAATATGATTTATGTGGTTATTTTTTTATCACTTTACACAATATCTGTTGAATTTTGCGTAAAACTGATATGCGTATTATGATACGCCATGAATATGACTCATGAGAATTCACTAATTTTACATATGATGTGAAAATAATGAATTTTCGAATACATATGATGTATAAATTCATTTGTGATGTAAAACTAGGTTACTGAAAAGGTGGGAAGAAAAAGGTTGTTCTGTCCCATTTTGAGGTTCGGCCACAAGGGGACGAAATTTTTTATTTTTCTACCCAAGGGGTTTGGCCAAAGCTGTCCAACTGCCCCTTGGTACGCCGGCCTACCACTAACTGGTCTGGCCGTTTGACCAGGACCGACCTATTTGACCGTTTCGACCTGGTCCGACTGGTTTGACTTGTTCGGCCATGGTCTGACTGTTTTGACCCAGTTATCACAATTCAACTAAAATTGATCAAGCGCGATAAAGTTGAATTTCAACTCTTTTATGTGTTTATCTCATGGTGGGTGGATGTGGCCTTAGTTGTGTGGTGGTTTTAATTTTGTGGCTTGGTTTTATTTTTGATGTAATTAATATAAATAATTTTAAGGAATGCGTATTTCTCCCCCTTTTTTCTTATGGTTCTCCTCTTTTGGTTATATTGGAGGGCATTTGTTGTGGAGGCTCACGGTACCAAACATTTCTCTTACCATTAACGCGTCCACGCCGTCGACCATGTCTACGACCACATCCACGACCACGTGGGTTATTTTGACCACGTAAAACGATTGCATTCGCTTCAGGGAATGCATTGTTACTTACAGCAGGGAGAGGCGTCAAGCCAGTCGGACGCTGTTCATTATTTTTCTTTAATATGGCATTGTTTCTTTCCGCAACCAATAAACAAGAAATCAATTCAGAAATTTTTTTTAATCCCTTTTCTCGATACTGCTGATGCATGAGTATATTCGAGCAATGAAAGGTAGACAATGTCTTTTCCAATAATTGCTCATCAGTGACGTTCTCGCTGTTGATTCAAGTCTTCTAAGTGTTTTTTTGGAAGTAATCATTTAGAGTGATGAAACACAAAGTTTCTCTAAGTCCTCAACGTTCCACGGCCTTGAGATATTGATCAAAGCCTCAAAGCCTTCACAACTGCTTTCTTATGAAATGTGATCTGACAATCTTGTGTTGCAGGTGTTCAATCTGAGGTTTAAGATCAGATATTTGTTGTCAAATGTTCTAGTTATCTATTCTTTATATGCCTAACATATTGCAGATATCATACTTAGATTGAATCAAAGAACTTTGGTGATACAGTTGTAACAAATGTGGAGAATGTTCAGAGCTCCAAGGCCTTGAGATGTACCTTGAGCTTCTAACAGTTTTCCCAAAACCTAACTTGATTCTTTCTTGCAGGATTTGATCATTTTTATTATGATTGTTAAATGAATTTTACAAGTCTTAAACTGGTTTGTGTTGGTTTATATGATTGATTGGTAATCAGGTTAATGGCTTATTTATTTGTTTCAGTTTTATTCATAAACTGAATATCCAAACAGACTTAGTGCTGTTATATATTTGGATTTTGTTTGTTGCTATGCTTAATGTTGTTGCAGGTTTTCAAACGTGCAATCTTATCACAACAAACTCCAACAGATATCTACTCAGAGCTGTTGAGAAATGCAGTTAAATAGGATGAAGATTTGAAGGATTTGAGATCCTAAAATCTCTCATTCAGTTGCTGGAAGTAAATAAAACACTGGTTTGAATTTGATAGATCAGAGAAGCTTACTGAGAACAGAAATCAAGTGAAAAGATGGAGAGATACATTCGTGGAAGATCAGACTATCAATCCTCACAAATTCAAGCTTCAATAAGTGCTTTCAGAAGATCATTCATTCCAGTTTTCCTGAAGAACACATCCAGGCTTTCTCAGCTTATTCATCTACTGTGTTCTTCTATATTGTACTTTTATGCTTATCTTCTGTATATCTTATACCCCACAAAACCTAGTGGTTAGTTGTTCAAGTGAACAACAAGAGGTTCTTGGTAGCTCAACAGTTATTAGCTGAAGCTAGATAGGTTTGGAACCACAAGCTGTATAGATGTAAGGGAGTTCACTTATGCTTTAAGATCTAGGGTTGTTTCTATGTGAGTAATAAGAAATGTTTGCCCAATCATGGTGTGATTAGATCCCTCAGGCAGAGATTAAGTCCATTGGGACTGAACTCTGTAAATTGCCTTGTGTTCTTTACTTTAGAGTTTAGCTATTTATTCTTGCAAGTGATCTAAATCAAACTAGGATTTACAAACTTATTTGAACATATGCTAGTTCAAGGCCTTGAAGTTTTCTTTTCTACTTAGGAAGTTTATGATCTTCCAAAATCTCAAGGCCTTGAGATTTTTGTCTTTTACTTGCATCATTTAGTTAAATCCTAGGTTTTAGCAAAAAGTTCCCATACTCTATTCAACCCCCCCCCCCTCCTAGAGTATTTTGGTCCTGTAATTAGTCTACATTAATTGGTATCAGATCTTGGGTCACTACTATAGATCTAACAATCTTGTGACTATGATTAATGTAGGAGATGGTGGCTTCTCTCAAGGAAGGACATCAAACAGACCTCCATTGTTCTGTGGTGACAACTTCATGCACTGGAAGGCATTGATGAAGATGTTAATCATAGATAAGGACATGGAATTGTGGTCAATAATACAGAATGGTCCTCATGAGTATTTCACCACCATTGATGGAGTTAGATGCATCAAGTCTGAGGAAAATCTCTTAGTTACTGAAACGGAAAAGGTATCCAAAAATTACAAGGCTATGAATTTGTTATATTGTGCTCTTAATGCAGATGAGTTCAACAGAGTGACAAATTGCATAAGTGCCAAAGAAGTATGGGACAAACTTTTTTTGACTTATGAAGGAACAAGTCAAGTCAAACAAACTAAGATCAATATACTTCTGAGGCAATATGAGCTCTTCAAGATGAACTCAGATGAAACTATAAAGGAGATGTTCAAAAGATTCACTGATGTGGTGAACAATCTGGAGTCATTGGGGAAAAATGAGGAAAAGGTCAGGAAAATTCTGAGAAGTTTGCCAAAATCCAAGTGGGAGCCAAAGACAACAGCTATTGAGGAAGCTCAGGATTTAAGTCTTCTAAAGCTAGATGATCTTCAAGGAAAGCTGCTCACTCATGAGATGTCTATGAAAGATTTAGAAGGTGATCTCAGTGAAAAAACATCAAGAATCTAGCACTCAAGGCTAAAGACAATGAAAAATCTCAAAGCCTTCAGACTGAAGATGAGCATGATGATGAAGAGGCTTTAGAATTTATCTCCAAGGCCTTCGCCAGGATTCTCAAGAAGAAGAAAAACTTTGGAAACAAAGACTACAACAGAGAGATATTAAGATGTTGAAGCAGAAAGGATTACAAAGGTAAGTCCTCATCACATTAACATAAAACTAAAGTAATGAATTGCTTTGAATGTGGTGATGCAGATCATTTAGTAAGGTATTGTCCACAAAAGAAGAAGAAAAGGAGCTTTCAAAAGAAAGACAATGACAACAGAAGGAAGAAAGCAATGATGGCCTCATGGAGTGATTCTGATTCATCAAGTGATTCAACCACAGAAGAAGAACAAGCAAATTTATGCTTCATGGCAAAACATGATGAAGAAAAGTCTTCAGACAAACACATTGAGGAAATGGTAAAATATCTTCTTGCTAGTCCTTCTGATGTACTTCTAGAAATTCTCAAGAGCATTTTTTTAAATGAGGAAAGTTTTAGAAATGAGATTGCTTCTTTAAAGGTTAAAGTTCATGAGCAGGTAAAAGAAAACTTGGACTTGGTTTTTACCAACAAGACTGTTGAAGTTTCTAAGACAAAAATTGAAAAGGACTTCAAGGCCTTGGACAGCAGATTCAAAGCCTTAAAGGCACAGATAAAAGAGATTGTTGATCAAAACAGTCTCTTAACTAAAAGATATGTTGATCTAAAGACTCATTCAGACGGTTTAGAACAACAAATCTGTTCTTGGACTGAGAAACTTCAAGAGTCTAAAAATGTCCTAACCAGTTTTACAGGCTCAGAACATAATCTGAATATCATTCTTGGAGGAAGTCTGAAATCAATGCATAAAAGTAGAATTGGATATAATCCAAATTTTCCAAAGAAAAGCCACACTACTTTTGTCAAATTTGGTAGCAGACATTCTCCAAAATGTCATTACTGTGGAAAAATTGGTCATATCAAATTAACTTGTCCCTTCAGAAGATCAGATCCTCGGATTCTGAGGAACACTTATCCTTATCAGCTTAAGGGACATGTTAAGCAGATTTGGGTCCCAAAAGGAATTAGACCACCAAACATGGCTGATCTTGAGTATGACTCAAAGTTATGCACTTGGTCTAACAGCCTTTTGAGGCAATGATTTATTTTTGCAGGATGTCACCAAGGCCTTCAAGGATCAAAAATGGATATTGGACAGTGGTTGTTCCAAACATATGAGTGGAAAGAAGTCTCTTTTTACTGAGCTCACAGAGAAATCTGGAGGGGCAATTACACCTGGTGACAAGGCAAAGTGCAATATTATTGGTATAGGTAGTATTGGTAATGGTTCTACCAACTCTATCTCTGATGTTTATTTTGTGGATGGACTTAAATATAATCTGCTTAGTATTTCTCAGTTATGTGATAAAGGTTATAAAGTTGTATTTGACAAGAAGAAATGTGTTGTGCAAGATGAGAAATCTGGAAATTGCATACTCACTGTTCCTAGATCAAACAATCTGTATGTTATGAGTACTAACAGTATTGCAGGTGACAAGTTGAAGTGCCTCAAGGCCTTGAAGGAAGATTCAAAGCTTTGGCATAGAAAGATTGGGCATATTAGCATACACACCTTGAGTAAAATCATCTCAAAGGACTTGGTAAGAGGTTTACCATCTCAAAATTCTCAGATGATGAGATTTGCAAGGCATGTGTACAAGGTAAACAAAAAAGAAGCTCATTCAAGCAAAAGAATTTTTTAAGTACTTCCAAACCCTTAGAACTTATGGATATGGACTTGTGTGGTCCTATGAGAGTTCAAACTCCAAAAGGTAAGAGGTATATGCTTGTTGTAGTAGATGATTATTCTAGATTTACATGGATTATGTTTATTAGAGACAAAACTGAAGTCTTATCTGAATTTTTAAACTGTGCAAAGAGCTTCAAACTATGAAAAACTTGTCTGTTGCATCTATTAGAAGTGATCATTGTAGGGAATTTGATCAGCTTGACTTTGATTTATTTTGTGCAAAGCATGGCATATCACACAACTTCTCTGCACCTGAACCCCTCAGCAAAATGGAGTAGTTGAGAGGAAAAATAGGACACTTGAGGATATGTCTAGAACCATGCTACTTGAATGTAATTTTCCAAAGCATTTGTGGGAAGAAGTTGTTAATACTGCCAATTATGTGCTTAATAGATATTTGATCAGGCCTATTTTGAAAAAGACTCCTTATGAAATGTTTAAAGGCAGGAAGCCTAGTGTTTCTTATTTCAAAATTTTTGGTTATATTTGTTTTGTGCATAATAATGGTAACGACAATCTTGATAATTTTGATGCTAGAAGTGATGAAGGTTTATTTTTTGGATACTCTCAAACTAGCAAAGATTACATAATTTTCAATCTTGATAATTTTGATGCTAGAAGTGATGAATGTGTTTTTTGATGAAAGTACTAAGGATTCTTTGAGTGAAAGTTTTGCAGATCTTAATTTGAACAAGCAGGAGGCTGATGATGACATTGTGAAAGAAGACAAAGGCAAAAATGAAGTACATAATCAATCAGTAGAATCTCAAGGCCTTGAATTTCCTACAGAGCCAACATCTCAAAGCCTTGAGACTGAAACTGAAACTTTCTATGATGATCCTTCTACTGCTCAAGAACTCAAAGCCATGAAGAAACATATTCCTGGAAACCAAGGAAGATGTTTAAGTATCTTGCAGACCATCCAGCTGACAATATCATATCTGATCCAACTACTTGAACTCAGACAAGAGGACAGTTGAAGAACTTATGTGCTTTCAGTGCTTTTGTTTCGCTGATTGAGCCCAATAATGTAAAGAAGCACTAAAAGATGCTTATTGGATCATTGCAATGCAAAGTGAGCTGAATGAATTTGAAAGAAACAAGGTATGGAATCTGGTTCCTAGACCAAAAGAGCAATCAGTTACTGGAACCATATGGGTGTTCAGAAATAAGCTTGATGAGAATGACAAAGTCGTAAGAAACAAAGCCAGACTTGTGGCACAAGGATACAATCAAAAAGAAGGTATAGACTATGAGGAGACATTTGCTCCTGTTGCCAACTTATAAGCTATTAGAATAATTCTTGCATTTCAATCTCACAAACACATAAAGCTTTTCAAATGGATGTCAAATGTGCTTTTCTGAATGGTTATTTACAAGAAGATGTTTTTGTAGCTCAACCTCCTGGTTTTGAAGATGAAAACTTCCATGATCATGTTTACAAATTAGACAAAGCTCTTTATGGCTTAAAACAAGCTCCAAGGGCTTGGTATGACAAACTCTCAAAGTTTTAACTTGACAATAATTTCAAGAAAGGTCTAGCAGATAAAACTCTTTTCATTAAGCAACATGAAACTGACTTGTTAGTAGTTCAGATCTATGTAGATGATATTCTTTCTGGTGCTACTAATGATGCTCTTTTAAAAGAGTTCTCTAGTCTAATGTGCAGGGAGTTTGAGATGAGCTTAATGGGAGAACTGAATTTCGTTCTTGGACTTCATGTTTTACATATGAAGAAATAAACCTTCGTACATCAAGGAAAATATACCAAGGACTTGTTGAACAAGTACAATATGATACATTCCAAGGCACTCAAAACTACTATGAGTTCTTCACTATCCTTAGACAATGATTCAAATAGTAAGAGTGTAAATCAAAAGGAGTATAGAGGTATGATTGGATCGCTTTTGTACTTAACTGCTAGTAGATATGATATTATATTTAGTGTTTGCATGTGTGCAAGATTTCAAGCAGATCCTAAGGAAAGTCACTTAACTGCTGTTAAGAGGATTTTAGATATTTGAATGGAACCAAAGACATGGAGCTTTGGTATCCAAGGAGGTCTAACTTCGTGTTGAGTGGATATTCAGATGCAAATTTTGCAGGATACAAAGTGGATAAGAAGAGTACTTCTGGATGTTTTCATTTCCTTGGTTCTTCACTAATTAGTTGGCATTCCAAGAAGCAAAACTCTGTAGCATTATCAACTGCAGAAGCTGAGTATATTGCAGTTGGAGCTTGTTGCTCACAAGTGTTATGGATTGCTCAACAGCTTAGAGATCTTGGATATGATTTCAGAAATTTGCCTATTAATTGTGAGAATACATGTGCCATTTCAATCTCTAAGAATCCAGTACAGCACTAGAGAACCAAGCATATAGATGTAAGGCATCATTTCCCTAGAGTTCATGCAGAAAAAGGTGACGTTGTTCTATCTTTTATCTCTACTACCATGCAGATTGCTGATATTTTCACTAAACCTTTGCCAGATGATAGGTTTGCATTCCTAAGGCTTGAACTGGGTATGTTAAACAAGGATGCATTGGTTTAGGGGGAGAATTAGTGCTTACTTGTGTTTATTTATTGAAATCTCAAAGCCTTGAGATTATACTTTCCAAAGCCTTGAAAGTATAGTTCAAAGCTTTGAAATTTCTAAAACTGCAGAAAATCTCAAGGCCTTGAGATTGTTCTCCAATGTCTTGAAACATCTGTGTAGTTTACTTGTTAAATAAATATATCACCAATATTATATATTATCGTTTTAGATACTTGTATAATGTTTGAATTACTCAGAGAATTTTCTAAAATATTTTATAATATCATGTAGATATGACTTGCATGTAGATTTTAGAAGAGTCCTTTTTAAACTCTTTTTCACAACCTACTTAAGCTGAAAGTCAGGGCTTTTCTTTCTATTCTCTTCATTCTCTCTCAATCTTCTACGTCTCTCTGCTCTCTCTCTATCCTGATCTCAATATTCTCCCAAAAACCTAATTTCACAATGGAGCGGAAATAAGCCAGGATTCAACAACAGGGTAAGTGTAACACCCCCATCCTGGAGTGCTGGAGAATTACACTTGGATCCCCCAGACTCTCCGGAGATGCCTTCCGCTGGGATGTACATGCTTAGCAAGGGGTTTTAACCTAACTGTTCTGGTGCAAGACAGAATATAAGAAACGAAACTTCAATAAAAACTTACAATTGTTGCTCTTATACTCTAACATGATAGCTTCTAAGTGTATGACTACTTCCCGACCTCCCGCGTACTCACCTGCCAAAATGGAAGGCAGTGTCGTCACGACATTAGGTTACCATGAATAAGATAAAATTTTAAAACAAAGTAGATATAAGTAACTTTTGAAAACGTTTAACTTGAACCCGAAGTATGTATTCCACGTGACCTGACTCAAATACAAGACTAAATGGAATGTTAAAACAGTGATTTAGAAATCAAACTAATACCCAGCTACACCATATCCAAACCCAATTCCTCATTTGCGTATCCAACTATCCACCAAGACAAACTAGACCTTAAGTGTGCACACCCTCTACTGGATCGTCAGTCCAGAGAGTAGTACTAGTTGCCCACAAGTCGGGAGCTAGCAATGTACCGACTTAGCCCGTAGGCCGTCAATGTAAAACCCATAGACGGGTCCCATGTGTGTCTGCCACCGCAGCATTTGACGCCCGGAGCCTGTAGTAATCATGTTAACCAAGTAATCTAAAAACAAGTATGAAACCAATCCACGAACACTTGTATATACGAATTTATATGCATGATCCAACGTACCTAATCAAAGATCCCTGTATCAGGTATTCATAGACTCATCCATATAATCTGGCATTCTCCAACGGAAAAATGTAAGCATTATAAAGCTTACCTGTAGCCTGCCTAGTGCTCCTGATCAAGGCTGCTGATTCTCTATCCTTGTCACCCTCTAAAATACCAGAGTACGAATACTTATCAATACCCATCCTCTTTAGAGAGGTAGATGCATATGCAGGTGCCTTGCTAGCTATCCAGTCTTGGATGACTACTTTGCCCCTGAAGTCACATTCTTATCAGGACAGTCCCTGACTGATCCTGAATCCCCATAGTTATGCCTAAAGGGCTGTCTCCAGAGTTGCTAACTCTGTGAGTGGTTTACTCAATATTCTATCTCGGTTCTGACTATTTACAGTCAAGTCCCTAAAGTTTGATTGAAGTACCCTTTAGCCCCTGAGTAACCCTAAACATCTCAAATAAGTCAAGTTATGTTCATAAACATGAATTCATCGTTATTTAACACTCTCTGGTAGTCACAGGGTTGAAAATTACAACTTTTATTTTATTGCACTTAGGTCCCCAAAGTTTTGCAAAATTGCTGAAAAACCCCCAGTAGTTGACCTGGTCAACTATAACCCAAAATAGCCTGTTTAGACTCCAAATATCCATTTCAGACATGATCACATCTCCAAGACATTGATTTTAAATTTACTCAGCTTTACTTGAAATCATGATTTTTCTCTCTTGCACATTTAGGTGCAATTAGGGTTTTCTAGAAGATCAACATGGTTAAATTCGACATGTGGACTCAGAATAACAAAGTGATCAACTCTGCTCAGGAGTGTAAGGCCTAATGTGGTCATCGTGTCTGACACATCGGAAATGAAAGATTGGGAAAATCAAGCGATGTTCAAGGATTCTGAAGTTGTTATAACAAGGATTTTGGAACATGTTTAACTTCTTGAAGAATCAAAATATTTAGAGAGATAAAGCAGATTAAAGTTAGGCAAAATCAAACGATGTTCAACACTTGGAAAAGTTCAGATTGTTGACAGTTTTACAAGCATTTTGTAACAACGTTGGCTCAGATTCTTGACGCACAAGGCATTACAACATAGGAGCTTCATATGGGTTTGAAGAGCTATGCTGGATGTAAAATTTGGTCCAAGGTTCATTTCAAAGCAACAAGTAGTGAGAAATATACAAGGAACCAACGTAGGCACAAAACATAGCTCAAGAACACAAGCACTTTAACTCATTTTATCTTAAGTTTAGGTTGATTGTTAGGGGATCTAAACATGCATTCACCATTGAATGTCATTTTAGTGTTCGCGAGTTCTCCTCAGGCTTTGCAGAGATCTATCAAGCTCTGAAACATAACAAACACATAGAGAGTTACAGGCCTGCAAACATGACTCTGAAGTGAGCACACTTGCAGGCCCAGAGACAAGAAACACACTTGCAGGCCTGCAAACATGACTCTGAGTATATTGCACATGGCCGTGAATTTGAGGATCCTAGGGACTGATATAGGCCACTCGATTCCCACAAGAGTTGTAGAGACAAGAACCAGCTATCCACAGGACCAAAAATACTAAGAATGATGAAGAATTCACCAAGTTACAGCCCCATTAACAAGGGCGGTTATCATGCCGGGAAAACGGCCATCTCCCCGAATCAACCCCCATCAAATCCAATTCTGGGCAGAAAAAAACACCTTAGGAGTGTTCTACTTTGCCTAAGGGTCTCATACATGCAATATTTATCACAAACGGTGAAGAAATGAGGGATTTTACCTCTTTTCGAAAAACGATTTTCCGGCAACCTTGAGCACAAAATCCGGCGACTGTGAGAATTTGGACGAGTTATAGCGTGTTCTTGGTACCGTAGGACTCGCCCTGAGACGAGGATCAATAATACATGGGTTAATTTCATCAATTTGCAACGTAGAAGACGAATTTGATTGAAGACGGCGCTAGGGTTCTTACCCCTCGATCTCGAGTTTCTTCCTCAATACGAAATGAGACGCAAAATTGAACAGGGGGTTTTGTTCGCCCAATGTTCCTCTCCTTAAGGTCATAGCAGGTCTCGGGTTGATGAAGGGTAGGTGGTAGTTTGGTGGCGGAGATGGTGGCGGTTGGTGGTGAAGAGTAAGGAGGTGATGTGTTCTCCTTCCAATTCTGCATTTTCCACAATAATTTGAAAGATACTAGAGGTAGAGACAACTTTTAGTGGAAGTTTACACTTGTCAATAGCCTATCTCGCATGGGTGACACATAGGGGGGGGGGGGGGGTGAAGTGTAGATAGTTAAAGTTTAGGGCTAGAGAGCTAATTGTCTCTTCTTTGCTATATCAAAATAACCCCAATCATGGCCAAGATCACTCTCACTCCACATTTTCGACAATTCCATCAGATCAGAAATCAACAGTCACTGCTGAACCAAGCACAACCAACTCAAAAATAGATTAACATAATGAAGTTTGACCTCCAAATTTTAAGATATCCAACCCTGAGCTATTAGGAAATTACAGGGTGTTACATTCTACCCCCCTTAAAACAGTCTTCTTCCCCGAAGATCAACGTCTCCTTGTCCATGTTACCATTACGTATCATACCCAAACTATATATGTCCTTTTTCCTAGTTACAACATCTTAGGGTAAACCTATGCCCCACAATTATTACTTCCGCAACATATACCTCTCTTAACCCCATCACAAACATCTGAATCTTTTCTTGCTCTGAGAGTAGCAACTTCTTAGTCAGTCCAGATAGCTCTACAAATTTGATGTAATATTCTGTTGTGGTCATACCTCCTTGCTTCAAAGTCAACAGTTCAACAAACCTCCGTAATTGTTCAGGTTCTGGATAAAACCTAGCCTTGAGAGCTTCCTTGAATTCATCCCACCCTGATTCTTCATGGTTCATTAGCTTCATTCTACTGTCTTTCCACCAGTCACTCGCTCCTAATTGCAGATAGGTGGTTGAAATCTTCACCCTTAACCCAGAAGGGCACTGAACAGCATCGAAGATCTTCTCAAGTTGTTTAACTCAAATCCGTAGGCTAATAGAGTCCCCTGATCCGTTGAAGTTTCCTGGTTTCATCTGTGTGACTAGGTCCGCCATAGCGTCTTTTTGAGTTTCCCGTCTTGATACTATCTGGCCCAGTGATACGACCAAATTCTTCACACATGTAAGTCTGGTTTGAAGATCCATCGGTCTCCCTTTAATACATACAAAATTTGGATTTTCAATGGCCCTTATAATAGCATGTATATGAGAGAAAAACACAACTGGTCCAACCCAGTAAACGCTCCCGTATTCAATATGGATCTTTACAGATGTTTGAAAAAAAAAACATGACCCCATACCCAAGTTTACTTATGGTAGTCTTCATACCCTCCTGATCCACTGATACCCCCATAAGCACTTCCCCAAAACTCTTTAATTTGATATCATTAACCTCTTAATCTCCACATACAAACTTAGTACTTCCTATACCATACTATGATCAGTGCTCCACGGGGAAAATGTTCCATATGTAACTCATCACTTCCACAGACCCCTATAATCCGCTATGACCCCAAACTGACTCTTGTATCTGTCACACTTCTCCTTACCTCTACTTGTTATTCATTTCACCATATCCTGTTATACACATACTCATTCCTTTGATTGCCCACGTCTTTGTGTTTCCTGACTCTCTACTCCAACTAATCTTTCTCTAGTTGAATAATACCTCCTTGTTGCTGTTAAGTTCTTTGCTCAAACCTTCCTATATTCGTATTTCCGGATTCAACATCCCAGGATTACATATCACCAATTGTTAGCACCTTGACACCACCTATTCAGCTCCTTCCCTTATATGTTATTAAGTTATTGGTCCCGTCTATGCTCCCTTCCAACAAACCCTTAGTCACATGATCAGTCAGGTTCCATTTCATTCTTCTCATTCCTTTTCCACTATCCTGATGTATACCCATAGCAATCTGCTATGCCCTGTCTATAGTTGACTCACCGTGATTCATTTTCTATGCATTACCCTCTCCATTTATATCCCCCTTAACCACATATAAACCCACATACATACGAGCCTGAATTTCTTCCAGCTTATTCTGACCTTCCACTACTACCGTATTACGAACATGGCCTCCTGACAATATTCCATGATTCGCAGTCCCTAACTCAGTTATCCATTCATATATCTCCATCGCTTACTACTACACTAACCTCTTGATATTGAAGGTTAACTTGCCTTGTCTCCCTTTTTAATGTCTCATAATCCTTACATTCGTCTGACATTCTCCAATACTAATCCCTAAAGCAACCAAACATGTTGAGTTATACTTGTATTCTCCTTCCTAAACTTCATATTAAGTGTACCTACACACTAAATCCTTTGTCTTGCCAATTATATTTAGCCTCCCTTGTTACAAGTCATTTAGACATTACCCAATACCCTTCATCGCCACTCCTATCCAGATCCCCTAATCTCCTTTATCTGATTACATCCACTTTATGTGAATCTTCCAACCTCGACTCACAGCTGGGTAGTTGAAACTTGCCCACTCTACCCTGACTCATAGATCTATATATAACACTCCACCAATTTCTTCCAGTACCCAGTCAAACAGTCACTCCCAATGTGTGATCTATTCTCGCTTCCTTATTACTACTAACATCACTAAGCACTGACCATTCCTTTTCTTGACACCATTCTTTCTAGTTCTACTCTTACCCCCAAGGTATACTTGAGAGGAAATTCACATGAAGAAAGTTCCAAACCTCCTGTTCACCTCATAAATTTCTCCATTCCTTTTTCGGTGTCCAAAAGTACGCGTACCCCATCTCCTACCATTTATTTCATCTATTTTCGCACACTAATGCTACACATGTATTTTATCTCTGCTACCAACGGATCCTAACAATTTTATATATGTTCCATTTAGCAGATGCATGCGCTGACCTTGGATGCCTGGCTAAGTCATCCCACTACAAAACTACGTCCCAATTTTACCGTTTCTGTTCCTATTCAGTTCCGCAGCTAACGTTGGTTTTAATTTCAAAAGATTCTCCACCAGATACATGCCAAATCTCTTGCTGACAACACATATATCCACAAATACTAGTGTTACACCAAATTGACTTATACCATACAATGTTCTTACTAACCATCTACAAGGTCCTTACTATTCCTCTAGCATGAAAGGGTCATCCAACTACATGATCTCATCTCAAGTTAACCATTTCTATTCCTATCTGACCATGCAAGTTAATATTGGTTTTATTTTAGAAAAATTACATTAAACCATAAGGCAGCTCTCTGGATGAAAGGACAGTTTCTCGCAAATAATATAAGTGCCATTCTAGAGTGATTCACGCCGACATGAATCATAGCATCCTCTTTAAGAAATTCCTGGATCATATCGGTAGAAAATACAAGTACCATTTACTCTCTATATGTATATGCAGTCTTCTTATCATGCATAACGATGCAACAGCTTGAATCTCAAGTTTTAGATTTTTAGTCTGTTTCCCCCACCATCCTATTCCATTTTAGTCTGTTTCCTATCAAGTTTTAGATTTTTGAAAAGTCTATCCACCTATTAATTGAGTTCCTAATTCTGTCTTTTCACAGAACCAGGCTGTGATACCATCTGTAACACCCCCATCCTGGAGAGCTGGAGAATTACACTTGGATCCCCCAGAAACGAAACTTCAATAAAAACTTACAATTGTAGCTCTTATACTCTAAATGATAGCTTCTAAGTGTATGACTACTTCCCGACCACCCGCGTACTCACCTGCCAAAATGGAAGGCAGTGTCGTCACGAAATTAGGTTACCATGAATAAAATAAAATTTTAAAACAAAGTAGATATAAGTAACATTTGAAAACGTTTAAATTGAACCCGAAGTATGTATTCCACGTGACCTGACTCAAATACAAGACTAAATGGAATGTTAAACCAGTGATTTAGAAATCAAACTAATACCCAGCTACACCATATCCAAACCCAATTCCTCATTTGCGTATCCAACTATCCACGAAGACAAACTAGACCTTAAGTGTGCACACCCTCTACTGGATCGTCAGTCCCGAGAGTAGTACTTGTTGCCCACAAGTCGGGAGCTAGCAATGTACCGACTTAGCCCGTAATCCATGAATGTAAAACCCATAGACGAGTCCCATGTGTGTCTGCCACCGTAGAAGCTAGACGCCCGGAGCCTGTAGTGACCGTATAAAGGGTCTAAAGTAATCATGTTATCTGTATTAACCAAGTAATCTAAAAACAAGTATGAAACAAATCCATGAACACTTGTATATACGAATTTATATGCATGATCCGACGTACTTACTCAAAGATCAATGTATCAGGTATTCATAGACTCATCCATATAATCTGGCATTCTCCAACGGAAAAATGTAAGCATTATAAAGCTTACTTGTAGCCTGCCTAGTGCTCCTGCCTAGTGCTCCTGATCAGGGCTGTTGATTCTCTATCCTTGTCACCCTCTACATTACCACAGTACGGATACTTATCAATACCCATACTCCTTAGAGAGGTAGATGCATATGCAGGTGCCTTGCTAGCTATCTAGTCTTGGATGACTACTTTGCCCCTGAAGTCTCATTCTTATCATGACAGTCTTTGACTGATCCTGAATCCCCATAGTCATGCCTAAAGGGCTGTCACCAGAGTTTCTAAGTCTCTGAGTGGTTTACTCAATATTCTATCTCGGTTCTGACTACTTACAGTCAATTCCCTAAAGTTAGATTAAATTACCCTTTAGCCCCTGAGTAGGCCTAAACTTCTCAAATAAGCCAAGTTATGTTCGTAAATATGAATTCATTGTTATTTAACACTCTCTGGTAGTCACAGGGTTGAAAATTGCAAAATTGCTGAAAAACCCCAGTAGTTGACCTGGTCAACTATAACCCAAAATAGCCTGTTTAGACTCCAAATATCCATTTCAGACATGTTCACATCTCCAAGACATTTATTTTAAATTTACCCAGCTTTACTTGAAATCACGATTTTTCCCTCTTGCACATCTAGGTGCAATTAGGGTTTGCAAGAAGATCAACATGGTCAAATTCGACATGTGGACTCAAAATAACAAAGTGGGCAACTCTGCTCAGGAGTGTAAGGCCTAATGTGGTCATCCTGTCTGACACATCGAAAATGAAAGATTGGGAAAATCAAGCGATGTTCAAGGATTATGAAGTTGATATAACAAGGATTTTGGAACATGTTTAATTTCTTGAAGAATCAAAATATTCAGCGAGATAAAGCAGATAAAAGTTAGGCAACATCAAACGTTGTTCAACACTTGGCCAAGTTCAGATTGTTGACAGTTTTACAAGCATTTTGTAACAACTTTGGCTCAGATTCTTGACACACAAGGCATTACATGATAGGAGCTTCATATGGGCTTGAAGAGCTATGCTGGATGTAAAATTTGGTCCGATGTTCATTTCAAAGCAACAAGTAGTGAGAAATATACAAGGAACCAACGTAGGCACAAAACATAGCTCAAGAACACAAGTACTTTAACTCATTTTAGCTTATGTTTAGGTTGATTGTTAGGTGATCTAAACATGCATTCACCATTTAATGTCATTTTAGTGTTCGCGAGTTCTCCTCATGCTTTGTAGAGAGCTATCAAGCTCTGAAACATAACAAACACAGAGAGAGTTACAGGCCTGCAAACATGACTCTGAAGTGAGCACACTTGCAGGCCCAGAAACGAAACTCCAAGAAAAAATATTTTCAGAGACTTTGGCCGTGAATTTGAGGATCCTAGGGACTGATATATGATAGCTCCTCACTAGGAGTTATCGGTTACCCAATTTGAGGGGTATTTTCGTCCTAAATGAGCGTTTTAGTCGATTTCTGCCCCGTTTGACTCGGGAATTTACGGTTTGCTATTTTTATCTCCTAGACGCATAAACTGCTTTATTTCACGTATCTCGAGATATGATCACGGGTTATGTTTCGTGTCGTTGATGCAGGGACAGGACTTGTGCAGAAGCTGGAAATGAAGCATGCATGCGGGTGAGGGTCCAAGAAGGCTGAGAAGCCGAGCATGCAAGTCGAGAAGATTGGCACGTTTCCCGAGGAGATGGGCACGCATCCCGAGCAGTTTGGCACTCATCCCGAGACGGAAGAAACACACTCCGAGAAGCTCAGCAGTCATCCCGAGGAGCTTGATGCGCAAACCGAGGAGGCAGGTAGCTACGCAGCTACCTCCGCAGGTAGCTACGCAGCTACCTACGCAGTTGGCCCGTTTCCCGAGGCGGTGGCAGACAGCCCGTTTCCCGAGGCGGTTTCGGCCCAGTGGCAGTATCGTAATTTCGGCAGTTTCCAGAAACGCCTCCAGCACTTTATAAGACTCGTCCAGTGCTCATCACAGGACACAACAACTTACTGAAGGAGATCGCAGAGCACTCTCGGTGATCACGGAAGCAGGAATTCAGAATCTACAGCACGCGTTTGATTTCACTATCTCTCTTATTCAGAAACGTTGTTATTTAATTATGTCACTTAGTAGCTAAACCTTTTACCTAGGTTCTCTGTGAACCTAGGGTTTCGTATCCAGATTTATTATAAACGTTTGATTATGGATTCATGATTGTCATCTTAAATTCAGCAGCTTTATCTTTTATTCTGTCTTTGACTGTTATCATATATGCATGATCGGAGTCGCGAACCAGAATTGCTATAGACCCGAGCCTGAAATACCCCGTTTTGTGACTACGGGTATTTTGTGATATTATTATAAGTGTTGGGAAGTTAATGTAATTATAGAGAGTTAATTATAATGCTTAGAGAGTTTGGGGGGAACTTTGTGACTTTAATCAAAGGTTTTAGTGTCTTTACTTGAGTTTGGGGGAGGTGTTTGTCTTTTGGCAAAACTAAGGGGAAATAAGTGTCTTTTGACCTAAATTTCTTCCTACGTAAAAGTTTCCTAATCCAGGAGGGTTTCCTACTTATGAAGTTGATTTTATTTCCAACTCTCATAAAAACCCTCACTCTCCCTATTTTTCCTAATCTCTCTCACGTCCCTCACTCTACCCGTCCCTCTCTCACTCTCTTTCGTCCCTCTACCCGACGGCAGCCCTGCCGCCGCCGCCGTCTCTCTCTCTCTCTCTCTCTCTCTCTCTCTCTCTCTCTCTCTCTCTCTCTCTCTCTCTCTCTCTCTTTTCCGGCAAGGTAACTCTCTCTCTCTTTTCTCTTTTCTTTCTTTCTCTTTTTCTTTCTCTCTTTCTTTCTCCCTATCCCCGTCCGTCTCTCTCTCCGTCCGCCTCCATGGGCGGCGGGTTTGAGCGGGTTTGGGTTGTTTTGTTTCTTCTTCTCTTTTCTTTTGTTGATCTCTTGATCTTGTGATCACTTGTTCATGATTCATGTATGTTGCATGTAATCTTTAAATTTCAGTTTGTTATTGTTAGGATCATTGTTCATGGATTCGTAAGATTTATTATCAAGTTTTAGGGTTTATCATGTTCTTGGGTGTTGGGAAGAAACCCTAGTTTGGAAGAGAAGTTTGATTGAATGATTTGGGAGTTTGAATGATCATAATAGGTGGATAACAATCTGATTTGAATGTGGGAATCATGTTATGTTAGGTTTAGTATGATTATAGGATGAACTAGATGCTTGGGGGAAAAGTTTCATGAAGATTGACAATTCCCGTATGGATATTTTGAATGAAGTTGGAAACTTGAAACTAGTGTAACTTTTGATTCAGGAATCGAAATTAAGATCCGTTTGAGGCTAAACTTATTATTTCGAACGTTTTGAATCCAATGGAACTGTTTATAGACCATGATCTGTTTGGGAAACTGGAGTAATAGATTTGGTGGAGTTATGATAGATTATGTATGTTTTAGGTTAGGGGATTTTGAAGCAAAGCTTTGGGCTTATTTTGGAGCATGAATTGAATGAGATGTTGGGGAAGTGTTAGAACCCTAAACCATGGACTATCATATGCATGTAATTAGTATAGCAAGTATATTGCTAGAATATTGGTTTGATTAGCATATTGTTATGTGTAGGTAACGAGTTCGTCGACGACGAGTACGTAGAGTACGTTGATTGATTGCTATTGTTGGAATTTTGCTTTGAGGTAAGTAAATGTGCCAAGCCTAGTGTGCTTATCTCTTTCGTGTCAAACGACTATTTGATTTGTTACGTCTCAAAATGTGTTTACATGATACATGACTTGGAATATGCGATTTCTACTTGTTAAATGTTTTTGATGAAAACATCACCATGATAATGAATGAACTATAACGTAAAGTGGAAGATGTTGTGCGGGACTCTATTATTCTCTTTGGGCGGTGTTGGCTGCGGTCCCGTCTCTTTTTGATCCGGTTGCAAGTCCCCGGATAGCGGCATGTACTCACTCCTCTGGCCGGCGTAGTCTTAGGGGGGTGTCGACACTTAAGGTCATGGAAGCTGTGGTTATTTGGTTTTCCCCCGTCACAACAAAGTAATAATGGATTTGTTTGGTTTTGTTAACGGAATGAAGTTAACATTTGATTTGGATTTTTTCCTAATGATTATGGAAATTGATTTGGAAATATTATGGAATTGGGAACTCTTATGTTTTAATACAAGAGTCAACTTTATTACCGCTGTGTTTGCGAGAAACTCTTACTTACAAACGAGTCATTGTTTATAACTATCCATCATCATTTTACATGTTTGGATGTTTGCTTACCAATATTTCAATGCTGATTTTGTACTGTGGTGTTTCTTTTTCATTCCGCACCACAGGTCTAGAAGAAGGTTATCAGGCATAGAAGGGGACGCGCATCACATGGATTATTAGTAGTACTGTTTCGTTTGAAATTGAACTCTTTAGTAGTTTAAACACTTTAGTTGTTTTGCCGGTTTGTGGCTAGGACGAAGGTTTATGATAATAGATTGTTTTTAATTGGATTTAATTTATTATTGTGGATGTTTTGTGCTTGCGAACCATGTTATAAAATCTCCTTGTATCCGAGCTCCTCTCGGGTACGGAGTGACATCCCCGGGTCTCCGGCTTGGGCCATTTGGGGGTGTTACAGAGCCTGTAGGTGAAAACGACAGGTTAGGGTTAGGAAGAAAAGACAGGATTTAGTACCTTACCCTGATGGACCGACCAGAGAAAGGGAGATAGGGCTAGCATAGAAAAACGTGAGACCGACTGTTGGATAATCTGACCCGGGCCATTAGGACAGGTTAGAAACCCTAACAGGCTTAGAACGAGACTGCAGACTTAGGCAGCTTAACAGGAATCCGAACGTCTGTAGGATCGGGATTACGTGTGGAATCTGAAAGGTCACTGCACAACCGGTACGTTGCATAGATAATGAGACTGCTGAGTGTTTTAATATCAAACTGAAAAACGTAAAATCTGTAGAAACCCGAGGGGATCCTGGAGCCTAGTTCCCATCAACCCTAGAGTACAAAAAGCAAGTTTATTCCAGAAAACGTCACAAAAATATATTTACGTTTTTGCGTTTTTAGTTTTACGTAGTTCCGTAACAACAAACACAACCCTTTTCCTCGTTTTTTTTTACACTTTGTCAACCAAAACTGATTACTCGAGAAAACCTGAGACAGTCCCTGTGGGATCGATAACCCGAGTTGAAATACACCCGGTACTACTTGATTTTGTATACTTGCGAATAGCCCGTAATTTGCACATCAAGTTTTTGGCGCCATTGCCGGGGACTGTTTTAGGGTTTATTTAGTAGTCAGAATTAGTTTTTAGAGTTTTTATTTTTTCTTTTTCGTTTTTCTCTTATCTAACTGCTCGTAATCTCGTTTTTCAGGAACCTTGAGTGAATGCCCAGATTGCCTCGCGATTTGGTCACACCGCTCGACAACCCAGAAAAGCTGTTTACAGAGCAGAACCGCAGACACCAAGAAAGCAGAATGGCTCACACGGGCAATCCTGCTACCCCGACAGTCACTGGCCAAGAGGCTGAACTTGAGACACGTACCCCAGCCGAGATGGCTAGGTACATTGAAGAGCTAGTCGCAGCAGGCTTCAACGTGACCTGACTCAAATACAAGACTAAATGGAATGTTAAACCAGTGATTTAGAAATCAAACTAATACCCAGCTACACCATATCCAAACCCAATTCCTCATTTGCATATCCACCTATCCACGAAGACAAACTAGACCTTAAGTGTGCACACCCTCTACTGGATCGTCAGTCCAGAGAGTAGTACTAGTTGCCCACAAGTCGGGAGCTAGCAATGTACCGACTTAGCCCGTAATCCATGAATGTAAAACCCATAGACGGGTCCCATGTGTGTCTGCCACCGTAGAAGCTAGACGCCCGGAGCCTGTAGTGACCGTATAAAGGGTCTAAAGTAATCATGTTATCTATATTAACGAAGTAATCTAAAAACAAGTATGAAACAAATCCATGAACACTTGTATATACAAATTTATATGCATGATCCGACGTACTTACTCCAAGATCAATGTATCAGGTATTCATAGACTCATCCATATAATCTGGCATTCTCCAACGGAAAAATGTAAGCATTATAAAGCTTACCTGTAGCCTGCCTAGTGCTCCTGATCAGGGCTGTTGATTCTCTATCCTTGTCACCCTCTACATTACCACAGTACGGATACTTATCAATACCCATCCTCCTTAGAGAGGTAGATGCATATGCAGGTGCCTTGCTAGCTATCCAGTCTTGGATGACTACTTTGCCCCTAAAGTCTCATTCTTATCAGGACAGTCCCTGACTTATCCTGAATCCCCATAGTCATGCCTAAAGGGCTATCTCCAGAGTTTCTAAGTCTCTGAGTGGTTTACTCAATATTCTATCTCGGTTCTGACTATTTACAGTCAATTCCCTAAAGTTAGATTAAAGTACCCTTTAGCCCCTGAGTAGGCCTAAACTTCTCAAATAAGTCAAGTTATGTTCATAAATATGAATTCATTGTTATTTAACACTCTCTGGTAGTCACAGGGTTGAAAATTGCAACTTTTATTTTATTGCACTTAGGTCCCCTAAAGTTTTGCAAAATTGCTGAAAACCCCAGTAGTTGACCTGGTCAACTATAACCGAAAATAGCCTGTTTAGACTCCAAATATCCATTTCAGACATGTTCACATCTCCAAGACATTTATTTTAAAATCACGATTTTTCCCTCTTGCACATCTAGGTGCAATTAGGGTTTTCAAGAAGATCAACATGGTCAAATTCGACATGTGGACTCAAAATAACAAAGTGGGCAACTCTGCTCAGGAGTGTAAGGCCTAATGTGGTCATCGTGTCTGACACATCGGAAATGAAAGATTGGGAAAATCAAGCGATGTTCAAGGATTCTGAAGTTGATATAACAAGGATTTTGGAACATGTTTAATTTCTTGAAGAATCAAAATATTCAGAGAGATAAAGCAGATCAAAGTTAGGCAACATCAAACGATGTTCAACACTTGGCCAAGTTCAGATTGTTGACAGTTTTACAAGCATTTTGGAACAACATTTGCTCAGATTCTTGACACACAAGGCATTACATGATAGGAGCTTCATATGGGCTTGAAGAGCTATGCTGGATGTAAAATTTGGTCCAAGGTTCATTTCAAAGCAACAAGTAGTGAGAAATATACAAGAAACCAACGTAGGCACAAAACATAGCTCAAGAACACAAGTACTTTAACTCATTTTAGCTTATGTTTAGGTTGATTGTTAGGTGATCTAAACATGCATTCACCATTTAATGTCATTTTAGTGTTCGCGAGTTCTCCTCAGGCTTTGTAGAGAGCTATCAAGCTCTAAAACATAACAAACACAGAGAGAGTTACAGGCCTGCAAACATGACTCTGAAGTGAGCACACTTGCAGGCCCAGAAACGAAACTCCAAGAAAAAATATTTTCAGAGACTTTGGTCGTGAATTTGAGGATCCTAGGGACTGATATATGATAGCTCCTCACTAGGAGTTATCGGTTAACCCAATTTGAGGGGTATTTTCGTCCTAATTGAGCGTTATAGTCGATTTCTGCCCCGTTTGAGTCGGGAATTTACGGTTTGCTGTTTTTATCTCCTAGACGCATAAACTGCTTTATTTCACGTATATCGAGATATGATCACGGGTTTTGTTTCGTGTCGTTGATGCAGGGACAGGACTTGTGCAGGAGCTGGAAATGAAGCATGCATGCGGGTGAGGGTCCAAGAAGGCTGAGAAGTCGAGCATGCCAGTCGAGAAGATTCGCACGTTTCCCGGGGAGATGGGCACGCATCCCGAGCAGTTTGGCACGCATCCCGAGACGGACGAAACACACTGCGAGAAGCTCAGCAGTCATCCCGAGACATCCCGAGGAGCTTGATGCGCAAACCGAGGAGGGAGGTAGCTACGCAGGTAGCTACGCAGGTAGCTACGCAGCTACCTACGCAGGTAGCTACGCAGCTACCTTGCGCAGTTGGCCCGTTTCCCGAGGCAGTGGTAGACGGCCCGTTTCCCGAGGCGGTTTCGGCCCAGTGGCAGTTTCGTAATTTCGGCAGTTTCCTGAAACGCCTCCAGCACTATATAAAGACTCGTCCAGTGCTCATCACAGGACACAACAACTTACTGAAGGAGATCGCAGAGCACTCTCGGTGAGCACGGAAGCAGGAATTCAGAATCTACAGCACGCGTTTGATTTCACTATCTCTCTGATTCAGAAACGTTGTTATTTAATTATGTCACTTAGTAGCTAAACCTTTTACCTAGGTTCTCGGTGAACCTAGGGTTTCGTATCCAGATTTTATTATAGACGTTTGATAATGGATTCATGATTGTCATCTTAAATTCAGCAGCTTTATCTGTTATTCTGTCTTTGACTGTTATCATATATGCATGATCGGAGTCGCGAACCAGAATTGCTATAGACCCGAGCCTGTAGGTGAAAACGTCAGGTTAGGGTTAGAAAGAAAAGACAGGATTTAGTACCTTACCCTGATGGACCGACCAGTGAAAGGGAGATAGGGCTAGCATAGAAAAACGTGAGACCGACTGTTGGAGAATCTCACCCGGGCCATTAGGACAGGTTAGAAACCCTAACAGACTTAGAACAAGACTGCAGACTTAGGCAGCTTAACAGGAATCCGAACGTCTGTAGGATCGGGATTACGTGTGAAATCTGAAAGGTCACTGCACAACCGGTACGTTGCACAGATAACGAGACTGCTGAGTGTTTTAATATCAAACCGAAAAACGTAAAATCTGTAGAAACCCGAGGGGATCATGGAGCCTAGTTCCCATCAACCCTAGAGTACAAAAAGCAAGTTTATTCTAGAAAACGTCACAAAAAATATATTTACGTTTTTGCGTTTTAGTTTTACGTAGTTCCGTAACAACAAACACAACCCTTTTCCTCGTTTTTTTTTACACTTTGTCAACCAAAACTGATTACTCGAGAAAACCTGAGACAGTCCCTGTGGGATCGATAACCCGAGTTGAAATACACCCGGTACTACTTGATTTTGTATACTTGCGAATAGCTTGTAATTTGCACATCAAGTTTTTGGCGCCGTTGCCGGGGACTGTTTTAGGGTTTATTTAGTAGTCAGAATTAGGTTTTAGAGTTTTTATTTTTTCTTTTTCGTTTTTCGCTAATCTAACTGCTCGTAATCTCGTTTTTCAGGAACCTTGAGTGAATGCCCAGATTGCCTCGCGATTTGGTCACACCGCTCGACAACCCATAAAAGCTGTTTACAGAGCAGAACCGCAGACACCAAGAAAGCAGAATGGCTCACACGGGCAATCCTGCTACCCCGACAGTCACTGGCCAAGAGGCTGAACTTGAGACACGTACCCCAGCCGAGATGGCTAGGTACATTGAAGAGCTAGTCGCAGCAGGCTTCAACGTGACCTGACTCAAATACAAGACTAAATGGAATGTTAAACCAGTGATTTAGAAATCAAACTAATACCCAGCTACACCATATCCAAACCCAATTCCTCATTTGCATATCCACCTATCCACGAAGACAAACTAGACCTTAAGTGTGCACACCCTCTACTGGATCGTCAGTTCAGAGAGTAGTACTAGTTGCCCACAAGTCGGGAGCTAGCAATGTACCGACTTAGCACGTAATCCATGAATGTAAAACCCATAGACGGGTCCCATGTGTGTCTGCCACCGTAGAAGCTAGACGCCCGGAGCCTGTAGTGACCGTATTAAGGGTCTAAAGTAATCATTTTATCTATATTAACGATGTAATCTAAAAACAAGTATGAAACAAATCCATGAACACTTGTATATACAAATTTATATGCATGATCCGACGTACTTACTCCAAGATCAATGTATCAGGTATTCATAGACTCATCCATATAATCTGGCATTCTCCAACGGAAAAATGTAAGCATTATAAAGCTTACCTGTAGCCTGCCTAGTGCTCCTGATCAGGGCTGTTGATTCTCTATCCTTGTCACCCTCTACATTACCACAGTACGGATACTTATCAATACCCATCCTCCTTAGAGAGGTAGATGCATATGCAGGTGCCTTGCTAGCTATCCAGTCTTGGATGACTACTTTGCCCCTAAAGTCTCATTCTTATCAGGACAGTCCCTGACTTATCCTGAATCCCCATAGTCATGCCTAAAGGGCTATCTCCAGAGTTTCTAAGTCTCTGAGTGGTTTACTCAATATTCTATCTCGGTTCTGACTATTTACAGTCAATTCCCTAAAGTTAGATTAAATTACCCTTTAGCCCCTGAGTAGGCCTAAACTTCTCAAATAAGTCAAGTTATGTTCATAAATATGAATTCATTGTTATTTAACACTCTCTGGTAGTTACAGGGTTGAAAATTGCAACTTTTATTTTATTGCACTTAGGTCCCCTAAAGTTTTGCAAAATTGCTGAAAAACCCCAGTAGTTGACCTGGTCAACTATAACCGAAAATAGCCTGTTTAGACTCCAAATATCCATTTCAGACATGTTCACATCTCCAAGACATTTATTTTAAAATCACGATTTTTCCCTCTTGCACATCTAGGTGCAATTAGGGTTTTCAAGAAGATCAACATGGTCAAATTCGACATGTGGACTCAAAATAACAAAGTGGGCAACTCTGCTCAGGAGTGTAAGGCCTAATGTGGTCATCGTGTCTGACACATCGGAAATGAAAGATTGGGAAAATCAAGCGATGTTCAAGGATTCTGAAGTTGATATAACAAGGATTTTGGAACATGTTTAATTTCTTGAAGAATCAAAATATTCAGAGAGATAAAGCAGATCAAAGTTAGGCAACATTAAACGATGTTCAACACTTGGCCAAGTTCAGATTGTTGACAGTTTTACAAGCATTTTGGAACAACATTTGCTCAGATTCTTGACACACAAGGCATTACATGATAGGAGCTTCATATGGGCTTGAAGAGCTATGCTGGATGTAAAATTTGGTCCAAGGTTCATTTCAAAGCAACAAGTAGTGAGAAATATACAAGAAACCAACGTAGGCACAAAACATAGCTCAAGAACACAAGTACTTTAACTCATTTTAGCTTATGTTTAGGTTGATTGTTAGGTGATCTAAACATGCATTCACCATTTAATGTCATTTTAGTGTTCGCGAGTTCTCCTCAGGCTTTGTAGAGAGCTATCAAGCTCTAAAACATAACAAACACAGAGAGAGTTACAGGCCTGCAAACATGACTCTGAAGTGAGCACACTTGCAGGCCCAGAAACGAAACTCCAAGAAAAAATATTTTCAGAGACTTTGGTCGTGAATTTGAGGATCCTAGGGACTGATATATGATAGCTCCTCACTAGGAGTTATCGGTTAACCCAATTTGAGGGGTATTTTCGTCCTAAATGAGCGTTATAGTCGATTTCTGCCCCGTTTGAGTCGGGAATTTACGGTTTGCTGTTTTTATCTCCTAGACGCATAAACTGCTTTATTTCACGTATATCGAGATATGATCACGGGTTTTGTTTCGTGTCGTTGATGCAGGGACAGGACTTGTGCAGGAGCTGGAAATGAAGCATGCATGCGGGTGAGGGTCCAAGAAGGCTGAGAAGCCGAGCATGCAAGTCGAGAATATTGGCATGTTTCCCGAGGAGATGGGCACGCATCCCGAGCAGTTTGGCACGCATCCCGAGACGGACGAAACACACTCCGAGAAGCTCAGAAGTCATCCCGAGACATCCCGAGGAGCTTGATGCGCAAACCGAGGAGGGAGGTAGCTACGCAGGTAGCTACGCAGCTGCCTACGCAGGTAGCTACGCAGCTACCTTGCGCAGTTGGCCCGTTTCCTGAGGCGGTGGCAGACGGCCCGTTTCCCGAGGCGGTTTCGGCCCAGTGGCAGTTTCGTAATTTCGGCAGTTTCCAGAAACGCCTCCAGCACTATATAAAGACTCTTCCACTGCTCATCACAGGACACAACAACTTACTGAAGGAGATCGCAGAGCACTCTCGGTGAGCACGGAAGCAGGAATTCAGAATCTACAGCACGCGTTTGATTTCACTATCTCTCTTATTCAGAAACGTTGTTATTTAATTATGTCACTTAGTAGCTAAACCTTTTACCTAGGTTCTCGGTGAACCTAGGGTTTCGTATCCAGATTTTATTATAGACGTTTGATTATGGATTCATGATTGTCATCTTAAATTCAGCAGCTTTATCTGTTATTCTGTCTTTGACTGTTATCATATATGCATGATCGGAGTCGCGAACCAGAATTGCTATAGACCCGAGCCTGTAGGTGAAAACGTCAGGTTAGGGTTAGGATGAAAAGACAGGATTTAGTACCTTACCCTGATGGACCGACCAGAGAAAGGGAGATAGGGCTAGCATAGAAAAACGTGAGACCGACTGTTGGAGAATCTCACCCGGGCCATTAGGACAGGTTAGAAACCCTAACAGACTTAGAACGAGACTGCAGACTTAGGCAGCTTAACAGGAATCCGAACGTCTAAAGGATCGGGATTACGTGTGGAATCTGAAAGGTCACTGCACAACCGGTACGTTGCACAGATAACGAGACTGCTGAGTGTTTTAATATCAAACCGAAAAACGTAAAATCTGTAGAAACCCGAGGGGATCATGGAGCCTAGTTCCCATCAACCCTAGAGTACAAAAAGCAAGTTTATTCCAGAAAACGTCACAAAAAATATATTTACGTTTTTGCGTTTTAGTTTTACGTAGTTCCGTAACAACAAACACAACCCTTTTCCTCGTTTTTTTTTACACTTTGTCAACCAAAACTGATTACTCGAGAAAACCTGAGACAGTCCATGTGGGATCGATAACCCGAGTTGAAATACATCCGGTACTACTTGATTTCGTATACTTGCGAATAGCCCGTAATTTGCGCATCAAGTTTTTAGCGCCGTTGCCGGGGGGGTTTATTTAGTGGTCAGAATTAGTTTTTAGAGTTTTTATTTTTTCTTTTTCTTTTTTCTCTTATCTAACTGCTCGTAATCTCGTTTTTCATGAACCATGAGTGAATGCCCAGATTGCCTCGCGATTTGGTCACACCGCTCGACAACCTAGAAAAGCTGTTTACACAGCAGAGCCGCAGACACCAAGAAAGCAGAATGGCTCACACGGGCAATCCTGCTACCCCGACAGTCACTGGCCAAGAGGCTGAACCTGAGACACGTACCCCAGCGGAGATTGCTAGGTACAGTGAAGAGCTAGTCGCAGCAGGCTTCAAGTCCATGCTCCATCAGAGGACGTACAACCGATCTGGAAAAGCTTTGGTTGAAAATTTCGAGGTCCCGTCTGGAGGACACGAACCAGCCATAGTAGTGCCTCCGATCACGGCGGAGCTCTTTGACCTAAAATCCTCCACCATCCAGACGGCACAGACGCACTGTCCGTTCCATGGTAAAGCCGATGAAGATTCGAACGAGTTCATCGGGAAGTTCGATGATTACTGCAACAAAGTCATGTACCGAGGGGTCGAGGCAGATACACTTAAAATGATCCTGTTTTCGTACTGCCTGTACGGGGCCGCCAAGGACTGGCTCGAAAGCCGACCACCCAAATCCATCACAACCTGGGAAGGGTGCGTTTCGGATTTTTTGGCCAAGTTCTTCCCCGCCTCCCGAGTGATTAAACTGCAGAGCGAGATCTTGTCGTTCAGTCAGATGATGGGAGAAACGGTAGTGGAGGCATGGGAGAGATTGATGCGACTGGTGAAGAAGTGCCCGAATCACGGTTTCGGGGACGCAAAAATTCTGCAGGTTTTCTACCATGCCCTCGACAGGTACAACGCTGACAGAACTGACAGAGAAGCCGGTGGCAACTTTCTGTACCATGTGGACAAGGACGGAGCCTATGAATTGATGAAGCAATTAGCCAAACAGGATACCCGCCTGTTTGACGAGCGCAGACTCACCGCCATGGCCGAGCCGGTTGCAGATGATCGTATCGAAAACCTGACCAAGGTTGTCACGGACTTATTGCAGAAAGTATATTCTGAGAAGAAGACGGTTGCAGTGGTAGACGGTCCAGAGCTAGATGCGGCTATCGAAGATCTAAGGAAGGAGGATGTTAACTATGCCCAGCAGCAGCTGTGGGACCCGAGCTGGTACCGACCGGGCACGAGAGATCATCCCGTTTCCGGTACGGAAATCCAAATTCTGGGATGTACGTACCAGGGTTCCAGCACAAGCCACTGGTGCAGCTGGCCAATCAGACAACAGCCCCGGTTCAGCCGGCCCAGCCGGAATTGAAAGCACGGCGATTCGAGGAGCAGATGAGTAAAGTGGACGTCACGTTGCAGGCCATGAACACCAGGTTTGCGCAGTCCGATGCGAAAATTGACACAGCGGTCAACACTTTGACTGCCGACCTGCACCAGACCAAAACCGCACGACGGAAACAGGAGGTCCGAGTCGGACAGCTTGCACAGCAGCAAGCTGAGAGAGCACCAGGAAACTTACCCTCTACCACCGTCAACAATCCACGTGCTCAATTCAACGCCATCACCACCCGAAGTGGAATAGCACTCCAGGATCACCGTACCCCAGCCATGCACATGCAGAAAAGTCGAAGGAAATCGAACACGAAGTATTTGGCCGGGAAATCAACTCAGCCGACCGCCCCCAGCCAACGGGCTCGGTTGAGAAGGATGCAGTGCAGACGGAGAAGGAAACAGAAACGGTACCCGTCTCGAAAGAGGTGCTGTATCCTTTGAAGACACGGAAGAGGGATGATAGAAAAGACTACCTCAGATTTCTCGAGATGTTCAAACAGCTCCAAATACACATACCATTTGCAGAGGCGTTGGCAAAGATGCCCACGTATGCCAAGTTTCTCAAAGATATTCTGTACGGGAGGATGCGTATGAGCGATTTCGAGACGATAAATTTGACTGCAGAAGTGAGCAATTGTGTGAAGAATGGGTTACCAAAGAAGAGGAAGGATCCTGGCGGCTTCGTCATCTCGATAACCCTAGGAAACGCATATACAGGAAAGGCCCTGTGTGACCTAGGGGCCAGCATCAATCTGATGCCGTTGAGAATTTTCAGAATTTTGAAGGTCGGTGAACCGAGACCCACCAGGATCATGTTGCAGATGGCGGACAGGTCCGTCAAACAGGCATATGGGGTCATAGAATACATTCTGGTGAAATTTGGGGAACTGATTTTTCCTGCAGATTTGGTGATCCTGGACATGGTGGCAGGAGAGGTACCGCTCATTCTGGGCAGACCGTTCCTGGCCACCGGAGCGGCTATGATTAACTGCAAGAGCGGGGAATTTACGATGCAAATTAATGAAGACAAGGCAACATTCAATGTTTTCAAAAATCTTCAACTGCCTAACTACTATGATCACGAGGACATCTATGCCGTTGAGGTAGTGGACGAAGGTCTGGATGAGGACGAGATGGACAAGATGTGGGAAGAAATCGACAACATGTATTCGTCAGACAAAGAGAAGACCCGGTGTGAGCAGGCCATGAAGACGGAACATTAGACCACTTTGCACTTGGACGGAGACGGTGGGCATAAACTGGCCCTGATCCCGTCACTCAAGGAGCCGCCTACACTGGAGCTTAAACAACTCCCGAGTCATATGAGGTATGCGTACATTGGGGATAACGATACACTGCCCGTAATTGTTTCGTCTCATCTATCTCAGGAACAGGAGCAGAAACTGCTGGAGGTACTGCGAGAGCACAAAGAAGAAATCGCCTGGACGATTTCGGATATCAGGGGGATCAGCCCCTCCTATTGCATGCACAAGATCAGAATTGAAGAAGGTAAAAAGTCGGTGATTCAGCCCCAACGGAGACTGAATCCAAATATGAGCGATGTGGTGCGAAAGGAGGTCATGAAGTGGCTGGAAGCAGGAATTATTTACCCCATCTCGGACAGCACGTGGATCAGCCCGGTCCAGTGCGTGCCCAAGAAAGGGGGTATCACTGTAGTGCAGAACGAGGCTCAGGAGCAGATTGCACAACGCACCGTCACGGGGTGGCGGATTTGCATGGATTACTGGAGGTTGAATGAGGCAACGTGAAAGGATCACTTCCCTTTACCGTTCATGGATCAGATGCTGGACAGGTTGGCGCACCACGCCTATTACTGTTTTCTGGACGGTTATTCGGGGTCCAATCAGATTTACATCACCCCGGACGATCAAGAGAAAACGACGTTTACCTGCCCGTACGGTACTTTTGCGTTCCGTCATATGCCGTTCGGGTTGTGTAACGCACCTGCCACGTTCTAGCGATGCATGATGGCTATATTTTCCGACATGATCGAGAAAAATCTGGAGGTCTTCATGGACGATTTTTCACTGATCAGGGACAGTTTTGAAGACTGCCTCGGTCACTTATCCCAGGTTCTGATCCGATGCAAGAAGGCGAACCTAGTTCTGAACTGGGAAAAGTTTCACTTTATGGTCACTGAGGGTATCGTGCAGGGTCACAAAATTTCTAGTAAGGGACTCGAGGTGGACCGGGCCAAGATCGAGGTGATCAAGCAGCTTCCGTACCCGACAACCGTGAAGGCGATCAAGAGTTTTCTGGGGCATGCGGGATTTTACCGACGGTTCATCAAGGATTTCTCCAAGATCACGTGTCAGCATGCCTTTGACCATCTGAAGGAGAAGCTGACCACAGCCCCGGAAATCACGACACCGGACTGGTCACTGCCGTTTGAGCTGATGTGTGACGCCAGTGACTACGCAGTCGGTGCAGTTTTGGGGCAGCGGAAATACAACGCCTGCCATGTCATATACTATGCCAGCAGGGTGTTGAACGACGCCCAGATGAATTACGGTACGACTGAGAAGGAACTGCTGGCCATAGTCTATGCCCTGGACAAATACCGGCCATACTTGGTCGGGTCCAAAGTGATCGTTTTTACTGATCACAGCGCCCTGAAGTATCTGCTGGACAAGAAGGACGCGAAACCGAGACTGTTGCGGTGGGTATTACTGATGCAGGAATTCGACTTGGAGATTCGAGACAAGAAGGGAGTCGAGAACGTAGTTGCTGACCACCTTTCGAGACTGGAAAAAACCAAGCCGGAACGAGTCCTGATTCAGGAAAATTTCCCGGACGCGCATATTATGGCAGTTAAGCTCGGGAGACCGTGGTATTACGCCATAGCCAATTACTTTGTTACTGGCACGCTTCCCGAGGATCTTACCATGTCTCAGCGGAAACGGTTTATTTACGAATGCCGACAGTATTTCTGGGATGACACGTATCTATCAAGCAGGCGGCCGACAACATTCTGAGACGGTGTATTCCGACCCACGAAGCCTGGAACGTGATCAAACACAGCCACTCAGCACAGTGTGGGGGTCATTTTGGGGGAACGCGCACGGCGCATAAAATACTGCAGTCCGGTTTTTTCTGGCCGACAATCTTCAAAGACTGTCACGACTATGTGCAGGGATGTGATAGGTGCCAGAGGACAGGAAACACGTCACACCGGGACGAGATGCCGATGACCGTGTGGCAGGAGGTAGAGCCGTTTGATGTATGGGGGATTGACTTCATGGGTCCGTTCCCGTCTTCGATGTGAAATCTTTACATTCTGCTGGCAGTGGATTATGTGACGAAGTAGATCGAGGCGATGGCGTGTCAGAAAAACGATGCAGCTACGGTTGAGCGTTTTCTGAAACGCAACATTTTTACTCGGTTCGGAACGCCCAGGGCGATGATCAGTGACGAGGGATCACACTTCATTAATCGAGTTTTTGCCAAAGTTCTGAAACAGTACGGTGTGTCGGTTCACAAGGTGTCACTGCCTTACCATCCGCAAACGAACGGGCAGGCCGAGGTTTCGAAGAGAGAGATCAAGAGCATACTCGAGAAGACGGTGAATCTCAGCCGGAAAGATTGGTCCCTAAGACTGGACGATGCACTCTGGGCCTACAGGACAGCTTTCAAGACACCGCTGCGAATGTCGCCATACCAGCTCGTGTTTGGAAAAGCGTGCCACTTGCCGGTTGAGTTGGAGCACAAATCATACTGGGCCATCAAACTGCTCAACATGGACAAGAATCTAGCGGGAGATAAGTGAAAAATGGCGCTGCTGGAATTAGAGGAATTCCGCAGAACGGCATTCGAGAGCGCTAAAATATACAAAGAGAAGACGAAAAAGTGGCATGATCAGCGGATCACGCCGAAGCAGTTCAACGAAGGCGACAAAGTGCTTCTCTACAACACGAGGATGCGGTTCTTTCCGGGCAAGTGGAGGTCTCGATGGTCGGGACCGTTCATCATCAAGAAGATATTTGCATGGGGAGCATTTGAGCTGGAGAATCCAAAAGACGAGTCCAGTTTCAGGTTGAACGGGAACCGGATCAAGCCATATCTCGAGACAGTTGAAGTCGCCAAAGTGGACCCCGTCTACTTTGACGACCCGTGAGAGGTAACCGGGTCGGGCCGTCGACCGTAAATCACAAGCGCTTGGTGGGAGGCATCCCATCGGATTACGTTAATTATTTATTTATTACAGTTTTTATTTTACGTTCTGAATTTTGAGAGAGGCGAGATGAGTGTGTGTTAATGGGTAGACAAGTTTGTGCAGGAAATTTTAAGCAAAAAAACGCAAGCAGAAAAATGTGCGGGTCAAAACCGAGAGGTCCGACACGCATTCAAAGAAGTGCAGAAAAACTGGCCCAGAAGGCCAGTTACGCAGGTCAAACCTGCAGGTACGCAGCTTGCAGGTCTAATTACGCAAGCCAGATAAAAAAATAGTTACGCTGGCCCAAAAGGCCAGTTACGCAGGCCCAGGAGTCAAATACGCAGCCCAGGAGGTTAAATTCGCAGAAGAAAAAAAAATAGATACGCTGGCCCAAAAGTCAAATACGCGGCCCACGAGGCCTATTACGCAGGCAGGAAAAAAAAGATGAAGTAGACCAGCCACGCAGCCGGCCCAAATACGCGGCCCAGCCACGCAGCCGGCCCAAATACGCGGCCCAACCAGCAAGCCACGCAGCAGGGGAAGAAAGTGGAGCTTCTGAAGCCTTAGGCGGTCAAAGTGCCATTTCACCAAACTGGGGGGGAGTTTTTTGCCATTTTAAAAAAGACCCACTTATTTCCCATTTCAGTGGACGGGTTCACCAGCCACTTTTCCTCCATTGTTAGCACCTTCAAGCTCTCTCTTTCCTCATTTTCTCTCCACCTTCAAAAGTCCAAATTTCACCAAATCAAAAACCGGGCACGTTTTTGGGATCCTCGTGAGAACGGGATCATTTAGGTGTGGTTGAAGCTGCAAAACAGTGTCCGAATTGGTGTGGGGGTCAAGTCAAATTTGTTAAAAATTTGAAGAAAAACTCCAGATTCGTCGGCTTCGGGTCGAAATTTGAGAAAACACAAAGAAGAAACGTCGAAGAGGAGGGCGAGGCCTACACGGTGCCCAAGTCAGAAATTTTTTCCGGCGAGAAAAATTTCCTGGAGACTTTTCCGGCGACAGTTTTTGCACTCGTTGATTCGCTCCGAGTGCTCAGGTTCAAAGATTTCTTCTTTCGCTATTTTTTCAGTTTTCGGTACCAACCCGTACCGGGTTTAGCATGCTGCGTACTTAGTTGTTTTTGACTGTATACTGCGTTTTTAGTTGCTTTTCTGCATTTTTAACTGTTACTTGCGTATTTAACAAAATTTTTACGTAATTGACCGTTAACTGCAAATTAGCATAGGGTAGCGTAATTGGCTGTTTAAGCTGCGTATTTAGCTGTTTTGACTGCGTATCTGCATTTTGACAGCGTTTTTCTGCGTTTCGAGAAAAAAAAAATAATTTCTGAATTTTCTGCTTTCGTTAGCTGTTATGGACTGGCTTGAGAGACCCGCGGCGTCTGATTTTCGTTTCCCTTTTGCCATTGACATCCCGTACAAGCAGATTACCGAGACCTACTTTGACAGTTTCCGGTTTGTGAGTTACCAGGCCCATCTACACTATCTAGAGACTTTAGAAAGGGGGTTGACACCGGACTATAGGTTCGAGGTAGATGACGAGAGGATGCCGTTAGCTATGAGAAATTAAGCTAGACGGCACGATCTCTTTGGCCGTGCCTTAGAGAACTTCCCCGAGAGGGCTAGTTCTGCGCTCACTCGGGAATTTTTCTGTAACCTCATCTATCAGGAGTTCGGGGAGACAGAGTTGTACCCGAACTGGGTATACTGTCGTAGGGGGTTTATTTGGCTGACGCCCCTCGCAATCCGCTGGGCGTATGGTATACCTGGCGAATTCGAGGGTCGGTGTGCGTACGATATGCTCGTTCAGGACTCTCCTCCGCAAGAGGAGCTCTTGAGGACTCTGTGTGAAGGGGCGGATGAGGCCCGCTGGGAGACCAACGGGAGGTTACATGGCACGTTTTTGAGTCCGCCAAGCCTGAGCCTAGCCGGCCCTGTTCCCGAGCCTGAGCCTAGCCGGCCCACTCGCCCATCCCGGACCGCGGTTCCCGAGCCTCCCAGACCATCGAGGGCAGCTGCCACTGAGCGTAGCAGGCCATTTCGTGCCGATGCCCCAGAGCCTTCTAGACCGTCCCGGGCTGCTGCCCCTGACTGTAGTCGGTCGACCCGAGCTTCTGACACTAACATTCCTCCGTGGACTGCCTTTGAGCGGAAACTTACCCAGATTGATGAGAGGGCCGAGTCTGGCAGAGCGTCCATTAAGGACATGTGCAAGAAGAAGTTTGGTAAGATGTGGAGACTGCTAAAGCACAACCAGAGGACCAACGACAAGAGGGGAAAGGATCAGGCTGCTGCGATGACCGCGCTTCGAGAGGAGCAGAGAGAGGCAGCCCGGAGCGCGGGCCGACAGGTCCCGCTACCGTTATTCTTTCCATCGACTTACTCCAGTGAGTTCGATACCAGTTGATCTGGTGAGGCGGAGTCGAGTCACCATGACGATGCCCCGGTTCCGGCCCCGGCACATTCTGTTAGTTGGTCTCACTCCAGGCCATACTGCCCACCCCAGGTCACTCAGTCATACCAGACGCCGCCAGCGCCAGCGCGCCGAGGGGCCCGTTGTACGAGACCCACTGAGCCTAGCAGTCCTAGGTTTTGGTCTACCAGCAGTTCTGTCAGTAGCATGTCCGGTACTTCCGAGTCCGGGTCAGACCCGCCTTATGTTCCAGACGAGTCCGAGTGAGTGCCATGACGGCATGCCACCTCTTTAGTGTGGGGGTGGTGGTCGTGTCTACATTAACCAGGTCTGCACGTTTTTTCATGTTCATTTGCAGTTTTGAGTTTTTTTATTGAGTCAGCACGTTTTTATTTTTGAGTCTACCCACCACAAATTTCTGGCCTTGCATTGTGTATATCTAAAAAAAGAATCGAAAATTTTCAGAAAATCCAAAAAAATTAAAATTCAGAAAATTTGAGAACGGGCAATCAAGAGAACAGAAACTGGGAAGAAATCGAGGTTAAATCCTTTGACAGAAAAGAAAGCTTGCACCGAGGTATAGTAGATAGGTGAGAGCCAGTGACCCTTGGAAACCGCAAGTAGTTATCATCTGAGCTAAGGATTCGACTAGTTGCCACACCGCCGTCATCTAGGTAGTCGACAACCCCGCCCGCGGGCGCCGTCACGGTCATCGCATCTTTCGGTGGAGTGACTGGCTATCAAGGGACCTCACGTCCTGTTTCTTACCCCTAGGTCCAACTAGTAAACCCGTTTGAAGCAATTTACCCCTTTTATTCTCAGCCACTATAGCCTAGGAAACCTTCTTTGAGACCTCATCAGTCGTTAGTTGGCTATTCTACGAGTTATGACGGAGGGAGTGAGTTGGGGAGAGTTTTAGATGGGAGCACTTCATGATATATCGGTTTTGGACAGTGTTGACATTGACATGTTTTTCGAGGGAAGGACAGGGTGAGTGAGAGGCGACAGTGCATTAATTTGCGGAGGTGGATCACTGCATTACATAGTGACCACAGGAGGAGTTAGTCGCGTGCGAGACATCTTTCCGCACACAATGGGGTCCGGGGGGTTGTGAGGTTAATTGGTGGTTGTGCAGGTTTTCTACATCTTTGATGATGAGGAGGTTCGGTGGGACTGCACAATATTATTCCGACTACAGGATCAGCGCTTCAGGATTAGTGTGGGGGTATTCCATATGAGGACATCTTTCATACCCCACGACGACAGTTTATTGTTACTCACTCAGCTTTAGTCAGTTTATTTATTGTTATTCATGTGTATATAGAGTCGTATTAAAAAAAATAAACTGAAAAAGAAAAAAAAAAAAAGAAAAAGAAACAGAAAAAAGAAAAAAAAAATGATCTAGTTTTGCAGTTTTTTCAGTTATTTATGTTGTTTTTGTTATTGAGTCAAATAGCTGAGTGAGTAGCACAATTTTCGAGACAGTTACACTGCTTCACATTTGTGGCCGCGAGAACGGTGAAGATACACCGGGGGACAGGAAGATTGATATGGCAGAAACTTAGGTGTTTCAGGCAGTTTTTCGGGAACTCGGTGAGGGGTGTGAGTTTGGGGAAATTGTGAGAATGTCATAACGAGTAGGATCCTGCCGTACCTTTACACATATATATATCCTACCTGTTAGACTTAGAACCTTGATTCTGAAATAGCTCGGATGGTCGGTTAATTATGGATTCGCTCAGGTTGATAGCAAAAGTAATAGTACTCGGGTCCAGTGCTTAAATCCACCAAAGAAATATGTTCAGACTTACCGATCGATTGCAGTGAAGTATTTTCTCGAAAAAGGATGAGGTTTTGAGGACACTCGGTTATGTTTTTGAGATTGCCCAATCTCACCAAAAATAAATTGTTTAGTACTTTTAAGTTGTGTGTATTGAGTCTGTGTATATTCTTTCTGAGTCAGTTTCTGATTGAGTCGTCTGGTTTATATGGACGGGTAGAAAGAGTATGCAAACTGATGGAAGGGAAAAGGTCTTGGTTTGAACTTGCAGGGGGTATTTGCAAGACAGATATGTATGCATTTCAGGGCAGTATTCATGATGTTTTCTCGGGACGAGTAAAGGTTAGTGCGGGGGTAATTTGATAGCTCCTCACTAGGAGTTGTTGGTTAACCCAATTTGAGGGGTATGTTCGTCCTAAATGAGCGTTTTAGTCGATTTCTACACCGTTTGACTCGGGAATTTACGGTTTGCTGTTTTTATCTCCTAGACGCATAAACTGTTTTATTTCACGTATATCGAGATATGATCACGGGTTTTGTTTCGTGTCGTTGATGCAGGGACAGGACTTGTGCAGGAGCTGGAAATGAAGCAGGCATGCGGGTGAAGGGTCCAAGAAGGCTGAGAAGCCGAGCATGCAAGTCGAGAAGATTGGCACGTTTCCCGAGGAGATGGGCACGCATCTCGAGCAGTTTGGCACGCATCCCGAGACGGACGAAACAACTCCGAGAAGCTCAGCAGTCATCCCGAGACATCCCGAGGAGCTTGATGCGCAAACCGAGGAGGCAGGTAGCTACGCAGGTAGCTACCCAGGCAGCTACGCAGGTAGCTACGCAGCTACCTTGCGCAGCTGGCCCGTTTCCCGAGGCGGTGTCAGACGGCCCGTTTCCCGAGGCGGTTTCGGCCCAGTGGCAGTTTCGTAATTTCGACAGTTTCCAGAAACGCCTCCAGCACTATATAAAGACTCGTCCAGTGCTCGTCACATGACACAACAACTTACTAAAGGAGATCGCAGAGCACTCTCGGTGAGCACGGAAGCAGGAATTCAGAATCTACAGCACACGTTTGATTTCACTATCTCTCTTATTCAGGACGTTGTTATTTCATTATGTCACTTAGTAGCTAAACCTTTTACCTAGGTTCTCGGTGAACCTAGGGTTTCGTATCCAGATTTTATTATAGACGTTTGATTATGGATTCATGATTGTCATCTTAAATTCAGCAGCTTTATCTGTTATTCTGTCTTTAACTGTTATCATATATGCATGATCGGAGTCGCGAACCAGAATTGCTATAGACCCGAGCCTGTAGGTGAAAACGTCAGGTTAGGGTTAGGAAGAAAAGACAGGATTTAGTACCTTACCCTGATGGACCGACCAGAGAAAGGGAGATAGGGCTAGCATAGAAAAACGTGAGACCGACTGTTGGAGAATCTGACCCGGGCCATTAGGACAGGTAAGAAACCCTAACAGGCTTAGAACGAGACTGCAGACTTAGGCAGCTTAACAGGAATCCGAACACCTGTTGGATCGGGATTACGTGTGGAATCTGAAAGGTCACTGCACAACCGGTACGTTGCACAAATAACGAGACTGCTGAGTGTTTTCATATCAAACCGAAAAACGTAAAATATGTAGAAACCCGAGGGGATCCTGGAGCCGAGTTCCCATCAACCCTAGAGTACAAAAAGCAAGTTTATTCCAGAAAACGTCACAAAAAATATATTTACGTTTTTGCGTTTTTAGTTTTACGTAGTTCCGTAACAACAAACACAACCCCTTTTCCTCGTTTTTTTTTACACTTTGTCAACCAAAATTGATTACTCGAGAAAACCCGAGACAGACCCTGTGGGATCGATAAACCGAGTTGAAATACACCCGGTACTACTTGATTTCGTATACTTGCGAATAGCCCGTAATTTGCGCATCAATATAGGCCACACGATTCCCACAAGAGTTGTAGAGACAAGAACCAGCTATCCACAGGACCAAAAATCACTAAGAATGATGAAGAATTCACCAAGTTACAGCCCCATTAACAGGGGCGATTATCCCGCCGGGAAAACGGCCATCTCCCCGAACAACCCCCATCAAATCCAATTTCGGGCAGAAAATATCAGCTTAGGAGTGTTCTACTTTGCCTAAGGGTCTCATACATGCAAGATTTATCACAAACGGTGAAGAAATGAGGGATTTTACTTCTTCTCCGGCGAAAAACGTTTTTCTGGCAACCTTGAGCACAAAATCCGGCGACTGTGAGAATTTTGACAAGTTATAGCGTGTTATTCGTACCGTAGGACTCGCACTGAGACGAGGATCAATAATACACGGGTTAATTTCATCATCTTCAACGTAGAAGACGAATTTGATTGAAGGCGGCGCTAGGGTTCTTACCCCTCGATCTCGAGTTTCTTCCTCAATACGAAATGAGACGCAAAATTGAACAGGGGGTTTTGTTCGCCCAATTTTCCTATCCTTAAGGCCATAGCAGGTCTCGGGTTGATGAAGGGTAGGTGGTAGTTTGGTGGCGGAGATGGTGGCGGTTGGTGGTGAAGAGTAAGGAGATGATGTGTTCTCCCCCCAATTCTGCATTTTCCACAATAATTTGAAAGATACTAGAGGTAGAGACAACTTTTAGTTGAAGTTTACACTTGTCAATACCCTATCTTGCATGGGTGACACATAGGGGGGGTATGAAGTGTAGATAGTTAAAGTTTAGGGCTAGAGAGCTAATTGTCTCTTCTTTCCTAAATTTCAAAATAACCCCAATCATGGCCAAGATCACTCTCACTCCACATTTCCGAAAATTCCATCAGATCAAAAATCAGAAGTCATTGCTGAACCAAACACAACCAACTCAAAAATAGATTAACATACTGCAGTTTGACCTCCAAATGTTAAGATATCCAACCCTGAGCTATTAGGAAATTACAGGGTGTTACTGTAAGCCTTCTGCTAGATCTAAGAAGAGGGCTAACAAGAAGGATAAGATCATGATTTTTGACTCAGATTCAGAAGGGACACATAGCATAAAAATTCACCTCCTGCAAAGAAGATCAGAAAAGAGAAAGGGGATGAAGGTTCAAGTGTTGATCCACAGAAGGAGACAAGAGTACAAGGTGATGATCAGTCTAAGTCAGACAAGAAGAAAGGGGGAGACAAGAAAAATGCAGATGAAGGAGAAAAGGGGAAATCTTCTAAGGAGGCAAGAAGAAATATGTTGAAGAAGAACCAGAGAAGGATAAGCCTGTTGAGAATAAATCAAGGGTCAAGCATATTGTTGCTGCAACCAAATAGGGTTTTCAAGGTAAAAATGCATTACCTTCTGATTGGTTCATTAGTTTAGATGTTAGAAGAGTTTGGATGCAAGGGTATGCATCATCTAAGGTTGCTTTCTGTAGTTTGATTTCTGAGGAGTTACTAGACAAGTTGGATATTGACAGTATGAGGAAATTAAGAGAATCTGCAGTTTGGAAGGTTTTAAATCCTAGTTCTAAAGCTTATCCTAGGATAACTAGTTTGTTTTACCTGAATTTGGTCCAATAAGGAGAAGAGAAGTTGATGTTAACCTCTAAGGTAGCTGGAATAGATTTAAGGCTAGACCATAGGGCTTTTTCCAAGGTCTTGGGCATTCCTAGGAAGTATAATGTTGCTGACCACCCTGATAGGAAGGAATGTCTAGACAAATCCAAAGCCATGTTCTTCATAGATGATATTCCTGCTGGTCCCATATAGTTGGCACACTCTATGCTCAACTGTGAAGCTAAAATCTTGATCACAATACTGATGAGAAGTGTTTTCCCTAGAGAAAACTCAAGAGAGTTGGTAAGAGATAAGATTATCATCCTGATGTACATGATATGTCAAGGGTTTGAGATTGATCTACCAACAGTGATTATGGTGCATGATCTACTGTGCTACCAGAACCAGAAACCACCCTCTTCCATATGCCAACCTACTACCACTTTTCTTTGAGCATTTTGAGGTACCTGTGAAAGGAGAGGAGAATATAACAGGTGGATTTGGGTTGATTGATGAGTCTGCTTTACAAAGAATTGGTGTGGTTCAGACAGGAAAGGGACATTGGAAGTTTTATTCAGAGTGGTTAAAGCTAAGCTTGAGGAGAATTTTTTTATCAAACCTAAGGGGGCTACAACATCAAGGGGACAAGCTAATGAGGATTATTCTCAATTTCTTTATAAGTTTCAAGAACATCAAGTTGAGATTGAAGATCTTAGACAGAGGCTATTTGACTTGTCTTCTGAGTTTAATCAGTTCAAAGCCTTGATGGGTGTGATGAATGGCAAGCTGGATGTTGTCATCAAAGGTTTAAATCTTGAGAAGATTCCTTCTGCTACTAGTCATGACACTAGTGTTGATTTAGATGAGAGGCTAGGAGATTTCTTAAAAAAGAAGAAGAAGCCTATTCCAAATATGCTCAGATCAAAGGATCTATTTGAGCAAACTGATGATGAGGAAGTTGAAGAAGACACAGGTGTTGATGCAGCTACAGGGGAAGCTTCTGTACAAGTCAAGGACAAGAAAGTTGATGAAATCATTGATGAAGTCATAGCTGAAGTGGATGTTGAAAAGGAAGAGATTATTCTGCAGATGAAGCTGAAACTGATGAAGATGTTGGAGAAAGCTCAGAGAAAGACCAAGCATCAAAGAAGAAGAAGAAGAAGAAGTGAAAGCCAAAGCCTTGATCTTTTCTATCTTTCTTTTCTTCTCTTCTTTCACATCTCAAGGCCTTGACATTCATTAGGAATTGTGTTTTTTGAAAATCAGTTTTTTTTAAGACTCTGAGTAATGATCCAACATTTCTTCACCTTTATTTGATGAAAGTACAAAAGGGGAGAAGGTTTATTGAATTTTGTGTTTGTGTTCTGTATTTTATTTTAAGGTTTAATGAGATTTTTTTAAATAGTTGATTTTGTGATATTATGTGACATTTTTATATGTGTTATTTTTCAGATTCTGCAAATTCTGGTATCTAATTCTTACAAAACTAGTTGCAGGGATATTTACACAAGATTAAGGGTTTTGTGTTTCATCAAGGGGGAGATTGTTGATTCAAGTCTTCTAAGTGTTTTTTTTGAAAGTAATCATTTAGAGTGATGAAAGACAAAGTTTCTCTACTTCATCAAGGCTCCAAGGCCTTGAGATATTGATCAAAGCCTCAAAGCCTTGACAACTGCTTTCTTATGAAATGTGATATGACAATCTTGTGTTGCAGGTGTTCAATCTGAGGTTTAAGATCATATATTTGTTGTCAAATGTTCTAGTTATCTATTCTCTATATGTCTAACATATTGCATATATCATAATTAGATTGAATCAAAGAAATTTGGTGATACAATTGTAAAAACTGTGGAAAATTTTCAGAGCTCCAAGGCCTTGAGATATCCCTTGAGCTGCCAATAGTTTTCACAAAACCTAACTTGATTCTTTCTTGCAGGATTTGATCATTGTTATTAAGATTTTTTAATGACTTTTACATTTCTTAAACTGGTTTGTGTTGGTTTACATGATTGATTGGTAATCATGTTAATGACTTATTTATTTGTTTCAGTTTTATTCATAAGCTGAATATCCAAACAGACTTAGTGTTGTTATATATTTGGATTTTGTTTGTTGATATGCTTAATGTTGTTGCAGGTTTTTCAAACGTGCAATCTTATCACAACAACTCCAACAGATATCTACTCAGAGCTGTTGAGAAATGCAGTTAAATAAGATGAGGATTTGAATGAACAGAGATCCTAAAATCTCTCATTCAGTTGCTGGAAGTAGATAAAATACTGGTTTGAATTTCAAAGATCAAAGAAAATTACATAGAACATAAGTCAAGTGAAAAGAAGGAGAGATACATTCGTGGAAGATCATACTATCAATCCTCACAACTTCAAGCTTCAATCAGTGCTTTAAGAAGTTCATTCATTCCAGTTTTCCTGAAGAACACATCCAGGCTTTCTCAGCTTATTCATCTACTATGTTCTTCTATATTTTACCTTGATATGCTTATCTTCTGTATATCTTATACCTCACAAAACCTAGTGGTTAGTTGTTCAAGTGAACAACAAGAGGTTCTTGTTATCTCAACAGTTAGTAGCTGAAACTAGATAGGTTTGGAACCACAAGCTGTATAGGTGTAAGGGAGTTCACTTAGGATTGAAGATCTAGGGTTGTTTCTGTGTGAGTAATAAGAAGTATTTTCCCAATCCTGGTGGGATTAGATCCCTCAGGCAGAGATTAGGTCCATTGGGACTGAACTCTGTAAATTTCCTTGCTTTCTTTACTTTACAGTTTAGCTATTTATTTTGCAAATGATCTATATCAAACTAGGGTTTACAAACTATTTTGAACTTATGATAGTTCATGGCCTTGAAGCTTTCTTTTATACTTCGGAAGTTTTTGACTAATCTTACAAAATCTCGAGGCCTTGAGATTTCTGTCTTTTACTTGCATCACTTAGTTAGATTATGTGTTTTAGCAAAAAGTTCCCACACTCTAATCAACCCCCCCCCCCCTTCTAGAGTATTTTGGTCATGTAATTAGTCTACATTACAAACTTTCACTCGCCACAATGTTTTAGCAGGGATGCAATTTTGAAGAGTGCGGAGTTATAACTTTTTACCGTATTGTAATCCTGAAACCTCAGGTGTATCCAATCATAACGAGCCTGGGGGAGTAAGACAGACTTCATGTGCTCATAGTGCTCTTCTAATTATTCCATAAGAAGAGGGGGTCTTTAATAGCAAGGTACTCTGTTTTTAAATCCTCATCTATATGGCGGCGCAAAAATATCAAAGCATCGGCGCGCTCCTTTTCGGACGCGGTATTTTATGCTTTTATTGTATGCCCAAGATCTTTTGAGTCTAGGTGCAATCCAGCATCAAGAGTCCACGACAAGTAATTTTTTCCAGTAATATAAAGTCAAGTGAACTCGAGCTTCGCGATGTTTGACATTGTCAATCTAAAATAAAAATAAGACAAACTTAATTATAACCAAGAAATTGTATTGGGACTGGTAAACCAAAAATAGATATATAACTGCAGTTATTTACGTAAATAAGAAAAGAAAATAAAACAACAACATATAAACAAGTGCATTATTTTGTTATAATGATATAATTGTTCTGATTGTGCGTGCTGGGTCACGAGTTCAAAACTCGGACAGTCATTTTTTTCGTTTGTTGCGCTTTTTTTTTCTTTTTCTTTCACATACAGTAAGATAAGAAAAAAAAAAACAAACTCATCTACCACCAACAATTGTGGGGAGAGATCGGTTAGTTATCTAATACATGCTAGGCGCGCGTAATCATCTACCCACGTGATCGTGGGTTCGATTCGCTGTGGTGGCAGTTTTTTTTTTTCACTTTTTTTTTTCCGCTGAAACAGTCAATAAAATAATATAAACGAGCCATGTAACTGTAAGCGCAGCGGCCCAACGGTCGCTCGCTCCTGCATAGAGGCATTGTGGTAGCTTGTGGCCTTTGGCCAGGGTTCGACTCTTCCACCATAAAGTTTTTTTTTTTTCTTCGAATTATTGCAAGTAGGTTTAACAAGCTGCTTTCAGCAGCATCCTCTTTTCTTTTCTTTTTTTTTTTCAAATCATGCCTGTAAACGTTGTATTTGGTCACTCTCTAGATCTAATTGTAGATCGAGGTCTAGGGTTTGAGTAACTTTTTCTTTTCTTTTTTTTTAAACCCATAGTATAGACCATTTTTTTTTTCTTTAGATATAAATAATTAATCTTAAACAATTTAAATATGTATTGTTGATTTGGATCAACTTTGAAACAAGCAAGACATGAGATAATCAAAATCGAAAATTGAGTTTTTTCGTTTGATCATCTTCTTCTTGACAATATAAAATAAGTAAATAATTTGTACATTTGTATTTTGATCTTGTCTTCCGGTAGAGCGAAAATGCTGATAACATGTTATGAACTTAGAACAACAGAAGAGAGAGACAATATATGGAGGAATATCAAAAGCTATTTTATTCTCTACCAAAGCACTATTTATATAGAGTGTGGGAGCCAATCATAATCCTCTAAGAGTCGATCTTAATCTACTAGGAGTCAATCATAATCTACTAGTGAATAGTCATTATAATATTCCATAACAATTTCTTAATAGATCTGCCATTCCTTCATAGGAGCAAGAGGGGAGACAGAATGATACTAATTAATCTAATTACGATAATTATTATACAGTTGACTCCTATAATACGACTAACCCTTATCAACCATATATATATATATATATATATACTATAGAATGATGGGGTTTTACTGTTCATAGAGGCCTATGTGTTCCATTTTGAGCCGTTGAATTGAATGGCTTATGGCCTTTAGATCTTCAATCATTCTCATCTTTTTTGACTTACATGTTACCCCACTGACATAGAATTGGCTATGCTACAGCCACTGACATATTCTCTCTCTCACATCTCATATTTGTCTTTCCTTCTCCTCTCTCATCTCACCAAGACTTAAAATGTTTACTTTTAATTTTAATCGTGAACGGTTGTCATTTTAGTTAAATGATTTTAGTCCCAACTGGACAGGTGATTGACTACTACTACTCACTTTCATCTCTTCCTACCCATTATGACTTTTGTCACTATTGATCGGGTCACTTTGACCTGGTGATTTGGATAGATATAATATAATTTATTAATACTTTTTTCATGGCATTGTAGAGTAAAAGTTATTCTATAATACGGTGAAAAAATTATCAAAAAATTACATCGTTTTGTGATCCAAATCACCTGGTCAAAGTGATCTAGATACGAGTCAAAAAGTCACAATGAGTAAGAAGAGAAGGAACGGAGGTGGTACCAGAAATGTGGATATAACACTTCCGAATTTGTGTCCACATCGAAATGAGAGATATTGAATTGCAACTCTTAACTTCAACCCATCACTCCTAGCTCATGCTTCAAATAGCACAGTACTTAACAAGTGGTGCTTCATTTCTATTTTCAGATGGTGTGACAACTAATAAGTACTCTCATTTCTGTTTTTGTCACGCATCAAGCACCAATAACAATTCAATACTTTACCTGAATGTGACAAAAACATTATAGATTAGTGGATTTAACCGACTCCAATATATTTTCCTTTTTTGTATATTAGTTACAGAGGAAGAATTTGGCAGGCTTCATAAAATAGGTTTCGGTCCAGACGCAGAATTAAGGCCGTAGTTAAAGATTGAAGAAAGGGATCGAGCCATACATAAATTTCTTAGACACAAAATTAGGGGCGTAGTTGAATGATTAAGAACTGGATCGAGACATACAAAGATTCATGTATGGCTCGATCACTTTCTTCAATCATTCAGCTAAGCCTCAAATTCTACGTCTGGACCGAAAAAGGTTTTCTGAAACTGACGAAATTCTCCTTACATCAATTAGTTTCGTAATAACAATTATTTCTTTCTATTTCAATTATATTGAGAGGGCGAGTGTGTCTTTTAAACGCAACTCATATTGCAACATCGCAACCGATGCCCACAAAATTCAGGTGATACAACCATTTATTTTTTTCTTTTTTTTAGCATAGTGATACAACCATTTCATATAAGTCAATATTGTTATTGCCACCGTAATAAAATATCTGAAAAGTTTTCAGAATGAAAGTAATGTTTATTTACTAGATAAAGATGATGTAACAACTAGTAGCTTCTCTCATTTCTTTAAGCCACTGTGTTACTTAGTTGGTGAAGCGAATTTCAATGCAACACGTCATTTGATTTGTACATACAAACAAAAATATGAAAATTACTCGTACTATGGTAGCATATGGAAATACTAAGAATTACGGATAACTAGATACACACTCCCATTTTAGTTATCTCCCGTTCTATATAAACCCCATCTTATGTCCTCGATCTTCACTTCAAATATCAATTCGACCTCTCGCAAATAATTTCAACTTGGAAACGCATCAAAGTTAAGACGAGCATGTCTTCAAGGTCTTCAATTCTTCTCTTTACCGTTCTTTTTCTTGGTCCCCTAGTTTGCACTACAACCCATTCCAGAAACTTTGAAGTGATGAGCTCCAAAGAAGCAGTAATGAAAGATGACAAATTTAAGCCAAATTTAACCAAAGCACTTGCTAAAGTTGCATTTGACACAGCTTATATTGCCCTTGGTGAAGTAGAAAAGGCTATGGCAGACGCCCTTGATGCTGCTCAAGCCATAACAAGAACTGCAACTGCAGTGGAAATGCTTAAAGTCGTTTTTGCTAATGTTGCTGCTGCTGTTAAAGTTGTTGCTGATGCTGAAGACAGCAAAGCCGATCCAGTTTGCACCACAATGTATGCTAGAAAGCCTGATATGATGAGCTCGAAAGAAGCAGTAATCAAGGCTGATGAATTTAAGCCAGATTCAACCAAAGTACTTGCTAAACTTGCAATGGATGCTGCTACCACGGCCATGGTTGACCTAGAAAAGGTTGTGGAGGATGCCATGAATGCTACAGAAGTGGCAACAAAAAGTGCAAATACAGTGGGAATGGTTAAAGTTACTCTTGCTGATGTTGCTGCTAATGTTAAAGCTTTATATGATGCTGAAGGCAACAAAGTCGATCTACATGCTGCTCTTGCAATCGCTCCAGCACTTGAGGTGGAGTTCCACATTTGATGAAATTACATTCGAGAATTATTGAATGGATCGCTATTAAATATTCCTTGAGACTATTTCAATCAATATCTCAGTAGCATAGAAGTGTGTATGTATAGATGTCCAAATGAGTCTAACTTGTCCGTGAGCATGCACACTTGTAATGATCTGTGTGCATGTATGAGCTAAATAAATGATGCATATTTACAATTAAACAAGCCTTTAAACTGAGATATGTAGAGGGTTCCAGTTCCCTATCTCAGCAAGAACTCTTTCATTTCATGCTAGACTTGCAGGGGATCTACCACGAGTGGCTTCCTTATTGAGTTGGAGAATTCTAGAAGAAAAATTACAACTCTATCTTGAACATGAAGATGAATTTTGGAGACAAGTCTGTTCTAAAAATGGTTTACGAATGACAACGTTTTGTTACCCTTTTTCGATCAAGTTCAAATCAAGAACATGGATACATTCACATATCCTTAAACTAGATAACAAGGAGATCGATTCAAGATCTCAAACGTCGAAAATCATTTATGGGTGAATGACAAATTAAGCGTTAAAGTTGGCCACTTCATATGCCCCATATAAATAAACCCACATCTTTAAATTGAGAGAGATAAGAGTACTTTATCTACTAAATGTTTTGCTATTAAGGGCAGGCCCTTTGGGCGGAGCAATTTAAAGGGAGGACCTAGCTATGGTACAAACAACCACACACGCGCGCGCCGCCGTCCATCCGACCAGCCGACTCGGTCTCGGGTTCGGGGAGGGCCGTGACAAGGCGCGACGCGGTTGTTGGTTGGGCTTCATCTTTTTGGGAAATTCTAACTATAAGTCCAGCCCATTAGTAATTAATTCCACCAATCTGCAAGTCAAACCCGAGAAAATTATAACCCGACCCAACGGTTGTAATTTCTCTAACGGTTACTGTCCAAATTTGACAAAGTTATCTCAACAAATGACTTTAAAACAAATGAATGAGACAAATGAATATATACTCAAAAACGATGGATGTGTCATCATATGTCTATATGTTGATGACATGTTGATCTTTTAAAAAAATGATAAAATAATATGCGCCACAAAAACATTATTGTCGACAAGCTTTGACATGAAAGATCTAGGAGATGCTGATGTCACTCTATGAATCAAGGTTTCTAGAACGTCTGTTGGGTATGCATTAGTTCAGACTCACTATATCGAGAAAGTTCAGGAAATGTTTGACCAAGATAACAACAAACGAGTAAAAAAACTAGTTGACACAACCACGCATCTCGCCGAAAATTGCGGTTCGACAATTAATCAAATTTAATATGTTAAAAAAATAGGAGCCTCATGTACAACATGAATTGTACAAGGCTAGACATCGCACAAGCAGTAGGTAAGCTCAGTCGCTTTACTAGTAATCCTGGACAACATTAATCCAAGAATTAAGGTATCTACGATACAATAAAACATAGGATAACAATATTCCAACTATCATGTTGTTCTAAAAGGATATGCGATGTAAATTGGATATATAATACAAAAGATTCCAAGTCAACGAGTGGTTATGTATTCACACTCGGAGTAGCGGCGATATGTTGAAGTCTTCGCGCAGATGTGCATTGCAAGGTCTACTATGGAATCAGAATTAATAGAGTTAGACAAGACAAGGGAAAAAGAAGAAATTCTTCGTCGTTTCCTCGAAGACATTCCAATATGGCAACAATGTGTGCCTAATATATGCATTCACTGCGATAGCTAGTTTGTAACATCAAAGGCACAAAATAGTGTATATAACAGTAAGCCTCGACATATGCGTCGAAGACACAACTTTATAAGGAAACTTCTCTAACAAGGGATAATATAGATTACGTAAAGTAAAAAGAAATATAGCAGATCCGCTGACCAAACCTCTACAGAGAGAATTAGTTGCAAGTTCATCAAAAGGAATGGGGCTAAATTCTATCTCGTAAGAGTTTCACAATAGCGGCAAACCCAACCTAGGTGACTGGAGATCCCAAGAACTAGGTTCAAAGGGGACAAACTAACTAATCGTGTAAATAGAAAATCACTCATAAAAGAAACTACGTTTCAAATCCCAATCCAAGGACGAAGAGTGATAGGACAAGGGTAAGCAATGCTTTTAATGAGATCACATGTTAAGAAGAGTATGGATCGATACCCTTAAATGTGTCTAACCAATGTGAGTAGAACTGGGGCCGGTTCTAGGAGGATGAAAAAGCTAAACTTCTCTAAATACTAGTAAAAGAAAACCACACAAAGTGTTTCAAGGCTAAAATGAACACAATCATGAGTACCAACTATGTTTCGGTATTAATTGTGTGGTTACTATCGACAAGGTATATGACAAGTCAAAGCAGTTCAAAGCGCTTCTCACACTGTCTAGCAAGTATACCTTATAGTATCTCGCTGAGGGAATGGTTGAAATTATATGACCACCTTTCTTTTGGAATTTAATTACCAATGAGAGAAATCCACAACTGAGATTGACACTTTCAGCATTAACGCTAATTTTTCACTCATGTGGGGGATTGTTGTAAAAATTGTTTACGAACGACATCGTTTTGCAACTCCTTCTCGATGAAGTTCAAATCATGAACTTGGACCAGCATTAACATATCCTTAAACTAGGTAAAAAGGAAATCGATACAAGATCTCAAACGTAACCATTAACGGGTGAATGAGAAATTAGTAGGCGTTGAAGTGGGCCACTTCTATTGCCCAATTCTAAATTAACTCCCATCTTGGAAAGGAGAGAGGTAAGAGTAGTTTATCTACTCAATGTTAGGGCATGCCCTTTGGCGAAGCAATTTTGTTAAGGAAGGAGGACCTAGCTATGGTCCAAACCACTACACGCGCGCGCGTGCTGCCGCCGCTGCAATTCATCCAACCGGCCATCTAGGTCTCGGTTTCGGGTCGAGTCGTGACGTGTCAAGGCACGGTGTGGTGGTGGTTGGTTGGGATTTATCTTTATGGGCCAAAGACTAACTATAATTCCAGCCCATTAGTAATGAATTTTACTAATATACAAGTCCAACTAGCGGAAGCTATAACCCAACCAATGGTGTAATTTCTCTAACAGTCGACACCGTTACCGTTCAAATTTTTGAACAGACACGAACAATATTGTAACTTCCATTTCTCTGTCTAAAATTTCATCCATGCTCTATTAGTATTTATCCATCCGAATTCCTGCTACAATTCTCACACTCACTCACAAATTTTATCAAAATAGAGGTTGGTTCGCTGGTACTGTAGATTTTGCTTTGGTATTTAGTACGTGAAGAGTTTCATCTTGGGGAGTAGTTTGCCCGTGACTATATGTAATATCCCGTCCCACATCGAGATATTGTGGATGAGATATGTGGTATATTTTACACCTTGTGGATTACTACTAGCACCTTCCAAGATTAAGCGTTCTTATCCGGTGCTACAGCGAAAGAACTTGATGGGACAATTATCCGCTCGGGTTGTTACAAACGGTATTAGACCCTACCCTGGTCCCACAAGGGCTCCGTGGCGATGCGCTACCAGCTAAGAAGTACGTGACTGGACGTACTCGACGAGGACGTTGAGTACATAAGGTGGGGGGATTTTAATATCCCGTCCCACATCAAGATATTGTGGATGAGATGTGTCGTATATAGTACACATACTACTAGTACCTTCCAGGCTTAAGCATTTTTATCTGGTGGTACTATTAAAGAAGATGTTGGGACAGTAACCCGCTCGGGTTGTAACACTGTACATAAATAAAACGACGCACATCCACTGGGGGAAGTATTACTTCATGGAGATCGTTCATGAAAAAACAAGACTGTCTTCAACATAATCTCTTCGTTCAGTAGCCTTTCAATCTGCATGTATTTATTTTACTTGTTGAGTCAGGATCCCTGAATGTGCTTTGTTTGGAAATTGTTTTGTGTGATGAAATACAAAAGGCTAAGACACAAGCAGCAAAGCATGTCAGTTATCTCAAGGCCTTGAGATTGACTGAACTTCAAAGTCTTGAGTTATCTTACTCTGCTATATGTTCTAACATTTCTATGTTGCAGAATTGGTTATCTTATAATGCAAATCAGTGGTTTACTTGCATATACTTTTGGATTATACTATTTATATATATAACACAATTGCAAATGATCAGAACAGGAAGAATCAAAGCTATCTGGGTTTAACTTTGAAATTCTGTGAAGCAGGTTCAGAGCTCCAAGGCCCTGAGATGTGACTTGAGCTGCTGACAGTTTTTACATAACTTAGTTGATTCTTTCTTGCAGGTTGTGATGCTTAGTATTGTGATTATTTAATCACTTCTAATTATATTAAACTTGTTTTTCATGATTCATATGTTTTAGAAGATATACAGGTTATTGTTCTAAGTTTGTTAAAACAGTTTTATGAGAAAATGTATAACCAAACAGTCTTAGTACTGTTAGCTTTCTGGATTTTGTTGTTGCAGTGTTCCAATGCTGTTGCAGGGTTTTTAAACGTGCAGGTGAAATCTCAACAAACTCCAACAGATATCCACTTGAGGCTGTTTGAATTTAAGTTGAAAACAGAAGGAGGAATTGTAGGAACTGAGATCCTAAAATCTCTCAATCAGTTGCAGCTGAGGATAAAAGAGACTGGTTTGAATTTTAAAGAGAGAAGAGGCTTGCAGAATACTTCTAGAGGTGTGACAAAGTCGTGGAAGATCATTCATTCAAACACACAATCATTCAAGCTTCATTCCAGATTCCTGAAGATCAAATCAATCCAGTTTTCCAGAAGAACACTTCCAGGCTTCAATAGCTTATCTTCATACTGTGTTCTTCACTTGTACTTTTATCTGTGTATCTCTAAATTATCTTAAACCTCACTTAAAACTAGTGGTCGGTTGTTCAAGTGAACAACAAGAGGTTCTTGTTAGCTCAACAGTTAGTAGCTGGAACTAGATAGGTTTGGAACCACAAGCTGTATAGGTGTAAGGGAAATCACTTAGGCTTGAAGATATAGGGCTGTTTCTGTGTGAGTAATAAGAAGTGTTTGCCCAATCCTGGTGGGATTAGATCGCTCAGGCAGAGATTAGGTCCATTGGGATTGAACTCTGTAAATTTCATTGTGTTCTTTACTTTTTTGTTTGATTATTATCTGCTGCACACAACTCAAATAAAACTAGGGTTTAACAGCTGTTTAGAATTGTTCACAGCTCAAGGCATTGAAGCTTACTATTTTGCCTTTGTAAGTTTCAGACAGTTTACAAAATCTCAAGGCCTTGAGATTTGAGTTTCACACAAAGCTTTCCTGTTAAAATTTAAGTTTTGCAAAAAGTTTCAATACTCTATTCAACCCCCCACCCCTTCTAGAGTATTTCGGTCCTGTATTTAGTCTACATTACACACTTTCAATTGGTATCAGAGCTTGTGTCACTGTTTTTAGATCTAACAATCTGGTGACTATGAGTAATGTAGGAGATGGTGGATTCTCACAAGGAAGGGCAGCCAACAGACCTCCATTGTTCTGTGGTGACAACTTCATGCATTGGAAGGCATTGATGAAGATGTTTATCATAGATCAAGATATGGAACTATGGTCAATAGTTCAGAATGGTCCTCATGAGTACTACACTACAATTGATGGAGTCAGAACTGTCAAGTCTGAGGAAAATCTTTCAGTCACTGAACTGGAAAAGGTATCAAAAAATTACAAGGCTATGAATTTGCTATATTGTGCTTTAAATGCAGATGAGTTCAACAGAGTGTCAAACTGCAAGAGTGCCAAAGAAGTGTGGGATAAACTGGTGGTGACATATGAAGGAACCAGCCAGGTTAAGCAGACAAAAATGAACATACTTCTGAGACAATATGAGTTGTTCAAGATGAATTCAGATGAGACCATAAGGAAATGTTCAAAAGATTCACTGATGTGGTAAACAACCTGGAGTCATTGGGAAAGAAGTTCTCAAATGAAGAGAAGGTCAGAAAGATTCTGAGAAGTTTGCCAAAAGCCAAGTGGGAGCCAAAGACAACAACCATTGAGGAAGCTCAGGACTTGAGTCTTCTTCAGCTAGATGATCTACAAGGAAAGCTGCTCACTCATGAAATGTCTATGAAGGATGTGGAAGGTGATCTGAGTGAAAATATCAGGAACGTAGCTCTCAAGGCAAAAGACAGTGAAAAATCTCAAAGCCTTGAGACTGAGGAGGAACCTGATGATGAAGAGGCTTTAGCATTGATCTCCAAGGCCTTGGCCAGGATTCTCAAAAAGAAAAGAAACTCTGGAAACAGGGATTACAACATAGAGAGATCAAGACCCTCAGGCAGCAAGGATTACAAAGGTAAATCTTCATCACAGTCACATAAAACTAAAGTAAATGAATTGTTTTGAGTGTGGTGATGCAGATCATTTAGTAAGGGATTGTCCACAAAAGAAGAAGAGGAGTTACTTTCAGAAGAAGGATGGTAACAACAGAAGGAAAAAAGCCATGATGGCTTCTTGGAGTGATTCTGATTCATCAAGTGACTCAGACACAGAAGAAGAGCAAGCAAATTTATGCTTCATGGCAAAGCATAATGAGGAAAGTTCATCAGACAGACACATTGAAGACATGGTAAAAAATTTACTTGCTAGTCCTTCTGATGTACTTCCTGAAAACCTGGGCCTTGTGTTTTCAAACAAAACTGTTGAAGTTTCTAAGACAAAGCTGGAAAAAGACATCAGGGCCTTGGACAGCAGGTTCAAAGTCTTGAAGGCACAAATAAAAGAGGTTATTGATCAAAACACTCTTTTAACTGAAAGATATGCTGATCTAAAGACTCATTCTGAGAATTTAGAACAACAGATCTGTACTTTGACTGAGAAACTTCAAGAGTCCAAGAAGGTCCTAGCTAAGTTTACAGGCTCAGAACATAATCTGAATCTCATTTGGAGGAAGTCTGAAATCAATGCATAAAAGTGGGATTGGTTATAATCCAAATTTTCCAAAGAAAGGCCAAACTACTTTTGTCAAATCTGGTAGCAGACATTCTCCAAAATGTCATTACTGTGGAAAAATTGGTCATGTCAGATTAACTTGTCCCTTCAGAAGATCAGAACCTCACATTATGAGGAATACTTATCCTTATCAGCTTAAGGGACAGGTTAGGCAGATTTGGGTTCCAAAAGGAATTAGGCCACCAAATATGGCTGATTCTGAGTATGACTCAAAGTTCTGCACTTGGTCTAACAGCCTGTTGAGGCAATGATTTGTTTTTGCAGGATGTCACCAAGGCCTTGAAAGATCAGAAATGGATTTTAGACAGTGGATGTTCCAGACATATGAGTGGAAAGAGGTCTCTCTTTACTGAACTTACAGAAAAATCTGGAGGAACAATCACACTTGGTGATAAAGCAAAATGCAATATCATTGGTATAGGTAGTATTGGTAATGGTTTTACAAATTCTATATCTGATGTTTATCTGGTAGATGGACTTAAGTATAATTTGCTTAGTATCTCTCAGTTATGTGATAAGGGTTATAAAGCTGTATTGGACAAGGAGAAATGTGTGGTGCAAGATGAGAAATCTGGTGATTGCATACTCACTGCTCCTAGATCATATAATCTATATGCTATGAATACTAACAGTGTTGCAGGTGACAAGCTAAAATGCCTCAAGGCCTTGAAGGAAGATTGAAAGCTTTGGCACATAAAGCTTGGGCATATTAGTATACATACTTAGAACAAACTCATCTCAAAGGACTTGGTAAGAGGTTTGCCATCACAGAAATTTTCAGATGATGAGGTTTTCAAGGCAGGTGTACATGGTAAATAGACCAGAAGCTCTTTCAAGCCAAAGAACTTTGTAATTACTTCTAGACCCTTAGAATTACTGCATATGGACTTATGTGGTCCTATGAGAGTTCAGACCCCAAAAGGTAAAAGGTATATGCTTGTTATAATTGATGATTATTCTATATTTACTTGGGTGATGTTTATTAGAGACAAAACTGAGGCTTTATCTGAGTTTTCTAGATTGTACAAAGAGCTTCAAACTTGAAAAATTTACCTGTTGCATCCATTAGGAGTGATCATGGTAGAGAGTTTGATCAAATTAAATTTGATTTGTTTTGTGCAAAGCATGGCATTTCACACAACTTTTATGCACCTAGAACTCCACAGCAAAATGGAGTAGTTGAAAGGAAAAATAGGACACTTGAGGATATGTCCAGAACCATGCTTCTTGAAAGTAATTTGCCAAAGTTTTTATGGGCAGAAGCTGTTAACACTGCCAATTATGTGTTTAATAGATGCTTGATCAGACCTATTTTGAAAAAGACTCCCTATGAATTGTTTAAAGGGAGAAAGCCTATTGTTTCTTATTTTAAGCCCTTTGGTTGTATCTGTTTTGTGCATAATAATGGTAGAGCTAATCTTGGTATGTTTGATGCTAGAAATGATGAAGGTGTATATCTTGGATATTCTCAAACTAGCAAAGCTTATAGAGTTTATAATAGAAAAATCAAGATTGTGGAAGAGAGCATTCATGTAATTTTTGATGAAAGTACTAAGGATTCTCTGAGTGAAAATTTTCAGATCTAGATTTGAACAAGTATGAATCAGATGATGATGTTGTGAAAGAAGAGAAAGGCAAAACTAGTGTACAGAATCAACCAGCATCTCAAGGCCTTGAACCTCCTGCTGAACCAAAATCTCAAAGCCTTGAGACAGAAGCTGAAACTTTCAATGATGCTCCCTCTACTGTTTCAAGGACTCAAAGCCATGATGGAGAATACTCCTGGGTACCAAGAAAGAAGTTTAAGTATCTTGTAGACCATCCAGCTGACAACATTATATCAGATCCGTCAACTGGAACACACACAAGAGGACAGTTAAAGAACCTGTGTGCTTTTAGTGCTTTTGTATCTTTGATTGAGCCTAAGAATACCAAGGAATCTATGGAAGATGCAGAATGGATTATTGCAATGCAGAGTGAACTGAATGAGTTTGAAAGGAACAAGGTTTGGAATCTGGTTCCCAGACCTAAAGAGAAATCAGTTATTGGAACCAGATGGGTGTTCAGAAATAAGCTTGATGAGAATGGAAAAGTGGTAAGGAACAAAACCAGACTGGTAGCATAGGAATATAATCAGTAATAAGGTATAGATTATGAGGAGACTTTTGCTCCTGTTTCCAGGTTAGAAGCTATTGGAATACTTCTTGCATTTGCATCTCACAATCACATAAAGCTTTATCAAATGGATGTTAAATGTGATTTTCTAAATGGATATTTACAAGAAGATGTTTTTGTAGCACAACCTCCTGGTTTTGAAGATGAAAGTTTTCCTGATCATGTTTATAAACTGGATAAAGCTCTCTATGGTTTAAAACAAGCTCCAAGGGCTTGGTATGACAGACTTTCAAAATTTCTACTTGAAAACAATTTCAGAAGAGGCTTAGTTGATAAAACTCTTTTCATTAAACACCAAAAAGTGATCTGTTAGTAGTTCATATTTATGTGGATGATATATTGTTTGGTGCTACTAATGATGCTCTTTCAAAAGAGTTTTCTAGTCTGATGTGCAGGGAGTTTGAGATGAGCCTAATGGTGAACTGAATTTCTTTCTTGGACTTCATATATTACAAATGAAGAAAGGATATTTTTGTGCATCAAGGAAAATATACCAATGACTTATTGAATAAGTACAACATGTCACAGTCCAAGGTGCTTAAGAACCCTATGAGTTCATCACTCTCTTTAGACAAAGATTCAACTGGTAAGAGTGTGAATCAGAAGGAGTACAGAGGTATGATTGGATCACTGTTATATTTAACTGCTAGCAGACCTGACATTATGTTCAGTGTCTGTATGTGTGCTAGATTTCAAGCAGATCCTAAGGAAAGTCATCTAACTGCATTTAAAAGAATATTTAGATATTTGAATGGAACTAGAGACTTAGGGCTTTGGTATCCAAGAAGATCTAATTTTATGTTGAGTGACTATTCAGATGCAGATTTTGCAGGTTATAAAGTAGACAGGAAAAGTACATCTGGATGCTGTCAATTTCTTGGATTTTCATTGATCAGTTGGCATTCCAAAAAGAAAAATTATGTAGCATTATCAACTGCAGAAGCTGAATATATTGCAGCTGGTGCATGCTGTTCACAAGTGTTATGGATTGCTCAGCAACTTAGAGATCTTTGCTACAACTTCAGAAATGTGCGAATTCATTGTGACAATACAAGTGCTATTTCAATCTCTAAGAATCCTGTTCAGCACTCAAGGACAAAGCACATAGATGTGAGACATCATTTCCTTAGAGATCATGCAGAACAAGGTGATGTTGTTTTCACTTTTATCTCTACTTCAATGCAGATTGATGATATTTTCACTAAACCTTTGCCTGATGATAGGTTTTCATATCTAAGGCTTGAATTGGGGATGTTAAACAAGGATGCATTAGTTTAGGGGGAGTATAAGTACCTATATGTGAATATGTGCTGGAATCTCAAAGCCTTGAGATTAAACTTTCTGAAGCCTTGAAAGTATATCTCAAAGCTTTGAAGTTTCTCAAACTGCAAAAAATCTCAAGGCCTTGAGATTGTTCTCCAGGTCTTGATAATATCTGTATTTTTTATTAAAAAAAAGGGGATCATCAAATATTATATCTTATCTTTTTAAATAACTGTATAATATTCTGAACTTTCAAACCCCAAAAATTGACACTGAGTCGTTCATCTTTTCTTTGACAAAGCATCGTTGCTTTTAATCGAACTGAGATTCAAACTTCGAATTGAACTAAGATTTAAACTAAATCATGTGTTTTTCTCCCCCCTTTTTTCTTGCTTTTCCGTAGGAATGTCAAAGACAAAAGGAACCAAACCTGTAAAAGAGGTTGAAGAAATACGTGATCTTCCCCAGACTTTATGGCGGAAAGCCCCCTATCTGGGTGCCAAAGACTTTTACCATGCTAGGGTTAAGGTGAAGAACCTGCCAACCCCCGTTCCTGCTGAAGAGTTGCAAACGTTGACCCCTCCTGCTAACGCCGCCATGCTCGAACTGATCGATTCCAAGGATGTGGTTCGATTGGGGGTTGAAAATGGGTTTTTCCCGCATACTCCGATTTCCACTCAATCGTTCGTTCAGAAATTGGACTTCATTGATGAGTGGATCGACCATGTGTTGACCCACCATGCCATCTCATTGAACAATGCTGGCATATATTTCGCAGTCCGTGCTATAAAGGGTGCTGCCGTGAAGCTGGACCAGTCCATGCTTCTAAACCTTCTGTCGCGCTACTCGCCTGCGACCCACACATTCCACTTTGCTGAGTTCGAGGCTTCTCCTACTCTTGAAGATGTACACATACTGTACGATCTTTCTCCTGTTGGCGAGGTGGATCCCCTGAGTCCATTGAGGACTGATCCGGAACTTGCTCTCTACAAGCAAATGGAGGAGTGCTTGTCAGAAGTCAAGAAAATTTCCACTCGGTGGACGTCTGCAAAGCTTCTTCCCGACTGGCAACTGGTTGATACATCTGCGAAGAAAACTTGGAACAAGTGGGTGTAGTACTTCTTTCGCGATTATGTGAACAGTAGCGTCACCAAGAAACATCTGAGCCAGAACCCGAAAGCGAAGAATTACGTGAACGGGAAAGGGTACCATCTGACTTTGTGTGCCTTTATCTGCGCCTGGTTGTCGAGGTATCTAATCGATGGCCATCCCCATGATGGGGTTTTCTACCATGTCCTTCCCCTTGATGTGAAGCTGACCCTTGGTCAAAGGGTCGCACTTGGACCACTAGTCTTGGGTACCTTGTACCACAGATTAGATCAACTTGTTGTGGCAACCAAAGATTCTCGCGGCCGCCTTGATGTGTTAACCTATGTTAAAATTGCGTTCCTGACTATGTGGGTCTTCGATCACTGGCCTTCTTATGCTCCTATTCCTGCTAAGCCCAACAAGTGGTGCGTCCCTTGTGCGGAGGAGGAGCTTAACAGCGGCAGGGCTACGAGATGGTTCAGAACTCACTTCCCTAAGTGTACCTGGAGTCTGATATGCGACGATCGCAGCGAGTTTACAGCTAGGCCATATGCCACGCGCGTCGAGAACGTGCGATGGTTCCCAAAATTGTATCCTTCCAAGGCTGTTGCTTTCTCCGAAGATCTTCTTTTCGAGGGCGAGAAGCGTTTCCATGAGCGCTATCGCGAATTCTTCTGCTGGTGTCTGAGAGGTTCTCTTCCTGCTCTTGCGGAGCATGTTCGCGAGCTTACTCCTAGGTACGAGAGGATCACGGTGGATGTCGATCCTACTCGCGTTTCTCCCCAGTTTGGCTTTGACGCGGTGGCACTCTCAATCTGGCCGCAATCCATCATAAGAGGCTGCTACAACGACTATTGTCTGGTGAGTGCAAAACAATCTTAAGGAGAAACCTTCCCTTTGGGAAACCCTCAGGTAACCGCGGGGGTGGCTACTCCAGGAACTGGGTCGCCTATTGGAATACCCAACAGACAAGGTTTGAGACACAGTCAACCCCTCGGCCAAGCAGAGCTCCTGTGATCAAGAGAAATTCTTTCCCTTTTCGTCCCAACTGTAGCCTGGACGACACCCAATATGGCTACTATTCGTTGCTGGACCACGAGAATCACTTGTGTCCCTCCACCATCCTTGAAGAGAAGATGGCCGCAGTTAAGAAAGGTGATTCGCATATCATCAAATACAGCGAAGATTTCGCCAAGGTAAACAATCTCCTTTGCACGCGTTAAGTTTCCTTATTCCGATGTGTCGAAAATTATGCTTCACTTTCTGTTGCAGTGCTATGTGAGGAGGTTCGCATCTGGTTAGCGCTCCAAATCGCTGATCACCACCATTGTCACTGCGAGAAGGCAGGGTGAACCAGTTTGGCTAGCAATGAGAATGGCTCCCGCAGTTGAGACCCGAATTCGCGAGGTCATGGACGTATTTGTAGACTCGCTGATAGACAATACCCCAGCCTTGTCTCCTCCTAGGAACGATCCATCTCCCCCATCAACTGCTGCTCCGAGGGCAAAGAGACCAAGACAGAAGGGAATCACAATCTCTTCCCCTAGGAGCGCTCCAACTTCTCCTCCTGCGAGGTCCCTTTCTTCTAGGGACAAAGGTAAAGGTCGCATGCCAAGAAAGGCACGGAAAGAGCTCGCAGTGGAGACCTTTGTTCCATTTGGTCACGAGGAAGAGGAGGAAGAGAGAAGGGAGGCGAGAGAAAGAGATGATGAAGAAAGAGTCGAAGATGTCAGAGAAGGAGAGAGAGATGAGATACAAGAGGAAGAGTCGGGAGGTATCTCAAACGTACTTCTCTTCTCATTATCTTAATTCCCGCAATCTTTACTAAACAGTTTGTTCCTTTGCAGATGATGATGAAGAGACCATCAGCTGAGTCTAGGAGAACAGCTCGGAGGTTGATGAAAGAAGAAGGAAGCGAGAAGAAGAGGAGATTGAACGCATAAAGCGAACGAGCCTGGAAGAGCAACACATCGACGACATGGTGCGTCAAAGCGATGAGGAAGATGCGGTTCCAGAAGCTGCGGCTGCTCAAGATGATGATGAAGATGCGGCTCTAGAAGAATATGCGGCTGCTCTAGATCAGGCCCAAGCAGACTTTGAGGAGATCGCCAGCGGCAATGAAGGTGAGATTTTTTATCTTGCGGTAACTTACCGAGACGTGATTGTTGGTGCATTAAAGCATGGCCTATTAAAAGCCGACATTCGCCGCTGGTTAGTAAGCAAGTGCGGTGAACCTTCAGGTAATTATTTGAACAACACTTGTGAACTAGGCTTAGTAACCCAATTCACCATCATGACCGGTTTCTTCGCACCCCAGGTCATGCACACCTTAAGGATATGCTTAATGAAGACACATTAATAGGGAATGGTATCGCGTCCTTAGCATATGACGAAGATGCTACAATCCCACCTACGCGTGGAGGTGCTCGCTCTTGGTTTATCAAAATAATAATAAAATATTGTTTGACACAAATTACCTCACATCGTCCTGTCTTGCATCGCAGGCAATGCTGGTGAAGCCATGTTCGAACAAAGGAGTCAACCTTCTGCATCCTATGTCCCGGTGCCAAGTTCTCATACCGAGAAACCCGTAGCAGCTGCTCAGTATGCAGGAGAGCCTTAGAGGATATCATCAAAGTTTCTGATGATGCCGAGGATGACACCGTGCTGATGGAGGAAGATACCAATGCTGCTACTGAAGACATGGGAGGAGACACTACTGAAGCTGGGATTCGTGAGCAGATCACGGAAGATGTGGAATCACATGCGAATATTAATGTTCAAATGAGTGCTCCCAAGTCGAATGAGCCTTTTGCACCTGAAGGCGTTTCTAACCGCGCAGCAGCTTCTGCTATTGCCATTCCTTCGGCAGGAGTTGAGCCTCTAGAGAATCCTCAAGCATGGAACTTTTGGTGTTCACAAGTAGGAGCTGCAATCGCACCCGGTGCGGCCTATACCCTTCCTGCCAATTATGAAGAGCTAGAGCTTGCAGCTGATAGGAGAGCAATGGAGCGAGGACAGTCTTTAGCTGCACCAGCAATGCGCATTCCTTCCTTGCGCGAGATCCATGAAGGAACTGGTATGTTATCACTTTTCATGCTCGCATCTTGCGCTTTTCATTTACAAGCTTCATGTTCTAACAACAATTGTTCATTGTTTAGGGTTGAAGCAAGCTGATGTGGACTGGTTGGTTCGAATGCGTCTCTCCTATCCCCGATCATTTGCGAGGTCCTTAGAGATAGAACCTTTCAACAGGAGGCTGTTTTTGACCGAAGCCATCTGGATTTTGGAGCAGCTGTCTGCGGCCAATTCTGCGACCATCTCTCCTCAGAGCGCGCAGTTTCTTTTCAGCATGTGTCAAAACCTTCAAGCCAAAGTTCAGGGCAAGTTGGGCTTTGGATATCTTGTCAATAGAGTCACCCAGATTCGCGCGGCTGTGAATTTGAAACGCGGCTTCCATAATCTCGCAGCTGAGGAGCATAAGGTGGAGAAGCAAAAGCAGAAAGCTGAAGAGGCTGTGAAGCTCTTCCATGAAATGAGCGCCAACTACGAGCAGTTGAAGCGAGAAGTGGAGCAAGTGACAAATTTTTCACGTCAGTTTACTCCTGATGACTCCCTGGTCAAAGGCTTATTTTGAATAATAACAAATTTTTTTTGAACAAAATGTTAAAACATTATTGTAATTTTGCTAGGGTTTCTCCCCCCTTTTTTTTCTTAATCAAGGCTTTGAATGCCCGTTTTGCCCTTCCCGGGATTTGCTCGAATATCTTTGTGCGTATCAATTATGACATCAGCTAGCGATATTATGCCTTGATTTTTGCGGTAATTGCTTATCAGATAAGCACGCCTTCCTTGGGAAGTCCATCCGCATCATGACCTTCATTCATTAATTAGGATATGCTACCGAATCGTCGTAGCCTTTAGTAGGGTAATTGAATGTTGCCTTTATCAAGGCGTAAGTGATTGATGCTTACCCCTTTTCCAAGCTTTGCTGACTCAGCTAGAGAATTGAAGGGTCTCTACTGGGTCTATATAAACCCCGCCTTCTGTTACTTGGGTTCTTTATCCCACAATGTGTCTTGCCAGGACTCCCTACGACTGCTGGCTTCAACGCTTGTCTTTCGTTGATTCATGGCAACTTCAAGTTGTGAAACCTGAGTTTGTGTTTTGAGCCATAGAAATAGCTTCCAAGATCTTCTTTACAAGGCTTATTGATCTTCATAACTATCATAAAGAAGATGCAGATAATACATCATGCTTGCTCGAAGAATTTTCTTCGTCTATTATGTTTGCAGGTCGTGTTTTCGGCCGCCTCCCGGCGAGGTGCAGCGCCGTACTGACCTTCTTACCGATTCGTAATGAACGGCGGATTTCTCCTCTAGCTTTCCAGGAGGAGAATTTCTTGTCTCCACGTTCTTGAACTCGGGGTGGCGAGCCATCGTGCTCGTCTCCGTGGACAAGGAGCCTTTTGCCCTAGGAGTCGCTGCTTGCTTGTTCTTCACCGCCGCATACGCTGGAACAGGTGGTTCCTCAGGCACATCTCTTGGGTAGAAGACCAGGCAGAAGCCTTGTCAGATCCTGGGATCTTAAAGATAGCGTCGGATAGCTCTTGTAGCGTTAGTAGGCCGTTCGTTTTATAGGAACACTCTACTTGCTACAGATCTTTGGTCGCATGTAGGATCAATAGGCCCATCCTTTTATAGTAAGGATTTCCCTTCTGTGTAACTTTCGCGTGTAAGCTGCAATATAGATGAATTGTAAGCCATGTTGGCCGTGTAATTAGCTCAGTTTGAGCTTTTCGCTTGTAAGCTGCTATCTAGACAGATAAATTGTAAGTCATTTTGACTCGTAATAATAAAGCGCTTTGTATGATTTGCTGTTGTTGTCACAACACATTGCAACATTCGCATGCGTATTGGCAAGCTTCACCTTTTGAAGTGTCATATTCGCACTTTGTGGCTATAGTTTGCTATCCAATAGATAGTTTTCCAGGTTAAGAATCATTCATGAGAACTTCTATCTTAGCAGATGAGTTTTTAGATCGCTTGAGATCGCATTTGCATAGCTTTGCTATCTTGGCAGATAGGCTTGGGAATTACTTAAAATTAGGCTCATGTACGGCTGCTATCTCAGCAGATAGGCTTTTGAAGATCACTTAGGATCATATTCGCATAATGCTGCTATCACGGCAGATCGGCTTGGAGATCACTTAAGATCATATTTTCATAGTGTTGCTACATGGCAGATAGGCTTAAGGATCTCTTAAGATCACACCTTCTTAGTGCTGCCATCACGGCGGATGGGCTTGAGGATCACTTAAGATCATATTCGCATAGTGCTGCTATCATGGCAGATAGGCTTAAAGATCACTCAAGATCTCATTTGCTTAGTGCTGCTATCACGGCGGATGGGCTTGAGGATCCCTTAAGATCATATTCGCATAGTGCTGCTATCATGGCAGATAGGCTTAAAGATCACTCAAGATCTCATTTGCTTAGTGCTGCCATCACGGCGGATGGGCTTGAGGATCACTTAAGATCATTTTTGCATAATGCTGCTATCACGGCAGATAGGCTTTCATTGTTGAGAAATGAAGAAATAAATAATGCGATAAAGACAGCTGAAATCATAAAGTTCTTCCCATTTGGGAGAAGTCTTTATTATAGAACACTCTCATATGGGAGAGGTGAGATTACAATTCCCTCATATGGGAGAGAAGATGCGTGAATATTTAACAAATACAAAGTATAAAGTAGGCATTGTAATCTAACGCATATAACGAGAGGAGTTAAGGATAATACTTCTTAATCCAGCGCATGTTGACTGAGCTTGGGGTTGAGACCGTCCCATGTAGCCTTTATATGTTGCAGTAGCCACTTTTATAGACTTCTTTGACTTCGAAGGGTCCTTCCCAGTTGGCTGCAAATTTTGGATGAGCCGCCTCTCGCATGCAGTGATCCGATGCGCGCAAGACCAGGTCCCCAACTGCGAAATCTCGGCGTTGGACTGTTTTGTTGTACGCGCGAGCGATCCTTTCCTGATATCGCTTGTTAGTCCGTTTAGCCTGCTCCCGCTTTTCTTCTAACAGAATTAAGTCATGATCGCGTTGGTTCTCGTATATTGCATGGAAGTCCAACCTTGCAGAGTTAATCTTCACCTCCGCAGGTACCACAGCTTCAGCTCCATAACATAAAAGAAATGGGGAGACTCCTGTGGGCGTCCTCGGAGAAGTTCGATACGCCCACAAGGCTATGTTCAAAGAATCAGCCCATTTCTTTTGGTCGTCTGCAACCATCTTACTCAAGATTCTCAACAGCTTCTTGTTGGTTGCCTCCGCTTGACCATTCCCTTTCGGATAGTAGGGGGTAGAGCTTATCTGCCTTATGTTGTACTCCGCTAGCTTCGCACCTACCTGGCGATTGACGAAGAGGGTACCATTATCCGAGGGAATTGTGTTATGAATCCCAAACCTGTATATGATGTTCTCTTGGATGAAATGGACTACAGCGAGCGCATTTGCTGTCTTCAGTGCTATTGCTTCTACCCACTTAGTGAACAACTCGGTCGCGGTGAGAATGAACTGGTTCCCGTGCGAGGTTGGTCGGATGGGGCCAACAAAATCCAAAGCCCAAGTATGGAACGGCCATGGTTTTCCCAACGCATGTAGATCTACAGCAGGAGCATGCACTAGGTTGCCTTTGAATTGGCACTCCTGGTACCTTCTTACTTTAGCACGACAGTCTATTTCCATGGTGGGCCAGAAGTAACCGACTGTGAGGAGCTGTCTGCATAACTTCGCACCTCCCTGATGTTCCACTTGATGAGAGAGGTCCATCACCTCTTGTTCTTCCTTACTGTCTAGGCATCGCAGCAGGTTACCCTCGTGGCCCCTTCGCCAGAGTATATTTTCTTGCACCAGGTACCGTGCCGCTTTCCTCTTTAGTTTCTCGGCCTCTTTTCTCGACTCAGGCACGATACCCTGTGTGAGAAAGTCGAATAGTGGCTTCCTCCAAAGCACATCATCATCGACCAGAGCAATTGATAAAGAGTCCTTGATCAGTGCGCAACTCTCGCAATTTCCTTGGATCCATGCTGCGGCCGTTGACATGTCCGGCCAATGAATCCCATACCTCTGGGCTTTTCGATAGATGGACACCTCAATTTCACCACAAGTATGTTGGTGAATCTTTTCTAACATCGCTTGTCCCTCCTGCTGTGAGACGCATCGCATGAGTATTCCGCCAGGGCCTCTGTAGTAGAGGGTGTTGTCATGTATGCAATACCCCTTTGTGGACGCCCTGTTTTCGTTGCTCGTTCCTTCTGCGATGGCACGCAATATTGACTTTCTCCAGTCCGCATCATCCATGCATTTGTCGTTGCACGCGTCCTCTGTCAACGCCGAGGATGTTCGCACCTCAATCGATGTTCTCGCGGGACATTTATCCGCACTAACCTTGGATCCCAAGGTAGCTAAAGCATCAGCATGCCTATTGTCTGCTCTGGGTTTGTGCTCGTACCTGACATCGCAGAACTGCTGCACCAGTTTCTGTACCAAGGTCCGGTAGGGCAATAGGTTTATCTCCTTCAAACCATACTCGCCCAAGGCTTGTTTAACGATTAGCTTGGAATCCCCCATAACCGTCAAGTTGCTTACTTCTAGTGCCCTTGCTGCGCGAAGACCTGCGATGAGAGCTTCATACTCTGCTTCCTTGTTGGTGACTGCGAAGTCAAGATTTGCGGACATCTGTATGACCTCTCCATCGGGTTTGGTATTGACTATCCCAATGCCTCCACCTTTCCTTGTTGACGACCCGTCGAAATGGAGCGTCCAGTAAGGCAACTCAATTGCATAGATTTCAGGTCCTTCCAGTTCTTCCTCAATCACAGGCTCATGACTATTATCAGGGAACTGTGCTAGCAAATTCGCCACCGCTTGCGACTTGATTGCCCGGGGTCAAACGCATGTGATGTCGTATTGAGAAATGGTCATCAGAAGGTTGCGTGTTCGATTCACGTCGGGTTCACCAAATGTGTACGAGAGAATCCTGCAGAGAGAACTCAATATACACCAAGAGCAGAGGATAGAAATAACACAGGAAGTGTTGGGTTGTGTGTAGGGAGAGAGTAAGGCAATAGCGCTGTGTGAGAGAGAGACAGGATTTTGGCAGAGCTTTCGCGTAGTTCGGGTGAGTCTCTCCTTCTATGGAAGGGTTAACATCCTATATATAACGGAGAATGCGACCACTGTAGTGTGGTTAATGCGCCCATTAGTGGCGGCTTAATTAGCTTAACCACAACGGCACGTTCGTCCGCGTATATAGGGACTGTTACAGCACGTTGTCCGCATATACCAGAACTGTTACAAGGTTGACCGGGTTTGACCGGGTTTATGAAGCTCGTGCCATAAATCTCTCAAAAGCAGTTACTAGGGGTCGCGCGCGGGCTTGGTTTTTGCTCGCGCGCGACAGGACTTACTCTAGCCTCCAAACCACTAAGTACCTACAAGTCCCGTGAGGTGGTATGCGAGGGCACTGTCTCGCAGCCCCCACGTGGATCAGCGCGGCTGGTGATCCAGTTTGTGTAGAGCACAGTATGGTGTGCTGGATGGTCGCCACTTGGCTAAGATCTGCCTGTCCAGAAAGCACTATCTACACCTATTAAATCATTTTAATTTAAAAAAATCCGAAAATACTCTCTTTTAGTTGCTTTACTTTCAGCTACTTGTTTGGGGGTGGAAAACTATTAAATCACAACCAATTTCCTCCAGGTTACTTTAAATATTAACAAATCTTTTAGCTAAATAACCTATGGTTTGTCTTGGTGGGATTGATAACTCGGGGTTGAAATATTACCATATATTACATGTAACGTGCACCTGCGATAAAATGTAAGAAATCGTATCTAGTTTTTGAGGCTGATGCCGGGGGCAGTGGTAGGTTGTTTACTTAATAGTAATTTTAGAGTTGTATTTATTTTTATATTTGGTTACTATATGATTACCTCATGGGTGTGCTGGTGTAGTTTTCTTAGGTAGCAACGGCAGAAGTTTAAGGGCTGAGTAGCCTCACCATAGGGAAGCTGCAATCTATGGTAGTTGTAGCCGAAGAGAAAGTACTGGCTCAACATCTAGAACACACCCCAGCCTCAATGTCATATAACCGTTCTGGGAGAGCTATAATCCTGGCATTTGAGGCGGTTCTCAAGGGAAATGAGACGGTGATTGTGGTTCCACCAATCCAGGCATAAATTTTCTACCTCAAGCCGGCCAAAATTTTCATTTTCTCATTACCAATGCAACTTTGCGAGTATAGATGAGGAAGACCCACATGCATTCATTGGAGGATTTCAGAACCAGTGTGGGCTAACCCGTTGTAGTGGGGTCACATCTGAAGCGCTTAAACTGATGCTCTTTCCTCATTGTTTCAAAGGAGCTGTTGTTGATTGGCTAGATCCTATGCCATCCAAATTGATCAAAACATGGGAAGAGTGTTTATCTCGGTGGTTTCAAGAGTTAATCGAAAAATCCTACAGTTGTTTTCTCTAAGTGCACAGTGAAAAAATGAAAGAGAATGAAACCAAAATGATTATAATCTTCTCTTGGATTGATACGGTGAACAACCTAATGCTCCTCCATTCACGCATATTCGGATTCAATCCAATTAGAGTGAATAAGGAAATTCGATTGACGCAGTATTACACGGAGTTGTGTCTCCCGTCGATGGGACTTTTTGAATTCAAATGCAATCGCGTCTAAGAGATTTAAATATAAAATGACTTGGCAAAGAAAGAGTATCATAGTGACTTAAGATGCCTAGACCCTCTTAATTAAAAGACGTGCATGTGTCTTGGTTGCTTATGGTTGATGTTTGGCGACGCTTTAATGAAGTTGTGTGTATAATCATCGTATCTCATTCCTTGCTACGGTTGTGAAATTTCAAAAGAAACAACTTGATGACTTTGATGAGGATAGTGAGATTGCCCAATCTCTTGATTAAAGAATAAAATAAATATTGTTGTTTCAATTCTTGCATTTTTATAATAATGTCGATTACATAACGTGTTTGTGTCTCAGGTTGGCTAGTGAGTGTATGCAAAATGGTGGATTGAAAGGATCATACTGAGAAGGAATTTCGAATGAATTTTTGCTCAGGACGCGCAAAATTGTAATGTGGGTAATTTGATAACTCTAAATAAGAGTTATATTCATACACGATACTTTATCGTTTTGTGTGATTTTCTTGTAATGCCACTTGTATGAGATATATACTATGATTGTGAGGAATTTGTGAAAGTTAAGATTTGATCGCTTAATTAATTATCCAGGCATTTCTCGCATTAATTTGAGATTTATTTATCACATTTCATCTTTCCGGCATGTTTATTGTTGTGCTTTTCAGGAACCGGGGGATTGTAGATGATGCAGGAAGCGTGAACGAGCTTCAAGAATTGAAGAAAGTATCGGGAGCAAGAGAAAGAAAGAATTAATTTTCAGAAGTTTCAGAAAAGACACTCAGCATCCCCTTGAAGGTGATGAAAAAGATTTAAGAAACTTCCAAGCAAATCCAGTTTATAACTCACTATTTTACGTGATCATGAGAGCATATCACGTGATCAGCTAAGTAGAACACACGATCATAGAACAATCCTACACCTGATTACATGATCATAGGAAGGATCAGAAGCAGATCGCACGATCTCCTATGGTAGATCGCACGATCAATGAAAGTCCAGACGCTGTTTTTGTAGGGGATCAAGTGTGATTTTGGCAAAATTCATATAAGAGGAACGCGTAAAAAGATAGAAATATAATCTAGGGCTTAAAATATGTCATTCGACACCATTGGATATTAAGGAAGGAGCTATTGGAAGGGATTGGAGAAGACGGATTCCTGAAGTTTCCGGCGATTCATTCGTTTGATCCTCTTCACCCTTATTTTTCAATTATTTTATGGAGAAAATTGTAATGTTTTTTTTTTTTTATCTAATATGAGTAGCTAAACTCTCACCTAGGCTCTATGGAGAGACTATGGTTTTGTTACACACCGTGTGGAATTTCTTTGTTTGATTCACGTTGATTAACTTTATTTTCTATTGATGTATTGTTGACCTGGAATTGTTGACCCGTTTTAGGTACGCGATGAATGATGAATGGAGTTGCTTTTATGCTTAACGTGTATCTTCGATTAATGTGATATTGAACGTGTTCTTCTACTAATCTTGTGTGTAGTTAAATTCATTTTTGGCGTCGCGAATGATGCGCTTTTTAGCGTGCTAGTCGCAAGTGTACGAATCAAGTAGTACCGGGTGTATTTCAACTCGGGATATCGTTCCCACGAGGACTATTGCGGGTTTTTTTTAGTAATCAGTTTTAACTAACACAGTATAAAAAAGGAGGAGTAGTTTGAGATTTTAATTACGAACTAAGTACTAAAAGTAAATAACTGAAACGTAAATATTTTTTGTGAGAGTTTTCGTATAATCTTGAGTGTTGTAAATATATGATTTAAGGTACTAGGTCCCGGGATCCATTAGGGTCTCTTCAGTTCTTTCGTTCTTTTTGGATATAAAAACACAAAGCAGTCACTTATCCGAGCCACGTACCAGTTGTGCAGTATCTTTTCTTTTCCTGCACGTTATCACAAGTCTGCATATTTTCGGCTCATGTTAAGCTACCTAAATCTGCAGTCTCGTCCTATGTCTGGTAGGGTTTCTAACCTCTCCTAAAGGCCTCGGTCAAAACCGCTAATAGTTGGTCAAACGTTTTTAGGCTGGTTCAATCTCCCCTTCTCTGGTCGGTCCATCATGATAAGGTGCTACATTTTGTCTTCTCGTACTAACCCTAACCAGCCATTTTTACCTACCGGGTTGGGTTTGTACCAATCCTGGTTAGCTACTCCGATCATGCATAAACTGAAAAATCAAAGACAGAATAACGAATGATACTGCTTATATTAAGATCCTAAGATCATGAATCCATAGTCGAAAATAGAATTAGATATTGAATACGAAGCCCTAGGTTCACTAAGAACCTAGGTAAAAAGTTTAGCTAATATTAGACATAATTAAATAACATTGTTCTGAAATTAAAGAGAGAATTGAGATCAAACGAGTGTCTTGAATTCATGATCTGCTCTTCCGTGCTCGTCGAGGTTACTCTGACTTACCCTTGGGTGTATTGTGTCAAAAAACGAGCAATGGACGTTCCTTTATATAGTGCAGAGAAACTTCCGGAAAACTGTCTGAAATTACGAAACTGCCACTGGCCGAAACCGCCTCACAAATAGGTGTTGTCTGGGTACTACTGCCCTCCCTGTGTATTATTGCATATTACTGGGTATTACTGTGTAGCTGGCGGTTACCCACGTAGACAGCAGCCTCTGTTTCCATTCTGGCATGTTTCTGAACCCTGTCTGCTCGGGCTGCGTTTCGACACGAAACTTGTCAAAATTACCAAAATCCTCTGGGTCAAAACCGCTCCAAATTCTGAGCAATCCTGACTCTGGTCCTAGAAAAACTACAAACTGAATTTGGGCGCCAAAATCCAAACTCGACTCCGAAAACTCGGTCCCGGTGTCAAAATTACCATAATACCCCTGGGTTAGAACTGTTGCGAAAATCGTCCTGAACATGAAATCGGTGATCACGACTCTGGACACCGGGTCCCAAAACTCTTTACTTGGGCGTGGCCTGTCTGGGACCCACACTTGGCGGGAAGTTGGTTTTTCGGCCGGACTCTGTTTTAGCATTATGACATGTTTTCGAAAAGCCCTTGACGTCTACTTTCTTATGTCGCTGGTTTCACTTCAAAACTCCAAATAGAACTCCAGATATTGTTAACCGAGCGTATCTCGGTCATTCTCGGTTCAGGCGTTTCAGCTCTCTCGGCTCTCGCCCCTGCAATCCTGCTTTAATCCCGGCTTCTGCATAGATCATGTCCCTGCATAGACAACACGAACAAAACACGTGGTCATATCTTAAAATGCGTGAAACGAAGCAGTAATGCATAAAGAAGCTCAACACACTAAGCCGTCAATTCCGAGGATAAAAAGGGCTGAAATCCGGCTAAAATGCTTAATTATGACACAAATACCCCTCAAATCATGCTCACCGATAACTCCTAGTGAGGAGTTATCAAATTATCCCCACGTTGCCCTTTGCTCGTCCCGAGCAAACCTCTGCATACTGTCCTGTCTTTGCATACATCTTTGTCTCATAAACGACAGGTTGCATACACTACCTTTTCATACCACATGTCATTGCATACTCCTATGACCCGAACTTAAATACCAAATGAATCAACTAGAAGACCGACTCGGAAAAGAATATACACAGACTCGATAGACAAAGACTCAAAGCGTACGACAGAAAAAATTATTTTTGGGTGAGATTGGGCAATCTCCAAAACATAAACCGGTGTGTCTACGAGACCACACCCTCTTCAAGAAAATACTAACTTGCAAGCGATAGGTAAGTCAGAACAGATTTAATGATATATATATATGTGTGTGTGTGTGTGTGTGTGTGTGTGTGTGTGTGTGTGTGTGTGTGTGTGTGTGTGTGTGTGATCCTACTTGTTTTGACATTCTCGCAGTTTCCCAACTCACACCCATCACCGAGTCCCAAAAAGCTGACCGAAACACCTAAGTTTATGCTCACTCAGTTCCCTCAATTCTGGTTTGTCTTCGCCGTTCTCGCAGCCACGAATATGAAGCGGTGTAAAATCCAGAACACTGTCCCACCAACTCAGCTTTGCAACTAAATAATTAAATAACTTAAAAACGGGAAACAAATAAAACATCACTTTCTTCTTTTTTTGTTTTATTTTTCTTTTTTTTTTTACGAATACTTAAACACATAAACAAAAACGTACATAAACAACTGATATAAGCAGAGTGGGCAGAAATAATCCAATATCGCAGGGCACAAAAAAATTCCTCTTTTGCGGTACCCCCGCACTAGTCATGAATCGTCGATCATGTAGTCGAAAGATGACACGTGCGGTCCTACCGAGCTCCTCATCACCAAAGATGTAGAAAAACGGCACGACCAACAATTGTCCCAATAGCCCCCGGTACCAAGTTTCGTGCGGAAAGATGCCTCGCACGCGACTTCTCCACCTGTGATCACTATGTGGTGCATTGAATCACCTCGGAAAATTAATGCAGTCGCCTCTCACTCACCCAGTCCAACCCTCGAGAAACGTGCCAATATAAAAAATGTCCAACAATAATCTGTCATGAAGCTCTCCCATCTAAAACCCTCCCTAACTCACTCCCTCTAGCATAACGCGTAGAAAGAGCCAACTAACCAGTGATGAAAGTCACAAAAAAGGCTTCCTAGGCTACATTGGCTATGAATAAAAGGGGTAAACGGCTACAAACGAGTTAACTAGTTGGACCCAGGATTAAGAAACACGGCAGTGGGCCTGTTATGAGCCAATCACTCCACCAAAAAATGTGGTGACCGTGATAGCTCATGTAGGGGGGTTGTCAACTACCTAAGTGACGGCGGTGTGGCGACTATTCGGATTCATAGCTCAGGAGATAACTACTTGCGAATTCGGAGTCGCAGTGCCTCTCACCTATCTACTATACCTGGTTACGGGTTTTATCTCTTTTCAGAAGACTATCAAGTGTCTTTCCCTAGTTTGTTTTCTTAATTTCCCTTTCTCAAATTTTCTGATTTTTTACTGTTTAAGGATTTTTGAATTTTTAGTTTGATTCTTTTTTTTAACTATCTACAATGCACAGGTAGAATTTTGTGGTGGGTTAACTCAATATAAAAAACGTGCTGACTCAAAAAAATATTTAAAAATAAAACAGTAACTAAAGCTGAAAAAACGTGCAGACTTGGTTAATGAAAACACGACTCACACCCCCACACTAAAGGATGGCCTGATCTCAGGACATGGACTGATCTGGCACAAAAGTCGGGTTTGAAACCGAATCCGTTGTTCTAGGCATTGTGCTGGTTGAACTGCTGCATGTACCGCTTGGTTCACCATGAAGCAAAAAAAAAACAGAAAACATGTCCAGAAATTAAGCTAAAATACGTGCCCGTGATGCGTGCGTCTCGGCAAATAACCTCCTAAAACTATCAGGGGTTCTACCACAATCGGCACAGAAACCGAAAAAACGCAGAAAAAATCTCGACCCGGGTATGGGCTCGTGCCTAAACGCAAAATAAAGCGAATGAATGGAATGTGGACCTGAGCACCCGGAGCAAGTTTTACAGGTGCAGTTTTCAATTTCCGGCAAGATGGACCCCAACCGGTCGCCGGAAAATATCTCCGGAATAGTTGTCAGAAAAATTCTGAATCGGTCAAGTTGTAACTCTCCACTCCCACACTTGCTCGTTGCGAATTTTGGAACTTGTCTTTCCATTTTTTTCTTCACTTTCTGCCCAAAAATTCCCCTCGGGTTGCGTTGCTGCACAGATAGCCACGCACATCGCAACAAAAATTCCCAAAAATCTCTCGATTTCTGCATGGCTACCCCTCGGCATGCGTATTGCTGCGTATTGCTGGCCTCTCGGCTTGCGCAGCGTGTTTTTCTGCTCCACTTTTTCAACTTTTTTTATGCACATACTCGTTTAGACATCAGATCACACTCATCTCACATCTCTTTAATTTAGACAAAAAACAACTAATTTAATGTACTCCTAATTTGGGTTGCCTCCCAACAAGTGCTTGTTATTTAAGGTCGATGGCCCGACCCAGTTACGTCATGCTTGCTTAAGGGACGTCAAAATAGTCTACCTTGACGACTGCTTTTGGGTTCAAATATGGCTTGACCCGGTTTCTGTTCACCCTGAAAGTTGTGTTGTCTTGTTGATTTTCTAGCTAAACCGTATCCCATGATAATATCTCTCTGATGATGAATGGTCCTAACCCTCTGGATCTCAATTTATCCGAAAAAAACTTCTTCCGAGAATTTTAGAGAAGTACTTTCTGCCCTATTTGAAGCTGCTTTGACAAGAATATCTTGTCTCCTACTAGACTGTGATGGCTCAGGGGCGGTTTCAGCTCCAGATTTGGTGGCTCTTTGAGTGACGGGGCCGGAGCCAATTTATGCCCACCCTCTTCGTCCAGCTGTAGAATGGTTGAGTGTTCAGCTTGCAGTTCATGCTCCCTCTGGAACCTCTCCTCGTGTTCTCTGTCCACTCTATCAATCTTTGCCCTTAGCTTGTCTAACTCCTCGTTTTCCAGGCCATCATCGACTACCTCCAGAGCGTAGACGTCTTCATGCTCATAGTAGTTTGGCAGTTGCAAATTTTTGAAAACGTTGAACTTCACCTTGAATTCATTAATCAGCATGGTCACTTCTCCGCTTTTGCAGTTTATCATGGCCTCTCTAGTGGCCATAAACGACCTGCCCAGAATGAGTGGCACATCACTTCCCTCCATGTCCAGAATTACGAAAACTTTACGAAAAATTAACTCTCAAACTTTCACCAGAAGATCTTCAATAACTCCATATGCTTGTTTTACGGACCTGTCCGCCATCTGAAGCATGATTCTGGTGGGGCTGAGTTCACTGACTATCAAACTTTTGAAAATCGACAAGGGGACCTGATTGATACTGGCCCCTAGGTCACACAGAGCCTTTCCTGTGTAAGCATTACCTAGGGTCACCGGGATGACAAAACTGCCAGGGTCCTTACCTTCCGTGGTAGCCCATTATTCACACAGTTTCTCACTTCTGCCGTCAGATTTATAGTCTCGAAATGGCTCATACGCCTCCTTCCATACAGATTGTCCTTGAGGAATTTGGTATAAGTGGGCATCTTTTCCAAAGCCTCAGCAAAGGGTATGGTGATCTGCAGCTGTTTGCATATCTCGAGAAATTTGGCGCAGCCCTTTCTATCATCCCTCTTCTGTGTCTTCATAGGATACGGTAACTCTTTGGAAACAGTCACCGTTTCAGTTTCCTTCTCACTCTGCAGTGCATCCTTTTCAACCGAGCCCTTAGGCTGGGGGCTGGCAGCTGAATTGTCATCCTGGCCAAAAACTTCGTGTTCGATATTTTTCGACTTTTCTGTACGTGCATGGCTAGGGTACGGCGGATCCTGTAGTGCTAATCCACTCCGAGTGGTGATAGCATTGATGTGAGCACGTGGATTGTTAGTTGTGGTCGAGGTTAAGTTACCTCTAGTGCCCGTAATTCAGTTGTGTGAAGATCGGCTATCAGTGTGCTAACAGCTCTGTCGATCTTCGTGTCTGTCTGTTTTGACCTTGCATTAAAAATGGTGGTCATGTTCTATAGCATGGCTTTGATTTTCTGCCATTTCTTTATTGGGCTGCCGGACAAGTGCCTATGGCTCTTCTACAACTGCGATAGTCTTCTTTTCTGTGCAGACCTTCTTGAACAAATCATGAACAACCTTGGTCAGATTCTCAATTCGATCATCCTTTACTGACTAAGCTCAGGCTGTGAGAATGTGTTCGTCAAATAGACAAGTGTCCGTCTTGGATAGCTGCGTCATCAGATTATAGGCTCCTTCTTTGTCCACATGGTACAGAAAAGTTGCCTCCGGCTTCTCTGTCAATCCTGTCAGCATTCTCCCTGTCTAGAGCATAGTAGAATACCTGCAGAATATTCGGGTCCCCAAAACCGTGATTAGGACACTTTTTCACCAACCTCATCAGCCTGTACCATGCATCTACCACCGTCTATCCCATCTTCTGTTTGAAGGACAGAATCTCACTTTGCAATTTCATAGCTCGAGAGGCGGGATAGAATTTCGCCAGAAAATCTGCAACACATCCCTCCCATGTAGTGATAGATCTGGGAGCTCGGGATTCGAGCCAATCCCTCGCCATTCCGCACAGGCAGTATGGAAATAGAATCAACTTGAGTGCCTCAGGGTCGACTCCCTTATACTGGACTTTGTTGCAGTAGTCATTGAATTTCTCGATAAATTCCTTCGTGTCTTCACCGGCTCTGCCATGGAATGGGCAGTGAGTTTCAACATTCTGTACAGTAAAGGGTTTTACTTCGAAGTGCTCGGTAGTGATTTCCCGCACTACGATTGCTGGCTCATGTCCTCCCGTAGAGACTTAAAGTTCTCCATATCTGTTGTACGTCCTTTGGTTGTTCCAGGCAGCAAACCCTGCTGCGATCAGCTCCTTGATGTACCGCGCCATCTGAGATGGAGTACGTAACTCGGGAAGTTCTGGCATTGCTTCGGTATTATCGCCCATCCTGCTTTCTCGGTTTCCGCGATTTCGGTCTCTGTATAGTTGTTTTGGATTATCGAGTGGCTGCACCAAGTCGCATGGCAATCTGGGCATCAACGAAATAGTCCTGAAAAATAGATATCTCAAGATCAGTGAGATAAACGAAAGAATATAAAAATAAAAATATGAGAAAAACTCTGAAAATTAATTCTGACTACTAAATAAACCGTAAAAAGTCTCCGGCAACGGCGCAAAAAACTTGATGCGCTTTTGAGCGTGCTAGTCACAGGTGTACGAATCAAGTAGTACCGGGTATATTTCAACTCGGGTTATCGTTCCCACAAGGACTATCGCCGGGTTTTTTTTAGTAATCTAGTGTAAAAAAGGAGGAGGAATTTGAGACTTTTATTACGAACTAAATACAAAATTAAATAACTGAAACGTAAATATTTTTTGTGAGAGTTTTCGTATAATCTTGAGTGTTGTAAATCTAGGGTTTAAGGTACTAGGTCTCGGGATCCCCTAGGGTCTCTTCAGGTTTTTTGTTCTTTTTGGATATAAAAACACACAGCAGTCACTTATCCGGGCCACGTAACAGTTGTGCAGTATCTTTTCTTTTCCTGCAGGTTATCACAATTCTGCAGATTTTCGGCTCCTGTTAAATTACCTAAATCTGCAGTCTCGTTATATGTTTTCTAGGGTTTCTAAACTTTCCTAAACGCCTCGATCAAAACCGCCAACAGTTGGTCAAACGTTTTTAGGCTAGTCCTATCTCCCTTCTCTGGTCTGTCCATCGGGGTCAGGTGCTAAATTTTGTCTTCTCTTCCTAACCCTAACCAGCCGTTTTCACCTACCGGGTTGGGTCTGTAGCAATCCTGTTTAGCTACTCCGATCATGCATAAACAGTAAAATCAAAGACATAATAGCAAATAATACTGCTGATATTAAGATCCTAAGATCATGAATCCATAGTCGAAAATATAACAAGATGCTGAATACGAAACCCTGGGTTCACCGAGAAACTGGGTAAAAAGTTTAGCTACTACTACACATAATTAAATAACACTGTTTTGAAATTAAAGAGAGAATTGAGATCAAACGAGTGTCTTGAATTATGGATCTGCTCTTCAGTGCTCGCCGAGGTTACTCCGAATTCTCCTTGGGTGTATTGGGTCCAAACACAAGCTCTGGATGTTCCTTTATATAGTGCTGAGAAACTTCTGGAAAGCTGTGTGAAATTACGAAACTACCACTTGACAAAACCGCCTACAAAATAGGTGTTGTCTGTGTATTACTGCGTAATTATTCGTATTACTTTGTATTACTGCCTTGGCTGCGTATCACTGTGTATTACTGCATATTACTGGGTATTACTGCGTAGCTAGCGGCTATCCACGCAGAAAGCTTCCTCTGTCTCCATTCTTACCAGTTTCTGAACCCTGTCTGCTCGGGCTGCGTTTTGACCCGAAACTTGTCCGAATTACCAAAATACACATGTGTCAAAACCGCTCCAAATTCTGCCCACTTCTGACTCTGTTCCTAGAAAAACTGTTGATTGAATTTGGGCGCCAAAATCCAAACTCGACTCCGAAAACCCGTGCTCGATGTCAAATTTACCAAAATACCCCTGGGTCAGAACTGTCCCAGAAATCATCCTTAACATGAAATAAATGATCACGAATCCGGACATCGGGACTCGAGACTCCTTACTTGGGTTTGGCCTGTCTGGGACCCACACTTGGCGGGAAGTCGGTTTTTCGGTCGGACTATGTTATAGAATTATGACCTATTTTCGGAAATATCTTGACGTCCACATTCTTCTGTCGTTGGTTTCACTTCAAAACTCCATGTAGAACTCCAGATATTGTCAACTGATCGTCTCCCGGTCATTCTCGGTTCTGGCTTATTCACCTCTCTCGGCTCTCGCCCTAGCAATCGTGATTCATTCCCATCTCCTGCACAAATCCTGTCCCTACATAGACAACACAAAAAAAACCCGTGATCATATCTCTAAATGCTTGAAATAAAGAAGTAATGCATAAAGAAGCTCAACACACTCAATCGTGAATTTCGAGGCTAAACAGGGCTGAAATCCGGCTAAAAAGCTCAATTATGACACGAATACCCCTCCTATCATGCTCAGTGATAACTCCTAACTCTGATAACTCCTAACTCCTAGTGGGGAGTTATCTGCGAACTAGAATTGGGATTTGGTGAACGATTGATGGACTGACATGTGAATATTGTTAGCTTATAAACCTAGGGATTGCTAGTAAACCATATATCATCATGGACCGACATATGCATTGTTATGGTTTCGATCATTGCGTACGAATATTCTTAATGCTTGTTAGGTGATGTAGTTTATGGGTCGAAATATGACGACTACTGAATCTAGCATAGGCTTACATGAGAGTGACTGAAGACTGTAGGTATTTAAACACTACCTAGAGCATATTCAGTACTAGTACTTGTTTCAATGCATTGTTCGGAAACATATAAAAGCCCTAGGTGATATATATGGATTGCCTTGTTCTACCACATCGCCATTTTCACCGTGTTGTATTATAAAATCCAAAAATACTATATTTCAGTTGTTTTACTTTCAGCCACTTGTTTTGGGGATGGCAAACTATTAAATCATAACCTATTTCCTACCGGTTACTTTAACTCTTAACTAACATTTTAACTAAATCATCTCTATTTATTCCTCGTGGGATCCATAATTCGTTATTGAAATATTACCCCGTATTGCTTGAATCGTGCACTTGCGGTAGCACGTAAGAAATCGTGTTTGAAACATCTTCTTCTTCCACATATCATTTCCTCATTTGGTTTTGTTTTTGTTTTCATCTTCTTAAACTCTAAATAAGGAGGTTATAATAAACTTTTAAGTCTAGTATTTGACGAAAATTTAGCGAAACCGCTCAAAGACATTAGCACTGGGGTGTTTTGCATGATTTGGAACTCCAAATGTGTCTTTAGTACAAACCTCTAACCACAGGCGGATGGAGAGGAATTAAATAAGCAATAACAAAAGATATTTGGTAAAATTGTATACATAACAGAAAGTGTTAGAGTGCCTTGAATCGAGTCATCAACATCAGAAAAGAATTGGGAAGACAAGAAGAAAAGAAGGAAGAAGAAACACAGCTGCAACACACAGGACATGAAGGCAGCTCGCACGCAAATGTATCAACACACATGAGTTGCAGTGGTGTCTTATGCAATTTTAGTTGTTTCCTTTTTTATTTGGGGGGGGGGGGGGGGTACTTTGGCAGCAAGTTTAGGTTCCCTTATGTCTATAAAAGGATCTAGATTGTTCTTGGGTCATAGCGTGGTTGTAATCAAGGTTTCTCTCTTAGTAACAAACTTTGATTTATGTCCCATGGAAGTCACGAACAAATTCTTTAGTGAAAAATGTGTAAATCCTTGTTCGATCTTTGATCCATTTGTTATGCTTACAACAAACTGGTTTCAGAGCTAGGATTCTAGATTCCTCCAAGAATGATGTCTTGTTCAACAATGAAGATGGACATGTTCCCCAGGAGTAACATTTTCAGTCTGTGGCAGATTAAGATGTGTGCTTTGATGAAGCGTCAAGGCATCTAATTGTTGTTGGCGAAAAACAAGAGAGTCGCATATACATCCACCGTTGCACATCGGACGATGGAGGACAAGGAGCACGCAACGATCATGATGTTCCTCGCAAACGATTTAATCACCGAATTCGCAGATTAGGAGACAAAGGCTTCTATGTGGTCAAAGTTGGAGAGTCTCTACATGACGAACTTGCTCAACAACAAGTTGATGCTGAAGCAGCGATTCCTCCATCTGCGTATGTCTGAAGGTATGTAAATTAGAGATCATTAAGACAATCATAATACAATTTTATTTGAGTTGCTTAATAGTGATCATATTGTGAGTTATGAGGACGATGCCTTAATTTTGTTAGTGTCTCTACCTCCATCGTACGTGAATTTAGTACAGTCTTTCATTGTTCGAAAAGAAACGGTAACCCTAGAAGAGGTTAGCTCATCTCTTCACACCAGTAAGCTGCGACATAAGGCTGCAGGAACAAGTTTAGACCATCGGGCTTCCTGATCGATGGTCGAGGGAGGAAAGGTAATAATTACAATATATTAGCAGGCTCCTAGTTACTGAACAATGTGTGTGCATACTGTAAGGAAAAAGACCATTGGAATCCCAAGAAGAACCCTGTATCTGCAGCATTAGCTGAAGGGGAATTTCGAGGATGGACTACTTATAGAAGCTCCTTAGGGGCTATATCAGCCTCCTGTCATGGTGCCTTTGGCTCGTGAGTCTTGATCTGGAAGATAACCAAGTTTAAGCACGATCTGACTCTGGCGTGCATCGGGTTCTGCTGCATCTGAGGCTATGCTCGACGCATCTGGCATAACATCTATGGTGCATCTAGTTTGGTATAACCCATGGGATCTGTCATGGTGCACCTAGTAATGGCCCTTTTGGAGTGCACAGGGAATGTATTTGGTCATGTCTCAGTAAATACACTCGTTTCTGGTTTAAGGTGGAGCACGTGTTTAGTTTTTCTTATAGGGTTATATGTTTTTGTGAGGCGCACTCGTTCCAATTTTTCTGGAGGCGTGCCTGTGTCTATTTCGGGGAGAAGCACCCGGTTCAGATTCGGGTTGTTGAAAAAATTCAAGGCAAGGTGGAGATTTGTTAGAATGCCTTGAATCAAGTCAGCAACATCCGACAAGAATTGGCATTGCAGCATGACAAGTAGGATGAACAAACGAAGCTGCAAAATTCTAGAATAGTAGTCTGCTCGCACAAGTCGAAGGCTTCTGGAATGAGTAGAAGGGGGTTGGTGCAATTTTTGTTGTTTCCTTTTTCGTTTGGGGGGGGGGGGGGTTTCGGGTTACTTTGGCAGCAATATGACGTTCCCTTATGTCTATAAACGGATCTAGGTTGTGCCTTGGTCATAATATGGTTGTAATCCGGGTTTCTCTCTTAGTAATAAACATCAGTCTTTGTCCTCTAGGGTAGCTAACAAATTCGTTAGTGAATCACGTTAAATCTGGGTTCGAGCTTTGATCCGTTTGTTTTATCTTTCTTCTCTCGTTACAAAACAAAAAACCATCCTTATACAGCGGAATAACCGTCATAAATCTAAAAATTATAATTCCATTATTTTACCAACCGGTGCATTTTGTGAGAGCTTATTAGCAATAGGGATAAGGATAACGACATCGTTTTAGTCCATATTAGCTGGGTCTAAGCTCTTCCAATTTATTTTGGAAGAATTAACAAGTAGGTACATGTTTTGTAACACCGATGCTAATCCAATCTTTTCAACAATTTCTTTTGTTATGTCTGTAAATTTTAATCTAATACTTTGCAGATTAAAATAATCTCTGTGCAACTGTAAAATCTCCAAAATTGGGGATTATGCAGCTGAAAATATCAGAAAAAATACCTTTAATATTTTTTTACATTAGCATGATCACAATTCAGTTATAAATGTGTATTCAATTATTCGGCTTTAGAGATCTTTACATTGTGTTAAATGTATCAAGTTAGTGATCTGTAATTTCAGCTCATACCAAATAGTTTGTGATTCTTAGCTAAAATGGATTTTTCTTTCGTATTATTTTCAGCTGAGATGGTACCAAACATGGCCTAACTAGCCACTTAAAAATAACCAACTACCTATAATATGTTAGATGTTAATTTCCGTAATTAATTGCGAACCACCTTGAATGCTTACGGCTTTCATTTGTAGAGCGCCCATAAATGAAAATTTCTTGTAATTACAGTTAAATCTTGCTATGAATATTTCCTTCATCACTTTGGCAATTAGGCTCAATTAGCCATATGCTAAGCTTAAGCAAAACCAAGGGCCTATCACTTCGTTATCAATTTCACTTTTTTATTTGCAAGTTATATGGGCTTGTAACCCACTATCTAAGGGGAATACGAAAAGTAAAGGAAAAGATTGGGAGCTTATAAACAATTACAATAAAGATAGGTTTCAGCCAAGATTAGTTGTTCTACTCTCTCCCAATTTTGTTTGGGATAATTAACAACTAATATACCACATATTATCAGGTAGTTGAGTTTGTTTTTTTTTTTGTTTTTTGTTTTTTTTTTTTTTTTTTTTTTTTACCTAAGAAAAAGTTTTTGATTGTTTTTTTTTTTCGAGATTTTTTTTTATAGTTTTAGTTCAAGTTAAATAATTGTTCTTTTTCATTTTATCCTTCGTTCCTTCCAATGGACTTTTTGTCTACGTTCATTTTAGTTTAAACAATAAATATTGCAAAAATTAGAGATTTAGACTTTTAAGTTATCCAGTTCATCAAAAAAGAAGAAGTATTTAATCCTTGAACAAAGCTTATGTTTAATATTTAACAATTTCTCATCCTTGAACAATTTTTTGTCTACGTTCTTTTTATTTTTTTTTTAATGAAGTTCATCAATTAAAAATAAAGCTAAGGAGGATCCGCAGTTAGGGGGGAGGAAAGATTATGTTCATCGTTAACAATGTCTGATTTACTTCGTAATTTTCACACACAAGACTCTCAACTCTTAATTCATGTTTCGACATGATACCAAACACGCACAAAATTGGGCTGATATTACTTACAATTTTTAATTAGTTACGTTCACGACGAAAATGTATAGACATGTTATGAAAACTGTGTATAAGTAAAGCTCATTCTTTGCTATGATTGCATTGTGATTACTATTTTTGTGAAATCTGAGTTATTAATGCTCTTTTACTTCACGCGTATGTCTTTCCACCTTTTATCATGGGAGGCCTGAGTGAAGAAGAATGAAGTCATTATAACAAATAAGTTTGAAAGATTACAATTCAATATCACAATACAGTATGTTACCTAACTAGCCAGTGTAGATGACCCGTCGCAATAACACACTAACTAAAAAAGTTGAACTAAAAAAGAAATAAAGTTTATTCATAGATACAAAGAAATCCAAAAAACTCGTAAGATAAGGTGTGGTTGAGCCGAATTTTGATTTTCATATTTAGTAACGGTCGAATTTTCCCAAAGATCAAATAAATATGATTATGACTGTAATTGACACTCTCATATGCCGTTTAAGCAGCATTTTGATTTCAGGATACACTGGAGGGCTCCAGTTGTTCCTATAGAAGAAATAAAAAGTTTACGTGTACTTTTCTCAAAAAAAATAATAGGTCGCCTGCTTTATGCTAATAACGAGTACTAACTAACTGAACGTAGGGATATTCATCTATATAAACACCCTCCAGAGACCTCTCACTTCACCAATCACAGCTTGTAAACAATTCCCAAAAAAACAAAGAAGATGAATAGCAAATTTTCTCTGTTTGTTGTGCTCCTTCTCAGTGCCCTGTTTTCAAGCACCACTTGTGCACGAAACCTTGTTGAGATTGTTGGAAAAGAGATAGGTGTATTAAGAAGAATCTGAAACAGAAAGATTAACAGAAATGATGAAAATACAGAAACAATAAAACTTACAGATAGTTAAATTGCAGAACGCTGAAGCAAGATAGAAGACAGTCTCGTTGTTCATGAAACGATCTCCGTGAAGTAATATTTGCCCCGATAGTTGCTTGTGCTTTATTTTATTTATCTACAGACACGGGAAAATTTCTCCCCAGGATGAAAGTCTTCACGTACTGCAGACGAAAGCAAAATCTGCAGTACCGGCGAACCGAACTTTGTTTTGAAAGAAACATGTAGTGAGTCAGAGAGAGAGAGGGAAAATTGTTGCTGGAGTTCGGATGGGAAAAACAGAGAGAGGAAGGCTCCTTTTATATGCAGGGAGAGGAGCGGTTACAAAACCGTTTGTGACTGTTCAAATTTGAACAGCAACGGTTGTAACTGTTCCAAAAGTTACAACTGTTAAGGACAGTTAATAACTGTTTCGAGTTGGGCATCAGACTAATTAATATTAATGATTAACGGGCTGGATTAAAAGTTAGTTTCTGGCCCAAAAAGATAAAGCCCAACCAACCACCACCCACCCGCACCGCGCCACGTCACGGCCTGGCCCGTGCCCGTGCCCGAACCCGAACCCGAGACCGAGACCGAGCCGAGCCGGACGGACGGACGGCGGCGGCGGAGCGCGCGCACGCGCGTGTGGTGGTTCCACCATTGTCTAGGTCCTCTCTCCTACACAGAATGTGTATCACCCAAAAGGCGTGCCCTTAGTACTCAACCTTTGAGTAGATGAACTACTCTTCTCCTCCTCATTTCCAAGATGTGGGTGCATTTAAAATTTAGCAATTGAAGTGGCCAACTTCAACGCCTAATTTCTCATTCACCCGTTAATGGTTTTCGACGTTTGGGATCTTGAATCGATCCCCTTGTTACCTAGTTTAAGAATATGTTAACGTTGATCCAAGTTCTTAGTTGTAACTTCACCGAAATTGGGTAACAAAAGCATGTCTCGAAAATCATTTTACAACAATCCCCCACATGAATGAAAAATTAGCGTTTATGCTGAAAGTGTCGATCTCATTTGTGGATTTCTCTCAGTGGTAATTAATTTCCTAATGAAAGGTGGTCATAGACTTTGAGCATTTCCCTTAGTGAGATACTATAGGGTATATTGGCTAGACAGTGTGCGAAGTGTAGGGTTTTGATTCATGGATGCGCAACGGAATTAATAATGAACCATGCAAAACCCTCCAAGGATCACAAGTCAAGAGACATAACGATGGTAAAGGAAGAAATCACTTAACACACCTTAGGGTTCTCCTTTGATGACTTCAAACGCGATTTGTGTCACGTTCTCTATAGTTGATCCACTCCTAGAGTTGATTTCAAGATCTCCCACTCCTTGGTGCTAGCCCGGAAAGAAGAAGAGGAAGAAGAATCACGCAAAACGATACGAACAAGGAGGTGTTCGGTCTACTTGTGGCCGACGGGGACGGGCGGCGGCGAGCTAGGGGGCGGCGGCTCCTTAGCTTGCTTGCTCTCTCTCCTTTTGTTCTCTCCCACTCAATTTATGATCAATTGAATCATAAGTGTGGAAAGGAAGGAAGGAGTGTCCTTTATATAGTCCAACAAATCCTTGTCAACTACCTAAAGGACCTATTTTAGTCCTACTAGAATTCAATTTAATCCCTTCCTTGCAAATTAGTCCATACTAAGTTTGCAAGGTATTGCAAAGTGATCCTTCTAATTAATTAATCTAATTAATTAATTCCCAAATCTAGTTCAACTTTATGTAGCGTGTGACCCCATAGGTTATATTTAGTTGGTAGCAACTATTTGCTAATATGGAGCGGTTTCTAGCAAAACATCCATTCTAGCCAACTAATAGAATAGTCATCTTGACAACATTTGTACAAGTAATTGTCTCATCCCTTTGTCTCTATATCCGGATTGGACACGAGACATACAAGTCACACTCGTATATCTAATCCACAGTTTCTCGATCCATGGGAATAGCCTTATTCGTGCAAATAACATCAATATCATATATTGATTTATTTGAGGTTGGCCAGACATTCTATAAGCACTATCCCTCGAATGGCCTAGGATATTTGCTCCCGTTATGTGGGAGGGACAAATTATATCTACGTCCAATACGATCTCTAAGCTTGCTTCTTATTGTATCTGGTACACGCCTTTATAACTACCCAGTTACGGTGTAGCGTTTCACGCTACCAAAATCACAATAATCAACAACTAGAATATCTAGCGACTTCAAGTCTAAGGATGACAATACCATTGCACCGCGAGAAGCGCTTGTGACTCTACATAACGTGTATGTAGCCTTCTCGGATATGGGTCAATCCAGTGCGTCATTACCTTTAATGCACACCTATGTGTTGGATCATGATATCTCCATATCAATCCAACCCCATACTAGTCTATAGAAGATTGTCCCATTAATCATTATACTGGACTAGGGATATTTAAGATAAACAACACAATTGTAAATCTAAGGAATTCATTATATTAAATATGCAATAAATAATAAATGAATTTTCTAGCCACAAATAATTCATACTAAACTAGATTGCCTCTAGGGCATCTTTTCCAACAGTCTCCCACTTGCACTAGAGCCAATCTAGCGCATCTCGTATGCCCATACTCCTAGTGTGCCCTTCATGCTTCCACTGCGTGAGCGGCTTTGTAAGTGGATCTGACAGATTCTCATCTGTAGGAATCTTGCATATCCGAACGTCTCCTCTATCGATAATATCTCGAATCAGATGAAACTTCCTGAGCACGTGCTTGGATTTCTAGTGTGACCTGGGCTCGTTTGATTGCGTGATCGCCCCAGTGTTGTCACAGTACAACTCAACTGGATCCGCAATGCTAGAAACCACACCAAGTTCAGAAACAAACTTTCTCATCCAAACAGCTTCCTTTGCTGCACCATTTGCAGCAATGTACTAAGCCTCTTTTGTAGAATCAGCCACCGTCTCTTGCTTGGAACTCTTCCAGCTCACCGCTTCTCCATTCAGGCAAAACACATATCCCGATTGTGATCTAAAGTCATCTCTGTCAGTTTGGAAGCTTGCATCAGTGTAACCCCTTACACGCAACTCTTCCTCACCGCCAAATATCAGGAAAGCATCCTTAGTTTTTCTCAAGTACTTTAGGATGTTCTTGACTGCAATCCAGTGATTCTCACCTGGATTGGATTGGTATCTGCTTGTCACACTCAAGGCATATGACACATTTGGTCTATTACATAACATGGCATACATGATAGATCCTATGGCCGAGGAATAGGGAATTCTACTCATGCGTTCCTTCTCAATCTCATTGGAAGGACAACCACTCTCCGAAAGAGTGATTCCATGTGACATGGGCAAGAATCCCTTCTTGGAATCTTGCATGTTGAACCGTTTCAACACCTTGTCAATATATGTACTTTGACTTAGGCCTAGCAGTCTCTTAGATCTATCTCTATAGATCTTTATACCGAGTATATAGGCTGCTTCCCCTAAGTCCTTCATTGAGAAACACTTCCCTATCCAATCTTTAACAGATTGCAGCATGGGAACGTCGTTTCTAATGAATAGTATGCCATCCACATACAAGACTAGAAAAGCTACAGAACTCCCACTAACCTTCTTGTAGACACCAGACTCATCTTCGTTTCTGATGAAGCCAAACTCTTTGACTACTTCATCAAAACGTCGATTCCAACTCCTAGAAGCTTGCTTCAATCCATAGATGGATCGTTGCAGCTTACAGACTTTGTTGGCTTGCTTTGGATCTTCAAAACCCTCCGGTTGTATCATATACACGTCCTCGAGGAGATTCCTATGAAGGAATGCTGTTTTGACATCCATCTGCCAAATCTCATAGTCGTGGTATGCTGCAATCGCAAGTAGGATTCGGATGGATTTGGTCATAGCGACTGGTGAAAAGGTTTCATCATAGTCAATATCATGAATCTGTCTGAATCCTTTAGCCACCAATCGGCCCTTATAGGTAATCACATTACCATCCATGTCGATCTTCTTCTTGAAGATCCACTTGCACCACATGGGCCGCGCCCCTTCGGGTGGTTCCACCAAAGTCCATACTTTGTTGGTATACATGGATTCCATCTCGGATCTCATGGCTTCTAGCCACTTCAGAGAGTATGGGCCCTTCATGGCCTCTTCATAGGTAGTAGGCTCATCATCTATGAGCATCGTGTCACCGGAATCGGTCACGAGAAGTCCATACATCTGGGGTTCCTGGCGCACTCTACTAGATCTACGAAGCTCTTGTGTTACCTGAACAGGTTGCTCCACAACCGCTTGTGGTTCCTATTCATGTTCCATAATCGGTTCACTGATTTGTGGTTCTTGAACCTCTTCAAGTTATATAGTCCTCCCACTTGCTTCTTTAGAGACAAACTCTTTTTCTAGAGACACGCCGGTCCGAGCAACAAACACTTGTTCTCGGTTGGATTGTAGAAGTAGTAACCCTTATATTCCTTAGGGTAACCCACAAATTTACACTTATCCGATTTTGGCCCTAGCTTGTCTGATTGTAAACGTTTTACATAGACATCGCAGCCCCAAATCCTCATGAACGACAGTGTGGGACGCCTCCCACTCCACATCTCATATGGTGTCTTCATTACTGATTTAGATGGAACACGGTTAATGGTGAAAGCTGCACTTAATAGAGCATGGACCCAAAAAGATAATGGAAGATCGGTTTGACACATCATAGATCGAACCATATCCAATAGAGTTCGATTCCTCCTCTCAGACACGCCAGTAAATTGTGGCATTCCGGGTGGAGTGAGTTGGGACACGATCCCACACTCTCTAAGATAGTCGTCAAAATCTTGGCTCAAGTATTCTCCTCCACGATCTGATCGTAGAGCTTTGATACTTTTTCCAAGTTGATTCTCTACTTCATTCTTAAATTCCTTGAACACTTCACAGGGTTCAGATTTTTCCCTCATGAGGTACACAAATCCATATCTACTTTAATCATCTAGTAAATGTAATGAAGTAGACGTAACCACCCTTGGCATGTGTGGCAAATGGTCCACACACATCAGTATGTATGAGCGCCAATTGCTCACTATTCCTCTCACCTTTCTTATTGAAAGGGGACTTTGTCATTTTTCCCAATAAACAAGCCTCAAATGTCTCATATGATTCAAAATCAAATGAGTCTAGTAGTCCATCCTTATGGAGTCTAGACACACGTTTCTCGTTTATGTGGCCTAAACGACAGTGCCATAAGTAAGCATGATTTAAATCATTTATTTTAATCCGCTTGGTATTAATGCTGTAGACAGGATTGCTTAGATCAAGGACATACATTCCATTAAATAATTGCGCACTAAAATAGTGAATATTATTCAAATAAAAGGAACAACAACTGTTCTTTATTGAAATAATAAAACCATCCTTGTCCAGACAAGAAATAGAAATAATGTTTCTGCTCATAGCAGGCACAAAATAGCAATTATTTAAAACTAATCATGAAGGCAGAGACAGCTCGCACACGCCCACGGCCAACACAGCAACTTTTTCTCCATTCCCAACGCGCAGATCTATCTCCCCTTTAGCCAATCTTCTACTTCTCTTTAAATCTTGCACATTTGGACAAATGTGAGATCCACATCCAGTATCTAATACCCATGATGTAGAGACAGTTCAATTGACATCTACAACAAATATACCTGGTGGTGGTGGAATCACTATTCCAAGACTTTTGTCCTTCAGATATTTTGGGTAGTTCCTCCTCCAATTTCCAGGTTAACTGCAGTAGTTACACTCACCTTTAGTCACACCTTTGGCAATGCCACCAACAGGCTTAAGGGCAGGTTCCTTGGACTTGGCAACTGACTTGCCTTTGCCCTTGGAGGATGAGACAAACCTTTTGCCCTTTCCTTTCTGCACCATCATATTGGCCTTGCCCTTACCATTGTTGATTCTCTGTTCAGGTTTCCTCAACATATTGAGAAAATCTGGCAGTGGTTTTACGATCTCGTTCATGTTATAGTTCATGATGAACTGTCCATAACTCTCGGGCAATGATTGCAACACGAGATCGATTGCCAACTCTTGGCCGACCGGGAACCCCAGTCAGGCAAGATTCTCCAAGTATCCTATCATACGGAGTACATGGGGTCCCACCGGGTTCCCTTCTGCCATATGACACTTGAACAGTGCCTTAGAGACCTGATACCTCTCAACCCTTGGCTGCTCTTGGAAGAGCTGCTTCAGATGCTCGATCATATCAACAACATTCATGTTTTCGTGTTGCTTCTGAAGCTTAGAAGTCATATTGCAAAGCATAAGGCAGGCCGCATCATTAGCGTCATCAACACGCTTTTGATGCGCCTTTAGGGCTGCAGGTGTTTGGTTTTCTGGACCTGCTGGAACATGCTCCTCTATTGCGTACAGTTTCTTCTCTTGCTTGAGAACGATTCTCAAGTTTCTGTACCAATCAAGGAAGTTGGTTCCAGAGAGCTTGTCCTTCTCAAGGACAGATCGTAGGGAATTTTGTGAACTCGATGAGTTGTTTGCCATTTGAAATTCTACGAAAGGAAAATATGCAAGTTTTAGTATTTGTGAATTTTTGACTATATTCAATAATGGCTAGTTTATCAAATATAGCTCCCACTATTTTTCTACAGATTAATAATCCTCAAGATATTAATGCGGAAAATATCCTTATATTTTCTAGTGGGCCAAGATCCATGTTTCATCTCCTTATGAGCTTGCTTTGGCAAGTCACCCATAATTCGACTACTTTAGGTAGGAACAATTCCAATTGCATCCCTTATGAAACTCTTGGTTCAATTGGGCCAATAACTCCTTATTTATCCATCCATATGGATAACCCCAATTGATTGCCTCTAGGTTTCTTAATCATATTAATAGTCTAGTTGTGTTCAACCTCTTATTTAAACAGTTGCACATTACTAGCTTGTGCCATCGCATTCCATCATTATGATCCAAGTCGCCATGCTTTGGCACGCACGAACTTGATAAATCATGATGATAATGACTGTTTAAATAACGAGAAGGCAAGAACACAATATTTGAATTTTTTAGGGATTCTTAAATTCAATTTTAATTGTTTTGTTGATCAATATCAACTAATCTATCTATTTGAGTTTGGACACAACTCTAAATAATAGATCCGGTTGTCTAATTATCTCATTATCCTAATTGCATGCATCATCCATACACCAACCACAAAATAATAAGACAATAAAGTAAACAACCAAAAAACATAAATAAAACGTTATGTGAATGTGGCATTTTCTAGACTAAGAAAATTCCAAGCCAATGGAATTTTCTATGAACCCTAAAAGCAAACACATCTCCATGCGTCTTGATCTTTTGGTCCATCATTCATAGTCATGTGGAATGCTCCATGCTCCATCTTTTGTGGATCCTTTTGGCTTTGGGCTTCATTTCTTCAATCTTGGCTAACAATCTACTTCATCTAGCACTAGCTAACTTCTATACTAAATAAAATAAATCTCAGAAGTTGAGAAAAAAAATGGCTCGCAGGCCATAAAACCCTAATTAATTATTACAATTAATTGATCAGCTCGCAGGCCGTAAACCAAACCACAAAAATTAAACATTCACAACAAACCACATTCTAAGGCCATATCCAATCACCATGTGAATTGCCCATAAACAGTTAAAATCCAATTTTAACGCGCTTGGTCAATTTTAATTGATGTTAGGATGTTCTAGGGTTAAAACGGTCCATTGGGCCCAACAATCCAATTGCCCGGGCCCAAAAAGTGAACCGCAAGGGCATAGGGCCGGCCGGCCCCTAGCCCACGCGGCTAGGCCGCGAGCTAGGGCTGCCCCAGCCCCTAGGCCGACCTTGCTTGGGTGGCAAGCAAGGAGGGGCGGTCCCTTAGGGGGGCCGAACCTCCTTTGGGAGTTGTTTCCAAAACAACTCCCTTGCTTGGTGCCCAAGTTTGGTTGTTTCCTTGTTTGGGAAGAACTCCTACTTTCCAAAGGATGCCCAAACCCTAGATCTAAGATCCTAAAATTTCTCAACTCACTAATTTATGCATATAATGCAAAAACTAGGTCTTGTTATGATAGATTATTGACAAATTGCATCATATGCTTGATTTGTCTTGTTTTACGCGATAAACAACAATTTTAAGGTGTAAAACTATCAAAACGTAACACATAAACCACATTTTTGCTATACAACCTGTGACTCTGATACCACTGTAAGGTTTTGATTCATGGATGCGCAACGGAAATAATAATAAACCATGCAAAACCCTCCAAGGATCACAAGTCAAGAGACATAACGATTGTAAAGGAAGAAATCAATTAACACACCTTAGGGTTCTCCTTTGATGACTTCAAACGCGAATTGTGTCACTTACCCTATAGTTGATCCACGCCAAGAGTTGATTTCTAGATCTCCTTGGTGCTATCCCGGAAAGAGGAAGAGGAAGAAGATCACGCAAAACGAGACGAACAAGGAGGTGTACGGTCTCCTTGTGGCCGACTGGGACGGGCGGCGGCGAGCTAAGGGGCGGCGGCTCCTTAGCTTGCTTGCTCTCTCTCCTTTTGTTCTCTCCCACTCAAGTTATGATCAATTGAATCATAAGTGTGGGAAGGAAGGAAGGAGTGTCCTTTATATAGTCCAACAAATCCTTGCCAACTACCTAAAGGACCTATTCTAGTCCTACTAGAATTCAATTTAGTCCCTTCCTTGCAAATTAGTCCCTACTAAGTTTGCAAGGTATTTCAAAGTGATCCTTCTAATTAATTAATCTAATTAATTAATTCCCAAATCTATTTCAACTCTATGTAGCGTGTGACCCCATAGGTTCTATCTAGTGGTAGCAACTATTTGCTAATATGGAGCAGTTTCTAGCAAAACATCCATTCTAGCCAACTAATAGAATAGTCATCTTGACAACCTTTGTACAAGTAATTGTCTCATCCCTTTGTCTCTATATCCGGATTGGACACGAGAAATACAAGTCACACTCGTATATCCAAACCACAGTTTCTCGATCCATGGGAATAGCCTTATTTGTGCAAATAAAATCAATATCATATATTGATTTATTTGAGTCTGGCCAGACATTCTATAAGCACTATCCCTCGAGTGTCCTAGGATATTTGCTCCCGTTATGTGGGAGGGACAAATTCTATCTACGTCCACTACGATCTCTAAGCTTTCTTTTTATTGTATCCGGTACATGCCTTTATAACTACCCAGTTACGGTGTAGCGTTTAACGCTACCAAAATCACAATAATCCAAAACTAGAATATCTAGCGACTTCAAGTCTAAGGATGACAATACCATTGCACCGCGAGAATCGCTTTTGACTCTACATAACTTGTATGTAGCCTTCTCGGAGATGGGTTAATCCAGTGCGTCATTACCCTTAATGCACACCTATGTTTTGGATCATGATATCTCCATGTCAATCCAACCCCATACTAGTCTATAGATGATTGTCCCATTAATCATTATACTGGACTAGGGATATTTAAGATAAAGAACACAAGTGTAAATCTAAGGACTTCATTGTATTAAATATCCAATAAATAATAAATGAATTTTCTAGACACAAATAAATTCATACTAAACTAGATTGCCTCTAGGGCATCTATTCCAACACGAAGCGCTTTGAACTGCTTTGCCGTGTCGTATACCTTTTCGATAGTAACCACACAACTAAATACCGAAACATAGTTGGTTCTCATGGTTGTGTTCATTTTGGCCTTGAAACACTTTGGGTGGTCTTCATGAGTAGTCTTTAGAGGAGTGTGGCCTTTTTCATCCTCCTAGAACCGGCCCCAGTTGCTACTGACATAGGTGAGACACATTTAAGGGTATCAATCCATACTCTTCTTAAATGTGACCTCATTAAAAGCATTGCTTACCCTGGTCCTATCACTCTTCGCCCCAGGAATGGGATTGAAACTTAGTTTCATTTTTATGAGTGATTTTATATTTGCACAAATAGGTAGGTTGTCCCTTTTGAACCTAGTTCTTGGGATCTCCAGTCACCTAGGTTGGGTTTGCCGCTATTGTGAAACTCTTACGAGATAGGCTTTAGCCCCATTCCTCTCGACGAACTTGCAACCAATTCTCTCGATAGACCTTTGGTCAGCGGATCCGCTATATTTTACTTTGACTTTACGTAATCGATCGATATTATCCCTTGTGAGAGAAGTTGCCTTATAGTATTGTTTCTTCGACGCATGTGTTGAGACTTACCATTATATATACTATTTTGTGCCTTTGGTATTGCCGACTGGCTATCGCATATTGCCGCTCCTCCGAGTGTGAATACATAACCACTCGTGGACTTGGAATCTTTTTTATCAGATATCCAATTCGCATCGCAATATCCTTCTAGAACAGCAGGATAGTTGGAATATTGTAATCCTAAGATTTTAATGTATTGTACATACCTTAATACTCGGATCATTGCTGTCCAGTGATGCTTTCCATGATTACTAGTAAAACGACTCAGCTTCCCCAACTGCTTGTGCGATGTCTGGTCTTGCACAATTCATTATGTACATCAGGCTTCCTATTATTTGCGTGTACTCAAGTTGTTTGATTGCCGAACCGAGATTTTTGGCGAGATGCATGCTTGTGTCGACTGGTGTTTTTACTTGTTTGCTACTATCTTTGTCAAAATTTTCGAGAACTTTCTCGATATAGTGAGACTGAGATAATGCATACCCTGAGGACGTCTTAGAAACCTTGATTCCTAAAATAACGTCAGCCACCCCTAAATCTTTCATATCAAAGCTTGTCGATAATAACTCTTTGGTGGCACGTATTACTTTCTCGTTGTTTCCAAAAATCAACATGTCATCAACGTATAGGCATATGATGACACACCCATCAGTGTTTGTTTTAGAATATACACATTTTTCGCATTCATTGGTTTTAAAACCATTTGTTGAATAACTTTGTCAAATTTTTCATGCCACTGTTTGGGTGCCTGTTTTAATCCATATAAGTATTTCTTTAGTTGGCAATATTTGTTTTTTCTTCCTGGAACTTGAAACCCTTCAGGTTGTTCCATATAAATTTCTTCTTCTAGTTCTCCATTTAGGAATGCCGTTTTAACATCTTTGATGAATTTCAAAATTACAAATTGCTGCAATAGCAACTAGCATTCGAATGGATGTTATTCTAGTGACCGGGGAATAAGTGTCGAAGAAGTCTAAACCTTCCTTTTGTTTGTATTCTTTTGCGACAAGTCTAGCTTTATACTTGTCGATGGAATCATCCGATTTAAGCGTTCGCTTAAATACCCATTTGCAACCTAATGGTTTGCATCCTTGAGGAAAATCAACTAATTCCCACGTATTATTATGGAGAATTGATTCGATTTTGCTTTTTACCGCTTCCTTCCAATAGGGTGCCTCAATACTTGACATAGTTTCTTTGTAAGTCGCAGGATCATTTTCTACCATATAGGTAAGAAATTCCTGACCAAATGTTTTAGGAGCCTTTTGCCTTTTACTTCATCTAGGCTCTTCTTCTAAGTTTTCTTCAAAAGCTATGTCATGCGTCCGCTTATAAGATAATTGCGTTTTCATTTCTTTATAAGGAAAGGTATCCTCAAAGAATGGCGCATGTGCCGATTCGATGATGGTATTCTCATGAATATCCAGAATTTCCGATTTATGAACCATAAAACGGTAGGCGCTGCTATTTAATGCGTACCCAATGAAGACGCGATCAATTGTCTTTGGACCTAACTTTACTTTTTTTAGGTAATGGAGTAGCCACTTTTGCAGACATCCCCAAGTTCTTAAATGCTTGTATGCGGGTTTACGCCCTTTCCATAACTCGTATGGAGTTTTGTCCATTGTATTTTTAGGTATTCTATTAAGAATATAATTGGTTGTTAATAGAGCTTCCCCCCACAAGTTTTGTGGTAGACCCGAACTTAAGAGTAATGCGTTTAGCATTTCTTTAAGGGTCCTATTCTTCCTTTCCGCCTCTCCATTTTGTTGAGGCGTATATGGTACTGAAGTTTGATGGATTATTCCACTTTCAGCGCATATAGTTGCGAATGGAGAATCGTATTCTCCTGCTCGATCACTTCGAAATATTTTAATATTTTTGTTGAGTTGATTCTCTACTTCGGCTTTGAATTGTTTGAAAGCATCCAATGCTTCATCTCGGCTATGTAACAAATAAACATAGCTATATTTGACACAATCATCAATGAAGTTAATAAAATACTTTTTGCCGCTTCTTGTTAGGATAAACTTTAAATCACAAATATCGGTGTGAATAAGTTCAAGAGGACTTGTTGTTTTTGTACCAATCGGTTGAAACGATTGTCTTGTCATTTTTGCCTCTACACAAATTTCACATTTGTGGTTTTTATCGATAGAACTTTTTGGAAGATGATCGGTATTCATTAATTTACGAATTTAGTCGTAATTAACATGTCCTAATCTTACATGCCATAAACAAGAAGAAGAAAGAGAAGACTCCGACAAATAGTTAAATATTGCTTTCTTATTCATTGCAGAAACAACCATTATGTTGAGCTTGAAAAGCCCATCCTTCAAGTAACCCCTTCCTACATACTCCCCATTTTTGGTTAACACAAACTTGTCGGATTCAAAAACAAGTTTGAAACCCTTTTTTGCTAAGTACAGAACCTGAAACAAGGTTTTTCCTAATGTCGAACATCATTTTGAGAATCAACCGTCCCTTTCCTTTGACTAAAGATGTGGCCGAGTTACCCATGTAGAGTTGTTCCTCGTTCTCGACTTCTTCATATTCGGCAAACATGTTCTTGTCGGCGCAAATGCGGCGAGTAGCCCCGGCGTTAACCCACCATTCGTTTGGATTTCCTCCGGCGAGATTGACTTCGGAGATTACGGCGGAAAAGTCTTTATCATTGTTGCCTTCGGTGAGGTTTGCTTCCGGCTTCTTGCCCTTAAAAGTGTTTCTCCTTTTGCGGCAATCCTTCTTCATGTGACCGACTTTCCCACAAATGAGACACTTTCCCGCGAACCTCTTTTTCTCTTAAGGGGCGCTTGCCTTCCTCCTTTTGTGATTGTTCTTTTCTGGGCCTCCGTCCACAATGTTGATCCATGAATGGTAAATTGTTGAGGATCTTTCGTCGGCGATCTGGTTTCCTTCCTCAATGCGTACGCGGACAATTAGTTCCTCCATCTTCATCTCTTTGCGCTTGTGTTTCAGGTAGTTCTTTTATGCTTTCCATGCCGGTGGAAGCTTGTGAATCATGACTGCAATGAGAAATTCCTCGGGCAGAATCATGCTTTCGGCTTGCACATCATGGATGAGGCATTGGAATTCCTGAACCTATGACATAATAGATTTGGAATCCACCATCCTATACTCCATAAAATTTTCTACTACAAATTTCATGGCTCCTGCATCCTCTGTTTTATATTTCTTTTCTAGGGAAAGCCATAGTTCTTTTTCAGTTTTTACAGAACAATAGACATTGTACAGTTGATCATCAAAGCTATTGAGAATGTAATTTCTGGCAAGGAAGTCAGAATGCTTCCAAGCGTCAACTGCGACGAGTGCTTCTGCATCTACGTTTGATGGAGTTTCAGGCGCATCATCCCTTAGGTATTTCTCCAAACCTAAGGTGGTGAGATAGAAGAGCATTTTCTGCTGCCAACGCTTGAAATCAATCCCCGTGAATTTTTAGGGTTTTTCTGTCGCCATTGTGTTGACCAGAACAACCGGGTTGGCAGCCGCTGTCGCCATGTTGGACGGATTAGCCGGACGAGTTTCAATCCCCGTTTCTGACATTGCTGAAGATACAAATGTCTCAGCAAACAGAAAGAAAGTAGAAGAAGAGAAGAGTACAGAATAATAACAAAACCGTAAACTAATCTGAAAAAATAATACTGTTAAAAATTCTGTGTAAAACAGATTCTTTTAAACACCTATAGCAATATTACTTCATGATTGTTGGAAAAGAGATAGGTGTATTAAGAAGAATCTAAAATAGAAAGATTAAATGAAATGATGAAAATACATAAAAAATAAAACTTACAGATAGTTAAATTGCCGAACGCTGAAGCAAGATAGAAGACAGTCTCGTTGTTCATGAAACGATCTCCGTGAAGTAATATTTGCCCCCACAGTTGGTTGTGCTTCGTTTTATTTATCTACAGACACGGGCAAATTTACTCCTCAGTATGAAAGTCTTCAGGTACTGTAGACGAAAGCACAATCTGCAGTACCGGCGAACCGAACTTTGTTTTGAGAGTACTAGTAGTGAGTGAGAGAGAGAGAGAATTGTTGCTGGAGTTCGGATGGGAAAAACTGAGAGAGGAAGGCTCCTTTTATAGGCAGGGAAAGGAGCGGTTACAAAACCGTTTGTGACTGTTCAAATTTGAAAAGCAACGGTTGTAATTGTTCCAAAAGTGACAACTGTTAAGGACAGTTAATAACTGTTTCAGTTTGGACATAAAGTTACAACTGTTAAGGACAGTTAATAACTGTTTCGGGTTGGGAATCAGACTAATTAATATTAATGATTAACGGGCAGGATTAAAAGTTAGTTTCTGGCCCAAAAAGATAAAGCCCAACCAACCACCAACCACCACACCGCGCCGCGCCACGTCCCGGCCCGTGCCCGAACCCGAGACCGAGACCAAGTCGAGCCGGCCGGACGAACGGACGGCGGTGGCGGCGCGCGCGCGCGCGCCTTTGGTGGTTCGACCATTGTCTAGGTCCTCTCTCCTACACAAAATGTGTATCACCCAAAGGGCGTGCCCTTAGTACTCAACCTTTGAGTAGATGAACTACTCTTCTCTTCCTCATTTCCAAGATGTGGGTTCATTTAAAATTGAGCAATTGAAGTCGCCAACTTCAAGACCTAATTTCTCATTCACCCGTTAATGGTTTTCGACGTTTGGGATCTTGAATCGATCCCCTTGTTACCTAGTTTAAGAATATGTTAACGTTGATCCAAGTTCGTAGTTATAACTTGACTGAAATTGGGTAACAAAAGCATGTCTTGAAAACCATTTTACAACAGAGATGAGCTCAAAGAGATCAGCAATGAAAGTGGGTGCTCATTTTGGAGAAAAGAAGTCTCTTAAGGCTGTACTTGATTCCATAGTTGTTACTACTAAACCATCCAAAGAGCTAAATGCTGCTATAGTGGAAGCCATAAATAATATTGCACAACTTACATCTGCGATGGGGTCTAAGGCTCAATCTGCGGTTATTTCTTCCTCTACTGCTGCTGGTGAAGCCAAGACATTAGCCACGAGTATTTCCTTTGGTCAAGCCATTCCGAATTCTATTCCAGCATCAACGGTTCTTCCACACCAAGTACGGAATTGAGGAGCTTTCTCGACATGTCATCTTTCTCTCACAACTACTTCTTGATACTAGAACGGAGCACGTGCGTTGCACGTGAAACTTTTCGATTTAAGTATTGCATGTGTGAGAACCACCTTTGAACGTTTATTTTATCAATTTTAAGTTGCAAATGAGTGCGTAAATTTTAGGCGGACATACTTTCGTGCTTTTTACTTATTAGGTGAAGGAGCCAAAGTTTTTTTTTTCACCGGCAACGAAAGGATAACGTTCATAAGAAGTCTTAGCACTAGAAAATCAGGGCATACTCGGGAAAGGAAAAAAAACCAACGATGCACAAACCTAAGCTTCTAACAAAGCAGCTAGGATACCTAGTGGTATAGGGCTCAGAGGCCACCACATAACAACCCCAAAACATCGTAACCGTAATACGGACCACAAGAGCCTCCTATGTCCAATACAAATCAAAATGAACCAAAGGCCCAGCAAATAACACAAACCCAAACACAAGCCCAAAACAACGTAAACAAGCCCAAATCCACATGAACAAAGCTAACCCTAAATCCAAACAACAGAAGCAGCCGGCTGGGGGTTGAGATGGGGCGGCGCCACAGAAGCACCGTGACCTTTCGACCGGTAAGGGGGATCGTAAGCAACCCAAAGCCAGACAAAATAGACTCTTAGTGGTGTTGGTGGGCGGTGAGAGGACTTCTCTGGGGGGCTTCGGTATGCCGTAGAACGAGCATGTCAAAGGGGGAGGGGGAAGGAGAAGCCTCACAACCGGGGGAGGGGGGAACGGCCACCGTAGGGCCTTAATCATCTGGGGGGAGGGGAAAGGGGTACTTATAGGGAAGACTTCCGATACAAAGGGGAGGGGCGCGAGCTGCAGTGGAGAAACGATGGCAGCGGTGGAGAGGGGCGAAGGGCAGCGGCGGCGCGGCAGATGAACGGTGTGGCGGATGGATCTGGGTCAGCATGGCGGTATGGCAGCGGGGCAAGCGCACGGCAGCGGATCTGGGCTGAGCAATGGCTGGATCGTATATGAATGGGCGGCGGGGTAGTTGGACAGTCCAAAGGTGACCCCTCCGTCTAGGAGAGGAGGGGAAAGCTTGCGAAGAAGAGGAGCTCGAGTTTTATCACCCAGTGTTGCTGACGACGCGCCGGAGACGATGAGGCCCGTTCGGGGCGTGAAAACCTATTGAGAGACCGGCGGGGTGCTGGAATCAGCGGCATAGACGACGAAGGAGGCGAGCGGTGGTTGGGAGAAGGGCTTACCAGGGGTGGGTGGCGGGCGGCAACCCCATGGATGGGATGCCGCCGCCGCTGCTGGAGGAGGCGGACTAGGGTTTTTCTAGAGAGTTTTTTGTTTCAGAGAGAGAAAAGAGTTTCGATATATTTGTAAATAGCCAAAGTTATGTTGTACTAGTTTTGTATCCCAAAGAACTTTGTTCTAATCCTTGGTTGGCCCCAAAGTCACCTAAAACCTCTCGAAGGCGCATCGCTCCCGCTCCCAAACCTCGCTCTGCCGCTTTCGAGACCAAACCTCGCTCTAAAGGCGCTCCTGAAATAGAGAGCTCGTTTTCGTAGGCGAATTACTTTTTAAAGCCAATTTACCATTAGTTTGGACTATACTTGATGATTAATCTCAACTTATTATGTCAGTTTGATAGTTCAACTATTAAAACATTATTCTTCCTTATTGAAGAAACAAATTTGACAAATGAATACTGACAACCCCTAAGAAAATATATTTTCATGTGTAAAATCACATTATCATATGCAAATATTTGTTTTATTCATAAAATTATAGTAAATAAATGTTATATATAGACGCTCTCGTGACGCTCTCAAATACAATCCTTTTGAAATTAGACTTTTTCCTGCTCCCGCTCCAGTTTGCGCACCCGCTTCGCTCCCGCTTTAGGTGAATTAGGTTGGCCCAAGTCTATTCCATTATTTTAATTCAATAGTTTATGTATCCTTTCTTGTTCTACTTACCACTCCGTTTCTTCTCTTTATCCCCCTTTCTAATTTTGTACGTTTCCTCTCTTGTTCCCCCTTTCCTCATTTGGCAAGCTTTTTGTTGTAAAAAGACATTTGTACCCTCTATAGAATACCCCACCGGATTAATTTATATTATTTTCAACCACATTGATTTGGTTTCTCTCACCACTCAACAGATTTCTTTATACCCCATCAAATGTTTCTTTCAGATTTTTTTATACCAATCTCTTATCCTCACCCAACCATTTCTTATCTTCTTCTGTTTCTCCCTCGCCACTCACCAGACACCCTCACCTCCCTCCAATTTCATCACCACTCACCTTCCTCCTCCATCTTCATCACCACCCACTGGCCATCCCCCTCTCCCTCACCATATCCATCTTTGACTCCGAGAGGCAAGATCTCTCACGCCTCTGTCGGAGCCTCTTTGCCCGAGTCGAAAAGAAGTTCTCGAAGATGGAGGACGCCGCCACCATCAGGAGCTCGCCACCGACGCCGCCTCGCTCCCCCTATCTCCTCTGCCGGAGCCCCTTTGCCCGAGTCAAAAAGTAGAAGATCTTGAATAGATGTAGGACGCCGCCACTGTCAGGACGACGCCACCGACGCCGCCTCCTCTTATGTCTCAAAATCTCCGATCTGTTTTTGTTTGCAGATCTAGAGATGGAGGACGACCAAAACAGTGTTGTTGTTCTTCTTCTTCCTCTTGTTCTTGTCCTCTTCTCTTCTTCGTCCTCTGATTTTTTTTTTCAATTTGTAATTTTTTTTTTATTTAGGAAATATGCTCTTGATTCTGTAAATATATCATTTGATCTGTTTCAATGTATTGTTGGTAGTGGTGGAGGTCTGGTGGAATAGCAGAATTGGTAGTTCTATTGGTGGTGCTGGTGGTGTTGTTTGTTGTTATCGAAGAGAGAGAGTGAGAGAGAGGGGGACAGAGAAAGAAGAGAGGAGAGGGGTAACAGAGTCATTCACCCTCTTTTCTGAATTCTTGTGCAAATAGAAAAGGGGCTAATCTAAAGAAACGGAGTGGTATCTGCTTGTACCGCTTTGGCTTCTATCTTGTGTGATTAAAATTTTATATTATGTCAAATTAGTACAATGTCCCGACTCTTATGTACATCAGCAAAATTTGTATCACAGCTGGTTTAGTCTCTGCATATCCCACTCCCTGCTATTTTCATTCATCAAATCATACATATTTGACCTGATATTGGTTCTTTTTCGGTGAGAGCACTTGGAAGTTGTGCGGGGGCCAGTGGCCACTGTAACGACTACCGATGTATAATTCTGGTCTAGTTGTGAGTTAGAGTAGGTACGGCCCCCATAGCATTTTTGTTCCACGTGAACTTTGGAATATAAAAGTATAGATGGTACTATTATTTTAGGGTGCTGATAATTACAGCACAACAATTTATAATTACAGCACAATTTTTTTATGAATGACTATCTTGTCCTTGACTTTTATTTTTCTATAGTAATGACTTATTTTTTCTTTTTCTTTCATCTCTCTCTTCAAACTCCTCAACCTACCACTTGGTTTTGGCAGACCCTCTTTCAGTTTTAGATCTTTCCCTGAAGATGCCCTTGTTAGTGATATTCTTCTCCCTGATGGAAATTGGAATAGAGATCTTGTTCAGACCAATTTTGCTAGTGATGAAGCAGAAGCTATTCTCAATTTACCAAGAAGTAATTCTCGAGTTCATGACTCTTTAATCTGGACTCAAACTAGAGATGGTTTGTTTACTGTAAAAAAAGGATATCATGTGGCTTTTCAAACTTTAAACCATTCTCTTTTGTCAAATATCCCTGGGAATAGTTGTCATAGCTCTTTAGCTTATAAGTTTTTGTGATCTTTATCAATTCCCAGTAAAATTAAAGTTTTTCTTTGGAGATTAGTTAATAATCTTTTGCCAACTAAACATAACTTAAGCAAGAAAGGAGTAGACTTACCATTGCAATGCAGCTTCTGTTCAAGATATGAAGAAGACTCTGCTCACTTGTTTTTCAATTTTCACTGGACAAAAATTTTCTGGACAGATACTTTGTAGCCCTTCCAATTTGTTCCAAAAAACATGCCTTTCCATCTGGCCTTCTTTGATATTTCGCAAAACCTCGAAAAACATCATCAAAGTCTCTTCTTCTTTGGAGTTAGGGAGATTTGGCATGCTCGAAACAAAAAAATCTTTGAATCAGTTAAAATTTCTCAAATCAATTCCATAAACAGAGCTTCTGCGATGAATTCAAACTTTGTAGAATCGACTTACACTTGTGGGTTTTCTTCCAGTGCAGAATCGAGGATTTCAGACCGGACTTGGAAAGCCCCTTCTCCAGGTGTTTTAAAGTGCAATTTCGATGCTGCATGTTGTGCAAGATCGAAATCAGCAACTGGTTCCGCAATCTTAAGGAATTCACATGGTCAATTCGTGAAAGCATGGTCTTACCCGATACCTTACAACTTGGATTCAACCGTTCTGGAAGCAGAAGCTATGCGGAAAGGTTTGGATGTGATTTCGGCTTCAGGCTTCTGCTCGACTTTGGTGGAAACAGATTCGCAAAGTCTGATGCTTTCTTTGAATCGCCTATTGAAGATGAAGGAAGCACAATGCTCTCGAAGACAACATATTTCAGGATCAGAATGGGTGGTTCTTCTATGAGACATTTCTAGCAAGTTAGTAAGCTTAAATGTTAAGTCGGTTGGGTGGGTTTCTCGTATGGGAAACCGTGTAGCTGATAGGATTTGTTCTTATGCTTTAGGCACACCGAATGTATTAACTTGGTGTGTTGTGTGTCCTAGCTTTGTGTGTACTGAATATTTGGCGGATAAAAATCTTGCCTAGTAGTTTAATATATTATCCTTTCAAAAAAAAAAACTCCTCAACCTACCACATTCTCTCTCGCCCTCCCTCAACCCTCCTCACCCTCTCTGCATATCTCTCTTCATGACCAAGAAGCAATCTACTTCCCTCTCTCTATCAGCTCTAACTTGAGGTCTCTCTCCCCCTCGCCCTTCCCAATCTCTATCTCTTTCTGTTACTCGAAGGCTCTCTCCCCCCTCCCCCATCTCAATCTATACCTCTCTCGATGTGCAAGCTGCTTTTGATTTCGATTTCGATTTCAAATTGAAGCTATGTTCACATGCCGAAGTTCGATTTCAGGGGATAAACTCTTTTTGGGTTCTATATAAGAGGTCCCACCCAAAAAAATTGGGATTTGTTTTTGTTCTTTGTTTCTGAGTTTGATTTGAGGAGAGAGATGACTGGTTTGATTTTAAGAACTCATTGGAGGTTTTGTCTTTGGTTTAATTTTACGTAATGTTCAATCTGCTTTCGATTTCAACTTGTAGCTATGCCCATGTTCGATTTCATGGGATTAACGTCTTTTGGGTTCCATTTTAGACGGTACATAAAAACTGGGTTTACTTTTTGTTCTTATTTTCTGGGATTGTTTGAGGAGAGACAGATATTTGAGTGGTTTGAGATGAAAACCCCTACAGAGGTTTTTGATTTGGCTCAGTTTTAAGTGGTGTTCAATTTACAAAACCAAACCTCCTTGTTTGTTAAAAGTTTTCATTTTTCTCCTCAAATAGAAAAAAAAGTTCTCATTTTCAATTATATTTTCAATAATTGGAGAGATTAATGATACCAGAACTGGTGAAGAGAATTGAAGAGTTAGGGAACTCAATCCAAGAAATGACAAAATTTCTCCATGAAAGGACCAATTTCCTCCAAACATCACATTTACTTCTAGAGAAATGCTATGCAGCACGAAGGAAGCTCCCGACCAGAAGCCGAAACTGCCACGTAAGGCTTCCATTTATCATTAAAATAACATTGATTCTCTCTCTTCAATCTCCATTTGTGGATTTGTTTTTTCTCTATCTACTGTTTCTCTCTCTTCCTCCCTCCCTTATCTGTTCTATAGTCCATTCCTCTGTTTTCACCATCTCTAATCTCTGCATATTTTTCCATCTACAAATCTCTTTCACTATTTTTTCCAGTATGACATTGTGAGAGCACAATCTCCATGGACAACAGTATTTGTTGTTGAAAGAATTTTTTCATAGCTTATGATTAATTGTTCTGTAAAAATGGCAAGACAAAACTTAATGAAAACCATATAATGAAATCTGAATTTCTAGATGTTCTGGACAAGATAATCAACTTCTTTTTGACATGGTATGACTTCAGAAGAATTTGAGATTTGAAGGATCAAGAAAGAGTGGTGATGGTACTAATTTGTTGTTTGTAATTGCTTTTGTGTAGAAATAGTCAAATGAATACAATTGCAGGGTTTAATGTTTTGAATTCTTCTACAGTATATATCACCAGAGTCATAGATAGAAATGAAGAAGTGCAAGGATTTATACAACAAAGGATGAGAGAAAGATGAAGAGAAAAAGTAGAGAGAGACAAGGTCGATGGAGAGAGAAAAGTAAATATTAGTTTAATAATTAGTGGAAGCTGAGGTGGCATTTCGGCTTCCGTCCGGGAGCTGCCTTCGTGCTCCATAGCATTTCTCTTACTTCTAATGGGCTGGGATTGTGAAGAAATTTTTTTTATTGTCGGGTGAATTTGTGAGATCGAATATTGGTTTACGATCAAATCAACAAAACATTTACGAGTTTATATTCACCCCATTTCGAACTTAGACAGGAAAGTGGTGCATGATGAGCAGGGAAGAGAGAGGTTTTGGTGGGTGGAGACATTGTAGAGCGAGACGATGAATGTTAGATCAAAGTATGTCATTTAGTATAAAAACTAACAGACATGGGCAAAAAAGTCATTCACCAAAAAGTTGTGCTGTCCTTATAAATTGTTGTGTTGTAATTATCAGCACCCTTGAATTATATTTTCAATAATTAGAGAGATTAATGATACAGAACTGGTGAAGATTGAAGAGTGAGGGAACTCAATCCAAGAAATGACCAAATTTCTCCCCGAAAGGACCAATTTCCTCCAAACATCACATTTACTTCTAATGGGCTGGGATTGTGAAGAAAAAAATGTTTACTGTCGGGTGAATTTCTGAGATCGAATATTGGTTTACCATCAAATCAACAAAACATTTACGAGTTTATATTCACTCCCTTTTTAACTTAGAAAGTGGTGCATGAGGAGCAGGGAAGAGAGAGTTTTTGGTGGGTGGAGACATTGTAGAGCGAGAAGATGAAGGTTAGAGCAAAGTATGTCATTTAGTAAAAAAATTAACAGTCATGGGCAAAAAAGTCATTCACCAAAACATTGTGTTGTCATTATAAATTGTTGTGCTGTAATTATCAGCACCCTAATTTTATTATTTAAATTGATCAATGAAAAGATAACATTACTATAATAGATAAGTATTGACCATAACTGAAGTATTGGCCATAACTTAATTATAAAGTATAACTTAATCAACCATTATTAGATCCAATATTCAGAAAAACCATCCACGGGAGCTTTCAAGATCAATGTAGACGGAGGCGGGGACAGTAGCTCGCTATTGTCAACAGTGGGAGTAATCAGGGATTAAGATGGGGGCTTCGTAGCAGCAATTTCCAGAAACGCAAGTCAATGTTTTTTTTTTTCTAAGAAGCCAAGGCGAAAGCTTTCTTAGTAGGTGTGGAATTTGGAATGATCAGGGGGGATGTTAAACATCACAGTTGAAGGCGATGCTGAGATAAATAGATGCAGTGAAAGGGAACCCCCACTGGACATTACGGAGGTTGAGGATGTAGTGAGCGACACTCTGATTCTACTGGACAATTTTAACAATTGGAGAGTTGAATTTATTGGTCATGAAGGCAACAAGGCTGCCCATATTTTAGCTAACCAATGGAAAAACGTAGAAGAAGACATGACCTTGTTAGAGAATCCTCCAGTTTGGCCTCGTATGGGTAGAGGATAAGGAGGGAGCATAAGATAAGTTATACCTTCTTTTTTTTATCAAGTGTTTGGGTGCAGGATAAGAGAGAGGATAAGTTATGTTGCCTTATGCTGATGGAGCTTTTAATGAATAAATTTTATACCACCAAAATGGAGGTATAAGGTCGGATAAGAAAATACAGCATACTAGAATACTAGTAGGTTGACAAAAATACCCCCACAAACTATCTAATTTCCTACCCTTGTCCCCAAACCCTATAAGTTATTTCACCGTTTCACGTCCCTCATTTATTTGGGAGGAGGTCCTCATGGGTTTGATAACTATTAGTTTGGGATTGCATAGCTTTATTTGAGAATCTATGGTTGAGATAAATATGAAGACATTTTACCGTGCTTGCTGAAATTTCGCTGCTTTAATTTAATTTGTTTATTGTAGGATTTGTAACACCATGTCAATATGCCAATAAGTACTAGTAATTTATACACCATATTTTGCTATGGCCATATATGTTGTATCTATGAATATTTGTTATGTTTGCATGTTACTACAAGTTTAATTCGCGTATTAATATATATTTTGTATACATTTTGACAAGGTCACTATTGTGTAGAAAAAAGAGTATTACAATATAAACATGAATACTGTTACACAACATAATATGCAATCTTTTATACAAAATAACAGCACATAGGGTATTACAGTCATTTTGGCACATATCCTGCTTCGTATCCTGCATCATATCCGACAACACCCGAACAAAGGCAGCCAACATATCTTATCATGGCTTATCAGACAGCATTCATATCCTTGCTCATGTCCCTGCATAAGCCATATCCCTGCATAACATTTCATTTGGGCTTAATGATATATTCGATTCTCAAAAAAAAAAAAAAAAAAGAAAAGTCAGTACTTCTTTTGTACAATTCTGGTCTAGCTGTGATTTAGAGTAGGTACTGGCCCCCACAGCATTTATATCACGTGAACATTGGAATATAAAAGTACAAATGGTACTATTATTTGATTACTAGTTTTTATCCTGCGCCAGATATTGTGTATTTACTTAAATTCTTATTACTTATGGAAATTTGGAATGGATACTTTACATTTTGCGAGCTATGTTTACTTTCCTAGAGTTGAATAAGATCTTTGAATCAATACATTTTAACTTCGAAGGCCTTGAGTAAAACTTGTCGACAACAAATACTGATCTGAACACATATCTAACTGTTATTTTGTTCATTATTTATCCTATGAAGTGACATACATAAATACTGACTGTATCTGAGTTTGATTTGAACTATTTTCCAAATGATTTTTAGAGTATACTATTAATTAGGTTTAATTTGAACTGTATTTGAAGTACTTGGTTTGTTGGTAATTTGAAGAATCGGGAGTTGATTTGTTAAAACTTCAAACGCAACAAAGTATGTAGATTACACATTTTTTAGGGATATTGAATCCCCAACGTTCGCTTAATAAGTTTAGAGATTGGCGATAATTGAAGATTCTGTAATATAACGAAGATGTTCATGTGTCATGCCAGACTACAAACTGTTCAAGAACTAAAATAAATGGTGTATGTGTGAAAAATCACTAAGATTGTAACGAACCTGCAAATAATCAGATTCTAGAATAAATAAAAACTAGTTGCTCCGAAGTTTTCGGAGTGAAACCCTAGGGACAAAGTTTCTGCGGCGGCGACGGAAGGATGGCAGCCAGGAATCCGACTGATCACACGGCGATCGAGAGCCAAACGGTGATATTCGATGAAGTCTTTTGCCAGGAATCAGAAAGTAACTTCTCCTACTGTCTCATCGGACTATTTGCAGCAGAAGACCGAGTGAATGCGGGAGCGATGCGGGGCATGTTTCGAAGACTATGGACTGGGGGTGAAAATATCAACATATTGGAGGTAGATTTCAATACCTTCTTGTTCTGTTTCCCCGATCCATCAACCAAGGAGAGAGTTGCGGCGGGAGGACCTTGGATTTTCAATAAAAAGGTACTGCTCCTACAAGATTGGGAACTGGGGAATCCTACAAAGGACATTGCTTTCACAACTTTTGATGTTTGGATCCAAGTACTCGGTCTACCAATCCAATATGTCAATGAGAAGGCAGCAAGGAAACTAGGAGCGAGCATCGGAGAAGTCATCGATTCAGACAACAGGATTTACAGTGAGGGAGAGGATGGGAACTACGTTAGAGTCAGAGTTCGCCTCCCAATCAAAGACCCCCTTCCCCGAGGGATACATACGATGATTCGGAATAATCGAAGCTGGATCGACTTTCGATACGAGAGAATTCCAAATGTCTGCTGTTGGTGTGGTGCCATCACGCATGAAGGGAGACACTGTGATGAGATCCCTCCGGGGGATAAAGAAATTCTTGATGAGGGTTATGGATCGTATTTGCTCTATCACCCGGGGGCGAAGAGGAAGGTCCCCACCAAGGAATCAGAGGAGGGTTTGGATCAACCAGAGCCGGGAACCACGACAGAAACTAGTATCCCTGACAGTGGAATTGCTGATCCACCAAAGGGGAATGCAAGTGAAGGAGGTCAATCCATTCCAATGTTAGTGGATGGAACAGAGGTAACTGTTTACAAAAACCCCCTAGCAAATAATGAGAACCACGGTGTTGGCGAGGCACAGGGCCAATCTAATTCGGATACAGGGATGGAGGTCGAACCTGCTTCCTTAACTGAAAAAGTCCAAGCAAATGAAGTGACAGGAACAGTGGTTACCCCGACCACGGATCTCCTACCGAGATCGGTCAAAGATAGAATCAGCACCATCAATCAAGTAGCAGGCAGCCACCAGCGAAACATGAAAGACCAGGCCCGGCAAAAAGCTATAAAGGAAGCCCACGACTCAGATATGTCAAAAAGAAAGGGGTCGACAACTGTTTTCAGCCCCCCCATAAACAAATCGGCTATGGAATTGCTCACAAACAAGAAGGGAAGACAGCTTATCTTTCCAGCCAATAGACATGGTGTTGAAAACCTGGCACAGGAGGAGAGCTCCTCAAAAGCTCTAGAAACTGTAAAGGCGGCGGATGCTAAGCATCCCCGCCTAGCGCAATGATTCTCTTTAGCTGGAATGTACGGGGGTTGGGGAACCCCTGTACATTCCAAACTCTTTACGATGAAGTAAAGAGTAAGATCCCCGATATGGTCTTCCTCATGGAGACTCGTCTTAATAGCTTCCAGATGAACAAGCTGCAAGAAAGACTTAACTTCCCCAATGGACTCCACGTCAGCAGTGTGGGGCGAAGTGGTGGTTTGTCCCTTTTGTGGTCTTCTCAAGTTGTTTTTAAGCTGTTTCGAATGACGAAGCACCATATTTCAGGTTGGGTATGCAACAGTAACGGAGAAAAAGATTGGTTCCTCACATGTTTTTATGGTGATCCAGACGCAAATCAGAGACACAACTCGTGGGAATTGCTAGGTAGGCTCAAACCTAGTCCAGATTTCCCTTGGTGTGTACTAGGGGACTTTAATGCGCTCACCTCTAGTCTTGAGAAGGAGGGAGGGCGAATTGTTCGGTTTAGTCAAATCGAACCCTTTATCCAAATACTTGATGCTTGTAATTTACGGGATCTGGGTTATACGGGTGTTCCGTGTACTTGGTCCAATCGACATAGTGATGGATCGTTAATACGGGAACGTTTGGACCGTGCGGTAGCAAATCCTCTGTGGAAGGATTTATTCTTCCAAACATCGGTTCACCATCAAGTGTTGCCAAATTCTGATCATGTGGCTCTGGTTGTCAAATTTGCCACGGGAAATTCAACACAACAGCCCAGGAGAAGATTCCAGTTCGAGTCGTTTTGGACAAACAGTCCAAATTGCAAGAGTAATATCGAGCAAGCTTGGTCAAGCAATGAGGAGATGAGCAACAATTTAAAGGCAGTGGCAAGTCAATTGAAGAAGTGGCAACATCAAGAATTCGGTAATGTGAGACAACGCATAAAGGATTTGAAGGTTCAGCTCCAAAATCTTTGGAACTCAATCCAATCTACCGAAATCTTTGAACAGCAGGTTAAAGTCGAGAATGAGTTAAATAAATTATATGCGATGGAGGAGCAGATTTGGAGGCAGAGAAGCCGTGCTCTCTGGCTTAAACACGGTGATAGAAATACGAGTTTCTTCCACCATAAAGCTTCCAACCGCAAGCAACGCAACAAAATCTCAGGGCTGTTACGAGGAGATATAAGGGAAGAATCAAATGAAGGTATTTGTGACATTATTGTCGATCACTTCAACAATGTTTATAAGTCCCAAAGCCCAACGGAGGAACAAATTGCCAGTGTTACCAACAGTGTCCCCTGTCTAATATCCAAGGAAACTCAAGCAATTATGGAGCAGGAGTTCACTGCGGAAGAAATTCTTTTTGCGCTCAAAGGGATGCATCCCCTTAAAGCTCCAGGTACGGACGGATTCCCAGCTTTATTTTATCAGAAATATTGGAGCATTGTTGTTCCAGAAGTTACTCGTATTTGCTTATCAGTGTTAAATCTTGGGAAACCTCTAGAGAGCCTAAATGATACTCTCATAACCCTAATCCCCAAGATTAAACAACCCCAACATCCATCAGGGTTTAGACCGATCAGTTTATGTTCGGTGGTTTACAAAATTATAGCTAAAGTGGTTGCGAATCGCATAAAACCACATCTGCAGAACATTATTGGTGAAACACAAAGTGCTTTTGTACCCGGGAGGCAAATATCTGATAATATTTTGGCAGCCTTTGAGATTATGCACACGATGAAAACTCGAGTCAAAGGCAAAAGAGGTTACGTTGCTTTGAAAGTTGATATGACGAAAGCCTATGATAGAGTGGAGTGGGCTTTTCTACAAGCCATGATGCGGAAACTGGGTTTTGGTAGCAGAATTATTGACTTGGTTATTCGTTGTGTTAATTCTGTGCAATTTTCTTGTAATATAAATGGTGCTGTGATGGGAAGAGTCATACCTGAGAGGGGGCTTCGACAAGGGTGTCCCCTTTCTCCGTACTTATTCTTAATATGCAGCGAGGGCCTTTCCAGACTAATCACAGCGGCGGTTTCTGATCATCGCCTCTCCGCAGTTCGTGCTTCCAGAAGCGGCCCTTTGGTCTCACATTTGTTTTTCGCAGATGACAGCTTATTCTTTACAAGAGCTAGAGATGAAGATATTACATGCCTACTACAAATTATTACAACTTATGAGCTAGCCTCAGGACAAAAAGTGAATCTAGCTAAATCTGCTGCGTTGTTTTCTGCGAACGTTCCACCGGACACAAAACAGGCCATTAGCAATCTCTGCGGTGTTCCTCTAGTCAATCAACATGAAAAGTATTTGGGCCTTCCTACAACAATTGGAAGAAACAAAAGTGTCACTTTTTGTTCGACTACTGACAGAATCAGGAAGAAGGTAAAGGGCTGGAAAGAGAAGTACCTCTCGGTAGCAGGTAAAGAAGTACTACTAAAGGCTGTAGTCCAAGCGGTTCCTAATTATGTCATGTCATGCTTTTTGCTCCCAATAGGAACCTGCTCACAAATTGAACAACTCATGCGGCAATTTTGGTGGGGGAATGGACAGAAAAATGGAATAAATTGGCTAGCTTGGGACAATATGAAAAAAGCAAAAGATAAAGGCGGTTTGGGCTTTAGAGATATTCAAAGTTTTAACAAGGCATTGCTAGCAAAACAAAGTTGGAGACTGTTAACGAAACCAAATAGTTTGGTAGCAAGAATTTTCAAAGCCAAGTACTACCACAATGAAGAGTTTCTCAACTCTAAACTGGGAGGACAACCATCTTTTGCGTGGAGAAGCATTCATGAAGGGATAAAAGTGCTAAAATTGGGAGTGCGGAAAAACCTGGGAGATGGAAGAAACACGCGTATCTTCGAAGATCCATGGCTCCAACGTCCTCCTGCCTTCCGGGTCTATTCATCCAAACCTACAGGAGCAGACATTTTGGTTAGGGACTACATTGATGAAGAAACAGCAAGTTGGAATGTGAATAAACTAAGAACAAACTTATCTGAAGTTGATGTCGCGGAAATTATGCGTATTCCAATCCCCAATCAAGGTATTGATGAATGGAGTTGGTACTATGAAGATAATGGGGTCTACTCCGTCAGAACGGGCTATATGCAAGCTGTGTCTCAAACAAATCCAGAAGGCCCTTCGGGCACAGCAGAAACTGATAATTTCAAGTGGATTAATCATCTCTGGAAACTCCCTATTCAAAGGAAAATTTGTTTCTTCCTTTGGAGAGTTCTCCAGAATATTATACCCACAAGAATGAATCTAGCTCGTAGAGGGATCGAGATCCAAACAGGATGTCCTTTTTGTAAAGAGGACGAATCAGCTCACCATACCCTGGTTCAATGCCAAACAGCACAACAATTTTGGACTACTTTCCTCCCGAACGACGCACAGAGGATCTTTCAAAAATACACTGGTAGTGAGAACTGGGTAAAAGAAATTTTCACCAGACTAGACAGTGACAACAAGAAACGCTTTGCAGTTGGAATCTGGGTGTTGTGGAACAATAGAAATTCCAAAATCTTTAGAGGAATCTCAGATCAGGCAAATCAACTAAAGATCAGGGCGGATTACCAGATGCATGCATATGATCCCGCGCCAATTGTTGAAGATAAGCACTCAGATCGGTTACCCACAGATACTAACTCCAATCCATCAGGAAGGGAGATTACTAGAATCTGCTTCGACGGCGCCTGGTCTTATACTCGTAGAGTGGCCGGCGCCGGAGTTGCGATATATGATCATCACGGTGCTCTAATTCAAGCGGTTGCCAAGAAGCTGGAGTGGGGCAATAAAGCAAAGGAAGCAGAAGCTTTAGCCATGGAACTAGCCATAGATCTAGCTAAAGAACTGAACCTCTCCGAAATTGTTATCGAAGGAGATGCCCAAGTCCTCCTTGACCAGATCGCCGGCAAGAATGACGTTCAAGTGGAAGACAGAACCTTCGCACGAATCATCTGTGATAGAGTAAAGGAGAAAGCTCTGGAATTCAGAAGAGTCTCCTGGAAATGGATTCCACGAGAAGATAATGGAACGGCGCATAGACTCTCGAAGATGGGGATGGAATGCATAGATCTCGAGGCGAGGAAATGGACGGACAGCTTTCCAGAAGCAATATTTAATGTGTAGTCGGTTCGTTTCATTATGATGTGATCTGGCACTTGTTGCATTTATATATTTGATATTTCTCAAAAAAAAAAAAAAAAAAAACTTTTTTGAAATGGTACTGTGATACATGAATGCAAAACAAACAAATTTGGACATTTCTTTATTAGAAAGCCAATTAACCACAATTTTTCATAAATCTTTTTAGGTATAAAATTGTGAAAAGATTCGAATGTCTCTGAAGTCACCTGCATTCCAATCTTCTAAGTCACAAAAGACCCTATGAATGAAAAATGCACTTCTTTCTTATTTGATCTCATTAATTTTCATCAAATCATTGAAATTTTAGATGTTGGCAAATGATGAAATTGTGATTTAGTTTTTTATATAACATTTTGACATTTTATCTTGAAATCATTTAAATCATTGAAATCTTATCTTGTAAAAACTCGATTCCAACATTTTGACGTCACCTTTCTTAAAATTTTGATTTAGTTTTTTATATAACATTTAATGGGCAAGGTTCCAACTCTAAGTCGAACTGTGTAATTTCACTGTGAAATTTGGAATCGAGTTTTTACAAGATAAGACAATTCGACTTTCAGAAAATCTTTTGCATTGATTTCACAAATAACTTCTTTTTTCTTCACTCTGAAACATAAGAAGTGCATTATTTCATATTATTCATGAACCACAAATGTTGCTTAGAAAATCTATAGGTCAATGCAAAAAAATAAAAAGAAAATATTAACAATTCATCCCATGTAATTGCAATTTTACTTGGCTAGATTTAATTGGTACACATGTGCCACATTTATGCCATATCTATTATAAAGCATGAAAAATGACATACTAATAATGCTTTTCAAGCCCTATGTGGCTAGGTAGAATAAATGGTAGACTTTAGTTCAATATAAGTAGGTTGAATCATAGAAATGACACAAATTAATCGAAAGTTTCATTTTCTACGCATAGGAAATCTAAAAGGTTAATGAAACAATTCATTTCTCAATGTATGTAATAATAAGGTGTCATGAGTGTCTAACTTGGCAAAATTTTATTGGCAAAAACATGACATGTGTTTGACATTTGGAAAAATAACATGTCATATGTCTTGTTTAGAATGAGTTTCAAATGACATGTGGTGCAAGTGGAAGCCACTTCCCTTCCTTTAATATATATATATATATATAAAGATTTAAATTGATCAATTAAATAACATCTATATTATTAATAAAATCTTAGAGGTGAAAAAAGATTTATCTCCTTTATGAAATTTGTCGTTCACATCAACTTATACATGTCATTCTACAGTCAATAAGAGTCATCAACATCATATATAATGTTTTATATGTAGGTTGTCATAAAAATTACAAATAATTAATTATAAAATTTTTAACTCATAACCCCCACATCTCACATTTTATTGCTCACTGTAATAATTACTCATATCTACAAGACTACGATAATTGTTAGGACATCCTTTTTTTTTTTTTTTTTTTTGAGAAGAGTTAGGACATCTTTTAAGCTTTTTCTTGCCAAAATGTAAAAAAAATTGTAAATGAAAATATAAGGAAAAATTATCATGTTCCCACCCACATGCCTACATGATGCCTTATAAGAGTTATACACCTTCTAACAAATATTTTCCCAATTATTGTTTTAACCAATTTAATAGTCACCGTATTATTTCTTTCCCAAATTACAAATAGTAAAAATATTAAACATAAATGAATTTCCATTGCAAGCAAAGAGAGGTTTGGTTTTTGTAATGGTCAACACTAGAGAATGACAAAAAAAAAAAATTTTTAAATAGACCTCTTTCTATTTCTCTGTCTTAGTTTCCTTATGCATTTTCAAGTAGTTCGTGTGTTTTTTTTTTTTTATTATTATTAATATTACTGTAGTCACTTAAATTCAGGAAGTGCCCATCCGAATATTCGTGAGGGCCTAGGTATAAACTGAAAACGTGGCATGATAATATGTCATGAAAATGAATATTTCTCATAGAATTTTGTCTTTAAAATATCCATAAAATTGATCTATATTAAAAGCTCATTTGAAGATATCATAAAAGGAAAACAAAAGGTTAACTGGTCAATTTTGAGAAGACGATTAAACAAATAAAACATAAACAGTGGACTAATGTTTTCTCCACAACTAATATGTTCATAAGTTGAGAACGGAGAATATCTTTTTTTAGACTAAGTGAGTATGTTTTGATTGAGTACTGTGTGAACTTTTTAAATATTAAGTGAGAGAAAAAGCATAAGAAATTTTTGTAACGAATCAACTTAGTGACTATTAACGTAGGAAACCCGGCGATATAAATCTTTAAATCCAAGAAGGGTCGGGCAGAGAAATTTGATGGGGCCTCGGAAAAATTGAAATCGTGGCATGATAATGTGTCATGGGAATGTATATTTCTCATATAATTTTCTCTTTCAAATATTTATAAAATTGATCAATATTCAAAGCTCATTTGAAGTAATAAATGAAAGGAAAACAAGTGTACTTGATCCATATATGAGATGAAAATTAAACAAATAATAAAGTGTGGAAAAAATTCCTCCACAAACCATTTGTGGAGAAGTTGATTTTGAGAGATTATCTTTTTTTAGGGTAAGAGTTTACGTTTTATTTTGAGAGCTGGGTGACATTTTTGTAGCGTAAGGGAATGGGAAAAAGTAATGTACGGAAGAGAGGTGAGAATTTAGGGAATTAGTAAGTTATGTAAAGACAATAGGATGTACAAATGAATTAAAACTATTGGTATAATAATTTGTGCATAGACACAAAATGTAGCTAAACCTATTGTTAACCAATTCATTCACTTAAGTTATTTCTGAATTTTCGTCAAAAAAAAAATGTTTTTTGAATGTTAATCGAGAACCCAACTCAATTGACCGCGCCACCTCATGATGTTAAGAAGAGTTTTCTTGTCTAAAACCACACAAGATGGATTGTGACAGTTAACATTTTAAACATTTGTGTGTGAAAAATATGTATGTTCCTTCTTAAAAATAAGTGACAAAATTGGATGAAGAAGTTCAACGAAACTGATTTAAATAAATCTCAACTGAAATAATATGGCAAATTTTAATTTCAATTTCCGGTTACGAGTCACTAATATTAGAAGGTATGCATAGAAAATGAAAAAAAAAAAAATAACTTAGTTACTCTCTGAAAATATAAAATCAACTACGGGTACGTTATGTGCCTAAAATGAGCAATGACACACTCATTAATCAAAAAGAAATATATGAGATAAAAGGTTTAGCAAAAGAATATACAATGAAATGTGACTTACACACTGTCTTAGGCTCCGCCGTTATCATAAATTGAGATCACAAAATCTCTTTGATCATACCATTGAACAATTTTGATTGTTATGGTATTTTAATGTTATGTATAATGAACTATATAATCACTTTTTTTTTCGAAATTCCTATTATTAATGTATACATTTAATAATAAATTGGTAGTTCAAACGGTTAGAGATATTACCTTGCAATTTGGTGTTCTTAAGAGCAAAAATAACTATAATGTAAGGTCTAAAAAGTATAAATTAAATAATAAGAAAAAGTTTAATAAAATCATTAAGTTTTTGACGATATCTGAGACTAATATTCAAATGCAGTTACATAAAATTCAATGTTTACTAATAGACCTTATTTCAAAAAAAAAAATGTTTACTAATAGACCCGCGCACCTGCGTGTCTTAACGACTAGTTATTATAATAGATAAGTATGACCATAACTTAATTATACAGTATCATATATTCTTCACACATACACCATTATCATATCTTCTTCTCTAAAAACAATTATTAGATCCAATTTTTTTAGGGAAGTTGATTTTAGAGATAAAAGAAGGGTGAGTTTTGGAATGCTTCTGCTGCCATCACAGTGGCTTTCCGACAGCAGAAGCAGTTTTAGTGTGTTTTGTAAAAATAAATTTTCTGCTTTTCCGGACAGTTTCTGCTGTCTCACAGCAGTTTTCAAGAAGCAAGTGGGGAGATGCTTTTCCAGAAAGTGCTTTTGATTAATTTATCTACAACCGATTTTGACCTTACAATTTTTTAAAATATAAATAGTTATCTTTCCGGAAATGACACGTGTCATATATTTTTGTCATTTTACCCTCTCACAGCAACTTCACAGTTGATTTTACCAAACACAAAATTACTATATCAATATTTCACAGCAGCTTCTACGTAATATTTACCAAACAACATTTTATCAAGAACTCACATCAGCTTTCTACTGTGTTTTCGCACAGCAGCTTTCTACCACCGTCACAGCATTCCCAAATCAGCCCGAAGTCCCACGACCAGAGAAGACGTCTGGTAAGAAATTCTCATTTCCGAAGCACTAAACTGCAAATTCGACGGCTGCTCTTCCAATTTTTCTCTACCAAAACACTGAACTACAATTAGACGCCAGAATGAATAGCGGAAATGGCGCCTTCCTCTCTGAATCAGTGGTAAGATTTAAATTAATGTGGTTTAATTCATTTAATTATGTATAGAATGTAGTTAGTGATTTTCAATTAATTTGGTGATTATGCTTTCGTACAATTTTGAAAAAGTTTCATATTTCTCTTTTCTATTCGCTTATTTGATTTCGTTTAACTGTCTTCATAGATTATAAACAGGGAGATTGGTGGAGAAATTTGAGATATCAATTCAACATAAGGTACAATTTAAAATAATACTAGTTTTGCACTGTGAAGTTTTTGGTTCTCTTATTGCTTATAATCCTCTGTGTCGGTACTACTATTATGCTATATTCGATCAAGTGAAACATTTTATAATTAGACTAGTACAATTCTTATTTTTATTTTTAAACAGAAGAATACACAAATTGAACATTATGTACACTTATTGAACATTATAAAAAAATACACTTATTGAACATTGTAAGTTCAGCTAGTTTCAAAAGCTTGTCTGTTTCAAGACCTTAAAACTGTTTTGAAATGTTTAAAAATATAATGAACATAGGGGGAGCTTTTGTTCCTGGTCTAATTCTCAGTCCCCTATGCTTGATTATGTGTTCTTTTATGATGAAAGAAAAATCATTTTGTTTCTCTTAACTATTATTAATGCATCAACTTGAATAAGTTTTTGCTGGGAAAGCTATTACCTATTTTGCAGGGTGACTTGCCTAAACTATGTTCTTGCAGAAAAAGAAACTGGATTGTTTGAATGATTGTGTGATAATGCAAACATGTCTTGACTTTCCTAACATATTCAGCTACAAGATCAAGTCAATATCATTGAAGATATTGAGCAACTAGCCGTTGGGAAGAGCTGTTACACAAGTCAAAGATTTGCAGCTATTTTTTAAGAAAGTTTGTTATGAGAAGATCTTGAAGATCTGCTATTCAAACAAGCTGCGTAAGAGGGAATGACTGAAGATTTTCAACAGAGACAGGAACACAGAGATTCAAAACATTCTCAGGATTGACAAGCAACAAAGAAGAATATTCATTTTACTCAATCCATTCCACAGAAGAACACTGCACACTCAACACTACAACAGATCCTGCTTTCAGCGACAAGTTTCATTTCGACTACCAGGATTATAGTCTTTAAAAGCACTACAAACATTCTTTTTTTATCAGTTAGTCGTTTGGCTTGTCGTCTTTTAGATTTTTAAAGACCAGATGTGTTTCTGTCGTCGGGAAACGACTAGTCATCCGAAATAAAAAAATTATTAACGACTTGCAGTTTTGTTGGGAATGGATCTAAAGACAACTTTGACCAAACTTTTGGGCGGGAAATGAAATTTTTGCTAAATTTTGGGGAGTGAAATGAAACCCCTCCCCCCCCCCAAGTGTTGGAATAAAAGTCAAATCATACCAAAAAATTAATTCACCTATCTAATGGCCAACTAACAACTCCCCGCCATTACTCCCCCTTTCGGCCTCCATATCGAATTCACCTAGCTATCGAAGAACCTTAGCTAGCTCATCATCTTCCACTCGCCACCACCGCCGTCTCTCTCTCTCTCTCTCTCTCTCTCTCTCTCTCTCTCTCTCTCTCTCTCTCTCTCTCTCTTTCCGCACAACTGCGGTCCTCTCACCGCCACCGTCCTTCTCCTTTCCCGAATAGATCGTTCTTCATTCCGATTGACTCAATCAGGTACCAGTTGGTTCAAGTTTGAGAATGGAGTTTTGAAGCAAGAAGAGAAATTCCATGATTCACCCTTCACAAACATGTGTCCTTACCACTAGTCCGTCACTCTCTGTCTCTAAGTCTCAATTTGGTTTCTAAGTTTCTATTGATTGTACATGCGCTTTTCAATTTGGGTTCTGAATGGTGGCTTGAGCTAAGATCTAACAAGCCATTTTCATTTCTATGACTTAAAAGGAACGATTTTACTGTGATATATGTATTTGTAGGTCGGGCTCCATCTTCTAGCTTATAAATTGTATGTGCTTTAATTTTACTCTGATATCTGCAAACATTTTGACTATGGGTAAATCCTGTCTTCGGATCTGCTAGCTCAGTGTAGAATGTAGTATATATATATATATATAATATAAAATAGCATTGTTTAACTAACTATGATTTCTCAACCGTTAGATTACATCAACTTCATCCCCACCATTAGATCTCACCTACTTATTACATCTCTAACTACCCACTCTCTTTGAACATTCGCAACTACCCACTCTCTTTACATCCCTAACTAATCGGAGAGAGGTTTTTCTCAACTAAATCCCTAACTTATAGGAGCCAGGTTGTGAGTGATTCCCACGTAATGCTCATCCCATACTTGGAATTTGTTTTTTTTTTTTCACTATATTTATACATATAATTTTAGGATAACACCTCTAAATTCATTTAAAAAAAACACCTCTAAATTAAAAAACTATCCAATTTAGGGATAGTGCCCTCGGACACGGGCAATACTCTAGTGTGTATGTATGTGTGTATATATATATATATATATATATATATATATATATATATATATATATATATATATATATATATATATATATATATATATATATATATATATATAGTGTTTCTCATATAACCAAGTGGTTGCTGTTAATTGATTGAAAAGTGTGTATCCATGGGCTGAATGATATATCTATGACGACAATATACGGATAGGAATGTGTGTTTTAATGTATATATAATTTGGCTAGTTGAATGTGGATGAAACTAAGGTAGCTGAAAATGTGCATGTCTACCAATTTATGTGTACGGTATGAAGTTTTTAAGTACCCTATGTCATTGCAGCAAGTTCATAATCAAATGTGTCCAAACATTTAGTTGTGTAAGAGGCCATGATGATATGGATCTATCAAATTCACTCATTGAAGCTGTTAGAGTGTAATATGCCAGGAAAGGCAAATTTATTTTTGCAGCCTGCTGTTTTCATCTCTTATTTGTTAATGAGTACTGATCCGATCCTCTTCATGCTCACTGAAGAGGGCGTTATGATATGGATCGTTGGAATTCAGTATGTAGCCGATACAGTGTCATGATATCCATGGTACGGCAAAATCCTTTTGCAGCCTGTGATCATGGATGTGTTATCTGGTTTTCACGAGCACAGATCAAAGCCCATTTCCGTCTTTCCCTCCATTCATTCCATTTTTGTTATTTATTATTATCTATTTCCTCCGTTCAACTTCTCTATTCTGTCGGGTCTTGCGAATGTCATTTTGACCCGCTGATAATGTTGGCAATTTAATGCAAACATTTGTGCATGAATTTCCTTCGTTCAACCTCTCTATTCTCCCGGGTCTTGAGAATGTCATTTTGATCCGCTGATAATGTTGGCAATTTAATGCAACCATTTGTGCATGAAAACCGGGTCAAAGCGGCCTTCGCAAGTACCGACATCCGGTAGCGGATGAACGGATGAATTTCCAATTAATGAATGCTAGTTCATTAATAAGTCAGTTTATTACAAAATTAAATTACAAATTAATAAAATAAGAGAAAGATATGAGATAAATTACAGAAAATAACAGTACATAAAAATCTTGACCTTGTTTCTAAGTGTACTTGTGAAGGGCATTTTGACCAGCTAATAATTAATGTTGGTTAAATGATGCAATCATTTGTGTGCCTTCAAACCGGGTCGAAATGTCCTTCACAAGTACTTGTAGACTATAGAGGATCAAATGTTTGAATTAGCAACGAATGGTATTTTGGTTCACTTCAAGTATCTTATGGCTTAATGATTCGACCGTCTGGGAAGTTATGAATGATCACATTAATGAAAATATGAAATATAATAGATAACTTAAACGGATCAATGTTGAGCTGTATTTGGAGGTGCTCCATCTTTCATGACTCTAATTTGAATGAGGTGCATTGTCTCAGAAATAACTTTTGATTTCAAGATATTAGTGGATGTTAATACAAGATTTTGGTTGTCATGAGTACTGATTTGGGCCTCTTCATGATATTATGATGTTCTTCACGCTCACTGCTTACTGACTGTAAGAGGCCGTGATGATATGGATCGTTCGAATTCACTCTTTGTAGCCGATAGAGTGCGATATGCATGGCAAGGCAAAATCTTTTAGCAACCTGTGATCATAGATCTCTTATGTGGTTTCCATGAGTAAAGATCTGAGCCTCGTCATTCTCACTGAAGAGGCTATGATGATATGGATCTATTGATTCACTCGTTGTAGCCCACTGAGTGTGATATGCATGGCTTAATTAAGGAAAAATCCTTTTGCAGCCTGTTCGACAAAATCCCAAGTATAGGATATCGTATCAAGTAATAATCCGGTAAGTCCGCAGTCGAATCCACAAGGAGAGGAGGGTTTAGACAATGACTTGCAAAACTAGGATAGAAAGTAGAAAATGCCTAACTAAAGCGAAAAAGGTCATTTCTCAATGGTTTAGAGCTTGCAAAGCTATCAAATCCACCAAATTTAATGGATGGAGCAAGCTGAGATTTGAGAATTCGCTAATCTAGACAACTAAGAAAGAAGTAAAATGACAAGTAGAGAGGGGCTAGGGATCATCGGTTTCCCTAGTGAACAATCCTCCTATTAGATTCAAGCCCGGTTCTCAATTTACATGTAGCATTCCACAAGACAAGTATTTCGAGAAGAGATTGCTTATTGGACTACAACTCGCCACAAATGAAGTATGTGATCCTAACACGCTAATCATGCACTAAGGAGGTTATTCAATTGAGATTTCCAAATTTCAAGTGTTTCAAGCATCATTCATATGTAAACACACATAGGTGTTTCCACATGAAAGTTCAAGCAACAAATGAGATTTGTAAATTCTCACTCAAGTCACCTAACTAGAACAAAATTTCTCAAAGTTAGGATTGACAAGTTCCTCTCAATCAAGTGCAACCCCAAATCAAACAAGTCAAGAGTATTCGCACATCTACCTATTCAATGCATCAAATACTCTAACAAGAGAAATCCAAACATTGCATTAAGCATTCAAGTGAACCCAATTCAACCCATTCATCCTTGAATTTCAACTTGAATCAATATGAGGATTGAGGCACTAGATAGTCCCAAATCACCCAAGCAATTGAATTAGCTAGACATAATAGAAAATTCAAGAGAGATTGGGAGAAATTTAACTTTCAGTAATCGAACCTTGAATTTATACTTGATAGCACCAATACATTTGCCACTAATTCAATCCCAGACACTTGATTTAAATACACAAAACTAAGAAATAATCACTTCCAAATACAATACTAAACTTAGGGATGTGTTTCGTAGCCTCCAAGGGATCATCTCCACCCTTCAATTGATCTAATTCAACTTTCATCGTCGATTTTCATCATGTCTTCATGAACCCTAGCGATTTTGGGCTTTCTTGTTCTCTTTGTTTTGGGCCGAATTGATGGGTGCAATGGATAGGAGATGGGCAGGGGATGATTTTGAGACCTTTTGGGACTTATTTGGAGAAGCGACGAGGTCGGGGTGAGCTTCGAAGAAGCTTCAATGAAGCTTTCATGGAGTCTGCTGTGGGTTTGTTCTTGTGGTGCGACGACGGGGAGATAGAAGACGTAACACGCGTGAGAGCTTCACTGTTTTACCGAAATGACACTCGGCTCCCCCTAGTTTGCTGATACCTTTTAAAATACCCCCATCTCCTCTTAAAATGTTTGGAAAATTACTATAAAACCCCAAATCCGTTAAGAAGTCTACATTGCAGTCCCTAAAATGTTTAGAATCTTGCACTTTAGCACAAAGTCCGTTAAAATGACTTCAAATAAGCCCTCCGATGTAACTTTGGCTTTGCGAATTGGTCCCTTGTCTTCTTAAACTTCACTTTTTGGCCTCTATCTTCAAATATTCTTCCAATTAAGTCCTTCAAGCCCTTTCTTCATGTCTCTTGGCCCCTCCAAAGGGTCTCAATTCAACATTCAATCTCTCCCCTAGCTAGCTTCTTGTTTAAAGCATGAATTTGCCTACAAAACAAGATAAAAACAAACAAAATTACGAAGACAAGCATAAGTCTAGAAAGAGAGATAAAATAGATAGATTACACATATTAGCAAGTTCTGAAGAGTTCATTAACATACTAAAACATGCAATTTTATGTTGTTAACACACCCCCCAACTAGCCTTTTGCTCGTCCTCGGGCAAAGAGAGCGATATGAGTAGAAATTTAGTGAAAAACCAATCATGAGAGCCACACACTCACTAGACAAGGCAAGACTCAATCCTAAACTAGACTCAAATGTTTTCAAAGACACTCACACATTATCTAACCTATGTGAGAACCCAAAGAAAATACAATACTAAGAGTTACTAGCTAATTTTAATTTTTTGGTGGGGGAAAAAGAAGAATGCACAAATGTTTCCTCAAATAAATTCTCAAAGTCTAAGAAGATTGAGAAAGAAACCTATGGACGTCTAAGCATAAACTCAAAAAATGTGGGCGGTGTTTGGTAGAAGGTGACTCATGCGAGCCACAACACTTGTTAATTAAGTCCAATTTGCGAGAAAGTATGCCTTCAAAAATAAGGATCATATGAAACTAGCCATTCTCATACTTATTCAAAAGCACCCATGTAGGATGGACCTCCAAAGCTTTGAACAAACACGATTTTTAGAATGGGGGATGTGGTTGTGGGCTTGTATGAGCCTTTTGTGGATTTTTGGGAGGTGGTGCGATTTATCATATTTTTTTTTAGATTAATAGCATTAACACATTTTTTTATTTCACCTCCAATCCAAGGCTCTCCAAGACCCACAACAAAATAGAGAAATATACAAGCGAGTGGGCTTTTTAAGCTAAACAAAGGGAGCTATCTAGGTGGTGACATAACATTTTCCCCAGACACCCCTCTGTTTCTTAGGCATCGCATGGCTTGTCATTGGTAACCACCACTCCAATGGGCTACAAGTTTCCACCGCAAAAACGATTAGAATTAAATCCTATTTGTAGAGTTCAAATAGCTTTAGAAATGTACCATTTATCAAAATTAGTAAGACGTCAAAGTGTATGTGATCAACTTAGCTTGAAGGACTTAAACATGAAACGTAAATTTAGTGAGTCGCTTTGTGAGAACGCATGATATCGCGGAAGGTGGGATATTGGTGTAGATGTATTGAGTATCAGCAAAGAATTCATTTTTAAAATAAAAATAACATGGACTAAGAGATTTCATTATTTGAAAACATTTAGCTTTCCAAAATTCCCCCTTTTCAGTTTTCTCATTTTTTCTTCTTTTTTTCAAAATAAGTGACTCAACTATAACTTCCTAAGACTCATTAATGCTATCAAATAAGAAAATAAAATCTAGACTGAATATGAAAGGTTAAAATAAATAAAACTACCAAAGAAAGAAGAAAACAATCTATGGTTTGACACGGGGAAAGATTGATGCTTCTCATGAAAGGTTCACACATTTTTTTTTTCAAAATTTTCATTTTTTTTTATAAATTTTTCATTTTTTTGTATTTTTATTGTAAATCACTAATGAAAGAAAAATAATGCTTTAGACCATTTATACCAAGTAATATATCTACTTCCCACCCCCAACTAAAATTGTCACATTGTCCTCAATGTGTGAGAACAATGGAAGAGCATACAAATTTTAGCAAGAGTTAAGGGATAGAAGATACCTCATTTTAGCTTTCTTGGCCACCAAGCACAAGTCCTCCTCCAAGAGCAACCTAAAAAATGGTAATAGAAAAAGAAAAAAATGCAAGAAATAGAGATAAACTAATTTATTTATTTACAACTAGGGAGGTGGAACAAAGAAAATGATGCTATCCCACCCCCAATCTTCGAAACTTCTTTCCATGCCATGCCCCTACTTCATTCTTAGAAAAGTACTTCTCCTTTAAGAAGTTTGATTCGTCAATTAGAATAGAAAGGAGAAGTAGGGGCAAAGCACCAAAGATGAATAAGAGATGCAAGCAAAATTCAACAATTAAGCTAGAGGAAGTGGTTATATCATGCATCATCTTAAGAAAATGGTTTGAAATCCTCAAATGAATTGAATCATAGAATGGGTCTTCATAAGTTGCCAAATTTTTACTTGAAATCAAAACTTGAGAGATGGCGGCAACTTATGAATCCTCAATCTCATCACTTTTAAGTAAGTCATATGAATTTGGGGATGGGGCTTCACAAGTGGGAGTTAAAATAATTTGAGAACTTGAAGCCTCATCCAAACCCTTAGGCACATATTCCATAATGATAGAATCCAAGGGAGCATTCAAGTAAAATTCAATTTCTTCTCAAATACGAGCATAGCTCCCCGGATCTTCATTAGGCATATCAATACTAACCGGAGTACCTCCCAATAAAATTGCAATTTCGTCACAATCAAGATCATAGGAACTCCGGTAAGTATTAGGCTCTTCTAGAGCACAAGACAAGACTACATTCCCTTCACTAGTGGTAGCATCAAATTTGATCTCTAACTCATCACATGAGTGATTTTCATTTTGCGACTCCTCCTGACAAGTGTAACTATATGAGTCATCCAAAATGGCTTCACTCATGTCATGGGTTGAAGATTCATCATCAAAAAGATCAATCTCACTACCAATATCACTATCACATGCTTCTTTAGAATGTGCAAATGAGAAATGAACACAATCACCTATCCTAGTTGCAACAACTCCATCATCAAACACATCATCCAAAATTTGATCTTGATCAAGCTCGTGATGTGTGTGAATAGGAACTTGAGACTCATATGATGGCGAGTCTTGTGAAGAGTAAGAACTATATGCAAGAGACTCATCATCATGCGATTGTGAATATTAGGATTCCACTTTGTCAACCAAGTGAGAAAATGATTCTACAAGTTCACTTTGTGATTCTCTTAGTTCTCTTAGCGAATCTCCTAGTTCTTTTGTGCCTAGGAGATATTTTTGAAGTGTCTCCTCTAGAGAATCACTTATAGGCGTATTTAGCTCATCATTCACAAGTGATTCCCTCTCAAAATGAATAACTCCTCTTGATTTACACATCATATCATTATATTGATAAGTGCAAGAATCATGAGAGTTCAAAAACATGTAAGTGTTTGAGGGAGGTGATTGTGCTAAAGAAGCATGAGATGTGTAATCTAGTGTCCTGCTATCATACCTAGAATAATCATTCTAAGGAAAATAATCACCATTATTGTAAGCACGCTCACGTATGGAACGCATTGATTCCCTAGAATGATTTTCATGATTAGTAAATTCATAGTAGTAAGGATGTGAAGGAACGTTAGGCCTCTCACCAAGTCCAAAACGTTCACGAGACATTTTTTTTTCAAGCAAGTAGATGAGAGGTACTTGAAGAATTTAACAAGCCCTCTTGAACCTCACAAGCTTAACTTGCCACAAGCAATAGAGAAAATGTCAAGAAAAATACTAAGAAAGTAAAGAAAATCAAATCTAAAGCCTAGCCTCTCCCCGGCAACGGTGCCAAAAACTTGTTCGACAAAATCCCAAGAATAGGATATCGTCTCAAGTAATAATCCGGTAAGTCCAGAGTCGAATCCACAAGGAGAGGAGGGTTTAGACAATGACTTGCAAAACTAGGGTAGAAAGTAGAAAATGACTAACTAAAGGGATAAAGGTAATTTCTCAATGGCTTTAGAGCTTGCCAAGCTATCAAATCCACAAAAATTAATCGATGGAGCAAGCTGAGATTTGAGAATTCGCTAATCTAAACAACTAAGACAGAAGTGAAATGACAAGTAGAGAGGGGCTAGGGATCATCGGTTTCTCTAGAGACCAATTCTCCTATTAGATTCAAGCCCGATTCTCAATTTACATGTAGCATTCCACAAGACAAGTATGTCGAGAAGAGATTGCTTATTGCACTCCAACTCGCCACAAATGAAGTATGTGATCCTAACACGCTAATCAATCACTAAGGAGGTTATTCAAATGATATTTCTAAATTTTAAGTGTTTCAAGCATCAACCATATGTAAACACACATAGAAGTTTCCACATGAAAGATCAAGCAAAAAATGAGATTTGTAAATTCTCACTCAAATCACCTAACTAGAACTCGATTTCTCAAAATTAAGATTGACGAGTTCCTCTCACTCAAGTGCAACCCCAAATCAAACAAGTCAAGAGTATTCGCACATCTACCTATTCAATGCATCAAATACTTCAACAAGAGAAATCCAAACATTGCATTAAGCATTCAAGTGAACCCAATTCAACTCATTCATCCTTGAAGTTCAACTTGAATTAATATGAGGATTGAGGCACTAGATAGTCCCAAATCACCCAAGCAATTGAATTAGCTAGACATAATAGAAAATTCAAGAGAGATTGAGAGAAATTTAACTTTCAGTAATCGAACCTTGAATTTATACTTGATAGCACCAATACATTTGCCACAAATTCAATCCCAGACACTTGATTTAAATACACAAAACTAAGAAATAATCACTTCCAAATACAATACTAAGCTACCAATGTGAAGAAACTACCAAACTAAGCTTCTAATGGTGAAGCAATTACCCAAACAAGCCACTGCTGCTGCTGCTACAGCAAGAACTCAGCAGCAGCAAGAACAGAGCATATAGCAGTGCATTACAGACCTAAAAATCGTCCATAATTGGACTGAAATCCACTTAAAAACTACCTCCTCTCTCCCTCTCTTCCTCTTTCTCTATGCTTGGCCCTTGATGAGCTCAAGAACAGCCCATAAACGAGGAGAAACCGGAGAGAGAGGGAGGATAAGGACGAACCCAAAAACAGAGCAGTACTGTGACCCGTCGGGTCTAAGAGAGAGCTCCGAAATTTCTTCTTCTTTGCTTTATATAGACTTAGGGATGTGTTTCGTAGCCTACAAGGGATCATCTCCACCCTTGAATTGATCTATTTCAACTTCCATCGTCGATTTTCATCATGTCTTCATGAACCCTAGCGATTTGGGGCTTTATTTTTCTCTCTGTTTTGGGCCGAATTGATGGGTGCAATGGATAGGAGATGGGCTCGGGATGATTTTGAGACCGGTTGGGACTGATTTGGTGAAGCGACGAGGTCGGGGTGAGCTTCGAAAAAGCTTCAATGAAGCTTTCATGGAGTCTGCTGTGGGTTTGTTCTTGTGGTGCGACGACGGGGAGAGAGAAGACGTAACACGCGTGAGAGCTTCACTGTTTTGCCGAAATGGCACTCGGCTCCCCCTAATTTGCTGATACCTTTTAAAATACCCCCATCTCCTCTTAAAATGTTTGGAAAATTACTATAAAACCCCAAATCCGTTAAGAAGTCTACATTGCAGTCCCCAAAACGTTTAGAATCTTGCACTTTAGCACAAAGTCCGTTAAAATGACTTCAAATAAGCCCTCCGATGTAACTTTGACTTTGCGAATTGGTCCCTTGTCTTCTTAAACTTCACTTTTTGGCCTCTATCTTCAAATATTCTTCCAATTAAGTCCTCCAATCCCTTTCTTCATGTCTCTTGGACCCTCCAAAGCGTCTCAGTTCAACATTCAATCTCTCCCCTAGCTAGCTTCTTGTTTAAAGCATAATTTTTCCTACAAAACAATATAAAAAAACAACCAAAACTACGAAGACAAGAATAAGTCTAGAAAGAGAGATAAAATAAATAGATTACATATATTAGCAAGTTATGAAGAGTTTATTAACATACTAAAACACGCAATTTGATGTCGTTAACACAGCCTGTGATCATCGATTTCTTATCTGCTGGTTTTAATGAGTACTGATCTGAGCCCCTTTCTGTGATTTAGCGGAATTGTCAAGTTTTTCTTGTGCAGTACTGACATGAGCCTATTATTGCTGTTTATGATGTTCTTTATGTGCGCTGCTTGGTTAGTGCTTGGTCACTGTAAGAAACCCTGATGATATGGATATATATCTAATTCACTCTATTATTGCATGTGTGTCAGTAACTACATCAAAATCCCCACCCTTTAACGAGGAGGAGGTCACCAGTGCTCTCACACGACGACCTCCATCATATTTAAATGATCCAGTGGTCGTCTCTGATTCAGAGGATGAAAAGGATGATGCATAAAGCCTGCAGCTGAATGTGAAAGGATTGTCGAGCTACTTGAAGGTAACAGAATTGTTGAAGTGTCTGTGTAAATCTTCTAAGGAATGGGTGAATCTGTCGATTAGAGAACAGCATATGTGGGGGGCAAAGAAAAGGACCCACAAGAAGCTAGATGCTGCTATCTTTGTTGTATATTTTGTTTATTTTCTTTTATAAATGTAATATCGAATCTTTGTCTGTAACTATTCGCGAAAAATTTTCTGTGACAGATATTTGAACAACGCTAGCTATGTGTAACTACTACTAGTGTGTTATATATTAACTTATATTCATGTTCAAGGACCATACAAATTTTTGATAATTAGGTAAAAACTAAAATGTTCACATATATCATCAACAAGATTCGAACTTGGGTCAACTTTGTGTAAAAAATATAAACTTCCACAAACCAGTATACAATTATTGATGAAATTGCATCAAAATATGCAATTAGTTGAGTAACTATAGAGTTCTCTTTAAAAAAATATTGCTAAAAAAATGCCCTCTCTGGATTGGGGGCGTAAAGCGGCCGCCTCGGCAGTGGGTTTCTCGACTAAAACAAATGAAAAAATTGCCACTTGAGTTTCTTTTAATAATTCCCCCGAAAATTCATAGTCAAGGGAGAGTGAGAGCATTTGTATAGATTTTGAAAATTTGCTTCTCCTTGAGAAGTTAGTCACTTGGGTTTGGTATTTTAGAAAAATTACATGACTTCAACTGCAAGTATGCTCTTTCTCGGGTGCAAGGTGTATGCATTGCTTTTACAGAGTTTGGCTTCGTTAAAGGAGGGGAAATCTAACTTCTAAGTTACTACAGTTACAGTCTATCTGTGTATATACTGCTGGTGTGTTTTATACATCTATTTAGTATATATATAGGTTTGGACGAATAAAGTCAACGGTAATTGAAAAGGTCAACTAGAGTCAAATGTGAGCTCGTAAGTTAACTCCACTGTCAATGAATGATCCTAAACTTAACTTTTTTGAGGTTATACTAAGTCAACTATGTAGTGAACAGAAAACTTTCTGGTCTCCACTTTGTCAGATTAGTAAGTTCGCACGAAGAAAGTCAACGTAAAGGAAAAGTTCTACTGTACAGTAAAATTAGGTGATCGAGCTTATAAGTCAACTCCACTGTCAATGCATGATGGCCTACCCTAAACCCTAAACCCTAAACATGACTGTTTGAGGTTATACTAAGTCAACTATGCAGTGAAGAGACAACTTTTTGGTCTCTACTTTGTCAGATTAGTAAGTTCGCACGAAGAAAGTCACCGTAAAGGAAAATGTCTACTGTACAGTCAAAGGTGATCGAGCTCATAAGTCAACTCCACAGTCAATGCATGATGGTCTACCCTAAACCGTAAACCCTAAACATGGCTTTTTGAGGTTATACTAAGTCATCTATGTAGTGAACATACAACTTTTTGGTATCCACTTTGTCAGATTAGTAGGTTCGCAAAAAGAAAGTTGTAGATAGTGCTTTCTGAGATGACAGATCTTGGCCACGTGGCAACCATCTAGCACACCATATTGTGCTCCACATACACTAGATCACCAGCCGCGCTGATCCATGTGGGGGCTGCAAGACAGAGCCCTCGCATACCACTGCACGGGACTTGTAGGGACTTAGTGGTTAGGAGGCTAGAGTAAGTCCTGTCGCGTGCGAGCCAAGCCCGCACGCGACCTTTAGTAACTGTTTTGAGAGATTTATGGCACGAGCTCCATAGACCCGGTCAATCCGGTCAAACCCGGTCAACCTCGTAACGGTTCCGGTATTCGCGCACAACGTGCTGTAACGGTCCCTATATATGAGGACGAACGTGCCGTTATGGTTAAGCTAATTAAGCCGCCATTAATGGGCGCATTAACCACACTACAACGGTCACGTTCTCTGCTATATATAGGACGTTAACCCTTCCATACAAAGAGAACACACTAGCCATACGCGGAAGCTCTGCCAAACCTCTGTCTCTCTCTCAGACATTACTACTGCCTTACTCTCTCCCTACACACAACCCAACTCTTCCTGTGCTATCTCCGATCCTCTACATACGATGTACATGGAGGTCTCCCCGCCGGAATCTCTTTTGCACATTTTGGTTAACCCGACGTGAACTTACCAACAAAAGCAACCATGTCTCAGGAGGATGATGTTAGCAACAGATCGCCTTCCACCGAAACTGCCTCGGGAGAGGAGACCCGCCGTACTCCTGCGACCCCCAGCGAGGTACTGACGCTAGAATCCTTGGACGCCACCGTCCAAAGTCAGGCGAAAGCTCTCAAGGCTCAGTCTGCGCTGCTAGAACGGATCCTGGCCGTTCTGGGCACCCTTGCACCAATTCCTTCACTAGCCACCGCCGTCTCTCAAGGAGGAGGAGCCCCTACCGGTCCAGGACTGGGAGTGTCAACCACACCTCCCAACCCTAATCTGCAGACTCCACCGGCGACTACGCAGTTGCCTTCACTTCAGGGGTCGACAACTCAGATGTTGCCTCTCACAGCTCATACTCCTCAGCCTCCGGCTTTGGCTTCTAATCCGGCGTCGCAGTATCCCTTGCCTCCGTCAACGACGATCTGGGGCAATGCAAGCGGCCAATATGTCCCCAATCCTTCGGCGACGTATGTGTCGCCTCCGCCTGCGGCAACCCCTCTTCCTGCTACTGAGGGAACCATTCCAGAATGCATGACGTCTCTGAAGAAGCGCATGGACACTATTCTGGCTCACCAGTCATTCGCGGATACCATCATCCCGAAGCTAGACAACGATCCACCCATCCCCCGAGAGATCTATCTCATGCCTAACCTGGTGGGGTATAAGGCTCCTAAATGGGACAAGTTCGAGGATGTCAACGGGAACGCTCATGAGCATGTCATTCGTTTCATTGATGTCATGGGGCCGTACGGAGCTGATCCCAAACTGCTGATGCGAGAGTTCCCAAAATCTTTGGGGAACGTAGCGTACAAGTAGTAACGAACGTTGGAAGCCGGATCCGTGAAGACTTGGGACGACATGGTCCAGAAGTTCTACACCAAGTTCTTCCAGATGGAAGAAAAGGTGACAATGATTCATCTCTCGCGGATGTATCAGAAGCGCGAGGAGGACGGGATCACTTTCATCAAGAAATTCAGGGCGAAGTCCTTGGAATGCAAAGATCCAATGCTCAAAAGCCGGCTCGTAGAGATATGCCTGCAGTGCATGCGAGACGAATACAAAGGTATGCTCATCAATTTACAAACACCTACGTTTTCAAAGCTAATCGAATGCACGAAGAACATCGAGCCTATAGTTGAGAGGCAGAAAAAGAAGAACGCACCGGAGCGATCTTCGGGCGGTACCACCTACAAAATCGGGAGATTCAGTTACAAGAGGGGACGCGAAGCTGAGGTCAATACAGTTTCACCCCAGAAGCAGGCGAAGGTTGTGAACTTCGACGTACCACCTCTGCCATGTTCGGTGGAGGAGGCAAGCGACCTCTGCAGGAAGTGGCGCAAGGACGGTGTCCTACCGCCGCTCGAAAAGATACCCTCCAAGGAGATGGTGAGGGACCCGAAGTGGTGCGAATACCACGGCAAGGTCATGCATCCTACAGCGGAATGTAAGAAGCTCAGGATTGTATTCAATCAGAAGATGAAGAACGGCGAGCTGATCGTCAGCGATCACAGGAAGGATGTGCGCAACAATCCACTTCCTGCCCATGCGGAGCAAGACTCGAAAGGCAAAGAGGTCGCCATGATCTCGATTGTGGACTTGGAAGAAGTCGCAGAGGATGGTCTACCCATCATTGCCGAAGTCCATGATGACGAGGACTACAGTGTGGACACAGAGGATGAACGTGCCGATCGGATGAAGGGGTCGCACGGCTTTAGCAGATTCTTCGACGAGATGCACTTCTCTGAGAAGTGCCGGACAGAAATGACGAAAGCGATCTTGAGGATAGCGGAAGACTACGAGGAGGATCTTGTAGTCTCCAACGGGAAAGTCATCAGGGCGTCTCGTTCTACAGAAAAGATTATGACCTTTTCTGCCAGCGATAAAAAGACAGATGCGAGCCACCAGAGGCCTCTCTATGTGACATCCATCATCAATGGTGTCGAGTTCAAACGAGCATTCGTAGACGGAGGAGCAGCGGTCAATGTCGTTTCGCTCCACACACTGAAGCTAGCAGGGATCCCCGAGCACAAGATTGTCAGGCGTCCATCTCCGCTGATGGGATTCGAGAGCGACTCTAGAATGACGATTGGATGGATCCGCCTGGGCGTTCAGATTGGCAAAATCAAGTGCTCAGCGAAGTTCTATGTCATAGATGCGAACACTACGTATCACATGATCATAGGTCGAGCCTGGAATCATCGCTTCGACGCGGTTCCTTCAACGGCTCACCAAGTCATGAAAGCTATCTGGAACGACAGAATAGTCGAGATACCAGCTTCAGAGAATCGATTCAACCTGGATGAAGCACATCTTAGCGAGGCAGTGTGGTTTACCGAGATGGCGGACGAGCAAACTAAGGGACCATTCAATCCTACTCCTCTACCTCTATGGGAGGACATCAAGGATCAGTCACCTGCGGGAGTAATGGTGACAAGGGAAGATGCCAAAGAAAAGCCGCCTACACGCGAAGAGGAGCCGCGAATCGCTTACCATCGAAAGAACGGGTACACTTTGAAGAGAATAGCAAAGCATGACCCTGAAGGCAAAGAGATAGAGAGCTTCTACGCCAACGGGAAGAAGTGCTATCGCATATGAAGGCGCGCGGGGATGTCCTCACACGGGCATGGGGATATCCCTGGGCAAATCAACCAAATCGAGCAGATTGCGGTAACGGAAGAGCCAATGCAGAGCACTCCAGACGAAAAGCTCAAAGAAGCACCTGAATGCATGGAAGACAGGCCCAGACCACAAAAGCAAGAGCTAAAGGAAGTGTTCCTCAGCCCGAACGAGGAAAAGAAAAGGCCAGTCTTTCTAAGAGCGGACCTCACAAGCGAGCAGGAGCAAGGACTGCTACAGATCCTAACTGAATACAAGGATGTGTTCGCATGGGAGTATGATGAGATGCCAGGTCTGGATACAAGCATCACTATGCACCGTTTGGACATCATCCCAGGGTCTAAACCGGTAAAGCAGAGCACAAGAAGCTTCAGGCCGGAGCTTAATGTGAAGATCAAACAGGAGATTGTCAAACTCCTAGATGCCAAGTTCATAGAGCCGAATCATCATCCCACATGGCTGGTCAATATTGTGCCAGTGGTAAAGAAGAACAAACAGCTTCGCATCTGCGTGGATTTCCGCGATCTCAATCGTTTCTGCCCAAAGGACGATTTTCCACTGCCCAACATCGATTTGCTTATCGATTCAACAGCGGGCCATCGCATGTTCAGTTTCATGGACGGCTTCAGCGGGTACAACCAGATCAAGATGGACCCTGAGGACGCGCGGAAAACTGCATTCATCACTCCGGTGGGGGTGTTCAACTACACAGTGATGCCGTTCGGTCTCAAAAACGCAGGTGCGACCTACCAGCGGAGATTCATCCCAGCGATTTCTGAAATCACCTGCTGTTTTAGTGCCCTTCTCAAGAAAGATGCCGTATACAGCTGGGCTCCGGAGCACGAAGCTGCATTCGAAAAGCTGAAGGATCTGCTGACGTCCTCAAAAATAATGATCGCACCTCAACAGGGATCACCGCTTTTGCTATATCTGACGTCAACAAGGAGGTCCATAGGAGCACTCTTGGCTCAAGAGTACGAAGGCCAAGAAAGGCCTATCTATTACATCTCTCGCATTGTGCAGCCTGCTGAATCAAAGTACACAGACATCGAACGCCATTGCCTTGCTTTGTTCTTCGTGATAGAGAAGTTAAAACACTACTTTGCGTCGCACAAAGTGGTAGTGGTCACCAAGAGCGATCCCATACGATATCTGCTAACTCACACTACTCCTGGAGGAAGATTGGCGAAATGGTACATGACCATCTCTCAATACGATATCACATGCGTGCGACCGCGAGCGATCAAGTCGCAGGCGGTAGCGGATCTGTTGGCACAGTTCCCCGACAACAGCCACTAACCCGTGATCGAAGAAGAACTCGAGGGGCCTGAAATCTATGCAATCGATGTACCTTATTGGACGCTCCATTTCGACGGTTCGTCAACAAGGAAATGCGGGGGCATTGGGATAGTCTTGACCAAGCCGGATGGAGAGGTCATACAGATGTCCGCGAAGCTCGACTTCGCAGTCACCAACAACGAGGCAGAATATGAAGCCCTCATAGCAGGACTGCGCGCAGCAAAGGATTTAGAAGTAAGCAATCTGACGGTCATGGGAGACTCCAAGTTGATCGTCAAGCAAGACTCGGGCGAGTACGGTTTGAAGGAGATTAACCTTCTGTCTTACCGGACTCTAGTACAAAAGCTGGTATAGCAATTCTGCGATGTGAGGTACGAGCACAAGCCCCGAGCAGACAACAGGCATGCAGATGCTTTGGCAACCTTGGGATCTAAGGTCAGTACGGACAAATGTCCCGCAAGGATCTCCATCGAAGTGCGAACATCGTCGGCATTGACAGAGGATGCGTGCGACGACGAACACATGGATGACACGGACTGGAGAAAAGCAGTCCTACGAGCTATTGCAGAAGGCACAAGCAGTGAAAGCTGGGCACTCACAAAAGGGTATTGCATACATGACAACACCCTTTACTACAAGGGTCCTAGCGGAATACTCATGCGATGCGTCTCCGAGCAAGAGGGACAACTGTTGTTAGAAAAGATTCACCAACATTCTTGCGGAGAAAGTGAGGTGTCAATCTATCGGAAGGCTCAGAGATATGGCATTCATTGGCCGGACATGTCAACATCCGCGGCCCTGATACAGGGGAAGTGCGAGAGTTGCGCACTAATCAAAGATTCTCTGCTCATCGCTCTAACTGATGATGACACGGATTGGAGGAAGCCACTCTTTGATTTTCTCACCCAGGGCACCGTGCCCGAATCGAGAAAAGAAGCTGAGAAATTGAAGAGGAAAGCATCTCGATACGTAGTACAAGAAAACCTGCTTTGGCAAAGAGGTCATGAAGGGAACTTGCTGCGATGTCTAGACGGCAGGGAAGCACAAGAAGTCATGGACCTTTCTCATCAGGTGGAACACCAAGGAGGTGCGAAATTATGCAGGAAGCTCCTCTCAATTGGATATTTCTGGCCTACGATGGAGGCTGATTGCCGCACCAAAGTACGACGCTGTCAGGAGTGCCAATTCAAAGGAAACCTAGTGCACGCTCCCGCTGTGGATCTACATGCATTAGGAACGCCATGGCCATTTCACACGTGGGCGCTAGACTTCGTTGGTCCCATTCGACCAACTTCGCACGGCAATCATTTTATTCTCACCGCAACTGAGCTATTTACCAAATGGGTGGAGGCAATACTACTGAAGACGGCTAATGCGCTAGCTGTGGTCAACTTCATCCAAGAAAACATCATATGCAGGTTCGGAATTCCAAACACCATTCTTTCAGATAATGTTACTCCTTTTGTTAATCGCCAGGTGGCTGCGAAGTTAGCAGAGTACAATATCAGGCAAATATGTTCCGCCCCCTACTACCTGAAGGGGAACGGGCAAGCTGAAGCGACCAACAAAATGCTGTTGTGGATTTTGAGCAAGATGGTCGCAGATGACCACAAGAAGTGGGCTGATTCTCTAAGCATAGCCCTGTGGGCCTACCAAACTTCTCCAACGACACCCACGGGGCCCTCACCGTTCCTCATATGCTATGGAGCCGAGGCCGTGGTACCTGTGGAGGTGAGAGTTAATTCGGCGAGATTGGCCTTTCACGCACTATACGACAATCAACGCGATCATGACTTAGTCTTGCTGGAGGAAAAGCGAGAACAAGCTAAAAGGATCAACAAGCGTTATCAAGAAAGGATCGCTCGTGCTTACAATAAGACGGTCCAGCGAAGAGATTTCGCAGTTGGAGATCTGGTCCTGCGCGCATCTGATCATTGCATGCGAGAAGCGGCTCACCCAAAGTTCGCAGCCAATAGGGAAGGACCCTTTGAAGTCACATAAGTCTTTCACAGTGGCTACTGCAGCATACGAAGGTTGCACGGAACAACCTCAACCCCGAGTTCAGTCAACATGCGCTGGATTAAGAAGTACTATCCTTGACTTCTCTCATTTCATGCGTTTTATTATAACGTTGCTTCATGTCTTGTCTGGCTATGATTTACACAATCTCCTCTCCCATATGAGAGAATTGTAATCTTATCTCTCCCACATGAGAGCATTATAATAAAAGCGTTCTCCCAAACGAGAACTTCATACTCCTAGCTGTTTATGTTGCTTTATTTAGTTTGTTATTACTGTTAACAATGGGCTATCCGCCACAATAGCAATCTGTACAAATGCGATCTTAATCGATCTTCTAAGTCTATCTGTTACGATAGCAATCTGTGCGAAATACAATCTTGATTGATCTTCTAAGCCTTTCTGCTACGATAGCACCCTTTGCGAAATGCGATCTTAACTGATCTTCTAAGCCTATCCGTCACTTTAGCAATCTGCGCGAAATACGATCTTGATTGATCTCCTAAGCCTATCTGCTACGATAGCACCCTTTGCGAAATACGATCTTGGTTGATCTTCTAAGCCTATCTGCTACGATAGCAATCTATGCGAAATGCGATCTTGATTGATCTTCTAAGCCTATCTGCCACGATAGCAGCCTATGCGAAAAACGATCTTAATTGATCTTCTAAAGCCTATCTGACACGATAGCAGCATATGCAGATGCGATCTTAATTGATCTTCTAAAGCCTATCTGCCACAATAGCAGCCTACGCGAAAAATGATCTTGATTGATCTTCTAAGCCTATCCGCTACGATAGCAACCTATGCGAAATGCGATCTTAATTGATCTTCTAAAGCCTATTGGCCACGATAGCAGCCCACGCGAAAAATGATCTTAATTGATCATCTAAAGCCTATCTGCCACGATAGCAATATATGCGAACATGATCTTGAAACAATCTTTCAAGCCTATCTGCTGTGATAACAGCAACATACGAATGCGATCTCAAATTCGTCCTCAAGCCTATCTATTATGATAGCAACATCATACGAAATGATCCCAAGTGATCTACAAAGGTCTATCTGATATGATAGCACTTACATTTGAATCTGAAAGCAAATCATAAGCCCATCTGCCAAGATGGCACAGCTGCGAAAACACGATCTCGAACGATCTAATAAGATATCTGCGAACTAATGAGGCAGATAGCAAATGCGAAGTATGTATATAGCATTACACAAGGCGAAATATGCCGATACGCATGCGAAATTGTATTTTGTTGTAATGAGACAGCAGATGATACAAAAGCCATTTATCATTATGAGTCAAAAAGACTTACAACTTATCTGTCTAGATAACAGCTTACAAGCGAAAAAGCTCAAATCTAACTACGCAGCCAACATGGCTTACAATGCATTCGAAAAGTAACTGACAAGCCAGCAGTGACACACCACGGGAATCCTGACTGAAGAAGGATGAACCCAGCGGTCCTAACACCGGCTATGCGATACGCAGATCTGCGGCCAAAGATCTGTAGCAAGTGGGATGCTTCTGCGAAGAGATCAACTCGTCATTCGCTACGTCCCTAGAAGCAAGATCTGGGTGACGGTACGTCCAAGACCACGTGAGCTGACAAAGGCCTCTGTCTGATCAAGATAGGTACCAGAGGAACCACCTGTTCCGGCGTACGCCGTCGTGCAAAACAGGGGAAGCAGTCATTCCTCTGGTGATGGGTTCCTTGTCATGAGTGACAAGGGCATTGACAAGCCCCCTGAGTTCAAGAACGAAGAGGCAAGAAATCCTCCTCCAGGGATGCTGGAGGAGAATTCCGCCGTTCATTACGAGACGGTAGCACGGTCACTACGGCGCTGCACCTCACCGGGAGGCGGCCGGAAACATGACCTGCAAACATAATACACGAAGAAAATTCTTCGAACACACATGAGATATCATCTCCATCTTCTTTATGATGGTTATAAAGAGCAATAAGCCTCATAAAGCGGATCTTGGAAACTATTTTTATAGCACAAAGCGCAAACTCAGGATTCACAACTTGGAGTTGCCATGAATCAACGAAAAACAAGCGTTGAAGCCAGCAGTCGTAAGGACTCACGGCAAAACACATTTTTGGGATGAAGAACCCAAATGGCAAAGACATGGTTTATATATACCTTGTGGAGACTCTTCAGTTGCTAAGATGAGTCAGCAGAATTTGAAAAGAGGGTAAAGTCAATCACTTACGCCTTGAAAAGCGGTAACGATCAATTACCCTACTAAAGGCTACGACGATTCAGTTGCGTATCCTAATTAATTACTGACGGTCATGATTCGGATGGACTTCCCAAGGAAGGCGTTCTTATCTTCCGAGAAATTAGCGCGAAAATCAAGCAGAGTATCAATTGCTGATGTCATAATTGGATATGCACAGAGATATCCCATCGAATCCCGGAAAGGGCAAAACGGGCATGTCGATTCTTTTGTTAAAAAAAAAGGGGAGAAACCCTAGCAATATTACATTAATGTTTCAGCATTACATTAATGTTCCAACTATTTCCCTGCTACTTTTCAAATTTAAAAAAAAAAGTCAAAGAAAATTCTTGATCAAGGAGTCATGGGGCGCGAACTGATGGCTCAGCTTCTCTACCTGCTCCACTTCTTGCTTCAATTGCTCGCACTTGGCATTCATCTCATGATAGAGCTTCATAGCCTCTTCAGCCTTTTGCTTCTGCTGCTCCACCTTCTACTTCTCAGCTGCGAGGTTCTGGTGGCCGAGTTTCAAAGTTACAGCTGCGCGAATCAGGGTAACTCTTTTCATAAGAACCTGAAACCCAGTCTGCCTTGGACTTTGGCAAGAAGATTTTGGCACATGCCAAAAAGCAATTCGGCACTCTGGACAGAAATGGTCGCAGGCGTGGCCGCAGACAGCTGCTCCAAAATCCAAATGGCTTCGGTAAGAAACAGCCTCCTGTCGAAGGGCCCTATCTCCAGAGATCTCGTAAATGATTGGGGGTAGGTGAGGCGCATCCGAACCAGTCAGTCCACATCAGTTTGCTTCAAACCTAAAGCGATGTCGAAGCTAAGTTATGCTATCAAACTCGCAAATGAACAATGCGAGATGCAAGCAAATATCTACTTACCAGTTCCGTCAAGAATATCACGAAGAGAAGGAATGCGCATTGCTGGAGTAGTCGAAGACTGCCCTCGCTCCATAGCTCTCCTGTCAGCTGTGAGCTCTAACCGCTCATATTCAGGAGGAAGAGTATACGCCGCACCAGCTGCGACTGCATTCCCGACCTGCGAGCCCCAAAAGCTCCACGCAGGAAGAGGTGCCACTGACTCAGTCACCGCCGGAAGCGAAGTGACAGCCGAAGTTGCTTGGAGAGGGATACTTTCAGATGCGGAAGCGTCAACAGTACTTGTTCTTCCTTCCTCAACGCCAGTACGGGCATCTTCTTCCATTAGCACAGCGTCAGCTTCAGCATCATCAGAAAGTTCGATGATGTCCTCAAGAGACTCTCCTGCATGTTCAGCAGCTGCGACGGGCTTCTCGGTATGGGAACTCGGAATCGGAACATAGGACGCAGAAGGCTGACTTCTTTGCTCCAGCACAGGTTCCTCAGCATTGCCTGCGATATAAAATGCGATAGTATGAGGTAACTCGTATTGTACGTTATTTTACTATCTTTGCTAAAGCTAAGAGCAAGCACCTCCACGCGAAGGTGGGATTGAAGTATCTCCGTCATACACTAAAGACGTTGAACCATGCCCTATTAGTGTGTCCTCATTAAGCAGGTCCTTAAAATGAGCGTGACCTGGGACGCGAAGAAACCAGTCATGATTCTGTTTCAAGTTGCTAAGGTCTGGTCTATGCATATCGTTCAAATGACTACCTGAAGGTTCTCCGCACTTGCCTACTAGCCAACGGCGAATGTCAGCTTTTGACACACCATGCTTTAATGAACCAACTACAACATCTCTATAAGATACTGCGAGATTGAAGATCTCACCTTTATCGCCACCTGCGATTTCTTCAAAATCTGCTTGGGCTTGCTCCAGAGCTGCTGCATCCTCTTCTGGAGCCACAACCTCCTCCTCCGCCTGAGGAGTCACCTCTTCGGGAAGCACATCTTCCTCGTCAGCTGAACGCACTAAGTCGTCAACATGTTGCTCTTCGAGGCTCCGCTTTCTCACACGCTCGAGCTCCTCCTCTTCCCGCTGCCTTCTCCTTTCAGCAGCTTCCGCGGCTGTCTTCCTGGACTCGGCAAGAATGTCCTCGCTTATGGGTTCGTCTGGAATGCCTGAATGAGCATTCCTCTTTTGTCTCTTGGCCAAAAAGCCACCGATGGTCTCATCATCATCATCATCTGCGAAGAAACAATTGGTTTGAGAAAGAGTTGCAAAAGAATTACGATGATGAGAAGGGAAACGCGATGGAGGTACCTCCTGATTCTTCCTCATGAATTACATTCGTTCTTTCTTCTTCTTCTTCATCACCTTCTCTGGGCTCCTGCCTCTCCTCCTCTTCCTCCTGGTTGAACGGAACGAAGGTTTCAACTGCGAGCTCCTTCCGCGCTCTACTGGGCATGCGACCTTTTCCTTTGTCCTTGGCAGAAAGGGACTTCGCTGGAGGAGAAGTTGGAGCGCTCCTAGGGGAAGATATTGTAATTCCCTTCTGCCTGGGCCTCTTCGCTCTCGGCGCCGCAGTCGCTGGAGGAGATGGATTATCTCTGGGCGGAGACAAGGCCGGAGCATTATCTATCAGCGAGTCAGCAAAAGCATTCATGACTGCGCGAATCCTGGTTTCGACCTCGGGGTCCATCCTTGATGCTAGCAGGAACGACTGTCCTTGTCTTTTGGTGGCAACAATGGTGTTAACCAACGACTTGGAACGATCACCAGATGTGAATCTCCGCACATGACACTACAGCAAACAGTATAGAATAAAGGCATCAACATGTGGAAATCAAGAAGCTTAACGCACACGGAAAAAGTTGCTTACCTTAGCAAATGTCTCGCTATATCTGATGACATGCGAGTCGCCTTTCTTAACTACGACGATCTTTTTCTTCAAAATGACGTCCGGGCACAGATGGTTCTCATGATCCAACAATGAGTAGCAACCATACTAAGACTCGCTCAGACTGCAATTGGGGCGAAACGGAAAAGAGTTTCTTTTGATCAAGGGAGCTCTACTCGGCTGGGCGGCCGACTGTGTCTCAATCCTCGTTTGCTGGGCGATCTAGTATGCGAGTCAATTCTGGGAACAACCGCCCTCGCGGTTACCCGCAGGCTGCTCAAATGGAAGATTGTTCATAAAGACTGTCTTGCACTCCTTTGTTAGCAAGCGCTTATAGCAACCTCTGATGATGGACTGGGGCCAGATTGATGGTGCCACTGCATCAAAGCCGAACTGGGGAGAAACTCGAGTGGGGTCAACATCCACGGTAATATTCTCATACCTAGGCGCGAGCTCACGAATATGCTCAGCGAGAGCAGGAAGGGAACCTCGCAGGCACCAGCAAAAGAATTCGCGATAGCGCTCATGGAAATGCGATCCCTCTTCGAAGAGGAGCTCTTCTGAGAAGACGACACCCTTAGAAGGGTACAGCTTGGGAAATCATCGCACGTTATCGATGCGCATGGCATAGGGCCTGGCAGTGAACTCTTGCCGCTTGTCGCATATTAGGCTCCAAACGCACTTGGTATTGTTCGCTCCGAACCACCTCGCAGCCCTGCCACTGTTACGCTCCTCCGTCTTGCCTGGGGGACACCACTTGTTGGGCTTAAGAGCAGTCGGGGCATAGGACGGCCATCGCTCAAAGACCCACATTGTCAAGAAGGAAATGTTGACGAAAGTCAGTATATCGAGGCAGCCACGCGACTCCTTCATAGCCACAACTAGCTGATCCAGTCTATAGTACAGCGTGCCCAAGACCAAGGGTCCGAGTGCGACTCTCTGGCCAAGGGCGAGCTTCACAGCAAGCGGTAGAACGTGATACAAGACCACATCATGCGGGTGACCATCGATTAAGTACCTCGACAGCCATGCACAGAGGAAAGCACAAAGGGTCAAATGATAGCCTTTACCCTCCACATAATTCTTGGCCTCCGGGTCCTCACTCAGAAGCTTTTTGGTGATACTGCTGTTCGCGTAGTCACGAAAGAAGTACTGCAACCATTTGTTCCAGGTATTCTTCGCAGACGTATCAACCAACTGCCAGTTCGGAAGGGCTTTGGTAGTAGTCCACCGGGTGGAGATCTTCTTCACCTCTAATAGGCATTCCTCCATCTGCGTGTACAAAGCGATCTCCGCAGCTGTCCTCAAAGGACTCAAGGGGTCTACTTCACCCATGGGAGAAAGATTGTACAGCATATGCACGTCCTCGAGTGTGGGGGCAGCCTCGAACTCAGCAAAGTGGAATATGTGAGTCGCAGGCGAATAGCGGGAAAGAAGGTTTAGAAGCATGAACTGGTCCAGCTTCACGGCAGCACCCTTCATAGCACGAACAGCGAAGTATATGCCGGCCTCATTAAGAGTCACAGCATGATCGGTCAACACGTGGTCAATCCACTCATCCATGTAGTCCAATTTCTGGACAAAGGCTTGGGTGGAAATCGCAGCATAGGGGAAGTACCCATTTTCGATTCCCAATCGAACCACGTCCTCGGAGCCAATCAACTCGAGCAAGGCTGAGTTAACTAGGGGAGTCAGTGTTAGCAATCCCTCATTAGGGACAGGAGCAGACAATTTCTTCGCCTTAACCCTCGCGTGGTAGAAATCTTTGCCACCCAGATAGGGGGCTTTTCGCCACAAAGCTTGTGGAAGATCAGGTATCTCTTCGTCCTCCTTGGTGGGTTTGGTTCCTTTTGTCTTGGCCATTCCTGCGGAAGAGCAAGAAAAAAGGGGGGAGAAATATGCCACACTTCAGTTTTAATTTCGAGATTCAAGATCTATGGAAAGAAAGATGAATAGTTTCTGGTATCGATTTCAGAAATTAGAGGGTTGCATTATCAGTGATTTCAAAACCCCACATCCGAAGTCCTTATTATTGAAGAATTAAAAGCAAAAGTGGGTTCAAAGATCAAAGCTTCTCCACATGTTTCAACAGATCATATGTCATGGGTTTGCAGATCCAACACAGTTCAAAGCATACACTGGTATTTTAAATCGAAATTGAACAAGGCCAACCTTGTTTTCGCGAAGCCTGCTTGGATACACACAGTTGAAGAAGACGATTTGCAGTTTTGAACTGATGATTGATTATCTGAATCTGCTCTCGAAGATTTCCGGGTATCATTCACTTTGAAAGAAAGAAGTGATGCTTTGCAACAATGGAGAGTACAAAGTATTTATCCAAAAACAATGAAGGGTTGCGTCCTTTCAGTAGTCGAATCGCAACCGTCACCGTCGAATCGCGCAATCACAGGACAAGCTGACGTCACGCCTAAAACCCTAAAGCCCAGACGGCACGACTCTAGGGGTTTTAGGTCATAATGGCACGCACGGGGGCTGAACTTACCCGCATTTGAGTTGGTGCGTGGCGGCGACGCGTATGTTGGTTTCCGCGCATGGAAGTCTATACAGCTATGAGTCTTCACGCGCAGAAAGGGGGCTAATGTAGATAGTGATTTCTGAGATGACAGATCTTGGCCACGTGGCAACCATCTAGCACACCATATTGTGCTCCACATACACTGGATCACCAGCCGCGCTGATCCATGTGGGGGCTGCGAGACAGAGCCCTTGCATACCACTGCACGGGATTTGTAGGGACTTAGTGGTTTGGAGGCTAGAGTAAGTCCTGTCGCGTGCGATCCAAGCCCGCACGCGACCTTTAGTAACTGTTTTGAGAGATTTATGGCACGAGCTCCATAGACCCGGTCAATCCGGTCAAACCCGGTCAACCTCGTAACGGTTCCGGTATTCGCGCACAACGTGCTGTAACGGTCCCTATATATGAGGACGAACGTGCCGTTATGGTTAAGCTAGTTAAGCCGCCATTAATGGGCGCATTAACCACACTACAACGGTCACGTTCTCTGCTATATATAGGACGTTAACCCTTCCATACAAGGAGAACACACTAGCCATACGCGGAAGCTCTGCCAAACCTCTGTCTCTCTCTCAGACATTACTACTGCCTTACTCTCTCCCTACACACAACCCAACTCTTCCTGTGCTATCTCCGATCCTCTACATACGGTGTACATGGAGGTCTCCCCGCCGGAATCTCTTGTGCACAAAAGTCAATGTAAAAGAAAAGGTCAACTTTACAGTCAAATGTGAGCTTTGTAATTCACTTTATAGTTTATGCATGGTATATGTAGGTATATACATATATGTACTTGGTAGACCCTAAACCCCTCGTATTGAGGTAAGAAGGCAACTCTGATGTGAACGGTCAGCTATTAGTTCTCCACCTAGTCAAACATATAGGTTTGGACAAATGTGAGTTGTAGTCAACGCCACAGTTAACGCATGGTCTATTATGCGGTAGGCCATGAGAGCATTATCGATTCTTACCCTAATTTAGAACCGACATTTCGATTGTCTTATAACCTGTATATTCCATGAACAATGTCCGTGTCATTCTCTAAAGCAAAGTGAAATTTGTTTGAAATTCCGGGAAATAACTGCTATGAAGAAAATACATTTGCAGGGGAGGGAACTTGCATTACAATGAAACTTTGGGAGGAAAGTATAATTAACAAAAATATTTTTAGGGGAGGGGAATACAACTACATCCAAATATAGGGGAGGAAAGTACATTGAATCAAAATAATTTGTAAGGGATTAAGTTAAAAAAAATTCCATATGGACCCCTTGCTCCCCACTCATTCCACAACCCTTATCCGCAAGCCAAGAGCTCTCTGAAACTCTTCCCGCGACCACTCACTCATCTCCCCGACTGATGGAGCCACTAAATGTCTTCGGTACGCCAACAGCTTTTGCGCCTGAAGGTCATCGGAGTGTTGATTCAAGAAACCACGGAGTCGATTTTGGCTTAGCCTCAAGGACGGTCGGTTTGGACTAACTTCTCTCGAACTCTCGTACATTAGTAGTTGTTGTTGTGTTATTTTCTTAATTCGTGGTTTATCACGTCGATTCATGCTATAGATCTGCAATTCCGTATGTGAATGCATTTGTTCGGAATAGTACTGTTGTATTTGGGGATTTGGTATGAAATTGGATTAGGGATATCGTTATTTCTATAGTTGGGGACTTACTCTTCAGCTAGGGTTGGTCCGAAAAAGCTGTTGAATTTATCCTTCTGTGTTGGGATGAGTGTTTGTTCTTCATGGTGAGGTTGTCAAACTTCTAATTTTGGGGCGTTCAAGTATTTGTTTGCTAAATGCATTTTGACAAATCCCAGTTGAAAACTTGGTGCTAAGACTGGGATGAGCAACTATTTTTTATCAATAACACATAATTAACACATAATTGATAATTGTAATTTATTATAAACTAAATCTCTAAAGGAGTATGATTCAATGGTAGGTAACTAGAATAATTACTTATTTTTATATCTAATAACTTTAAATTGCTAATACAGATTATTAGTTATACAGTTAGTTATGACTTATGAACATTGATTAAGTCCATTTTTGGGAAAAATAGTTAATACACGGGGAATAAATAACAGCATATATATAGATGGCTAGGAATATTTTAGGAATAAATAACAGCTAGCATATAAAAAAAAAGTCAAATAAAACCACAAATACAGGGAGAAAAAACCACCCTTACAACCTAAAACCACAACCCCCTCTTCAAACCATGGGAGGGAGGTTCAAAAACTATTGTTCAACATAAAATTAAAAAAACCTGATTTTTAAAGGGATTCAACACAGAAAAATGGAAGCAACGGCAGACGAGCGACGGCAGAGGAGCTTTGTTGGCAGAGCTGTGCCCATTCTCCAGCTTCACCTGTGGCTCCATTAGTTGCTAGCAGCCTGCTCTCATGGAAGCACATATGCATTCATAACTAGTGATTACGGGTTTCACATATCGAAAACATAAAGATTATTGTACATACATATATATATATATATATATATATATATATATATATGTTCTAAGGCATGTGATTGAAAAATTATAGAACTACTAGCTTTGGTGTTCATCAAACCTGGAATGAGGCATGGATCACTTGCTGATACACAACAATGACATCCGCCTGCACCTCATTTGGCTCCCACAGAATCTAAAAGCCGCCACCAAATCCATATGGATCAGCCACAAAGCATCTTTCAAAGCTAAGAGAGGCACCAATGCATATGGCCCTGTCCCGAGACATTCTGGTTTCAGTTACACATAGAATGTTTGGTCTGTGCCTGCCAACCAGAGCCATGAAGTTGCATCTAAAAGCACCAATGCTAGCATCCTTACAATCCAGAAAAGAAACCTCATGGGAAAGTTAGACACCCTCACTTCGTCGAGCAGCCCCCCGGTGCCCTTCTTCTTTGGTCTGTCACTGTTTCTCTAATCTCCTCCTCTGCCGAATCCATCATATTTCCGCCTTCCGCCAAGAAGCCCCCCTTCTGTAGGACCGTATGAAGGTATTCCCCTGAATTGATCCGAATGTTTCTCAAATACTCTAGTATCCACGTTGCCTTGTATTCCTCCATCATTACATGCCTTGCTTCTCCAATGTCGGATGGAAACTTGACGATGTACAAGAGGTTCGAGCTCAGCCTCTGATCTGCTGTCACAACCTGGTTGTCTAGAACAGCGTCGCCTGCCACCCTTTCTTCCTCCTCAGCGATCATCTAATTTATTTGAACATATGTCGAACTGAGCTGTTCAAGTAGGCTGTTGAGGCTCCCTTGCTCTACGATCCATGTTGTTGGGGCCTTCAGGTGAGTCAAGATGGTGGCCATTTTTTTGGTGGGAGATGGTATGAGTGGGAGAGGAATGCACCAGGTAATGGTGATCACAAATTGCTCTCTTCTCTCTTTAAAGGACCAACCTGGTCTCCTTTTACCTGGAGCATCCTCCTGATTGACATGAGGTAATATGTTGTCCCCTGAAATTGACAAGCTTGACAGAATATCAACTTTATCTGGGATGAAAGGTTCTGTAAATGGATAAAGTCTGTAGGCTTTCGTTTTATACTCACTATATAAGTTCAGTCAACAGGAAGATCACGGAGGAGGTGGGGGGTTACAAGAAGATGGAGAGTTGGAAGATGGAGAGGTGGGGTAGTTAGTTGAGGTTAATTACTTCATGTTTTCAAGGGCTTTGTCAGAATTAGCAACTGCTCCTGAAATAACTGATATGGATTCATATTATTGCTTATTTGTCATAAATTACTGTCTCTTGTTCTCCTTTTTTATTTAATTATATTGAATTTTTGAATTAAGTAATATTTTAATTAAATTAACACTTGATTACTTTTGGATGGCTAATTTGCATTTTTTCCAACATAAAATTACTGGAGGTGCTCTTAGCACAACTTATGCATGTATTGTGTTTGTGTGTGTATGTGTGTGTGTTTGTTTGCCAAAAAAAAAACACAACTTTTGCATATTTTGTATATGAGCTGTGTAGTCATCTGCCAAAGACTCCTTGTTGATGTTCTCAAGGTTTAACCTTTTGGTGCTTTTGTGAGAACCTGCATAAAGCATATTCTGATTCCCCCCTTTATTTCCTTTGAGTCCAGTCAGTCTCTTCTTGATGTTGAAATTCCGTTTTGGAGGGAAACCTTGTCTTATGTGGCAACTGTACTCTATGGCTTTTACTTTACTTGTGACATGTGAGAATTTTTACAGACATGGATTGAAATGGACAAGGCTGTAAGCTTTGGTTTTATACACAGTTGGGAGGCTGTGGGGTTAGGAGAAGATGGAGAGTTATAAGATGGAGAGATTGGAGGTTATTGATAATAAATACTGGTTTAAAGATGTGATTTCAGAGAAATCTGTACTGCATGGTTTCAAGATTAGTGCAGCTTACTAGGCATAGGTTCATGAACCATCTCATTGATTAGGGGTGCAAATGATATCTGTGCAACATGTTTTATTTGAGGTGTGCCTTGTTCACTTTACGGGATTGACTTCAATATTAGTTATTTCCCCCATAATGTTGGATAATACAGGCATGTGAAGGCTCTTCGACCCGCTCATAATGCGGGCTAATACGTTTCAAAAAGGTGTGTCTCAAAACCTGGTCGAAGTGGCCTTCACATGACCCCGTACATGATAGAGGATGAACGGACGAATTTAAAATGGATTTTATTTCAGTAAAGTTGAAGTATTATATATATTTCTTAATGAATCAACTGCTTCGAAAGTTACGAAGGATGCATATGGTAATTATTTTGACACCCGTTTGGTAACATGGTAGATCATGGTTGCATTATTTGCAGCGTGCTGTGATCATGACTTATTTGCTTTAAATGAGTACTTATTTGAGGATTTCGTGCTCACTGTTAGCGCTCACTGTGAGGCCGTGATGATATGGATCTATCGCCTCCTTGAAGCTGTTACAGAGTATTATGCATTGCGAGGCAAATTTTTATTTGCACCCTGCTGTGATCATCTCTTATTTGGTTTTAATGAGTACGTATCTGAGCCTCTTCATGGTCACTGAAGAGGCCGTGATGATTTTGATCTACCTAATTCACTCTGTAGCCGATAGAGTGTCATGTTATGCATGGCGAGCCAAATTCCTTTTTGCAGCCAGTGATCATCGATATCTGATATGGTTTTCATGATACAGATTTGAGCCTCTTTCCGTACTAACCTCTGTTCATTCCATGTTCGGGTCTGTATCTGTTCTACGCATCTCTTCTTGATTGGCAAAAAACGCATTTGTAATGTAATCTATGCGCTCAAATGTGTGTTGAGGGGACGTTCATATCACGTGTGAGATCCTTGTGCTAATAGATGCGTAGCCCGTTGCATATATTAGTTTTCCTAGAACATGAGTGTGATGGTTGTTATTTTATCCGTTCAACCTCTCTATTTTGGGAGGAGTTGCGAAGGTCATTTTGACCCGCCGATAATATTTGCAAAATATTATTAACCCTTTGGTACATTCAAACCGGGTCAAAATGTCATTCGCAGCTACCCGATGACGGTAGACAATGAACGGATGAATTACCAAAGGAATTAATTTCACTAATAAGTCAAGTAATTGCAAATTAAAGAAAACTATCCATTAATAAAGACAACCGGACATACATATATAGAAAACAATATATAACCATGAATAAGAGAAAGATATGGGGAAAATTACAAAAAATAGAAGTCTAGTCCGCATTGTCCACTTTGAGTGGTTCATCTGTCAGGGCCTTGCCTGGTTCCTGCCTGTGTGAAAGCAGTCTCCCGGTAGCCTCCTGTATCTCTTTTTGATTGGGAAAACGGTTCACCGGTTTCTTCATATAATTTGAGAGGCACAACAAACCTATAATTTTCAATCTTCATCTGCTCAATTTACTGGATTCTCCATTCTGTCACTTATATTTTCCGCCGACTTTCCTCCAATGCAGTTTGCCTCTTTTTATACAACCTCACTGAAGGGGAGTCCTCGCTCCTTGAATCTTCATCCGATGAATCAGAGATGAAAATTGGAGCATACTTATTGGACCCTAGCAGCCCTGTGAAAGGACTGGTGACCTACTCCTCTTCATGCAGGCGTTTACAAATTGGTTTCATGGTAATGGGATTTTGGGGACTTGACTTTGATGGAGTCTTGGAGAAGTGATTTAATTTTCTGTGACTATTTTTTAATGGATGTATGAGATTAAATAGAGTTAATCAGCTGTCAATTTCTCTTTATTTTTCCTCCTCATTGAACATGCAAGTGATTGATTAATTGATTGCCTTGTACATTAATGTTGTTCAATGACGAGATTTTGGGATTTCGAACAATTACTTTCACAATTTTTTTAATGTTCATGATGATTAGTGGCTTATAGGTTTATTATGATGTTCTTCATGCTCGCTGTTTGTTTCCATGTAGTACCAAACTGGGCCTCTTCATGATTATTATAATCTACTGAATGCTAACAGTTTGAGCTCTAGTGATCCCCAATTTGTCATCACTACTTACAATTCATAAATTTACCATTGAATTCTCGTTTCTTATCAATGCCCTGGTCCAAATTACTTCATTTTCACTCTCACGTTCATTTTCGATAATTGTTGTGCACTGTGTGGAAATTCGGCAGAGGTAAAATTTGTTTCTTTTATCTTTTTGATTCATAATTTTCACATCAACGTAATATGAATAAACAAAACTAAATTGTATTTCCAATCATCTGTTGCTGGTAACATTTACAGGTTACAGAACACTAATCGATAGTGTGAATGTGTGGGCACTGTTTGGACTTTCGCCAGAGGTAAACATATTTTGGTGCCCCTTTTCATTCCCTTTAATTCCACTCTCTTCTTGATGTTGATATTCCCATTTTGAGAGAAACCTTGTCTTATGATCGCGCAACATAGCTTTGAAAGTAACTATTTTATGTCTGGATGCATTAGTTGTGACCTGTGAGAAAATTTAGAGCGAGTAGAAAGAAAAACATGTTAGGTAATAGCTCTATAATCCAGCACTTTCTCCGTGGTTATTCCATGCATCACAAGAAAGCTGGGTTGGAAGTCCAAAACCTATGGGATTGCTGCATTCAATGGTCCATCGACCATTGAATACAGCAACATATAGGGTTGGGGTGTACTAAGGTATATGAACCATTGACACAGCAACCCAATAGATTTTAGACTGCCATGCCAGCTTTCTGTGGTAGACGAGATTCCGAATATCTCATTGTGTCATTCCCTTCTCAATACGTTACTATGATGCGTGGAGTCGCCACAAAGAAGCTGCCAACTCCAGCAGCTCGCTTGTTTATGACCATTCCACGCATCACAATGTTGTATAAAGTGTGCCAGAACATAATAAAATCAACATCATTGGAGATTCTTGACATCAGCATTCTTTTTCACAATCAAAACTTTATCTAGGTGGATGAAAGGTATAGTGAAATGTACAAGGCTGTAGGCCCTAGTTTTATACACAGTTGGGAAGATGGGGGGTTAGGAGAAGATTGAGAGTTTAAAGATTGACAGGTGGGGGGTTTGGGGGATTAATTGAGTTTAATAAATGCTAGTTTGAAGATGTGGTTTTATATTAAATTTACTGCTGGTTTAAAGAGTAGTGCAAGTCACTATGTATAGGTTAATGATGAAACTCATTGATTAGGGGTCGTAATGTTCTGAAAATAGTTATAACATTATTTATTTTATCTTGTTGATCCATAATTTTCACTTCAATGTAAAATGTATAAAGAAACTAAATGTTGTTTTTCCTATCACCTTTTGCAGGTAACGTTTCCAGGTTACAGAACATTAATAGATGGTACGAGTACATATACATACTATAGTGGACATTGTTTGGACTTTCGCCAGAGGTAATCAACTTTTGGTTTCATCTTTCATTCTCCAGTCTATTCTTGATGTTGATATTCCCTTTTGGAGGGAAACCTTGTTTCACGATCGCCCAACATAGCTTTTAGAGTAACTACTGTCTGGATGCATTAGTTAAAAGATGGACATGTGAGGGGGGGGGGGGGGGGGTAATGGAGTTTAATAAACCAATTGCTTTCTTTGATGTAGAATCCTTTATGTTCTTGCCCCCTCCACAAGCTTCTGTGTTACCATTCCATGCAGCATTGCGCTTCCGCATGGGGCAAGAACATAACAGACTCTTCACAACCATACGCCTGCCCAGAATCTAAACTTCAATTATCTGGTTTTATACACAGTGGGGAACCTAGTGGTTATAAAATGGAGAGGTGGGGGGGGGGTTGATGGATTAATAAATGCTGGTTTAAAGATGTAGTTTCTGAGTAATCACTGTTGGGTTAAATGTGGTTGCAGAGAGATCATTGTTGGTTTAAAAATTAGTGCAGTACGTATATGCTCATGAAACACCTCATTTATTAGGGGTGGAAACATTACGAAATATTATACTAACTTTTTTTCCAATCACATGTTGCAGGTAAAATTTGCATTTTATAGGATATTGATACTATTTGAGTACGTCCATACGTAGTATATATTAGAGCCTTATGTAATGTCCAGAAAATGCAATGCCAGAAATCTCCAAAATATTTGCAGAGTATTTCGTTGAAGGACGAGTTGCGTCGCCGATAGAGGTAAATAACCCTGCAATACATACATCATCTGACCATTCCTCGCATTTGAAAATCGTAAACGAGACCCCTGCGTGTTGTGGGTGGAGGCTCCTCCTAGGTGGAAGCTGTGCATGGAACACACACACTAAGACACTCACTATTTTATACGCTTCCACTGTTGTATGCTGCATATTGCTCGCACGAGACCCCTGCGTGGTGTGGGTGGAGAATTTTGCCTGGTGGAGAACATTCATACCATTCGCATACTATGCTCACAATATTATATGTACACTCCTGTATGCGCTCAGAAGTTATGAAAGCTTATCGGTATAGTTGAATTGAGATGAGGGCTCCCTGAGACCTTAAAATTGCATTTGACCATGTGACTGTTGCGCCTTCTTCCAGCAGTGGTCCATTGTTATCTGTGTGAATAAGATATAAGAGTGTGAATTTTGTATATCGGGTGATAGCTAGCTAGCTAAGTTAAGTTTAGCATACACCTTCACTGCATAACATAATTCTTGTTCATATATTCTTGTCTGAAAATTTTTATGCTGTTTGTGAATGTCTTCAGGTTTTGTGAATCAGACTCCCAACACGACGAGACCGTGTAGCTTGCAATAACTCAAGGTCGCTTTCACCTCCCATGCACGATACACGTTCACATCGGAGCTTCACTACTCACAACTACATTCCTAGTGTAGATTATGCTGAGTTTGTAGTTTTTTTTTGGATGATATATAGTTTGTTAGGATTTGAGGTTGTAGTTGATGTAATTTTACAATTTTTTGGTACACTGGGTTCGGTGATATTAATAGAAATTTTATTTTTTTTGAATTTATTTATGATTTTAGTATTTATTTATAAAAAAGTATTACTTTTATACATGACCACTTCTCGACGAACAAATAGTGAGCACAAAGACTGTATACGACGAGTAAAATTATCGTTTTAAGAAATAACGACAAGCAAAATAATCCTCTTTTTCCAGAAAAAATGGGCAAACAACACAAAAATTTACCAAAATAGATAGCAAATAATGACTGAAAAACTAGTCGTCCAAACACAAAAGACGACTAGAATAGTGGTCGGCATAAATTCAAAGACTACAATATCTAGTCGACGTTGTCGTCGGCCAAAGTTTTGACCACGAAAATGGTGGTCGGGATGTCGTCGGCAAAAGTTCAACGACAACAAAGGATGGTCGGACTACGTGGTAGGTAAATAACTTTAACCGACCACTGGGTGTACTTGACGCCCCGTCGAACTAACGACGGAGCTAATCCGACGCACTTCGGACGAAGTTTTTTCGTCGCCTTTTCTTTCTAACGACATAATTTTGGGCTTTAACGACGAGTTTACTCGTCGTAATAAATTGATTTTTTTGTAGTGCAAACTGCTTCATCAGTTCACAATGTTATTCTTTCTGATCTATATTTGTATATCATTCAGATAATACTTGTTATATTTTGTTCTCGTGATTGTTCAAGTGAACAATAGACAATTCTTGTTGAATCAATTAGCTAGAGCAGGTACTAGATAGGTTAGTGAGAACCACAAGCTGTAATAGAGTAAGGAAGCTCTCTGTGCTTGAGATCTAGGGCTTAGCTTTTGATTAATAAGAACTGAGTTGAAAATCCTGCAGGAATAAATTCCCTGAGGTAGAGACGTAGGTCAAATTGGACTGAACTCTATAATTTTTTGTGTCTCTTGCATTTATTTTGCTGCTCCATACTTAGCGAAATAACTACACAAAACATGTTTCAGTTCAAGGGTTCGAAAGACATTTCGAGGCCTTGAAAGCTCTCAGCTTTCTCTTTGTCATCTTTTTTCTTTCGAAGGACATGAAACTCATTTCAAGGACTTGAAATACTTATAGCTTTTCACAAATTTCTTTGTAGCTACTCTTCTAGCATAAGTTGCAAAAAATTATCATACTCTATTCACATCAAACCTCTCGAACTAACATGGAAGCACAAGCAAAAAATTTTGACATTCTAAAGCATGTAGAGTGAAATCTGAAAAGATTTATAATTGCGGTCCCCCCATTAGACAAACTCTGTGTCGCCACTGTGTCCAGTTCAACACAACTTATCGGTTTCATCAGAAATAAATAAATTGATTAGTAGTAGTTATAAAAGAGTTTATGAGATATATCTAAAATGCCATCTGCATCATCATTAGCCAAGTTTTATTTGGGGAAACGTCTTGCATTTTACGAAACGACTATACTCGACTTGTAAGTATATGAATCGCACTCTATATATCCATTGTGTCCCAAAAAACTTGTATTCTGGCTAGAATTTTCCGAAAATACCTTTATAGTCACAAAGAAAAGGACTTTTAACATATATTATTTAATATTAAATATGAAATGAGAATTTTTGAACATTTTTGTAGCCTTAATTCTGCTAACCATGGACCTTCTTTTGATGGTACTTATTCGAGAAAGCTATGTGTAACTGCAAGTAGGTACTTGTTGAAGTTTTTATATACAAGTAAAGAGCTACCAAATGGAGCAAAACAAAATATAAAAGAAAAAAAAAAGAATAAACAATCTATATCTATCTATTCTATAAAAGAGAACAAATGATTATATAATGTCTTTCAGACCATTAGATTGAATTGATCTCACCCATTGGATCACATGGATTTTTTTTTAATAATGATAGTGGGAAGTTATTCAAGTAAGTTGCAATTTTCAAGAGCAAGTGATGATGAGAGTTTTGAAAGTTATGTCTCGGGATTTTATTTTTTAGTGTTCTCATAACTTGACACCCACTTAGTTTGTAGTGACAAAATTATTTGGAGTAAAGGCTTGGGATTATAAATTTTTAGTTTCCCTATCATTTTTTGTTCCTACAACTTTTGACCCTCTCAAATATGATAATCAAAATATGGTGTACTTCAAAAAAATTGACCTATAAAGAGAAACCATTTAATTCAATCTTTCTCCTTTTTATATAATTTTTTATGTGTTTTAATCCTAGATCTGATCATTTTGAGTCCTTATAAGGAATTTCAGTAAGACAATTTTCTGGGAAAAAGAAATTTGTGAAAGATTTCTCGCCCCATAGAAGACAATTCTTTAAGTAATAATATTTTACCTGTGAAACAAGTCTCAATTTTTCAATAAGACTTGGGAGTTGGAGTTTTGGGAAGAGAAGTGTTGAGGTATAAACTTAAAAAAAAAGTTACTATTACTTACAAACTGTACTTGGAGAAATTGGTTATATTTAATTTTTTAATGTGTAGTGCTCATCTATTTTATAAAAGAGAACGATTGACTTTATAATGTCTTTCAAGCCATAGATAATATTTTACTTGTGAAACAAGTCTCAATTTTTCAATAAGACATGGGAGTTGGAGTTTTGGGAAGAGAAGTGTTGAGGTATAAACTTAAAAAATAAGTTACTACTACTTACACACTTTACTTGGAGAAATTGGCTATATTTAATTTTTTAATGTGTAGTGATCATCTATTCTATAAAAGAGAACGATTGACTTTATAATGTCTTTCAAGCCATAGATCCAATTGATCTCAGCCATTAGATCACATCTTACAAAGGATATATATATATATATATATATTTTAAAATGATAATGGGAAGTTATTCAAGTAAGTTGTAATTTTCAAGAGCAAGTGATAATGAGAGTTCTGAAAGGTATGTCTCGGGACTATATTTTTTAGTGTTCCCATAACTTGACACCCGCTTAATTGGTAGTGACAAAAACTTTGCGAGTAAAGGTTTGGGACTATAATTTTTTAGTTTTCTTATCATTGTTTGTTCCTACAACATTTAACCCTCACAAATATGATAATCGAAATATGGTGTACTTAAAAAAAATTGACCTATAAAGAGAAACCCTTTAATTACATCTTTCACCTTTTTATATAATTTTTTATGTGTTTTAATCTTAGATCTAATCATTTTGATTCCTTATAAGGAATCTGAATAAGACAGTTCTCTGGAAGAAAAACGTTTTGAAAGATTCCTCGTCTCAAAGAAGACAATTCTTTCTGTTATCATATTTGCATTAAGAAAAGAAGAGTTCCAAGAGGCAAGTTTCTGAAAAAACGTTTCCTTTAAGAAGCTCAATGTGCTAGACTTTGATCTTCCTATCAAGGCAGGGAGGCCAAGATAAGAGCCTTCTTTGAAAATTTTGTCAATGCCAAGATAGTACTGAATATACCCTTTGAGGAGATTGTTCTCTCTAAATTTGATTATATGAGTTACAAAGAAATCACTTATTCAATTTATTAGAATAGTTTCTGATAATAATAATTTTTTCATTTAGAACTCTCAAATTTATAAATTAGATCTAAATTTCATAGGTACTATTCTCTAAAATACTGAAACCTACAATATATATATATATATATATAGTAGGATATTGCCCGTGCCCTATGGCACTACCCTAAAAAGTAATAATCGTAAAATGAACTCTTGATATCACACATGTGTATGGTATTATCCTAAAAATACGGTATAATGTTAAAAAAATCTATTTTACCAAAGTTTTATAGTTTTAGAATTGTGTACTCTGGAATTATTACTACACATAAACTTATTATTTTATTACGCTGAAACTAATTGGGATTGACAATCAACTTTTGTTACTATTTCAAAATTACATTATATAATATATTTATTTGAAAATCACTATTACCAATTTGAATAAAAACAAATAATAGAATATGTGTACCTCAAATATATATATATATATATATATATATATATGTCCATGAGCACTACACATTATAAAATAAAATATAGTCAATTTCTCCAAGTAAAATTTGTTAGTAGTAGTAACCTTTTTCTAAAGTTTATACCTCAGCATTTCTTTTCCAAAAACTCCATGTCCCAATTGGTATTGGAAAACTGAGACTTGTTAATTTCACTGGTAAAATATGATTACAGAACGAATTGTCTTCTATGGGACGAGATATCTTTCAAAAAGTTTTTGTTCCAGAGAACTTTCTTATTTAGATTCCTTATAAGGACTCAAAATGATTAGATCAAAGATTAAAACACATTAAAAAATTATATAAAAAGGTGAAATATGGAATTAAAGGGTTTCTCTTTATAAGTAATTTTTTTTGAAGTACACCATATTTCGATTATCATATTTGTGAGGGTCAAAAGTTGTAGGAACAATTAATGATATGAAAACTAAAAAATTATAGTCCCAAGCCTTTACTCGCAAAACTTCTGCCACTACCAACTAAGCGGGTGTCAAGTTATGAGAACACTGAAAATATAGTCCCGAGACATAACTTTCAGAACTCTCATCATCACTTGCTCTGAAAATTACAACTTACTTGAATAACTTTCCACTATCATTTTTCAAAAAAAAAAAAAAAAAAAAAAAACTTTCCCTTATAGGATGTGATCCAATGGGTGATATCAATTTGATCTATGGCATGAAAGACATTAAAAAGTCAATCATTCTCTTTTATAGAATTGATTAGCACTACACGTTAAAAAATAAAATATAGCCAATTTCTCCAAGTACAGTTTTTAAGTAGTAGTAACTTTTTTTTAGAAGTTTTTACCTCAGCATTTCTCTTCCCAAACTCCAACTCCCGAGTGATTTGAAAAAATTGAGACTTGGTACTTATTTCAATCCTCTTAGTTTACATAGTAGACAACCATACCAATATGTATTTCATGTGATTCGTATTAGATTCTTCTTTGGCCTTACTACAAGCCCCTCTTAGTTGATGTTTTTATTGAAGGTTTGGAATTTGATTCTTTCGCCCATCCCCCAAAAGAAGAACAATATTTAATGTCTAATGTCTTCGCCAAGAGCAGTAGATAATCCTCTATTAAGAGCGAGGCAACGTAATGTCACTAATGTGCCAATTTCTTTTTGTTTTCTTATTGTGTGTACTATTGTATTAATCTGAAATGAATATTTTTTTGTATTTAATTCAGATAATGCCCTCGGCCACTTATGTGTGTTGTCTTCGTTTTCTGCCCGTGTATTTTTTGGATGAAGTGCTTACTTTGTTTGATGACATTACAATTGGTGAAATATTCTTAGTGTTTTTGGGGTAGTTCCCTCGGACACGGCCAATCCCCTAACATATTATAATATGTGATCTTCCTACTAATTTTACTATATAACACATGAATTTACTTTGTAGTGAAATATGTAAAAAAGAATGATATGAGTTTGATGTGAGTATGACTTGAATGCAATTAGTAACAGGATACAAATGAATTATATTATTGATACTTGAAATGAAAATTACGAGCCAAATATATTCATTATTTATTACTGTAAAACAAACATTTCTACAAGTGTAATGTAGTGATAAAGATTTTACCCATCTGATCCAGAATTTGCAATTTTTTAATGTTTTCTATCAAATTCAATACAGTTTATTGGAATCCTCATAAATTTACATGATCATATTTTAAAAAATGTAATGTTATGTATATATTATTTAAAAAAAATCATTTCAACAACTGTAAAGTAATGGTTAAGCTTTAGCCAATCTGACCCATAGTTTACTATTTTTTTTGTTTTTTTGTTTTTTTGCTTAAATTCAATACAATTATTAGAATCCTCAAGAAATATATAATCACATTTCGTCAGCTGTAATGTAATTTTGATTTAGTTCACATACTCATTCTATATTACATCAAATGAATAATATTGTTTTTTGTTGATTCTCGCAGTTTTTAGATGGATTATATAAAATACACGTGCTCCTTAGCAATCTTGGCAACTTACAATAAGATAGTGCAACTTTCGTAATTGATTGTCTCTTTTATATTTTTAGTGAATGGATTAAAAAAAATATACTATATTCATAGATATATCTATGAGAAAAAACTATATTATTTATTTGATTGTATTATAGAATGAGTAAATCCTCAATTGATTCACTAAAAATATATAAGAGACAATCAATTACGAAAGTTACACTATCGTAATGTAATTTTCAAAGTTTGCTAATGAGCATGTGTATTTTATATAATCGATCTTAAAACTGCGAGATTCGGCAAATAACAATATTATTTATTTGATGTATTATAGAATGAGTATGTGAACTAAATCCTCAATATAACACTCAAGTTGCTGAAATGTAATTAATAATTTCTTGAGGATTGTAATAAATTATATTGAATTTAAGCAAAAAAATACAGTAAAAATCGTGAACTACGGGTCAGATTAGCTAACGCTTAACCATTCCATACAGTTATTGAAATGCTCTTTTTAAAATAATAGATACATAACATTTCAGTTTTTAAAATATGATAATGTAATTTTATGAGGATTCCAATAAATCGTATTGAATTATTTGATAGAAAACATTATAAAATTGTGAGTTCTGGATCAGATGGGTTAAATCTTGACGATTACATTACAATTGTAGAAATAATTGTTTTATAGTAATAAATAATCAATATATTTGGTTCGTAATTTTCATTTCAAGTATCAATGATATAATTCATTTGTATCATGTTACAAATTGCCTTCAAGTCATACTCACATCAAACTCATATCATCTTTTTACAGATTCCCCTACAAATTAAATTAATTTACATAGGAAAATTAGTAGGAAGATCACATATTATAATATATATATATATATATACATACATATTTATATATTTATATATATATAGGTTTCAATATTCCATAGAATAGTACCCATGAAAATTTAGATCTAGTTTATAAATTTAATAGTTCTACATGAAAAAAATATTATTATTAGAAACTATTCTCATTAGTTGAATAAGTGATTTCTTTGTAACTCATATAATCAAATAACTAATTAGTAACGCTATTAATTGGACATGTTAAATAATTAATTTGTAATTACTAATGTGGAAGTTACATGATGAGTCATAGACATGCTATATGCTTACCTTGATAATTGGCACTTAAATAATTTTCATTGGTTAGAAGTCCACGTAATCGTACATATGTCTACACCTAACGATAAGCTAGTTGACAAATGGCGAGTTTATATTTACTCTCGACACTTTCCTGCTTTTTTATTATATATATATATATGTATAATTATATATATATATATATATATATATAGATAGATAGATAGATAGATAGATAGATAGATAGATAGATAGATAGATATGTCTGTCACACCAAGATGATCAAAATATACTTGTTCAATTTGAAAAGCTGTAATAGCTGGAGGTAGAGGGTGACCGGGGGAGAAAAACGCACAAATAAATTTCATGGGAGGAGGTGTATCTAGATAGAAAACCCGACTTGAAGGTATGAACCCTAACTTTGTAATCGTCGGAATTCTCCTTCTCCGTTGAAAATCACTGAATCTAAACTACCCCTTGTGTTTGGCGAGGTCAAGGGGATTCAAAGGAACCCAAATTTCGTGCGCCAATTCGCTGGATGCACCTTCGTCGAAATCTGGGTCCTTCATTGTCGGGTTCTCCTTCATCCCGCCGGAGACGATAAAGTTCTTCATCTGTGGATTTGTTTCGGACCTTCCTATTACCCGTGAGGTCCCGGAATGTCGTTAAAGTCATCACCTACCCCTCAAACGCGAATCCTAACTGAGGAAGTGGTCGGGAAACTCGTCGAAAACTGCTGCCATCTCCAGAAACCACCATAACCACTGAGCTCGGTAAATCCTTTGTTTCTAGATGAAATTTGATTAATAAAGTTGTTAGATGATCCTTGTGAAGCATATAGTTCATCTAGAATAGTAAATCATGCCCATATCGCATCAACAACCTGTTTTGATTCTTGATTTTCTAATTTTTCGTGTATGGTTGGGTGCCCTGTTCATAGCTCGACATCTAAGTCAGTAGTTTATGGTTTTGGGAGATTCTTGGACCAGATTAATCACCACACCGAAAACTACAACTCTCGTTTGAATTTCATTTAGCGAATCTTTCTTTAACTGACTGAAAATCCCACCTAAATTTGCTTGAAAACTTCTATTTTCGGGAAGAACTTCATGGTCTGCATTTCGGATTGAACTTTGGCAAGCTTTACCTTCCTCCATAGTGAACTTTTTGGCTTGACTCGTGTTTATAGTTTTTCGTGGGACTCAACTCTGCAACTTTAACGTTATAATCTTCTTCCAATTCAATCTGTAAATTGTCTAAAATCCTCCTGAAATTAAGTAGCTTGTTGTACTTAAAATGTCACTTTGCTGATTTTTTCTATGTGTTGGGATTTTTGTTGAAACATCAGTCTTTGGCTAGCTGTGACTCCTTCAATATTGATTCTAGTATTGTTACTTTTTCTTCTCTGTGAATCTCGCGTATAACGCTTCATTTTACCCTCTCTGGGTTATCTTCAATTTCTTAACACATTTCTCACAAATCAAGCCTAAAAAGTTACTGTTTTGAACTCGTGTAAAATTCTTGAATTTTCCAAAGTGTTGAATCGAGACCAAACTTCGTATGAGACCAGTGTCCTCCATGGAGTGCTAGCTTTGCTTTTCGATTTTCTTGGCTCGTTGGTAAGTACATATGTGCGAACTTTAATTATAAAATTGTGCCTATGTGTGTGTCATTTTAAATGAATATTGTCTTATTTGGAAGAGTATGAAAAGCATGACTTGTATTGAAAATTCCGATTATTGATTTATATTGAGAACTCTTGGAAGTGACATGTGAAATATTTTATACGAACTTTGGTTATGAGAAATAAAGTTAATAATATATCTCTAATAGACTTAGGATGATGTATAGATTTGTGTTATTTATGGCTCCGGCTGTAGGCGTCAAGCGATCCTCCTGTTAGTTATGGCTACTGCCATCGAAGCAATGCTTCATATTATTGGATATAAGTTTAATGTACACAAATCCGCCCTCGATGAGCCAAAACGTACCAAGGTATTGAGGTCAAAGGGTTTGTAGAGCTATAGAGGGCTACTTATACTTGTAAGGGTCACTACGGTATAGGGGTGTCGACACTTAAGGCCTTTTAGCTAATGTTATGAGCGGGTTGACAAATGGGCTCCCTTAACGCTCGGGTGAAATAGGGTTTGATAGACCCTAGAAGGAACCCTTTATGTTTACTTCGTGATCCCTATGTCTACATCGATCCTGCTGGTGGCTCTTGACATGCCTCAGCTAAACTTAACTGTTAATTGAAGTTGAAAGAAAGTTGCTTACTCTAACGATCCTGTTAGTGGCCCTGGATATGCCCCCAACCAGATTATATGAAATTGAAAGAAATTTGGTACTCGTGAAATAAATGTTATTTAGTGAAACATTCTGCTCTCGTGAGCTTGTAATATTTTTAGAGTATCTTGACTACTCGTGATATATAAATGTTTTAAAGATAAGAAATGTTCCTACACGCTTACTCATAATTGTTAAAAATTTTCCCAACTCTTTTGCTCATTGATTTGCAAATATTTTTATTTATTTCAACTTATGCATGTGTGCAACTCATTGCTTTACGTGTCGCAATGTGTATTTACTCAGTTTTTACTGATCATTTTCTTCAAAACTGCGTCGGCTGTTGCCATTTTAAAACCGTTGGTCATCAATCAAGGTGGGAGGTGGGAACGCGAATCGAGACGAAGACGATTAGCTTAAGTTAGATCACATAGTTTTTTTTAACATCTAGTACTTTTAAACTGGTCTTCTCAAAGATTGTTTTATTTATTAGCTAAATTATAATATTCTTAATCATATTTCTACTTTTGGTTATCGATTGTGTCTTTAACCCTGAACCGAGATCTCGGGTTGTTTCACTAACAACCCTGAATCAAAGTATAGCCAGATTATTGGGAGATTGCATATTGTTTTGGTTGAAAGTGAGCAGATCAATATACCAATAAGATTCCTTGAAAAATAGAGAAATAAGAGCCTTATATTTGCCTGATTATCATCAGTTCTCTCCGGTTACCAGTAATAGTCTCGCGACGCCGTCAACGGCTGTTTAAATACTGATGGTTTGTGCTGGATTTGGCTATAATAATTAGTTAATAGTTATTATGGAAAATTATGGATTTAGACTTCAGCTTATTGTTTTATTTTTTCCCCAACAACACTTATAAAAATAAAGCCAGATTGTAGGTAGATTGCGTATTGGTTTGGTTGCGTTTGGGTTTAGACTTTAGCTTCTTGTTCCAACTTTACGATTGAATGTTTTGCAGATATTCGGTGAATGGAGTAATGGAGTACACTACTATTTTGGGCCAGTTCGTGTGTCTACCTTTCTTTTGTTAGTGACTCTTTGGTTTAGTTTTTTAATATTTATGACAGTTTAGTTTTTGAATGTACATGACTCTGTCCTTTAGTTTTTTAATCGGGACAGTACTTTCGATGCAACAAAGTGGATGTAGTGGAATATGGATTATACATGGATGGAGTTGTTGATGCGAAAAGCTAATGACATAGTGCATTTTGTTTTAGATGTTAAAAAGCCATGTTATGGATTGTTCGTTATATGGCTTTGAGCATAGTTGTTTATAGCTGCAGTTTTGATGGATGTTGCGAGACATTTTCTTTTATTAAGTTATGATAAAGGTGAGAAGCAAGTATGTCACAATGCATATGAAATTATAGAGAAACTATTATTCTAGTGACAGTTTTGTTTGTCATCCATGAACATAAACATAAAAATTCACATGTCACTAGTTTGTGATGAGACAAACAAAGTTCGTCGGTAGATATAAACTAGCGACCAAATATCATGTCGAGAATTTTATTTCTACGGAAAAGGGATATGCTTGTGTGCTATCACTCTAACAACAAAGTTATAGTGACCACGGACCCAAAAAAAAAAAAAAAATCGGTTGAATTTCTACCAACAAGTTTTGGCTTTCTGCCGATAATTTTTGTTGTCAAGAGAGGCCATATTTGTTATCGTGTGATGCGTCTATGGTTCATCTACCCTCGTACGCCCCAACCCAGTATGCTGCTGCATTCGATGGTCGATGAACCATTGAATTCAGTAATCCCAATAGGTTTTAGACTCCCAACCCAGCTTTCTTGCGATGCATGGAATAACCACAATGAAGCTGCTAGATTTTAGTGCTATTACTTCACCTGTTTTTCTTTCTACTCACTCTATATTTTCTCACAGGTGACAACTAATGCGTCTAGTTACTCTAAGGCTATGTTGCGCGATCATAAAACAATTTTTCTCGCCAAAAGGGAATATAAACATCAAGAATAGACTAGAAGAAATGAAATGGGGAACCAAAAGTTGTTTACCTCTGGCGAAAGTACATACATCGCCCACTATTGTACGTATATGTGGTCATACTATCACTTAATGTTCTTTATCCTGGAAATTTTATCTGCAACAGTTGATATGAAGTATTTAGTTTTCTTTATACTTGTAACGTTGATGGGAAAATTCGGGATCAGCGTGATAAAGAAACAATGTTTAACTCTTCAAAAGTCCACACATTTCACATCCATTATCAAATATTAACGTTAAAAAATTGGGGGATCATTAGAGCACAAACAATTAGCATGGAGTAGATTATAATTATCATGAAGAGGCCAAATTCGGTACTACATGCAAACAAGCAGCGAGCATGAAGGACATCATAATAAACCTATGAACTAGTTATCATTATGAACATGCACAAACAATTTTTGAAGCTACTGTTCGAATTCACCAAACTGCCTCATTAAACGACATGAATGTAGAGGAAGCCAATCAATTCATTGCACCTAAGGAGGAGGAAATAAAAGAAAAAGTGACAGCTGATTAGCTCTATTTATATAGTAATCTCATACATCCATTCCAAAATCAGTCACATAAAATTAAATCAATTCCCCAAGACTCCATCAAAGTCCAGTCCCCAAAATCCCCTTACAATGCAACCCATTCGCAAATGCCTGCGTGATGAGGAGTAGGTCACCAGTTCTTTCATAGGGCTGCAAGGGTCCGATAAGGATGGTCCGATTTTCATCTATGATTCATCGGATGAAAATTCAAGTAGCGAGGAATCCGCTTCAGTGAGGTTGTATAAGAAGAGGCAAACTTCATTGGAGGAAAGCCGAAAGAAAATACAATAGACTGAATGCATAATTCAGTTAATTGAGCAGATGAAGGTTGAAAATTATAGGTTGGTTGTGCCTGTCTAGTTATATGAAGGATCCGGTGAATCTCCTTTCCCAATCCAAAAGAGACACAGGGGGGCTACCAGGAGAAAGTATACACACAAGAAGGAACCAGCAAATTCCTCGACAGATGAACAACTCAAAGAGGACAATGCGGACTAGAATATTATTTTCTGTAATTTTTCTCTTATCTTTCTCTTATTCTTTCTAATATTTTGTTTTCTAAATATGTATGGCCAGTTGTTATAATAATTGATAATTTTCTTTTGCAATTTTTTGACTTATTAATGAAATAAATTTCATTCGTAACTCCTCCGTTCATGGTCTACAAATGCGTGTTTTTCCAATCAAGAAGAGATACGTAGAATGCAGACCCAAACATGGAATTAAAAGAGGGAAATACAGAAAGATTCTCAGATCTGTACTCATGTAAATTAGATAAGAGATCGATGATCACAGGTTGAAAAAGGATTTTGCCATGCCATGTATATCATGAAACTCTATCGGCTTATAGTGTGAATTCGGTAGATCCAAATCATCACGACCTCTTCAGTGACCATGAAGAGGCTCCAATCTGTACTCATTAAAACCAAATAAGAGTTGATTACAACAGGTTGCAAAAATAAATTTGCCTTGCCATGCATAATTCACTCTAACAGCTTCAAGGAGTGAGTTTGATAGATGATCACAGCATGCTACAAAATGAATTTTCCTCTCCGTGCATATTAACACTCTAACAACTTCAAGGAGTGAGTTTGATAGATCCATATTAACATGTCCTCACAGTGAGCGCTAACACTAAGCATGAAAATTCTCAAATCAGTACTCATTAAAACCAAATAAGTGATGATCACAACAGGCCACAAATAATAAAACCCCGGTCGGGCAAGTAAAAAAACGGGTGTCAAAATAATTACCATATGCATCATTCATAACATTCTAAGTAGTTTATTCATTCGGTCATATATATCATACTTGAACTGTACTGAAATAAAATTGATTGGAAGTTACTACGTTCATCTCTTTTAATCGTCTACAGGGTCATGCGAAGGCCATCGACTCGGTTTTTGTTGACACACTTTCGCAACATATTAGCCAGCATTATCATCGGGTCGAAGGGACTTCACATGTCCTCGTAGAATAAAGAAGTTGAATGGGGGAAATAACCAAAATGAAACTAAACCCTGTAACATGAAGATGGCACACCTCAAATTAAACAAGTTGCAAAGATAAGGTTGCAACCCCTAATCAATGACGCGGTTCATGAACCTATAGTTAGTAAGATGCACTTGCGGACACCCTGCATCACATATTTGTCTAAAACCACATCTGTAAACCAATGTTTATTATCCTCCATTAACCCCAAACCTGTCCATCATATAACTCTCGTTCTTCTCCTATCCCCACAACTTCCCAACTGTGTATAAAACCAAAGCCTTCAACCTTGTCCATTTCACTCCACCTTCCATCCATCCACATAAATTTTAGATTCCCGGGCAAGCATGTCGATGTCAAAATGTCAAAAATCCCCTTCAATGTTGCTTCTAGTTGTTCGGGCCCACTTCCAGTAGCTTTTTGATTCATGGAGTGATCACAAAGAAGCTGTTGGATGTGGTGAGAACATAACATATATTTTACATTGATGCCAACCTTAGTTTAGAAAATGTTCAAAACCACCCCGGCAAGGAGAATCATCACAAATAAAGATAGCATGACCGTCTAAAATCTATTTGGTTGCTGCGCTCATTAAAACCAAATAAGAGTTGATTACAACAGGTTGCAAAAATAAATTTGCCTTGCCATGCATAATTCACTCTAACAGCTTCAAGGAGTGAATTCGATATATCCATATCATCACGGCCATGAAGATGCTCAAATTAGTACTCATTAAAACCAAGTAACAGATGATCACAGCATGCTACAAAACGAATTTTCCTCTCCGTGCATATTAACACTCTAACAACTTCAAGGAGTGAGTTTGATAGATCCATATTAACATGTCCTCACAGTGAGCGCTAACACTGAGCATGAAAATGCTCAAATCAGTACTCATTAAAACCAAATAAGTGATGATCACAACAAGCCACAAATAATAAAACCCCGGTCGGGCAAGTAAAAAAACGGGTGTCAAAATAATTACCATATGCATCATTCATAACATTCTAAGTAGTTTATTCATTCGGTCATATATATCATACTTGAACTGTACTGAAATAAAATTGATTGGAAGTTACTACGTTCATCTCTTTTAATCGTCTACAGGGTCATGCAAAGGCCATCGACTCGGTTTTTGTTGACACACTTTCGCAACATATTAGCCAGCATTATCATAGGGTCGAAGAGACTTCACATGTCCTCGTAGAATAAAAAAGTTGAATGGGGGAAATAACCAAAATGAAACTAAACCCTGTAACATGAAGATGGCACACCTCAAATTAAACAAGTTGCAAAGATAAGGTTGCAACCCCTAATCAATGACGTGGTTCATGAACCTATAGTTAGTAAGATGCACTTGCGGACACCCTGCATCACATATTTGTCTAAAACCACATCTGTAAACCAATGTTTATTATCCTCCATTAACCCCAAACCTGTCCATCATATAACTCTCGTTCTTCTCCTATCCCCACAACTTCCCAACTGTGTATAAAACCAAAGCCTTCAACCTTGTCCATTTCACTCCACCTTCCATCCATCCACATAAATTTTAGATTCCCGGGCAAGCATGTCGATGTCAAAATGTCAAAAATCCCCTTCAATGTTGCTTCTAGTTGTTCGGGCCCACTTCCAGTAGCTTTTTGATTCATGGAGTGATCACAAAGAAGCTGTTGGATGTGGTGAGAACATAACATATATTTTACATTGATGCCAACCTTAGTTTAGAAAATGTTCAAAACCACCCCGGCAAGGAGAATCATCACAAATAAAGCTAGCATGACCGTCTAAAATCTATTTGGTTGCTGCGCTCTATGGTTCATATACCAGAGTATGCAGCAAACAAATAGATCGCTTCATTATATGGTTCATCCACCATAGAATGTAGCAACCCCATAGGTTTTAGAATTCCAACCCAGCTATCTTGTGATGCGCACAAAGAAGCTGCCGGAGTTTAGGGTTATTGCTTCACGTTTTTTTCTTTTTGACAGGTCACAACAAAATATTCCCACGGGTCACAACTAATGCATCCACATAAGAAACTAATAGCTATAGAGTTCTATTGCCACATAAGACAATGTTTCCCTCCAAAAGGATATTTCACCATCAAGAAGAGACTGACTGGACTTAAAGGGAATAAAGGGGGGAGTGATGCGCAATTTAGCGTACTATTCGCAAGTATACGAATCAAGTAATATAGAGAGTATTTTCGACTCGGATTATCGATCCCACGGGGACTTTGCAGGTTTTTCTAATAATCAATTTTAACTAACAGAGTGTAAAAGGAGGAATAGTTTGAGGTTTTGCTTACTAACTAAGTACTGAAAGTAAATAACTGAAACATAAATCTTTTTGTGAAAGTTTTCTGAATAATCTTAAGGTTGTAAATCTAGGGTTTGAGATACTAGGTCCCGGGATCCCCTAGGGTTCCTTCAGATTTTCGTTCTTCGTTTGACATGAAAACACACAGCAGTCTCGTTATCCGTGCCACATACCAATTGTGCAGTATCTTTTCTTTTCCTGCACGTTATCACAATCCTGCAGACTGTCGGATTCCTGTTAAGCTGCCTAAGTCTGCAGTCTCGTTCTAAGGCTGCTAGGGTTTCTAACCTGTCCTGATGGCCCGGGTCAGATTCTCTAACAGTTGGTCTCAACGATTTCAGGCTAGTCCTAACTCCCCTTCGCTAGTCGGCCCATCGGGGTAAGGTGCTAAATTCTGTCTTCTCTTCCTAACCCTAACCAGACGTTTTCACCTACCGGCTCGGGTCTGTAGCAATTCTGGTTAGCTACTCCGATCATGCATAAACAGTAAAATTCAAAGACAGAATAACGAATAAAGCTGCTGATATTAAGATAGCACGATCATGAATTCATAGTCAAAACGTAGAACTAATATCTGGATACGAAACCCTAGGTTCACCGAGAACCTAGGTAAAAGTTTAGCTACTGAAATTCATAACGTAAATAACACAGTTTTTGAATGAGAGAGAAGAAAAGCAAACGGGTGTCTTGAATCTGGATTCACGTTTCCGTGCTCTCCGGGGACGCTCCGTCTTCTCCTTCGGTTGTGCTGTCTTGTGTTGATGTCTCAAAACAAGTCTGGACGAGTCTTTAAATAGTGCTGTTTTTCCCGAAAACGCTTGCGCCAGAATTTACGAAACTGCCATCGGTCCACCGTCTTTGACCAAAAGTCAAAACTGGCTGCGTATATACGCAGGGGTTGCGTATATACGCAACCAGGGCCCAACCAACATCCTCCACCACCCTCACTGCCTGCGTATATACGCAGGGGCTGCGTATATACGCAGGGCCTGCGTATATACGCAGGCCGTGGGGGCTAGGTGGGGTCCACTTGGTCCTTTGGTGGGCCAGGTCTGGTCCCCTGGGTCCCACTCTTCTGCCTGATGCTCCCGGTTTGCCTCTTCGGTGTACTTCTGCTTTCCCGTGCCCCCGTCTTGCGTTTTGACCCGAAACTTGTCAAAATTACCAAAATACCCCTGGGTCAAAATCGCTCAGAATTCTGACCAATCTTGGCTCTGGCCATAGGAAAACTGCTGACTGAATTTGGGAGACAAAATCTGAACTTGACTCCGGAAACCCGGGCCCGGTGCCAAAATGACCAAAATACCCCTAGGCCAAAACTGTCCCGGAAATCGTCACGAACATAAAATAGTTGCTCTTGACTCTGAACACCGGAAACCGAGACTCCTTACTCGGGCGTGGCCTGACTGGGACCCACACTTGACGGGAGTCGGTTTTTTGGCCGGACTCCGTTTCAGCATTATAACCTGTTTTCGGAAAGCCCTTGACGTCTCCGTTCTTTTGCCCCTGGTTTCACTTCAAAATTCCAAGTCAAGCTCAAGATATTGTCAACTGAGCGCATCTCGGTGATTCTCGGTTTTGGCGTTTTCAGCTTCCTCGGTCAGTTTTCACTGCTCGTTTTTCCTCCAGTCTTTCCGTTTTCCATTCCGCTCTCCCTTGTACCAGTCTCGGTCAAATCCTGCTCCGAGCGTTTTCTGCACGTTTCTCGAGGCAAACCCGGTTCTGTCTCGGCACGCATTCCAATGCACTTTCCGAACCTGTTCCTGTAAAACATGACAAAACCCGCGATCATATCCAAAAAAAGTACGAAACATGCAGAAATTCACAAAGAGCAAATAAACGTCTCGTTCCTAAAACCGAGGCTTTCCGAGGGTGAATTCTGGCTAAAACGCGGTTTTCCAGCACACATACACATCTTTTCAGGCTATAAAATAACCCCTATTTGGGCGTTATCAAATACCCCCACACTAAACTTTGCTCGTCCCGAGCAAACTCCAGCAATATACTACCAATGCATACTATCCCGAATCAATCCAGGGCGGTGTAACTGCACTTTTTTTTTTTAAAATAGTATTAATATTATAAAAACAGTTTATATTTTTTTTTGGTGAGACTGGGCAATCTCTTCAACTCAAACTGAACATCATCAAGTTCTCATATTCCCCTAAATTTCAGAAACTGCGGTGATCGGAAGAACTCGCGGCCAGCCTAGGTTAGGAACAAGCACGAACACCACTTACTTCCGCTTTTGCACGCAAACCGAGCGTATCCCTAACGCACACCTTCCGTGCTTTTACTCCGGGTGTAATGTAAATCTGCCGGCTTTGGGACGGTAGGATAAGTCATTTAGAAGCGATGTCCTAAACGTCACAGCACACTCACACATACCCCAATCTCACACTCCCTCACCAAGATGACAGAAACTGACCCAAATCACCTAAGATTCTCGACACTCAATTTCCCCAGTCCCGGTGTAACTGCCGTTCTCGCGGCCACAACTGTGAACGAATGTGAAACTGTGATAAAAATTGCCGGCCTGGCGTTTTGAAATAAACTCAATCAAGCACCCTGAATTTTCTGCCTTTGATACTTTTTTTTTTCGTTTTTTTTTTCATCATTTTTTTTCTTTCTCGTTTTTTTTTTTTTTTTTTTGCGGGGCTACATGATAAACAATATAAACCAGGCCAACTCTATGATAAACCAAAAAACGTGGGGTGGCTGAAAAAACTGAAATAATCTGTAATGACCACCCCCACACTAATTCAGAACCATGTAGTCAATCTGTAAAATATTCGCGCTTTTCCAACCGATCCTCCTCGCTCCAAGGATGTCTAAATAGCACAGCGCGTCCTCCAGTAACCCTGTCAACCCAAAGTCCCCCATGTCGTGCTCTAAATTTACGCACTACGGCTCTCCTCCTGTGCTCACGGTGTAATGTCGTGAGTCACCGCCACACCGAAGTGTGCTGCCGTCACTATCTCACCCTTACACACCCTCAAATATAAAAATAAAGCTCATCCACTATCAAATATGACAATTCTGCTCTACCCCAGAAAATCCCCCTCAACTCAACTCCCTCGTGCCATGACGCGTAGGAAAGGTAAAAATACTAACAATGATGCGAGTATCAAAAAACGGCTTCCTAGGTCAAACGGTTACCAAGAAAAGGATTAATGGATCAACGGGGCTCACTAGTGGACCTAAGGCGCGAGACAGGACGTGAGGTCCCCTATGGCCTATCACTCCACCAAATGATGTGGTGACCGTGATGGCGGGTTGACGACTACCTGGTGACGGTGGTCTGGCAGCTAGTCGGATACATTGCTCGGGAGACAGCTACTTGCGTTTTCTGAAGTGCATTGGCTCTATTAACTCCCCTAGACAGATTCTCGCAGCTCTTCCTCACTTAAGTTCGTCCACTTCGGGAAATTTTCTATCATTAAGCTCTCTTCAGTTTTAAGCTAAATCGTTCACCCAGTCTCAAAATTTTAATTTTTTTTTAAATAATTTTTTTTTTTATTTTTTAATAAAACGTAATGCAGTTACAACGCCACCACCCCCACACTGGATGGTGCCATGCCCTCATGGTACTAATCATTAGGCATACAATCTTGATTGGATGAGCTGGCTTGCCTCATCGAATGGGAACAACTGGTAGCATATGGAGAAAAATAAAGCGAGAGACAAAAATTGAACCTGTGCACCCGGAGTCAGTTCTTACAGGTGCGGAATTTCTCGCAGATTCCGGTGGAGCAGGACCGTTGACCGGTCGCCAGAAAATTTCTCGACGGAAGCTGTCAACCTTTCGGGCTCTATGTGCGCTCTTCAAACGTGCAATCCCCGAGCACCATTGTGTTTGACAATGTGCTCCCATATGGTCGAGTATACTTCCGTACACCGGGGTCGATTGCTCGGTTCTGCAGAAAAACTGTTCCTGAGAAATCCCCAACTCGTACGAGTCCCTGTGACGGTCGAGTGTGCCAGAACACACCGGGGTCGATTCTTCAAGATTTTGAAAATCTGTCTTTCCTTCTACGAAAATTTTCTGAATTCGCTTCCAACTCCACGGATCTGTGTATGGAGGTAGAGAGAGAAAAATGGGGCAAAAACGTGTTGCCAAATATAAAAAATTTATATTTTTTTTTCTTCTTCTGCCTGCGTATATACGCAACACCTGCGTATATACGCAAACAGGGAACATTTTGAAAAAGATTTTCTTTTTTTTTTTTTTTTTTTTAAATTCCGATTTTCGCTGCTGTTTGCGTATATACGCAGGGTTGCGTATATACGCAAACAGCAGGTAAACTTTTTTTTTTTTTGTTGCGTATATACGCAGGGTTACGCAACCTGCAGAGTTTTTTTTTTTTCAAAAAAAAAAAAAAATTCCATATTTTCACTGCTGGCTGCGTATATACGCAGGCTGCGTATATACGCAACCCTGCGTATATACGCAGGCTGCGTATATACGCAACCCTGCGTATATACGCAGTCAGAAACAAAAATAATTTTTTTTTTTCAAATTTTTTTTTTTTTTTTTTTTTCAAAATCCTGAAATTTTCGCCGCTGACTGCGTATATACGCAAGCAGCAGGTAAAAAAAATATTTTATTTTTTTCAAAATTCTGAAATTTTACTGCAGGCTGCGTATATACGCAGCAGCCTGCGTATATACGCAGGCAACAGGTAAAATTTTTTTTTTCAAACATAAATTTTTTTTTTCTCTCTCTACTCCTTTTTGTTCTCGTTTTCTGCTCTGCTGTATCTGCACATGCTCAATTCAAAGTCAATACCCACTCATCTTACCTCTCTCAAAATTCAAAACTGAAAATAAAACTTGAAATAATTTAAACTAACTTACTACGTTGGGTTGCCTCCCAACCAGCGCTTGTAATTTACGGTCGACGGCCCGACCCAGTTACCTCATGTTTGCTCAAGGGACGTCAAAATCGCCAGGCCTGACGTCCGCTTCCGGGCCGAGATATGGCTTGACCCCGTTTCCGCTCACCCTGCAAGTTGTACTGTCATGCGGATTCTTCAATTCGACCGCATCCCATGAAAGTACTTCTTTGATGATAAACGGTCCTGACCACCGGGATCTCAATTTTCCCGGGACAAGCTGGTTCCGAGAATCGCAGAGACGTAATTTCTGACCTACTTGAAACTGCTTTGGCTGTGCTGAAGTTTGATGGCTCGGGAGCGGTCTAACCTCTCGGGTCGGTGGCTCCTTGAGTGACGGGACCAGGGCCAATTTCTGTCCACCTTTTTCGTCAAGCTGTAAAGTGGTCCGGTTTTCGGCTTGCATGGCCTGCTCCTCCTGGAATCTCTCCTCGTTCTCTCTATCCACTCTATCAATCTCTTCCCATAGCTCATCCATCTCTTCGTTTTCCCAGCCTTCTTCGACTACCTCCACTACGAAGATGTCTTCATGCTCGTAATAATTCGGTAGTTGCAGATTTTTGAAAACGTTGAACTTCACCTTGTCTTCATTGATCTGCATGGTCAGTTCTCCGCTCTTGCAGTTTATCATGGCTTCTCCGGTAGCCAAAAACGGTCTGCCCAGAATGAGTGGCACGTCTCCTGCCTCCATGTCTAGAATTACAAAATCTGCCGGAAAAATCAATTCTCCGACTTTCACCAGAATATCTTCAATAACTCCGTAAGCCTGCTTCACGGATCTGTCCGCCATCTGCAGCTTGATTCTGGTGGGCCTGAGTTCACCGATTTTCAAAGTTTTGAAAATCGACAAAGGCATCAGATTGATACTGGCCCCTAGGTCACACAGAGCCTTTCCTGTGTAAGCATTACCTAGGGTCACCGGGATGACAAAACTGCCAGGGTCCTTCCTCTTCCTCGGTAGCCCATTCTTCACACAGTTGCTCACTTCTGCCGTCAGATTTATTGTCTCGAAATCGCTCATACGTTTCCGTCCATACAAAATATCTTTGAGGAACTTGGCATAAGTGGGCATCTTTGCCAACGCCTCCGCAAAGGGTATGTTGATCTTCAGCTGTTTGAAAATCTCGAGAAATCTGGCGTAGTCCTTGCTATCATCCCTCTTTCGTGTCTTCAAAGGATACGGCACCTCCTTGGAGACAGGTACCGTTTCTGCTTCCTTCTCGTTTTGCACTAAATCCTGCTCAACCGAGCCCTTCGGCTGGGGGCCGTCGGCTGAGCTGTTATCCTTGCCAAGTACTTCACGCTCGATTTCCTTTGATTTTTCTGCACGTGCATGGCTAGGATACGGCGGATCCTGTAGTGCTAATCCACTCCGAGTGGTGATGGCATTGACCAGAGCACGTGGATTATTCACTGTATTCGAGGGCAAGTTTCCTGGCTGTCTCTCCGTTAGCTGCTGTGCTAACTGTCCAACTTGTACCTCCAAAGCGCGCAGTGACGTTTTGGTCATCTGCACGTCGGCTGTCAGGGCGTCCATGTGCTCGAACCGGGACTCCATGGTCTGGAACATGGACTTGATCTCCTTCATCTGAGCGTCGTACTGCTGTGCAGATGGGCCCGACTGAGCCTGCTGCGTCGGTGCAGCCTGCTGGGCTGGTGGCCTGTGCTGGAACCCCGGTGCATAAACTGCTGCGTTTGGGTTTCCGTACCGAAACCCGGGATGGTCTCTCGTACCCGGTCTGTACCGGCTTGGATCCCACTGCTGCTGTACGTAATTGGAATCTTCGTTTCCGAGCCCCTCGATGGCTGTGTCCAAATCTGTTTTTCCTACTGCATCAGTTGAGTAAACTTTCTTGACCAAATCATGAACGATCTTGGCCAGATTGTCTATCCGGTCGTCTTCCACTGGCTCGGCTCGGGCCGTGATCCTGCGATCATCAAATAGTCTAGTGTCCTGCTTGGCTAACTGCTTCATTAGCTCATAGGCACCGTCCTTGTCCACATGGTACAGGAAGTTTCCTCCGGCTTCTCTGTCAATCCTGTCAGCACTCTCTCTGTCTAGGGCATGGTAGAATACCTGCAGGATCTTTGGGTCTCCAAAGCCGTGGTTCGGGCATCTTTTCACCAGTCTCATCAATCTGCCCCATGCGTCTACCACCGTCTCTCCCATCTTCTGCTTGAACGACAAAATCTCGCTTTGTAATTGAATGACCCGGGAGGCGGGGTAAAATTTGGCCAGAAAATCGGTGACACACCCCTCCCATGTAGTGATCGATCTGGGTGGTCGGGATTCGAGCCAGTCGTTGGCCACTCCGTATAGGCAGTATGGGAAAAGAATTAGCATAAGTGCCTCTGCGCCAACTCCCTTATACCGGACCTTGTTGCAGTAATCCTCGAACTTCCCGATAAAGTCGTTCGGGTCTTCGTCAGCTTTGCCATGGAACGGGCAGAGGGTCTGCACAGTCTGGATGGTGGAGGGTTTGATGTCAAAGTGTTCTGCGGTGATCTCGGGCACCACAATAGCTCGCTCATGCCCCCCCGTGGGGACTTCGAAATTCTCCACCAACGCCTTCCCAGACCGGTTGTATGTCCTCTGGTTGCTCCGGGCAGCGAATCCTGCTGCGATCAGATCCTCGATGTACCGAGCCATCTCGGCTGGAGTACGTGTCTCGGGCAGTTCTGGCGTTCTCTCGGTATTGTCGCCCATCCTGCAAAAGTAGAGATCTCAAGAGCAATGAGATAACGAAAAATAAAAAATAAAATAAAAATAAAAACTCTGAAAATTAATTCGGACTACTAAATAAACCCTAAAAAGTCCCCGGCAACGGCGCCAAAAACTTGATGCGCAATTTAGCGTACTATTCGCAAGTATACGAATCAAGTAATATAGAGAGTATTTTCGACTCGGATTATCGATCCCACGGGGACTTTGCAGGTTTTTCTAATAATCAGTTTTAACTAACAGAGTGTAAAAGGAGGAATAGTTTGAGGTTTTGCTTACTAACTAAGTACTGAAAGTAAATAACTGAAACATAAATCTTTTTGTGAAAGTTTTCTGAATAATCTTAAGGTTGTAAATCTACGGTTTGAGATACTAGGTCCCGGGATCCCCTAGGGTTCCTTCAGATTTTCGTTCTTCGTTTGACATGAAAACACACAGCAGTCTCGTTATCCGTGCCACGTACCAATTGTGCAGTATCTTTTCTTTTCCTGCACGTTATCACAATCCTGCAGACTGTCGGATTCCTGTTAAGCTGCCTAAGTCTGCAGTCTCGTTCTAAGGCTGCTAGGGTTTCTAACCTGTCCTGATGGCCCGGGTCAGATTCTCTAACAGTTGGTCTCAACGATTTCAGGCTAGTCCTAACTCCCCTTCGCTAGTCGGCCCATCGGGGTAAGGTGCTAAATTCTGTCTTCTCTTCCTAACCCTAACCAGACGTTTTCACCTACCGGCTCGGGTCTGTAGCAATTCTGGTTAGCTACTCCGATCATGCATAAACAGTAAAATTCAAAGACAGAATAACGAATAAAGCTGCTGATATTAAGATAGCACGATCATGAATTCATAGTCAAAACGTAGAACTAATATCTGGATACGAAACCCTAGGTTCACCGAGAACCTAGGTAAAAGTTTAGCTACTGAAATTCATAACGTAAATAACACAGTTTTTGAATGAGAGAGAAGAAAAGCAAACGGGTGTCTTGAATCTGGATTCACGTTTCCGTGCTCTCCGGGGACGCTCCGTCTTCTCCTTCGGTTGTGCTGTCTTGTGTTGATGTCTCAAAACAAGTCTGGACGAGTCTTTAAATAGTGCTGTTTTTCCCGAAAACGCTTGCGCCAGAATTTACGAAACTGCCATCGGTCCACCGTCTTTGACCAAAAGTCAAAACTGGCTGCGTATATACGCAACCAGGGCCCAACCAACATCCTCCACCACCCTCACTGCCTGCGTATATACGCAGGGGCTGCGTATATACGCAGGGCCTGCGTATATACGCAGGCCGTGGGGGCTAGGTGGGGTCCACTTGGTCCTTTGGTGGGCCAGGTCTGGTCCCCTGGGTCCCACTCTTCTGCCTGATGCTCCCGGTTTGCCTCTTCGGTGTACTTCTGCTTTCCCGTGCCCCCGTCTTGCGTTTTGACCCGAAACTTGTCAAAATTACCAAAATACCCCTGGGTCAAAATCGCTCAGAATTCTGTCCAATCTTGGCTCTGGCCATAGGAAAACTGCTGACTGAATTTGGGAGACAAAATCTGAACTTGACTCCGGAAACCCGGGCCCGGTGCCAAAATGACCAAAATACCCCTAGGCCAAAACTGTCCCGGAAATCGTCACGAACATAAAATAGTTGCTCCTGACTCTGGACACCGGAAACCGAGACTCCTTACTCGGGCGTGGCCTGACTGGGACCCACACTTGACGGGAGTCGGTTTTTTGGCCGGACTCCGTTTCAGCATTATAACCTGTTTTCGGAAAGCCCTTGACGTCTCCGTTCTTTTGCCCCTGGTTTCACTTCAAAATTCCAAGTCAAGCTCAAGATATTGTCAACCGAGCGCATCTCGATGATTCTCGGTTTTGGCGTTTTCAGCTTCCTCGGTCGGTTTTCACTGCTCGTTTTTCCTCCAGTCTTTCCGTTTTCCATTCCGCTCTCCCTTGTACCAGTCTCGGTCAAATCCTGCTCCGAGCGTTTTCTGCACGTTTCTCGAGGCGAACCCGGTTCTGTCTCGGCACGCATTCCAATGCACTTTCCGAACCTGTTCCTGTAAAACATGACAAAACCCGCGATCATATCCAAAAAAAGTACGAAACATGCAGAAATTCACGAAGAGCAAATAAACGTCTCGTTCCTAAAACCGAGGCTTTCCGAGGGTGAATTCTGGCTAAAACGCGGTTTTCCAGCACACATACACATCTTTTCAGGCTATAAAATAACCCCTATTTGGGCGTTATCAGGGAGTCAGAATATGCATGCTTTATGTAGGTTATGACAAAAGCACCAAAAAGAAACAAATTGTGAACTTCACCATGGAGCCTTTGGTAGATGACTAAACAGCTCATTTACATAGTATGGACCATGATGAGGTTGCTGGTTAAGGCATCTCCAGTTGTATATATCAATTGTAATGCAAATAATACCTTAAATTAATATTCTGCAATATGCATGAGTTGTCTTAGAGCGTTGATAAGTCTGAAGCTCCTCGAGATTGATATTGTAAATACATTTGAAGAGAGCCTTGATTCCTTGATGATGAAAGCCAGAAACAAGCAGGAAATATTGCTACATATATTGTAGCTATGCTTATATATATATATATATATATGTCTAATTGTTTTTTTGCAGGTGTTAGTTTTGATATGGGATGGTAATATAAATGCTTTAGTAATCAATGTTCTAATCTATAATATATGCGGGACTGAGTTGGATTGAAAATCCAGGTTCATTCTGATGATCGAGCAGGCAAAGCTTCAAAGTTTTGAGATTTACTGGTTATCCTTCACTGCTAAGTTCTTCTAATTATTTCTGTGTATGCAGGTTATTTCTGTGAGACTTAGAACTTGTTACGAGTTGATCACTGTCTAAAAATACATGTTCTATACTAATTACTTGATATATTCATCAGTTAGATATGTATACTCAAGTTTATCAGCAGACAAACCTTTCCCAGTTTTCAATAGAACTGTTAGCAGTATGCTAATCGAGATCCTGATGCTAGATTGTCTTGTTATTGTTTGATCTTGTTTGATGAGTTTATCCAGGTTTGTTGGACACTCCAACTCTATAAACATATCAGAAATCTATTAAACATAGGTGTTGATTGAAGCTTATCAGAAAGGAGGATTTATAGGATTTTTGTTCCTATAATTTCTCACTTGATTGCAGATTGTTGCACAAGTGTTTAGCACTTTAAATTTGAATAGAAGAGAGCCAAAAAAGAGAGACTAAGATCGTGGATTTGAAGAGAGCCAAAAATTGGAAAAAATCAAGTTACACAATTCTTCAAATCAATGAAGCAAATCATCTCTCCAACAGCAGAAGATCATCAGATTAGAAGAACTCTTCCAAACTTCACTAGCTTATTCTTTCTGAGTTCTTGTACTTGTACTTAATTTTAGTATTCATTCTACATTTCTGAAACCTCACTGAACTTAGTAGTTTGGTTTTTCAAATGAACAACAAGGGGTTTTTATTGTTTCAACAGGTTGTAGCCTGTATCTAGATAGGTTGGGAACCACAAGCTGTATAAGTGTAAGGTAGTTCACTTAGGCTTGAGATCTTTGGCTAAATCTGGGTGATTAATAAGAAGTTGTGTTTGTATCCTGGTGGGATTAGATCCCTCCGGCAGAGACTAGGTCCAATTGTGACTGAACACTGTAAAATTCTTGTGTCATTTCTATTTACATTTATTTTCTTTACTTCAGTCTAAAAAGGAAGTTTCAAAGCTTTGGGGCTTTAAATATCTCAAAGCTTTGAAGCCTCTATATCCTGCAGTTATATCTTCAAGTTTCTCAAAACTGTTTCAAAGCTTTGAGATATCAACTATTTGCACTACTCTAGTTTTTAAAATACTGTGTTTTGGCAAAAGTTAGCATACTCTATTCAAACCACCCCCCTTATAGAGTATTTAGATCCTGTATTACACTTACATTACAAACATTCAATTGGTATCGGAGCTTTTGGTCACTGTTTAAGGATCTAACAATCTTGCGACAATGAGTAATGTGAATGATGGAGGATTCTCACAGGGAAGAGCAGCTAATAGACTTCCATTGTTTTGTGGATAACTTTGTTCATTAGAAGACATTAATGAAGATGTTCATCATAGACCAGGACATGGAACTATGGTATAGTGTTGTGAATGGGCCAAACCTGTTCTATACTAGTGTCAATGGAATTAGAATTGTCAAGCCTGATGAAGATCTCTCAGTTACTGAAGAAGAAATAGTATCAAAGAATTACAAAGCTTTGAACTTATTATATTGTGCTCTTAGTTCAGATGAGTTTAACACGATCTCCAACTGCAAAAGTGCAAAAGTGCAAAGATTAATATCCTTTTGAGACAGTGTGAACTTTTTAAGATGAATTCTGAAGAATGAATCAAAGATATGTTCAAAAGTTTTAAACATATTCTGTACAACTTGGAATCCTTGGTAAAAGCTTTATCAAATGAGGAAAAGGTCAGGAAGATACTCAGAAGCTTGCCAAAGGCAAAATAGGAGCCTAAGACAACTGCAATTGAAGATGCTCAACACCTAAGCATTCTGGAACGTGGTGATCTACAAGGAAAACTAATCAGTCATGAGATTTCCATGAAGGAGGTTGATTGTGAATTTAGTGACAACATCAAGAACCTGGCACTCAAGGCAAAGGAAAATGAAAAACCCCAAAGCCTTGAACAGGATGATGATGATGATGATGAAGAAGCCTTAGCCTTAATCTTCAAAGCCTTCGCCAGAATTCAGAAGAAGAAGAGAAACTTTGGAAACAAGGATTACAGCAAAGAAAAATTCAGATCCTCAACCAGTAAGGGTCAGAAAGGTAAGTCTACTTCACATTCACACAACTTTTGCATATTTTGTATATGAGCTGTGTAGTCATCTGCCAAAGACTCCTTGTTGATGTTCTCAAGGTTTAACCTTTTGGTGCTTTTGTGAGAACCTGCATAAAGCATATTCTGATTCCCCCCTTTATTTCCTTTGAGTCCAGTCAGTCTCTTCTTGATGTTGAAATTTCGTTTTGGAGGGAAACCTTGTCTTATGTGGCAACTGTACTCTATGGCTTTTACTTTACTTGTGACATGTGAGAATTTTTACAGACATGGATTGAAATGGACAAGGCTGTAAGCTTTGGTTTTATACACAGTTGGGAGGCTGTGGGGTTAGGAGAAGATGGAGAGTTATAAGATGGAGAGATTGGAGGTTATTGATAATAAATACTGGTTTAAAGATGTGATTTCAGAGAAATATGTACTGCATGGTTTCAAGATTAGTGCAGCTTACTAGGCATAGGTTCACGAACCATCTCATTGATTACGGGTGCAAATGCTATCTGTGCAACATGTTTTATTTGAGGTTTGCCTTGTTCACTTTACGGGATTGACTTCAATATTAGTTATTTCCCCCATAATGCTGGATAATACAGGCATGTGAAGGCTCTTCGACCCGCTCATAATGCGGGCTAATACGTTTCAAAAAGGTGTGTCTCAAAACCTGGTCGAAGTGGCCTTCACATGACCCCGTACATGATAGAGGATGAACGGACGAATTTAAAATGGATTTTATTTCATTAAAGTTGAAGTATTATATATATTTCTTAATGAATCAACTGCTTCGAAAGTTACGAAGGATGCATATGGTAATTATTTTGACACCCGTTTGGTAACATGGTAGATCATGGTTGCATTATTTGCAGCGTGCTGTGATCATGACTTATTTGCTTTAAATGAGTACTTATTTGAGGATTTTGTGCTCACTGTTAGCGCTCACTGTGAGGCCGTGATGATATGGATCTATCGAATTCACTCCTTGAAGCTGTTACAGAGTATTATGCATTGCGAGGCAAATTTTTATTTGCACCCTGCTGTGATCATCTCTTATTTGGTTTTAATGAGTACGTATCTGAGCCTCTTCATGGTCACTGAAGAGGCCGTGATGATTTTGATCTACCTAATTCACTCTGTAGCCGATAGAGTGTCATGTTATGCATGGCGAGCCAAATTCCTTTTTGCAGCCAGTGATCATCGATATCTGATATGGTTTTCATGAGTACAGATTTGAGACTCTTTCCGTACTAACCTCTGTTCATTCCATGTTCGGGTCTGTATCTGTTCTACGCATCTCTTCTTGATTGGCAAAACACGCATTTGTAATGTAATCTATGCGCTCAAATGTGTGTTGAGGGGACGTTCATATCACGTGTGAGATCCTTGTGCTAATAGATGCGTAGCCCGTTGCATATATTAGTTTTCCTAGAACATGAGTGTGATGGTTGTTATTTTATCCGTTCAACCTCTCTATTTCGGGAGGAGTTGCGAAGGTCATTTTGACCCGCCGATAATATTTGCAAAATATTATTAACCCTTTGGTACATTCAAACCGGGTCAAAATGTCATTCGCAGCTACCCGATGACGGTAGACAATGAACGGATGAATTACCAAAGGAATTAATTTCACTAATAAGTCAAGTAATTGCAAATTAAAGAAAACTATCCATTAATAAAGACAACCGGACATACATATATAGAAAACAATATATAACCATGAATAAGAGAAAGATATGAGGAAAATTACAAAAAAAATAGAAGTCTAGTCCGCATTGTCCACTTTGAGTAGTTCATCAGTCAGGGCCTTGCCTGGTTCCTGCCTGTGTGAAAGCAGTCTCCCGGTAGCCTCCTGTATCTCTTTTTGATTGGGAAAACGGTTCACCGGTTTCTTCATATAATTTGAGAGGCACAACAAACCTATAATTTTCAATCTTCATCTGCTCAATTTACTGGATTCTCCATTCTGTCACTTATATTTTCCGCCGACTTTCCTCCAATGCAGTTTGCCTCTTTTTATACAACCTCACTGAAGGGGAGTCCTCGCTCCTTGAATCTTCATCCGATGAATCAGAGATGAAAATTGGAGCATACTTATTGGACCCTAGCAGCCCTGTGAAAGGACTGGTGACCTACTCCTCTTCATGCAGGCGTTTACAAATTGGTTTCATGGTAATGGGATTTTGGGGACTTGACTTGATGGAGTCTTGGAGAAGTGATTTAATTTTCTGTGACTATTTTTTAATGGATGTATGAGATTAAATAGAGTTAATCAGCTGTCAATTTCTCTTTATTTTTCGTCCTCATTGAACATGCAAGTGATTGATTAATTGATTGCCTTGTACATTAATGTTGTTCAATGACGAGATTTTGGGATTTCGAACAATTACTTTCACATTTTTTTTAATGTTCATGATGATTAGTGGCTTATAGGTTTATTATGATGTCCTTCATGCTCGCTGTTTGTTTCCATGTAGTACCAAACTGGGCCTCTTCATGATTATTATAATCTACTGAATGCTAACAGTTTGAGCTCTAGTGATCCCCAATTTGTCATCACTACTTACAATTCATAAATTTACCATTGAATTCTCGTTTCTTATCAATGCCCTCGTCCAAATTACTTCATTTTCACTCTCACGTTCATTTTCGATAATTGTTTTGCACTGTGTGGAAATTCGGCAGAGGTAAAATTTGTTTCTTTTATCTTTTTGATCCATAATTTTCACATCAACGTAATATGAATAAACAAAACTAAATTGTATTTCCAATCATCTGTTGCTGGTAACATTTACAGGTTACAGAACACTAATCGATAGTGTGAATGTGTGGGCACTGTTTGAACTTTCGCCAGAGGTAAACATATTTTGGTGCCCCTTTTCATTTCCTTTAAGTCCACTCTCTTCTTGATGTTGATATTCCCATTTTGAGAGAAACCTTGTCTTATGATCGCGCAACATAGCTTTGAAAGTAACTATTTTATGTCTGGATGCATTAGTTGTGACCTGTGAGAAAATTTAGAGCGAGTAGAAAGAAAAACATGTTAGGTAATAGCTCTATAATCCAGCACTTTCTCCGGGGTTATTCCATGCATCACAAGAAAGCTGGGTTGGAAGTCCAAAACCTATGGGATTGCTGCATTCAATGGTCCATCGACCATTGAATACAGCAACATATAGGGTTGGGGTGTACTAAGGTATATGAACCATTGACACAGCAACCCAATAGATTTTAGACTGCCATGCCAGCTTTCTGTAGTAGACTAGATTCCGAATATCTCATTGTGTCATTCCCTTCTCAATACGTTACTATGATGCGTGGAGTCGCCACAAAGAAGCTGCCAACTCCAGCAGCTCGCTTGTTTATGACCATTCCACGCATCACAATGTTGTATAAAGTGTGCCAGAACATAATAAAATCAACATCATTGGAGATTCTTGACATCAGCATTCTTTTCCACAATCAAAACTTTATCTAGGTGGATGAAATGTGTAGTGAAATGTACAAGGCTGTAGGCCCTAGTTTTATACACAGTTGGGAAGATGGGGGGTTAGGAGAAGATTGAGAGTTTAAAGATTGACAGGTGGGGGGTTTGGGGGATTAATTGAGTTTAATAAATGCTAGTTTGAAGATGTGGTTTTATATTAAATTTACTGCTGGTTTAAAGAGTAGTGCAAGTCACTAGGTATAGGTTAACGATGAAACTCATTGATTAGGGGTCGTAATGTTATGAAAATAGTTATAACATTATTTATTTTATCTTGTTGATCCATAATTTTCACTGTAATGTAAAATGTATAAAGAAACTAAATACTGTTTTTCCTATCACCTTTTGCAGGTAACGTTTCCAGGTTACAGAACATTAATCGATAGTACGAGTACATATACATACTATAGTGGACATTGTTTGGACTTTCGCCAGAGGTAATCAACTTTTGGTTTCATCTTTCATTTCCTCCAGTCTATTCTTGATGTTGATATTCCCTTTTGGAGGGAAACCTTGTTTCACGATCGCCCAACATAGCTTTTAGAGTAACTACTGTCTAGATGCATTAGTTAAAAGATGGACATGTGAGGGGGGGGGGGGGTAATGGAGTTTAATAAACCAATTGCTTTCTTTGATGTAGAATCCTTTATGTTCTTGCCCCCTCCACAAGCTTCTGTGTTACCATTCCATGCAGCATTGCGCTTCAGCAAGGGGCAAGAACATAACTGACTCTTCACAACCATACGCCTGCCCAGAATCTAAACTTCAATTATATGGTTTTATACACAGTGGGGAACCTGGTGGTTATAAAATGGAGAGGTGGGGGTTGATGGATTAATAAATGCTGGTTTAAAGATGTAGTTTCTGAGTAATCACTGTTGGGTTAAATGTGGTTGCAGAGAGATCATTGTTGGTTTAAAAATTAGTGCAGTACGTATATGCTCATGAACCACCTCATTTATAAGGGGTGGAAACATTACGAAATATTATACTAACTTTTTTTCCAATCACATGTTGCAGGTACAATTTGCATTTTATAGGATATTGATACTATTTGAGTAAGTCCATACGTAGTATATATTAGAGCCTTATGTAATGTCCAGAAAATGCAATGCCAGAAATCTCCAAAATATTTGCAGAGTATTTCGTTGAAGGACGAGTTGCGTCGCCGACAGAGGTAAATAACCCTGCAATACATACATCATCTGACCGTTCCTCGCATTTGAAAATCGTAAACGAGACCCCTGCGTGTTGTGGGTGGAGGCTCCTCCTAGGTGGAAGCTGTGCATGGAACACACACACTGAGACACTCACTATTTTATACGCTTCCACTGTTGTATGCTGCATATTGCTCGCACGAGACCCCTGCGTGGTGTGGGTGGAGAATTTTGCCTGGTGGAGAACATTCATACCATTCACATACTATGCTCACAATATTATATGTACACTCCTGTATGCGCTCAGAAGTTATGAAAGCTTATCGGTATAGTTGAATTGAGATGAGGGCTCCCTGAGACCTTAAAATTGCATTTGACCATGTGACTGTTGCGCCTTCTTCCAGCAGTGGTCCATTGTTATCTGTGTGAATAAGATATAAGAGTGTGAATTTTGTATATCGGGTGATAGCTAGCTAGCTAAGTTAAGTTTAGCATACACCTTCACTGCATAACATAATTCTTGCTCATATATTCTTGTCTGAAAATTTTTATGCTGTTTGTGAATGTCTTCAGGTTTTGTGAATCAGACTCCCAACACGACGAGACCGTGTAGCTTGCAAGAACTCAAGGTCGCTTTCACCTCCCATGCACGATACACGTTCACATCGGAGCTTCACTACTCACAACTACATTCCTAGTGTAGATTATGCTGAGTTTGTATTTTTTTTTTGGATGATATATAGTTTGTTAGGATTTGAGGTTGTAGTTGATGTAATTTTACAATTTTTTGGTACACTGGGTTCGGTGATATTAATAGAAATTTTATTTTTTTTGAATTTATTTATGATTTTAGTATTTATTTATAAAAAAGTATTACTTTTATACATGACCACTTCTCGACGAACAAATAGTGAGCACAAAGACAGTATACGACGAGTAAAATTATCGTTTTAAGAAATAACGACAAGCAAAATAATCCTCTTTTTCCAGAAAAAATGGGCAAAAAACACAAAAATTTACCAAATAGATAGCAAATAATGACTGAAAAACTAGTCGTCCAAACACAAAAGACGACTAGAATAGTGGTCGGCATAAATTCAAAGACTACAATATCTAGTCGACGTTGTCGTCGGCCAAAGTTTTGACCACGAAAAATGGTGGTCGGGATGTCGTCGGCAAAAGTTCAACGACAACAAAGGATGGTCGGACTACGTGGTAGGTAAATAACTTTAACCGACCACTGGGTGTACTTGACGCCCCGTCGAACTAACGACGGAGCTAATCCGACTCACTTCGGACGAAGTTTTTTCGTCGCCTTTTCTTTCTAACGACATAATTTTGGGCTTTAACGACGAGTTTACTCGTCGTAATAAACTGATTTTTTTGTAGTGCAAACTGCTTCATCAGTTCACAATGTTATTCTTTCTGATCTATATTTGTATATCATTCAGATAATACTGGTTATATTTTGTTCTCGTGATTGTTCAAGTGAACAATAGACAATTCTTGTTGAATCAATTAGCTAGAGCAGGTACTAGATAGGTTAGTGAGAACCACAAGCTGTAATAGAGTAAGGAAGCTCTCTGTGCTTGAGATCTAGGGCTTAGCTTTTGATTAATAAGAACTGAGTTGAAAATCCTGCAGGAATAAATTCCCTGAGGTAGAGACGTAGGTCAAATTGGACTGAACTCTATAATTTTTTGTGTCTCTTGCATTTATTTTGCTGCTCCATACTTAGCGAAATAACTACACAAAACATGTTTCAGTTCAAGGGTTCGAAAGACATTTCGAGGCCTTGAAAGCTCTCAGCTTTCTCTTTGTCATCTTTTTTCTTTCGAAGGACATGAAACTCATTTCAAGGACTTGAAATACTTATAGCTATTCACAAATTTCTTTGTAGCTACTCTTCTAGCATAAGTTGGAAAAAATTATCATACTCTATTCACATCAAACCTCTCGAACTAACATGGAAGCACAAGCAAAAAATTTTGACATTCTAAAGCATGTAGAGTGAAATCTGAAAAGATTTATAATTGCGGCCCCCCCATTAGACAAACTCTGTGTCGCCACTGTGTCCAGTTCAACACAACTTATCGGTTTCATCAGAAATAAATAAATTGATTAGTAGTAGTTATAAAAGAGTTTATGAGATATATCTAAAATGCCATCTGCATCATCATTAGCCAAGTTTTATTTGGGGAAACGTCTTGCATTTTACGAAACGACTATACTCGACTTGTAAGTATATGAATCGCACTCTATATATCCATTGTGTCCCAAAAAACTTGTATTTTGGCTAGAATTTTCCGAAAATACCTTTATAGTCACAAAGAAAAGGACTTTTAACATATATTATTTAATATTAAATATGAAATGAGAATTTTTGAACATTTTTGTAGCCTTAATTCTGCTAACCATGGACCTTCTTTTGATGGTACTTATTCGAGAAAGCTATGTGTAACTGCAAGTAGGTACTTGTTGAAGTTTTTATATACAAGTACAGAGCTACCAAATGGAGCAAAACAAAACATAAAAGAAAAAAAAAGAATAAACAATCTATATCTATCTATTCTATAAAAGAGAACAAATGATTATATAATGTCTTTCAGACCATTAGATTGAATTGATCTCACCCATTGGATCACATGGATTTTTTTTTTTTTAATAATGATAGTGGGAAGTTATTCAAGTAAGTTGCAATTTTCAAGAGAAAGTGATGATGAGAGTTTTGAAAGTTATGTCTCGGGATTTTATTTTTTAGTGTTCTCATAACTTGACACCCACTTAGTTTGTAGTGACAAAATTATTTGGAGTAAAGGCTTGGGATTATAAATTTTTAGTTTCCCTATCATTTTTTGTTCCTACAACTTTTGACCCTCTCAAATATGATAATCAAAATATGGTGTACTTCAAAAAAATTGACCTATAAAGAGAAACCATTTAATTCAATCTTTCACCTTTTTATATAATTTTTTATGTGTTTTAATCCTAGATCTGATCATTTTGAGTCCTTATAAGGAATTTCAGTAAGACAATTTTCTGGGAAAAAATAATTTGTGAAAGATTTCTCGCCCCATAGAAGACAATTCTTTAAGTAATAATATTTTACCTGTGAAACAAGTCTCAATTTTTCAATAAGACTTGGGAGTTGGAGTTTTGGGAAGAGAAGTGTTGAGGTATAAACTTAAAAAAAAAGTTACTATTACTTACAAACTGTACTTGGAGAAATTGGTTATATTTAATTTTTTAATGTGTAGTGCTCATCTATTGTATAAAAGAGAACGATTGACTTTATAATGTCTTTCAAGCCATAGATAATATTTTACTCGTGAAACAAGTCTCAATTTTTCAAGAAGACATGGGAGTTGGAGTTTTGGGAAGAGAAGTGTTGATGTATAAACTTAAAAAATAAGTTACTACTACTTACACACTGTACTTGGAGAAATTGGCTATATTTAATTTTTTAATGTGTAGTGCTCATCTATTGTATAAAAGAGAACGATTGACTTTATAATGTCTTTCAAGCCATAGATCGAATTGATCTCAGCCATTAGATCACATCTTACAAAGGATATATATATATATATATATATATATATCTATATATTTTAAAATGATAATGGGAAGTTATTCAAGTAAGTTGTAATTTTCAAGAGCAAGTGATAATGAGAGTTCTGAAAGGTATGTCTCGGGACTATATTTTTTAGTGTTCCCATAACTTGACACCCGCTTAATTGGTAGTGACAAAAACTTTGCGAGTAAAGGTTTGGGACAATAATTTTTTAGTTTTCTTATCATTGTTTGTTCCTACAACATTTAACTCTCACAAATATGATAATCGAAATATTGTGTACTTAAAAAAAATTGACCTATAAAGAGAAACCCTTTAATTACATCTTTCACCTTTTTATATAATTTTTTATGTGTTTTAATCTTAGATCTAATCATTTTGATTCCTTATAAGGAATCTGAATAAGACAGTTCTCTGGAAGAAAAACGTTTTGAAAGATTTCTCGTCTCAAAGAAGACAATTCTTTCTGTAATCATATTTGCATTTAGAAAAGAAGTGTTCCAAGAGGCAAGTTTCTGAAAAAACGTTTCCTTTAAGAAGCTCAATGTGCTAGACTTTGATCTTCCTATCAAGGCAGGGAGGCCAAGATAAGAGCCTTCTTTGAAAATTTTGTCAATGCGATGATAGTACTGAATATACCCTTTGAGGAGATTGTTCTCTCTAAAATTGATTATATGAGTTACAAAGAAATCACTTATTCAATTTATTAGAATAGTTTCTGATAATAATAATTTTTTCATTTAGAACTCTCAAATTTATAAATTAGATCTAAATTTCATAGGTACTACTCTCTAAAATACTGAAACCTACAATATATATATATATATATATATATAGTAGGATATTGCCCGTGCCCTATGGCACTACCCTAAAAAGTAATAATCGTAAAATGAACTCTTGATATCACACATGTGTATGGTATTATCCTAAAAATACGGTATAATGTTAAAAAAAATCTATTTTACCAAAGTTTTATAGTTTTAGAATTGTGTACTCTGGAATTATTACTACACATAAACTTATTATTTTATTACGCTGAAACTAATTGGGATTGACAATCAACTTTTGTTACTATTTCAAAATTACATTATATAATATATTTATATGAAAATCACTATTACCAATTTGAATAAAAACAAATAATAGAATATGTGTACCTCAAATATATATATATATATATATATATATATATATATATATATGTCCATGAGCACTACACATTATAAAATAAAATATAGTCAATTTCTCCAAGTACAATTTGTTAGTAGTAGTAACCTTTTTCTAAAGTTTATACCTCAGCATTTCTTTTCCAAAAACTCCATGTCCCAATTGGTATTGGAAAACTGAGACTTGTTAATTTCACTGGTAAAATATGATTACAGAACGAATTGTCTTCTATGGGACGAGATATCTTTCAAAAAGTTTTTGTTCCAGAGAACTGTCTTATTTAGATTCCTTATAAGGACTCAAAATGATTAGATCAAAGATTAAAACACATAAAAAAATTATATAAAAAGGTGAAATATGGAATTGAAGGGTTTCTCTTTATAGGTAATTTTTTTTGAAGTACACCATATTTCGATTATCATATTTGTGAGGGTCAAAAGTTGTAGGTGCAAACAATGATATGAAAACTAAAAAATTATAGTCCCAAGCCTTTACTCGCAAAACTTCTGCCACTACCAACTAAGCGGGTGTCAAGTTATGGGAACACTAAAAATATAGTCCCGAGACATAACTTTCAGAACTCTCATCATCACTTGCTCTGAAAATTACAACTTACTTGAATAACTTTCCACTATCATTTTTCAAAAAAAAAAAAAAAAAAAAGCCTTTCCCTTATAGGATGTGATCCAATGGGTGATATCAATTTGATCTATGGCATGAAAGACATTAAAAAGTCAATCATTCTCTTTTATAGAATTGATTAGCACTACACATTAAAAAATAAAATATAGCCAATTTCTCCAAGTACAGTTTTTAAGTAGTAGTAACTTTTTTTAGAAGTTTTTACCTCAGCATTTCTCTTCCCAAACTCCAACTCACAAGTGATTTGAAAAAATTGAGACTTGGTACTTATTTCAATCCTCTTAGTTTACATAGTAGACAACCATACCAATATGTATTTCATGTGATTCGTATTAGATTCTTCTTTGGCCTTACTACATGCCCCTCTTAGTTGATGTTTTTATTGAAGGTTTGGAATTTGATTCTTTCGCTCATCCCCCAAAAGAAGAACAATATTTAATGTCTAATGTCTTCGCCAAGAGCAGTAGATAATCCTCTATTAAGAGCGAGGCAACGTAATGTCACTAATGTGCCAATTTCTTTTTGTTTTCTTATTGTGTGTACTATTGTATTAATCTGAAATGAATATTTTTTTGTATTTAATTCAGATAATGCCCTCGGCCACTTATGTGTGTTTTCTTCGTTTTCTGCCCGTGTATTTTTTGGATGAAGTGCTTACTTTGTTTGATGACATTACAATTGGTGAAATATTCTTAGTGTTTTTGGGGTAGTTCCCTCGGACACGGCCAATCCCCTAACATATTATAATATGTGATCTTCCTACTAATTTTACTATATAACACATGAATTTACTTTGTAGTGAAATATGTAAAAAAGAATGATATGAGTTTGATGTGAGTATGACTTGAATGCAATTTGTAACAGGATACAAATGAATTATATTATTGATACTTGAAATGAAAATTACGAGCCAAATATATTCATTATTTATTACTCTAAAACAAACATTTCTACAAGTGTAATGTAATGATAAAGATTTTACCCATCTGATCCAGAATTTGCAATTTTTAAATGTTTTCTATCAAATTCAATACAGTTTATTGGAATCCTCATAAATTTACATGATCATATTTTAAAAAATGTAATGTTATGTATATATTATTTAAAAAAAAATCATTTCAACAACTGTAAAGTAATGGTTAAGCTTTAGCCAATCTGACCCATAGTTTACTATTTTTTTTGTTTTTTTGTTTTTTTGCTTAAATTCAATACAATTATTAGAATCCTCAAGAAATTAATAATCACATTTCGTCTGCTGTAATGTAATTTTGATTTAGTTCACATACTCATTCTATATTACATCAAAAGAATAATATTGTTTTTTGTTGATTCTCGCAGTTTTTAGATGGATTATATAAAATACACGTGCTCCTTAGCAATCTTGGCAACTTACAATAAGATAGTGCAACTTTTGAATTGATTGTCTCTTTTATATTTTTAGTGAATGGATTAAAAAAAATATACTATATTCATAGATATATCTATGAGAAAAAACTATATTATTTATTTGATTGTATTATAGAATGAGTAAATCCTCAATTGATTCACTAAAAATATATAAGAGACAATCAATTACGAAAGTTACACTATCGTAATGTAATTTTCAAAGTTTGCTAATGAGCATGTGTATTTTATATAATCGATCTTAAAACTGCGAGATTCGACAAAAAACAATATTATTTATTTGATGTATTATAGAATGAGTATGTGAACTAAATCCTGAATATAACACTACAGTTGCTGAAATGTAATTAATAATTTCTTGAGGATTGTAATAAATTATATTGAATTTGAGCAAAAAAATACAGTAAAAATCGTGAACTATGGGTCAGAGTAGCTAACGCTTAACCATTCCATACAGTTATTGAAATCCTCTTTTTAAAATAATAGATACATAACATTTCAGTTTTTAAAATATGATAATGTAATTTTATGAGGATTCCAATAAACCGTATTGAATTATTTGATAGAAAACATTATAAAATTGTGAGTTCTGGATCAGATGGGTTAAATCTTGACGATTACATTACAATTGTAGAAATAATTGTTTTATAGTAATAAATAATCAATATATTTGGTTCGTAATTTTCATTTCAAGTATCAATGATATAATTCATTTGTATCATGTTACAAATTGCCTTCAAGTCATACTCACATCAAACTCATATCATCTTTTTACAGATTTCCCTACAAATTAAATTAATTTACATAGGAAAATTAGTAGGAAGATCACATATTATAATATATATATATATATACATACATATTTATATATTATATATATATATAGGTTTCAATATTCCATAGAATAGTACCCATGAAAATTTAGATCTAGTTTATAAATTTAATAGTTCTACATGAAAAAAATATTATTATTATTAGAAACTATTCTCATAAATTGAATAAGTGATTTCTTTGTAACTCATATAATCAAATAACTAATTAGTAACGCTATTTTTTGGACATGTTAAATAATTAATTTGTAATTACTAATGTGGAAGTTACATGATGAGTCATAGACATGCTATATGCTTACCTTGATAATTGGCACTTAAATAATTTTCATTGGTTAGAAGTCCACGCAATCGTACATATGTCTACACCTAACGATAAGCTAGTTGACAAATGGCGAGTTTATATTTACTCTCGACACTTTCCTGCTTTTTTATTATATATATATATATGTATAATTATATATATATATATATAGATAGATAGATAGATAGATAGATAGATAGATAGATAGATAGATAGATAGATAGATAGATAGATAGATAGATAGATAGATAGATAGATAGATATGTCTGTCACACCAAGATGATCAAAATATACTTGTTCAATTTGAAAAACTGTAATAGCTGGAGGTAGAGGGTGACCGGGGGAGAAAAACGCACAAATCAATTTCATGGGAGGAGGTGTATCTAGATAGAAAACCCGACTTGAAGGTATGAACCCTAACTTTGTAATCGTCGGAATTCTCCTTCTCCATTGAAAATCACTGAATCTAAACTACCCCTTGTGTTTGGCGAGGTAAAGGGGATTCAAAGGAACCCAAATTTCGTGCGCCAATTCGCTGGATGCACCTTCGTCGAAATCTGGGTCCTTCATTGTCGGGTTCTCCTTCATCCCGCCGGAGACGATAAAGTTCTTCATTTGTGGATTTGTTTCGGACCTTCCTATTACCCGTGAGGTCCCGGAATGTCGTTAAAGTCATCACCTACCCCTCAAACGCGAATCCTAACTGAGGAAGTGGTCGGGAAACTCGTCGAAAACTGCTGCCATCTCCAGAAACCACCATAACCACTGAGCTCGGTAAATCCTTTGTTTCTAGATGAAATTTGATTAATACAGTTGTTAGATGATCCTTGTGAAGCATATAGTTCATCTAGAATAGTAAATCATGCCCATATCGCATCAACAACCTGTTTTGATTCTTGATTTTCTAATTTTTCGTGTATAGTTGGGTGCCCTGTTCATAGCTCGACATCTCAGTCAGTAGTTTATGGTTTTGGGAGATTCTTGGACCGGATTAATCACCACACCGAAAACTACAACTCTCGTTTGAATTTCATTTAGCGAATCTTTCTTTAGCTGACTGAAAATCCCACCTAAATTTGCTTGAAACTTCTATTTTCGGGAAGAACTTCATGGTCTGCATTTCGGATTGAACTTTGGCAAGCTTTACCTTCCTCCATAGTGAACTTTTTGGCTTGACTCGTGTTTATAGTTTTTCGTGGGACTCAGCTCTGCAACTTTAACGTTATAATCTTCTTCCAATTCAATCTGTAAATTGTCTAAAATCCTCCTGAAAGTAAGTAGCTTGTTGTACTTAAAATGTCACTTTGCTGATTTTTTCTATGTGTTGGGATTTTTGTTGAAACATCCAACTTTGGCTAGCTGTGACTCCTTCAATATTGATTCTAGTATTGTTACTTTTTCTTCTCTGTGAATCTCGTGTACAACGCTTCATTTTACCCTCTCTGGGTTATCTTCAATTTCTTAACACATTTCTCACAAACCAAGCCTAAAAAGTTACTGTTTTGAACTCGTGTAAAATTCTTGAATTTTCCAAAGTGTTGAATCGAGACCAAACTTCGTATGAGACCAGTGTCCTCCATGTAGTGCTAGCTTTGCTTTTCGATTTTCTTGGCTCGTTGGTAAGTACATATGTGCGAACTTTAATTATAAAATTGTGCCTATGTGTGTGTCGTTTTAAATGAATATTGTCTTATTTGGAAGAGTATGAAAAGCATGACTTGTATTGAAAATTCCGATTATTGATTTATATTGAGAACTCTTGGAAGTGACATGTGAAAGATTTTATACGAACTTTGGTTATGAGAAATAAAGTTAATAATATATCTCTAATAGACTTTGGATGATGTATAGATTTGTGTTATTTATGGCTCCGGCTGTAGGCGCCAAGCGATCCTCCTGTTAGTTATGGCTACTGCCATCGAAGCAATGCTTCATATTATTCGATATAAGTTTAATGTACACAAATCCGCCCTCGATGAGCCAAAACGTACCAAGGTATTGAGGTCAAAGGGTTTGTAGAGCTATAGAGGGCTACTTATACTAGTAAGGGTCACTACGGTATGGGGGTGTCGACACTTAAGGCCTTTTAGCTAATGTTATGAGCGGGTTGACAAATGGGCTCCCTTAACGCTCGGGTGAAATAGGGTTTGATAGACCCTAGAAGGAACCCTTTATGTTTACTTCGTGATCCCTCTTTCTACATCGATCCTGCTGGTGGCTCTGGACATGCCTCAGCTAAACTTAACTGTTAATTGAAGTTGAAAGAAAGTTGCTTACTCTAACGATCCTCTTAGTGGCCCTGGATATGCCCCCAACCAGATTATATGAAATTGAAAGAAATTTGGTACTCGTGAAATAAATGTTATTTAGTGAAACATTCTGCTCTCGTGAGCTTGTAATATTTTTAGAGTATCTTGACTACTCGTGATATATAAATGTTTTAAAGATAAGAAATGTTCCTACACGCTTACTCATAATTGTTAAAAATTTTCCCAACTCTTTTGCTCATTGATTTGCAAATATTTTTATTTATTTCAACTTATGCATGTGTGCAACTCATTGCTTTACGTGTCGCAGTGTGTATTTACTCAATTTTTACTGATCATTTTCTTCAAAACTGCGTCGGCTGTTGCCATTTTAAAACCGTTGGTCATCAATCAAGGTGGGAGGTGGGAACGCGAATCGAGACGAAGACGATTAGCTTAAGTTAGATCACATAGTTTTTTTTAACATCTAGTACTTTTAAACTGGTCTTCTCAAAGATTGTTTTATTTATTAGCTAAATTGTAATATTCTTAATCATATTTCTACTTTTGGTTATCGATTGTGTCTTTAACCCTGAACCGAGATCTCGGGTTGTTTCACTAACAACCCTGAATCAAAGTATAGCCAGATTATTGGGAGATTGCATATTGTTTTGGTTGAAAGTGAGCAGATCAATATACCAATAAGATTCCTTGAAAAATAGAGAAATAAGAGCCTTATATTTGCCTGATTATCATCAGTTCTCTCCGGTTACCAGTAATAGTCTCGCGACGCCGTCAACGGCTGTTTAAATACTGATGGTTTGTGCTGGATTTGGCTATAATAATTAGTTAATAGTTATTATGGAAAATTATGGATTTAGACTTCAGCTTATTGTTTTATTTTTTCCCCAACAACACTTACAAAAATAAAGCCAGATTGTAGGTAGATTGCGTATTGGTTTGGTTGCGTTTGGGTTTAGACTTTAGCTTCTTGTTCCAACTTTACGATTGAATGTTTTGCAGAGATTCGGTGAATGGAGTAATGGAGTACACTACTATTTTGGGCCAGTTCGTGTGTCTACCTTTCTTTTGTTAGTGACTCTTTGGTTTAGTTTTTTAATATGTATGACAGTTTAGTTTTTGAATGTATATGACTCTGTCCTTTAGTTTTTTAATCGGGACAGTACTTTCGATGCGACAAAGTGGATGTAGTGGAATATGGATTATACATGGATGGAGTTGTTGATGCGAAAAGCTAATGACATAGTGCATTTTGTTTTAGATGTTAAAAAGCCATGTTATGGATTGTTCGTTATATGGCTTTGAGCATAGTTGTTTATAGCTGCAGTTTTGATGGATGTTGCGAGACATTTTCTTTTATTAAGTTATGATAAAGGTGAGAAGCAAGTATGTCACAATGCATATGAAAATATAGAGAAACTATTATTCTAGTAACAGTTTTGTTTGTCATCCATGAACATAAACATAAAAATTCACATGTAACTAGTTTGTGATGAGACAAACAAAGTTCGTCGGTAGATATAAACTAGCGACCAAATATCATGTCGAGAATTTTATTTCAACGGAAAAGGGATATGCTTGTGGGCTATCACTCTAACAACAAAGTTATAGTGACCACGGACCCAAAAAAAAAAAAAATCGGTTGAATTTCTACCAACAAGTTTTGGCATTCTGCCGATAATTTTTGTTGTCAAGAGAGGCCATATTTATTATCGTGTGATGCGTCTATGGTTCATCTACCCTCGTACGCCCCAACCCAGTATGCTGCTGCATTCGATGGTTGATGAACCATTGAATTCAGTAATCCCAATAGGTTTTAGACTCCCAATGTAACACCCCCAAATGGCCCAAGCCGGAGACCCGGGGATGTCACTCCGTACCCGAGAGGAGCCCGGATACAAGGAGATTTTATAACATGGTTCACAAGCACACACATCCACAATAATAAATTAAATCCAATTAAAATAATGTATTATCATAAACCTTCGTCCTAGCCACAAACCGGCAAAAACAACTAAAGCGTTTAAACTACTAGAGAGTTCAATTCAAATAAAACAATACTACTAATGTCGTCCCATGTGATGCGCGTCCCTTTCTACGCCCGATAACCTTCCTCTAAACCTGTGGTGCGGAATGAAAAAGAAACACCACAGTACAAAATCAGCATTGAAATACTGGTAAGCAAACATCCAAACATGTAAAACGATGATGGATAGTTATAAAACAAGACTCATTTGTAAGTAAGAGTTTTTCGCAAACACAGCGGTAATAAAGTTGACTCTTGTTTCAAAACATAAGAGTTCCCAATTCCATAATATATTTCCAAATCAATTTCCATATTATTAGGAAAATCCAAATCCAGTGTTAACTTCGTTCCGTTAACAAAACCAAACAAATCCATTATTACTTTTGTTGTGACGGGGAAAACCAAATACTACAGCGTGCATGACCTTAAGTGTCGACACCCCCCAAAGACTACGCCGGTCAGAGGAGTGAGTACATGTTATTGTCCGGGGACTTGCAACCGGATTAAAAAGAGACGGGACCGCAGCCAACACCGCCCAAATAATAACGTCCCGCACAACATCTTCCACTTTACGTTATAGTTCATTCATTATCATGGTGATGTTTTCGTCAAAAACATTTAACAAATAGAAATCACATATTCCAAGTCATGTATCATGTAAACACATTTTGAGACGTAACAAATCAAATATTCGTTTGACACGAAGGAGATAAGCACACTAGGCTTGGCACATTCACTTACCTCAAAGCAAATTCCAACAATAGCAATCAATCAACGTACTCTACGTACTCGTCGTCGACGAACTCGTTACCTACACATAACAATATGCTAATCAAACCAATATTCTAGCAATATATACTTGCTATACTATTTAAATGCATATAATAGTCCATGGTTTAGGGTTCTAACACTTCCCCAACATCCCATTCAATTCATGCTCCAAAATAAGCTTAAAGCTTTGCCTCAACATCCCTTATCCTAAAGTATGCATAATCCATCATAACTCCACCAATTCTATTACTCCAGTTTCCCAAACAGATCATGGTCTAGAAACAGTTCCATTGGATTCAAAACGTTCGAAATAATAAGTTTAGCCTCAAACGGATCTTAATTTCGATTCCTGAATCAAAAGTTACACTAGTTTCAAGTTTCCAACTTCATTCAAAATATCCATACGGGAATTGTCAATCTTCATGAAACTTTTCCCCCAAGCATCTAATTCATCCTATAATCATACTAAACCTAACATAACATGATTCCCACATTCAAATCATATTGTTATCCACCTAA